>CM033641.1:28595778-29277481 GCA_019512145.1 Engystomops pustulosus
TACCAGAGTGGCATGAAGTGCAGTGCAGTGGGGACCAGTACTAGAGTGGTAGGAAGTGCAGTGATAACTTGTACCAGAGTGGCAGGAAGTGCAGTGTAGTGGTGACCAGTACCAGAGTTGCAGAAATTGTAGTGTAGTAAGGACTTGTACCAGAATGGCAGGAAGTGCAGTGCAGTGGGGACCAGTACTAGAGTGGCAGAAGTGCAGTGATAACTTGTACCAGAGTGGCAGGAAGTGCAGTGTAGTGGGACCAGTGCCAAAGTGGCAGGAAGAGTAGTGCAGTGGGGAGCAGCACCACAGTGACAGGAAGTGCAGTGGGGACTAGTACCAGAGTGACAGGAAGTGCAGTGGGGACCAGTACCAGAGTAGCAGGAAGTGCAGTGTAGTGGTGACCAGTACCAGAGTGGCAGAAATTGTAATGTAGTAAGGACTTGTACCAGAATGGCAGGAAGTGCAGTGCAGTGGGGACCAGTACTAGAGTGGCAGGAAGTGCAGTGGTAACTTGTACCAGGTGGCGGAAGTGCAGTTAGTGGGGACCAGTGCCAAAGTGGCAGGAAAGTAGTGCAGTGGGGGAGCAGCACCACAGTGACAGGAAGTGCAGTGCAGTGAACTAGTCAGAGTGCGAAGTGCAGTCAGTGAGACTAGTACAGAGTGGCAGAAGTGCAGTGCAGTGGGACTAGTACCAGAGTGGCAGGAAGGCAGTGCAGTGGGGACTAGTACAGAGTGGCAGGAAGTGCAGTGCAGTGGGGGCCAGTTACCCAGAATGGCAGGAAGTGCAAGTGCAGTGGGGGCCAGTACCAGAATGGCAGGAAGTGCGGTGTAGTGGGACCAATACTAGATGGCAGGAAGTGGTAGGTACCATTTTATTTTGTTACTAGCACCTTGACAAAGCCTTTTGATTATACTTTTTTGAAAGCACTTCATTGTTTGCTTTACTAAGGAGAATATTTTCATCCATTGAATAAATGAAAATGTATCCAGTACAGTGAACACCGTTTAGTTTGGATTGTAGGGATTTGGCAAAACTACACAATGGACTTTTTTGTGCTGTTGTAGCAGAAGTGCAATAACTGGTCTGGCAACTTTTTCTTTTAACTCCTTGTCGTAAATTTCTAAAAAACCTGTGCAAACTGGATTTACTGTAATTACATTTTAAAGTGGGACGTTGAAATCTTGTATTTTGCATCATTTTTTTTCTAGTCTCTAAAGTGATCATTGTGTTTCTATTGTGAAATTTACATATAAACAAAAATGGATGGAATTGTGAAATGATAATTCACAGTGACAAAGACGGTAATTTGAGTGAGTCATCTAGCTGGAATATGAATTAGCATTATGTGACTTTGTTATATAAAGATGTTAGTAATCAGCTCTCTTACATGTCACTTTCAGAGAAAATGGAGCCTCCTGCACTCAGCTGAATGGTATTGCATCTAGTTTAGCCAGAACCTGCCGCTTCTGATACTCTCCCATCTTAAAAGAAAAAAACTTTTTGTGGGCAATTCATCTCAAATATTTAGTGAAAAATGATTTTTTTTTATCATATTTTCTATCCAATGCATCTTAGTGGTGTTTCTAAGCCATAGGGTAAGCCATCCATATTAGAACATGGTGGTGTGTCACCTGGTAACCCCAAGAGTTTGTAGGTTCTCCCGTGTTTTGTGGGTTCCCTCCGGGTCCTCCGTTTTCTCCCACACTCTAAAACATACTGGTAGGTTGATAAAATTTGAGCCCCCTTGGGGGACAGGGACTGATTTGGCAAACTCTGTGCAGCGCTGCGTAATCTGTGTGCGCTATGTAATAAAGGAATTATTTTATTTATTAACCCCCCCCCCCAATCTGAAGGTTATAGCCACAATGAACATCTCAAACAAAGCCAAAGTAGATGGTTCAATTTACTGCATAGTGGGCAAGCCAGGGAATTGTAGGAGACATGTCAGAATTTCTAAGAAGAGGTTCGATCTCTTGGTATTCAGGTTCATACTCATGTCTACTTATCTATTCTGGTGTAGATTTATGTCTACTTATCTATTCTGGTGTAGATTTATGTCTACTTATCTATTCGGGTAGATTTCAGCTGTACATGGAGAAGGAGAGTCAGCAGCCTGAAGTACGTACAGCTGATACTATAATGAGGATTCATTGAGCACGGACAATCGCAGCTCAGAGTCAATAATATAGAAAAAACAATGGTCGGACCAGCTACGAAAAACAATCCACAATAATCCATAAAACATCTTTTTTATTCAACATGCAATAACGATACAATGGGCAAATTTACTTACCCTGTTCCTGTCGCAATCCCTGATTCGATGGTCCTACGAAGATGAAGTCCTGCGAGATTCACGTAGCTCGTGCCCCGAGTTCCTGCATCCGTTGCTCCCGCCGAGGGGTCCGCCGGAGTTCACCTTCATCTTCCTGGTGCGTGTAAGTGCGAGTCTTGTGACACAATTCGAAATGTTAAATCCTGGTCCTCGTGTTGTCCGAATCCGTCAGGTTGTCCGACGGCCCGTCCCCCGATTTGTGTCACGTGCAAGCCGGCGCCGATGCTTTCAAAATAACTCGCGTGTGCCAAAATCCCCTGTTAAATACGGCAACAAACGGAAAACGTAGGGAAACCCTGGGGGGGGGCGCGACGGCCCGGGGGAAGACACGGGAGTACCAGATTGGCAGGAATTGTAGTGTAGTGGTGACCAGTACCAGAGTGGCAGGAAGTGCAGTGCAGTGGGGACCAGTACTAGAGTGGTAGGAAGTGCAGTGATAACTTGTACCAGAGTGGCAGGAAGTGCAGTGTAGTGGTGACCGGTACCAGAGTTTGGCAGAATTGTAGTGTAGTAGGACTTGTACCGAATGGCAGAAGTGCATTGCAGTGGGGACCAGTACTAGAGTGGGGAAGTGCAGTGATAACTTGTACCAGAGTGGCAGGAAGTGCAGTTGTAGTGGGACCAGTGCCAAAGTGGCAGGAAGGTAGTGCAGTGGGGAGCAGCACACCACAGTGACAGGAAGTGCAGTGGGACTAGTACCAGAGTGGACAGGAAGTGCAGTGGGGACCAGTACCAGAGTAGCAGGAAGTGCAGTGTAGTGGTGACCATTACCAGAGTGGCAGAAATTGTAATGTAGTAAGGACTTGTACCAGAAGGGCAGGAAGTGCAGTGCAGTGGGGACCAGTACTAGAGTGGCAGGAAGTGCAGTGGTAACTTGTACCAGGTGGCGGAAGTGCAGTTAGTGGGGACCAGTGCCAAAGTGGCAGGAAAGTAGTGCAGTGGGGGAGCAGCACCACAGTGACAGGAAGTGCAGTGCAGTGAACTAGTCAGAGTGCGAAGTGCAGTCAGTGAGACTAGTACAGAGTGGCAGAAGTGCAGTGCAGTGGGACTAGTACCAGAGTGGCAGGAAGGCAGTGCAGTGGGGACTAGTACCAGAGTGGCAGGAAGTGCAGTGCAGTGGGGGCCATTACCCAGAATGGCAGGAAGTGCAAGTGCAGTGGGGGCCAGTACCAGAATGGCAGGAAGTGCGGTGTAGTGGGACCAATACTAGAGTGGCAGGAAGTGGTAGGTACCATTTTATTTTGTTACTAGCACCTTGACAAAGCCTTTTGATTATACTTTTTTGAAAGCACTTCATTGTTTGCTTTACTAAGGAGAATATTTTCATCCATTGAATAAATGAAAATGTATCCAGTACAGTGAACACCGTTTAGTTTGGATTGTAGGGATTTGGCAAAACTACACAATGGACTTTTTTGTGCTGTTGTAGCAGAAGTGCAATAACTGGTCTGGCAACTTTTTCTTTTAACTCCTTGTCGTAAATTTCTAAAAAACCTGTGCAAACTGGATTTACTGTAATTACATTTTAAAGTGGGACGTTGAAATCTTGTATTTTGCATCATTTTTTTTCTAGTCTCTAAAGTGATCATTGTGTTTCTATTGTGAAATTTACATATAAACAAAAATGGATGGAATTGTGAAATGAGTAATTCACAGTGACAAAGACGTGTAATTTGAGTGAGTCATCTAGCTGGAATATGAATTAGCATTATGTGACTTTGTTATATAAAGATGTTAGTAATCAGCTCTCTTACATGTCACTTTCAGAGAAAATGAGCCTCCTGCACTCAGCTGAATGGTATTGCATCTAGTTTAGCCAGAACCTGCCGCTTCTGATACTCTCCCATCTTAAAAGAAAAAAACTTTTTGTGGGCAATTCATCTCAAATATTTAGTGAAAAATGATTTTTTTTTATCATATTTTCTATCCAATGCATCTTAGTGGTGTTTCTAAGCCATAGGGTAAGCCATCCATATTAGAACATGGTGGTGTGTCACCTGGTAACCCCAAGAGTTTGTAGGTTCTCCCGTGTTTTGTGGGTTCCCTCCGGGTCCTCCGTTTTCTCCCACACTCTAAAACATACTGGTAGGTTGATAAAATTTGAGCCCCCTTGGGGGACAGGGACTGATTTGGCAAACTCTGTGCAGCGCTGCGTAATCTGTGTGCGCTATGTAATAAAGGAATTATTTTATTTATTAACCCCCCCCCCCAATCTGAAGGTTATAGCCACAATGAACATCTCAAACAAAGCCAAAGTAGATGGTTCAATTTACTGCATAGTGGGCAAGCCAGGGAATTGTAGGAGACATGTCAGAATTTCTAAGAAGAGGTTCTGATCTCTTGGTATTCAGGTTCAGTACTCATGTCTACTTATCTATTCTGGTGTAGATTTATGTCTACTTATCTATTCTGGTGTAGATTTATGTCTACTTATCTATTCGGGTAGATTTCAGCTGTACATGGAGAAGGAGAGTCAGCAGCCTGAAGTACGTACAGCTGATACTATAATGAGGATTCATTGAGCACGGACAATCGCAGCTCAGAGTCAATAATATAGAAAAAACAAGGTCGGACCAGCTACGAAAAACAATCCACAATAATCCATAAAACATCTTTTTTATTCAACATGCAATAACGATACAATGGGCAAATTTACTTACCCTGTTCCTGTCGCAATCCCTGATTCGATGGTCCTACGAAGATGAAGTCCTGCGAGATTCACGTAGCTCGTGCCCCGAGTTCCTGCATCCGTTGCTCCCGCCGAGGGGTCCGCCGGAGTTCACCTTCATCTTCCTGGTGCGTGTAAGTGCGAGTCTTGTGACACAATTCGAAATGTTAAATCCTGGTCCTCGTGTTGTCCGAATCCGTCAGGTTGTCCGACGGCCCGTCCCCCGATTTGTGTCACGTGCAAGCCGGCGCCGATGCTTTCAAAATAACTCGCGTGTGCCAAAATCCCCTGTTAAATACGGCAACAAACGGAAAACGTAGGGAAACCCTGGGGGGGGGCGCGACGGCCCGGGGGAAGACACGGGCAGTGGGGAGCAGCACCACAGTGACAGGAAGTGCAGTGGGGACTAGTACCAGAGTGACAGGAAGTGCAGTGGGGACCAGTACCAGAGTAGCAGGAAGTGCAGTGTAGTGGTGACCAGTACCAGAGTGGCAGGAATTGTAGTATAGTAAGGACTTGTACCAGAATGGCAGGAAGTGCAGTGCAGTGGGGACCAGTACTAGAGTGGCAGGAAGTGCAGTGAGTGCAGTGCAGTGGGGACCAGTACTAGAGTGGCAGGAAGTGCAGTGATAACTTGTACCAGAGTGGCAGGAAGTGCAGTGTAGTGGGGACCAGTGCCAAAGTGGCAGGAAGAGTAGTGCAGTGGGGAGCAGCACCACAGTGACACTGCTGCTACAACAGCACAAAAAAGTCCATTGTGTAGTTTTGCCAAATCCCTACAATCCAAACTAAACGGTTTCCACTGTACTGGATACAATTTTCATTTATTCAAATGGATGAAGATATTCTCCTTAGTAAAGCAAACAATGAAGTGCTTTCAAAAAAGTATAATCAAAAAGGCTTTGCCGAGGTGCTAGTAACAAAATAAAATGGTACCTACCACTTCCTGCCACTCTAGTATTGGTCCCCACTACACCGCACTTCCTGCCACTCTGGTACTGGCCCCCACTGCACTGCACTTCCTGCCATTCTGGTACTGGCCCCCACTGCACTGCACTTCCTGCCACTCTGGTACTAGTCCCCACTGCACTGCCCTTCCTGCCACTCTGGTACTAGTCCCCACTGCACTGCACTTCCTGCCACTCTGGTACTAGTCCTCACTGCACTGCACTTCCTGTCACTCTGGTACTAGTCCTCACTGCACTGCACTTCCTGTCACTGTGGTGCTGCTCCCCACTGCACTACTCTTCCTGCCACTTTGGCACTGGTCCCCACTACACTGCACTTCCTGCCACTTGGTAAAGTTACCACTGCACTTCCGCCACTCTAGTAATGGTCCCCACTGCACTGCAATCCTGCCATTCTGGTACAAGTCCTTACTACATTACACATTTGCCACTCTGGTACTGGTCACCACTACACTGCACTTCCTGCTACTTGGTACTGGTCCCCACTGCACTTCCTGTCATCTGGTACTAGTCCCCACTGCACTTCCTGTCACTGTGGTGTGCTCCCCCCTG
This sequence comes from Engystomops pustulosus, assembly GCA_019512145.1. Lineage (NCBI taxonomy): Eukaryota > Metazoa > Chordata > Amphibia > Anura > Leptodactylidae > Engystomops > Engystomops pustulosus. The sequence continues at coordinate 28,602,291 of CM033641.1, forward strand.
CACTACTCTCCTGCCACTTTGGCACTGGTCCCCACTACACTGCACTTCCTGCCACTCTGGTACAAGTTATCACTGCACTTCCTGCCACTCTAGTACTGGTCCCCACTGCACTGCACTTCCTGCCATTCTGGTACAAGTCCTTACTATACTACAATTCCTGCCACTCTGGTACTGGTCACCACTACACTGCACTTCCTGCCACTCTGGTACAAGTTATCACTGCACTTCCTACCACATCTAGTACTGGTCCCCACTGCATGCACTTCCGCCACTCTGGTATGGTCACCACTACATACAACTGCCATGGTCCTGGTCACCACTACACACATTCCTGCCAATCTGGTACTGGTCCCCACTGCACTTCCTGTCACTATGGTACTAGCCCCCACTGCATTCCGTCACTGTGGTGCTGCTCCCAGTGCACTACTCTCCTGCCACTTTGTACTGGTCAACATTCCTTTGCCCTTCCTTCCATTCTGGTAATGGTTCCCACTTCACTGCCACTTCCTATTCCTCGAATACTACAAAAACACTGCCAATCAGTATTGTTTCCTGTGAAATGGGGGAGAAAGAAAAGATGTGTAGTTACCAGTACTAGAATGGCAGGAAGTGTAAGTAACCTACTGCCTGGGGTACTCAGTTACTCATGTGCCTTCTGGCTTCGAGTAACGCAGGGCACAGGGCAACGTACAGTCGCCGCCAGAGGAGAAGAGAAGAAGGGTTGCTGCTGCTTCTGGGCTATATTTATGTAAGGGGAATCCTGTGACTATTTAAATTGGCTATTAGCTGCTTTGGGGGGCACTGTAACTAGGGCTAATTGTGGAGCACTGTGACTATTGGATGCCGTGGGGGAAATGGACTGTTGGATACTGTGGCAGCACTGTGACTATTGAGGTCACTCACTCGATTGGATAGTGTTTTTACAGTGACTATTTTATACGGTGTGAGGGCACTGTAACTATTTCTACTATGTGGGGGGCACTGTGACCATTTTCGCTATGTGGGGGCACTGTGACTATGTAACACGTAGGGAACATACTGGTCATGTTTCTGGTTATTTAATAATATGTTCAGCTTTTCGGTTGCCCTCACATAGTAATTGTAATAGAAATGCTGTTTTAAATGTACAAATAACAGCTTGAGTAGATACATTTATGCAGTAATAAAATTACATTCCGTCCTTTTAAGGCAACCACAAGGGTGATGATGCGGCCCTGGTGATAATGAGTTTGACACCCCTGCTCTAGGGCACAGGTGCAATTATATTTGTTGCACCCCTCAAGTTGTGCCAAGCAAACTTGTTCTCTATATATTCACATACAATAGCAAAATGAAAGTTGATACTTGAAATGTTATTGTTTCCAATGAACATTCAAGAAATAAAGTAAATACATTTTAATTATGTTTTTATATTGAAATAACATAGTAGCATGAAGTATGTCGGGATGATAACCTAGAGTTTCATTGTAGAATTGGCGAACATCTGAGCGATATTGAAAGAACAGAACAGAGATATGCTGTTTGCCGACATACCCATCAACATCACGGTGGTGAATTTGGGATGTTAAGATTTGTGGGGATTACCATGGTACCATACCCAGAGAGGAGGGGATTGGAACCGTGGAGTCTTACATACAGGGGGAGATGGATCCATAGGTTGGGTACGTGGAAGCAAGTGGCTAAATGAGCAACTGCAATATGCTTGTTTTATCTAAACCGCCTAGCGCAAATGTGTGTTGGATATTCTGGGATCCCCCCCAGATCTGTGATAAGAGATTAATAGGGGTAGGGTTGTAGAGGAGGAGAGAGTATAACTCTGGAGGACTGATTTCAACATAAGGGGGGGGGGGGTTATAGTTGAATAACTAAATATAGCCCATGATATCTCTTTCCTCCCCTCTATACCTACGGTCTGCTACTTTTATATTTCCCCTCATTAGTAGCCATATACATCACCGGCCACTTTATAGGTACACCTGTCCAACTGCTCGTTAACACTTAATTTCTAATCAGCCAATCACATGGCGGCAAACTCAGTGCATTTAGGCATGTAGACATGGTCAAGAACTCTCCTGCAGTTCAAACCGAGCATCAGTATGGGGAAGAAAGGTGATTTCAGTGCCTTGTATCCTGCCTTGTTTCAACGGTTCAGGACTGGTGGTGGTGGTGTCATGGTGTGGGAATATTTCTTGGCACTCTTTGGGCCCCTTGGTACCAATTGAGCATCGTTGCAACGCCACGGCCTACCTGAGTATTGTTCTGACCATGTCCTCCCTTTATGACCACAATGTACCCTGTAACATCTGATGGCTACTTTCAGCAGGATAATGCGCCATGTCATAAGCTGGAATCATCTCAGACTGGTTTCTTGAACATGACAATGAGTTCAATGTACTCAAATGGCCTCCACAGTCACCAGATGTCAATCCAATAGAGCATCTTTGGGATGTGGTGGAACGGGAGATTCGCATCATGGAGTGCAGCCGACAAATTGCGGCACTGTGTGATGCCATCATGTCAATATGGACCAAAATCTCTGAGGAGCTTCCAGCACCTTGTTGAATCTATGCCACGAAGATTGAGGCAGTTCTGAAGGCAAAGGTGGTCCAACCGTTACTAGCATGGTGTACTAATAAAGTGGCACGCTGAGTGTAGATCTTAGAACATCCTGGTAATAGGAGATATTGTATGGGACTCGAATGGTCTCTGACTTGTTAATTTGAATGGTAATTTGATGTATACTTCAGGCACATAATGACAGTGGGGGGCCTGGGACAGTAAGTTTATATCCATTAAATATTCTTTCTGGGCTTCGCAGGGCTACCGCCTAACATTGGTGACCACAAACCAGACATTTTTTTAAAAAACGTTTTTCCCATAATTGCTGGCTGGTGGTCGTTATCCTAATCAGACCCTTGCTGAGTGCGAGTATTTACTATTTGTGTGTGTTTCTTTTGAGCATTGTGTTTCATGTGTGGTGTAAGTGTTGCTTTATAGGTACCTTTTAATGCATACAATAACAGTCATTAGATTTTATTCTATTGCTGGTGTTATACCTTGATAAATATCTGAAGCATTTTTGTCTCTCCTCTTTCTCCTGTGGTTGCTGCAGGGGACCTCTCTCCTTACCCCAGGACCAACTTCTGTTTATTTTAACAATCATAATTCCTTCATAATATAGCACACACATATTCCGCCAGCGCTGGCACAGAGTTGTCAAATCAGTACCTGTCCCATGAGCTCACAATCTAATCAACCCTACAGTGTGTGTTTGGAAGTGGAGGAGGAAACCGGAGGACCCAGAGGAAACCCACGCAATCACGGAGAGAAAACACAAATTCTTTGCAGATGTTGACCCTGGGACATGAACCCACAGCGCTGCAAGACTCTAATGCTAACCACTAAGCCAGCATGCTGCCACTCACACAGAAACTTGTAACCTTATGAAGATTCAGTCTATCCGCTTTTCTCCTTCTCCTTTTTTGCTCATTTTTCGCTCCCCACTTTACAAAAATCATAAATTTTCATTTTTTTTATGTACAGAGCTGTGTTAGGGCTTATTTTCTGAATAACAAATTTACTTCTCAGTTACATTCTTATTATTTCATGCTATGTACAGGGAAGCTGGAAAAAATTCCAAATGTGGGGAAATTGTTGAAAAAAATCATTTGCGGTCACTATCTTGTTGCCTTAGTGTTTAAGACTTTCACTGTGCGGTCAAATGATACCATTACTTTAATCTATGTGGTTCAGTACAATCAGGGAATTTACAAAGGTTTTATTGTGTTTATATACATTTTCACAATTAAACCAAATTTTATCTTCTGACGCTAATGCTTTTTCATCATTTGATGTAGACAGCGGTTTGAGGTGTAATTCTTGTGAGCGGACTTTTTAATGCTACTATTTTTAGGACTAGCAAACTTGTGATCACTTTTATTACATTTTTTATGTGTGTGAAATGGTTGTAAAAGTCACGTTTCAAACTTTGGGCATATTTTCCATTATTGGGGTCACCGCTGGCAATAACCGGTTCATATTTTGAAAAGCACGCAGTTTGGGACACAACGATACCTAACATGTTGTGATTTTTAATGTTTATTAGTTTTATATCAGTTCTAGGGAAGTGGGGGGGTGATTGAATTTTTACAATATTATATTAATAATATAGTTACATTTATAAACTATTATTTTATTTGTTTCACTATATTCTTAGAACCTTTAGGGTACTTTGACTCTAATGGTATGATCGTTTCCTACCATATACTGCATGCTACGTATGCAGATATGACGCTTTTACAATGGATTGTCTCATTGTAACAAATCTACTGAAACCATGCAAGCCTCGGATCTGATGAAGACCGAGGCTGTCAGTGGCAAACTCATCGCCACCCTGATGACAACTCAGGGGGAGCTGCGATCTCAACAAGATGCCACAGCCCTTGCGCCACCTTCTTTGAAATGTACAAGCGTCTTTGCCCGGAAAACAAGGATGTTAACACTTGCAATGTGCTAGCACTGACAAGGGTTGAGCAAAGGCTTTGCTGCAATATGCAGCAAACCCCATCTGTATCAAGAGGGTCAACCCTTATGCCTCTTCTACACCCTTTAGCAGCACTGACGGACTATCGTTAGTGAACATGAAGGGGTTAAATGTGCCCTATGGAATTCCCGCTCTGTGTGTAATAAATAAACTAGAATTGTTCTTCTTTCTACGTCTTTGACTTCTGGCCATCACTGAACGTGGATCAGCAGGAAGACTCTGTCTCCCTCACTGTTTTTGTCTTATGGTGGCTTACACATTTTCGTATGATCCAGACCTCAGAATAGAAGGGAGGAGGGTTTGACCTACTACTATGTCCATGATGTCATTTCTAGGTCATTTCCTCTTGCACCCTCTCCTCTTCCCACCTTTTGAAGTCCATACCCTCAACCTTTTCCACCCATTCTCTCTTCATTTGGCTCTAGTATATTTGTCTCTGCCGAACTCATCGAATACCAGTTTCTTGACTGCTTTGCCTCTCGGTTTCCTCAACGTTTCTATCTGTGAAATTCCAACCAACTATCATGGGAGAGCTTCTAATCATTCACTATTTACACTCCATTTTCCTTTACACCTCTTAGTTTTCTTCCCAATCTCTGACGCACATTTCAGTGTTGCCTTTTCTAGATCCTTCTTCTTCATGCTCCTCTATTGTCAGGTTTTCGCTAAGTTCCTAGGTCTTCTTGTCTTTCACCTCTAACTGCCGTACCCAATGGACAAACCCTCCGCAGATTTGGTTTCAGTTTCATCTTATGCTTGCTGATGATACCCAGCATGTCTATATACTTCTGCAGGTAACTTTCCCCTGCCGTACTGCAGGCCTTGGTGTTGCGCGGACTAGCCTTCGTCCATGCACAATTTTTCAATCTCTTGCTCACTCTTGGCCACAATGCATCTCTGAAAACATCTCCAGAATCTATCCATCGTCAAATAAAACCTCAAAAATTCTAATTGAGCTGATTCACTTGTCCTCCCGTCACTCCGATATAATTGGTCTTCCACTCACAAATCTATTCTATTCATAATGCAGCAGCTAGGCGCGACTTGCCAAGGACAAACGCTACACGGATGCTCCAGTTTATGCCAGTCACTGAACTGGTTTCCCAATCTCTTCTGAATACTTCGTTTAAAAAATAACATCATCCACTAAAGCTCTGCACAATGCGGCATACACCCTACCTCCCTCTTCTCTCATCTCCGTCTATCACCCTTGCGTGCTCTTTGATCTTCAGTGATGTTAGATTCAACTCCAACGTAATCTGAACATCTCAGGACGTCTCCGGGACTTGATTCACGAGCTTCACCCATCCTCGGAATGTCCTTTACCCGGACTCTCAGACTAAATATAAAAAATTTTGACATGTATGTTTACAGGTGAAGCTGGAAAAAATTACAACTGTGGGGAATCTTGTTGAAAAAATTCCTTGCGTCACTATCTTGTTGCGACTTTAGTTTTTAAGAATTGACTGTGGTCAGATACATCTACTTTATCTGTTGGTCAGTACAATCATGGTTGAATTTAACAAAGGATTATTGGGCGTTTTAATACATTTTCACAATTAACACAAAATCGTTAGCTCTGACTGCTTAATGGCTTTTTCATAATTGATGTTGACAACAGTGGTTTGAGGGGTATTTCTTGTGAGCTGACGTGTTATGCTAGATTTTTAGGACTATGCAACTTGATCACCTTTTTAGTACATTTTTTATGTGCTGGGGAATGGAGTTTGTAAAAGGTCACGTAGTTCAACTTTTGGGCACTATTTTCCATTATTGGGGTCACCGCTGGCCAAGAACCGGTTTCATTATGTTTTGTAGAGCAGCAGTTTGGGAACAACGAGACCTCACATGTTTGTGATTTTTAATGTTTAGTTAGTTTAATCAGTTCTAGGGGAAAGTGGGGGTGATTCTTGAATTTTTGTACAATTTTATTATTAATAATATAGTAAATTTATAACTATTTATTCTATTTTTTTTCCCTATTCTTAGACCCTTTAGGGGTACTTTGACGCTAGAGGGGTTGGTTCTGATAGGTTCCTTACATATACTGCAATGCTACTGTATTGCAGTATATGTCGCTTTTACAATGGATTGTCTCAGTGTAACAAATCTACTGAAAACCATGCAGCTCGGATTTGATGAAGACCGAGGTGTCATGGGCAATCCTCATCGCCACCCCCTGAGGCCATCAGGGGGAGCTGCGATCTCAACAAGAATGCCACAGCCCTTGCCGCCCACCTTCTTTGAAATGCTGACAGCGTCTTGCCACCAGGAAAACAAGGAGGGTAACACTTGCATAGTTGATAGCATGACCAAACGGGTGTTAGCACAAAGGGCTGGTTTTGCGGCAATGCAGCAACCCCCATTCTGTATCAAAAGGGCCTCAACCCTTTATCCCTCTTAGACCAACCTTCAAAGCGTCACGACGGATATGAGACGTAGTGACATGAAGAGGGTAAAGGCCTATGAATTCCCGCTATGTGTGTATATCAACAGATCTGTTCTTTCTTTCTAGTCTTTTGGACCTGCTGGCATCAACTGAAACCGTGGATCCAGCAGGAAGATCTGCTCCCCCACTGTTGTTCTTATGGTTGGCTGACACTTTGCGCACTGCTTCAGACACTCAGAATAGCAGGAGGAGGGGTAGAATTACTTCTCTGTCCATGATTCATTTCTAGGTCATTCCGTCTTGCACCTCTCCCTCTTCCCACCTTTTGAAGGTTACAATACCCTCATCCTTTTCCACCATTCGTGCTATTCATTTGGCTCTATAGTATTGATTGTCCTCCCGACTCCCAATACCAGTTTCGGACTGCTTTGCCCTCGGTTTGACTCATCTTCTATCCTGTGAAAATCAAACCAAATCCTGGGAGACTCTAACATCCCGATTTACACTCCCATTTTCCCTTTACACTCTCTTAGTTTTCTTCATATCTCTGACCGCCACTTTCAGTGGTTGCCTTTCTAGACACTTTCTTGTCTCATCTTCCTCTTATGGTCAGGTTTCCTCAGTCCTAGGTCTTCTTGTCTTTCACCTCTATACTCCACCACTGGACAAAACACTCCGCAGATTTTGGTTTCCAGTTCATCTTTCTGCTGATGTGATACCCAGCTTATATACTATGCAGGTAACATTCCCCTTGCCGTACTGCAAGGCCTGGTGTTTGCGCTGGCCTCAGGACCCTCATTGCACCACATTTCAATATCTTGCTCACTCTTTGCCACATGCATCTCGGAAACATCTCCAGAATTCTATCCAGTTCTTACAACTAAAAGGCTCAAAAATTCTAATTGCCGCTCATGATTCACTTCCTACCGGAACTCAATATAAGGGTCTTCCACTCACTACTAAAACTATTCTATTATAATGCAGCAGCCAGCTGACTTTCAGAACAAAACGCTACACGGATGGCCTCCAGTTGTATGCCAGTTCCTGAACTGGCTCCCATCTCCTTCTTGAATTACAGTTTAAAATATAATAAACCCTCATCCCAAAGCTCTGCACAATGCTGACCACCCTACCTCCCTTCCTTTCATCTCAGTCTATCACCCTTGCCGTGCTCTTGATCTTCCAGTGATGTTAGATTAAACTCCAAACTTAATCTGAACCTCTCATGGAGGTATCCGGACTTCTCCCGAGGTCAACAATCCTTGGAAATTCCTTTCCCGGCACTCTCAGACTAATATCCAACCCTCTTCTAGGTTCAAAAATGTCTTAGAGACCATCTCTTTATGCAAGCCTATGCACTGGTCCTATGGAATTTCAGCTGCTCTCTTACTATATTCCATCCAATACTGTGTCTTTCCCGTGTCTCAAATCCGGCAAACACAGATATATATTACCCCGCCCAAACGCCGGGGTGGGCCCCACAACCCGGCTTCTCTGCAGTCCCAATCACCTTGAACTTTTTATATAATAGATGGCAGCGGATGGCGGTTCAAGCAGTGCAAAATTTTGTTTTATATTAATTATGTTCTCACCTTTCTGTATCCTATACAAGAATGGCTGGTTGTGTCTCTAGTCTATACAGCTCTATATTGATATGATTTTGTGTAAGCCCCCGTGTCATTGCAGTACTTATTTTAGACTGTGAAGTCTTGTGTCACCCCTCACTCCTCAAAAGACTTGTGTAAGCTCGGTGTCTCACCCCCTCATCCTCAATAGACTGTAAGCTCTGTGTCACCCCTTCTTCCATCCTTATTAGACTGTAAGCTTTGTGTCATACTCCTCCTCATCCTCATTAGAACTGTAGACTCTTTGGGTGTATCACCCTCTTAACTTCTCCAAAGTTTTATATTGTAAGATTCTTTTGTCACGAATCCTCATAGACTGTAAGCTCGTGTGTCATACCCTCATGTCCTAGTTTAGTTGTAGTGTAAGCTCTTGTGTCACCATCCCGACGCATCACATCGACTGTATAGCTATTTGTTGTGTCACCCCCATCATCACTCATAGACTGTACCTCTCGTGTTCACCCCCCTCCTCCTCTTTTATAGACTGTAAGTCTTGTTTTGTGTTTTCACCCTGATCCTCATGATTTTTTTGACTTGCCCTGTAAGTCTATTGGGTCACCCATCTCCTCCTATAGACTGTGACGCACTTGTGTCACCCCCTCAATCACTCTATAGACTGTAGTGTACAGCTTCTGGGATTTTCCCCCCTCGCATCATCATAGACTGTAAGCTTCTGGTCAGCCCCTAATCCTCATTAGACTGGTAAGCTCTTGTGTCTGTGTGAGCCCCTAATGTTCCGTAATGATGAGTGTAAGCTATTGTGTCACCACTCATTTTTTCATTGTATCGTATAGAGATCTGGTAAGCTTCTTTTGTCATCCCCATACTGTTCCATCTCAAGGCACTAAAGCTCTCTGTGTCACAACCTCCATCCACATAGACCTGTAAGCTTCTCGGTCACCCCTCAACTCCTCACTAGGACTGTAAGCATTGGGTGACCTACTCATGATCATAGACTGTAAGCTCTTGTTAACCCCCTCATGCTCATAGATTGTAAGCTCTTGTGTCACCCCCTCATCCTAAGACTGTAAGTCTTTGTCCACCCATCATCTTCATAGACTGTCAGCTCTTGTGTCACCCACCATTCTAGTTCTTCAGATTTGATCTTTAAGCTCTTTTTTTTGTGTCACCCCCTCATCCTAATAGTTTATCGGTGTATATAATACTATGTTGTGGTCAAACCGTCATCCTCATAGACTGTAAGCTCTTGTGTTCAACCCTCATCCTCAAAGACTGTAACTCTGTGTCACCCCCTCATCATCATAAATGTAAGCTTTGGTGCACCCTTCTATCCTCATAGACGTAAGCTCTTGTGTACACCCCCTCAGCCCATAGGACTGTAAGCTCTTGTGTCACCCGTCATCCTCATAGATCTTAAGCTCTGTGTTCACCCCTCCCCCATAAGCCCATAGACTGTAAGCTCTGGTGTCAACCCCTCATCCTCATAGACTGTAAAAAAGGGGGACCCCCCCTTTTCTCCCTTGGTCACCCCTCATCCTCATACGACTGTAGCTCTTGTGTCACCCCCTAATCCTTCATAGGACTGCTTAAGCTCTTGTGTCACCCCCTCATCTCATAGACTGTAAAGTCTTGGGATCAGGCCCAAAAACCCCTATTGTTCCATATGACTGGGTGACTCTGTAAGTAATATACTATTGTATAGGTCCCTATGATTGGTAAAGTACAGAATATGATGGCACTATAGAAATAAAGATTATTATTATTTTGGTTTTTGTTGCATAAAGTGTAGTCAGGAAACAAAAGGACACACATCAGAGGAGAGATGTTCTAACAATCTCTAGACAGTACATGTATATTTAAAGTTGGTGGACTTTTTAAGAAGAAAGGGCATCCAAAAAACATCTTTATGATTCTTGTCAATTTTTTTTTGATATTTTTTTTTAGCGGCGTTCGGTGAATCAGTTTCAGTCACGTCTGTGTGGATTCACCTGTCTATTCGCTTTATGGACCATGGCAACTCCTGGTTGGTTTTGTACGCTTCATACTCACAGGTGTTTGCTTCCAAAAAGGAAAATGAAAGCCGCAAGCAACAGCGCCGTCTCGTCGTTAACACCCGCGATCGAACGTGATAGCAACGATCAGTGTCTCAATTAGAGATGACCGCGAAACAAAATAAACTGACACACCCGAGACTTGAACAAATAGCATCTCAGTTCGACGACGATTAGCCGTATTATTGTTTTCTTTTTGTTTTAATTTTTTTTCTTTGTTGTTTCGTTGCCCCTCGGTTACGGAATACTTCACCAGTCTCAAGGAAATTGGCATCTCCCGTCATCCCCCGGGGTCTGTTTTGACACTTTTTGGCGGCCAGATCATCAACAGAGCGCCGACTCTACAGCCAAGGAGGACTCTGCAACTCCTACACCCAGCCTGACGTCGGGGGTTTTTTCCCTGTTACACGCGATAGCAGTGGTTGTGGTGAGACCACTAATCATGGTTGAGACAGCGTGGGATCTTTGATTGGAGGAAGCACCCTGCCCGCGCTGCTCGGATCACTCTGTGTTCTGGATTGCGTTTAGGGGCAGACGATGGCCTGCTTGCTGTGTTTTGCATTTGGAGGGGCTTTTTCAGGGTGATCTGCCGTGTTTTTTTTGTATTTGTGTGTTTATTATTCGCTTACTGGTTAGGGCGCCAGGTAGGGGTGAGTACAAGTAACCCAACAGTCCTTCTTATGGTGCTAGAATAGTATGTTTGTTTATTATGTTTTTTTTTTGTTGTGGCATTTAGGATGTGGCAGTAGCACCCATTCCTTGTGTTGTTTCGTGAATGTGGCTAGGAGGCTATTAGGATTGTGCTGTACGTATTACAACGAGTTTTCTGTTTAGCTCTTAGTGACCACACAAGTCCACATATAAAACACCTAAGTGGGACCGCTTATTTTTTATGTGGGTTTGAGGTTGAATTCGGCGCAGATCTGCGTTTTTCTTTTTTTTTGTTTACTTTCTTTTTTATATAACTCAAAGTCATCAGGCACAGCACAAAATGCAGTTGTGTGCTGCTCAGTGTTTTTTTAGGCTAGAAACTAGCCATAGTACAGAAATCCTAGGTAGCATTTTTTGTTAAAAAAAACAATAAACAAAAAAAAACAACAAAAAAAACATCCAAAATTAAACACAAAAAAAAATTACAGTTACACTTTATTCTTTTGAAAATGTTGGAGTTTTCTTACCCCCGGGAGGGCTACGGCCGGTTAGAAGGACTGCACCCGTGGTTTTTTGTTTTATTTTTCGTTTTCCTTTTTTTTTTTTTGTGGAGCGGTCCACCTACTGTAGGGGTCCTAGAGGCTTTTTTTTTCGTGTTTTTTTGTTCTGGGTCTCTGGGGTTGAGGACACCATACCTCGCTGCCCTGCATGAGCGGAAAGCAGGGGGACACCGCCATGATTGTTATATACACTCCCTAGGTCACTGTCTCAAGTCTACTGGGGACTCGTCGGTAGTTTTTTTTTTAGAGCACTGTTGAGAGCCAGTGAACACATGTTTTTTTTTGGCGACCTTTGTTTTTGTGATGTCGTGGATGCGGACAATTGCTTCTAGCCATTCGCGACCAATAAGTCAGGTCTTCTCACGCAGTTCCACCCATGTCTTTATTCCGTAATCATGCACATTTCTAGCTTAGCTCCTCCACCTCAGATTCTTTCCCTTTCTTCCCAGTCTTGACCCCCATCCACAAGTGAAAATTTGGCATTGCAAACTTCTTGGCCTACTATTGAGGAACTGTGTTCTGGACCCTTCCCAGCGTCATTCTTTTTATTATAATTACCACTGTGTCCGGTTGCTGCTGAGCTCTTTTCGTTATGCCCAGGTTTTCCACTGCCGCCAGTCTGTGGGTGTATTTTTGTTTTATGGTATTTTCTACTTCTTGGGTAGTGGAAGAAGGTCTAAATTTTTTAGGTGTCCGACGATGAGTGATGGTACTATTGGTTATGTCAGAAGCTGGGGAAGTTTGCTTGTCAGGGCAGGTATAGTGTCCGAGGGGGTGAGCAGACTGAGGGTTGCGGAGGATGATGATTGTTTTTTTTTTTTGTTTTGGGTGCTTTCTTTTTTAGACCCAAGTGGGTTGCTCGACAGGCAGGTGTTGTGAATTTTCATACTAGTTGTCTCTGAGCCAGAGGAGAGCCCGACACCAAGGAACAGGTTGGATACGGCCGCATTGGCTGGTGGCCTTAGACGACGAGGCATGCGCCGCCAGAGCTGGGGCACGCAGCTTTCGCCAATGTTTCGCGTAGTGAAGCTCCCGTGGGGAGGGCTAGTTTTTGGAAGTTCTGGATTTTTTTTTTTGGTTCTTTAAAGAACACGGCGTTTATGCCAACGGACTGTGGTGTGTAAAATCTCTGTGCCACACCAGGTACAGTCTTTAGGGTTCCAACCCTACATCAGCTTAAACCACCACCCACGGTTTTAGGCGTAGGAGCATATGGAATGCTCCACACACACCCCACTCATGGATAACCAAGGCCGCTTCAACTCCTCGGCCGGGCCATCCACACCACTGCACCTTCCCGGGTCACCTGCTGCGTCTGTAGTAAGCCCCTGCCCAGGGACCCCGGCCGAAACACCTTCCATGTTCGGAAAACTACAGCAACCTTAGCCTTCCTTTACGATCCTCCACTAGCATCCCACAAATTTGTTCTCCATGCGCAGCGCCCGTTCACGCCCTCTCCATATCCCCAGCGCGCTGAGCGCCAAGGAGGCAAGTAATTTTAGTTGGCTTTATTTACCTTTTATACCCTACTTTTTATCGCTCGCCCCAAGCCCACTCAACGTTCACTTATACAGGCCAAACTACTCTATTGCCCTGGAGAGCTGTTACCTGTAGGTCGGTAGTGACCCAGAGGCCTTTAGCAACTCTAGGTGGCCGGCTAACGCCCCTTGGTATTCGTCCCAGCCGCCACTTATTTCTGATGTTGCCGCCCAGCCCTGTTTCTATTTCCTGTTCTACTGTGGTTTGCATGGACAACCATCATCCGTACGTTTGTCCCGCTGAGACTTAACGCACGCTTTCTGACAAGGTTCCGGACCCTTCCGTTTCGTTTTTTACCACCGGATTCACTTTTGGTGGGCGAGTGCTGCCGGGGACGAGGGCCACTAATGTACGTTCTGGAAGGCACATTGGTGTGGTTAATATTGGGGGCTCGGTTACAGGGTATGACCCTGTCAGGCGGGCGGTTCACTATATTACTTGCGTAGTGCAATAACTGGTCTGGCAACTTTTTCTTTTAACTCCTTGTCGTAAATTTCTAGAAAACCTGTGCAAACTGGATTTACTGTAATTACATTTTAAAGTGGGACGATGAAATCTTGTATTTTGCATCATTTTTTTTCTAGTCTCTAAAGTGATCATTGTGTTTCTATTGTGAAATTTACATATAACAAAAAATGGATGGAATGTGAAATGAGTAATTCAAAGTGACAAAGACTGTAATTTGAGTGAGTCATATTAGCTGGAATATTAATTAGCATTATGTGACATTTGTTATATAAAAGATGTTAGTAATCAGCTCTCTTACATGTCACTTTCAGAGAAAAATGGAGCCTCCTGCACTCAGCTGAATGGTATTGCATCTATGTTTAGCCAGAACCTGCCGCTTCTGATACTCTCCCCATCTGTAAAAAGAAAAAACTTTTTGTGGGCAATTCAGTCCAAATAATTTAGTGAAAAAATGATTTTTTTTTTATCATATTTTTCTATCCAATGCATCCTTAGTGGTGTTTCTAAGCCATAGGGTAAGCCATCCATATTAGATACATGGTGGTGTGTCACCTGGTAACCCCAAAGAGTTTGTATGTTCTCTCCGTGTTTGTGTGGGTTCCCTCCGGGTCCTCCGGTTTTCTCCCACACTCTAAAACATACTGGTAGGTTGATAAAATTGTGAGCCCCATTGGGGGACAGGGACTGATTTGGCAAAACTCTGTGCAGCGCTGCGTAATCTGTGTGCGCTATGTAAATAAAGGAATTATTATTATTTATTAACCCCCCCCCCCAATCTGAAGGTTATAGCCACAATGAACATCTCAAACAAAGCCAAAAGTAGATGGTTCAATTTACTGCATAGTGGGCAAGCCAGGGAATTGTAGGAGACATGTCAGAATTTCTAAGAAGAGGTTCTGATCTCTTTGTATTCAGGTTCAGTACTCATGTCTACTTATCTATTCTGGTGTAGATTTATGTCTACTTATCTATTCTGGTGTAGATTTACACCAGAATAGATAAGTAGACATGAGTACTGAACCTGAATACAAGAGATCAGAACCTCTTCTTAGAAATTCTGACATGTCTCCTACAATTCCCTGGCTTGCCCACTATGCAGTAAATTGAACCATCTACTTTGGCTTTGTTTGAGATGTTCATTGTGGCTATAACCTTAGATTGGGGGGGGGGGTTAATAAATAATAATAATTCCTTTATTACATAGCGCACACAGATTACGCAGCGCTGCACAGGTTTGCCAAATCAGTCCCTGTCCCCCAATGGGGCTCACAATTTTATCAACCTACCAGTATGTTTTAGAGTGTGGGAGAAAACCGGAGGACCCGGAGGGAACCCACACAAACACGGAGAGAACATACAAACTCTTGGGGTTACCAGGTGACACACCACCATGTATTCATATGGATTGCTTACCCTATGGCTTAGAAACACCACTAAGGATGCATTGGATGAAAAATATGATAAAAAAAAATCATTTTTCACTAAATATTTGGAATGAATTGCCCACAAAAGTTTTTTCTTTTTTCAGATGGGGAGAGTATCAGAAGGGCAGGTCTTGGCTAAAAAATAGATGCAATACCATTCAGCTGAGTGCAGGAGGCTCCATTTTCTCTGAAAGTGACATGTAAGAGAGCTGATTTACAACATCTTTATATAACAAATGTCAATAATGCTAATAATTCCAGCTAAATGACTCACTCAAATTACAGTCTTTGTCACTGTGAATTAATCATTTCACAATTCCATCCATTTTTTGTTATATGTAAATTTCACAATAGAAACACAATGATCACTTTAGAGACTAGAAAAAAATGATGCAAAATACAAGATTTCTACGTCCCACTTTAAATGTAATTACAGTAAATCCAGTTTGCACAGGTTTTTTAGAAATTTACGACAAGGAGTTTTAAAGAAAAAGTTGCCAGACCAGTTATTGCACTTCTGCTACAACAGCACAAAAAAGTCCATTGTGTAGTTTTGCAAATCCCTACAATCCAAACCAGACGGTTTCCACTGTACTGGATACAATTTTCATTTTATTCAATGGATGAAGATATCTCCTTAGTAAAGCAAACAATGAAGTGCTTTCAAAAAAGTATAATCAAAAGGCTTTGTCAAGGTGCTAGTAACAAAATAAAATGGTACCTACCACTTCCTGCCACTTAGTATGGTCCCACTACACCGCACTCTGCCATTCTGGTACTGGCCCCACTGCACTGCACTTCCTGCCATTCTGGTCTGGCCCCCACTGCACTGCACTTCTGCCACTCTGGTACTAGTCCCCACTGCACTGCCCTTCCTGCCACTCTGGTACTAGCCCCACTGCACTGCACTCCTGCACTCTGGTATAGTCTCACTGCATGCACTTCCTGTACTCTGGTACTAGTCCTCACTGCACTGCACTTCCTGTCATGTGGTGCTGCTCCCCACTGCACTACTCTCCTGCCACTTTGGCACTGGTCCCCACTACATGCACTTCCTGCCACCTGGTAAAGTTACCACTGCACTTCCGCCACTCTAGTACTGGTCCCCACTGCACTCAATTCCTGCCATTCTGGTACAAGTCCTTACTACATTACCCATTCTGCCACTCTGGTAATGGTCACCACTACACTGCACTTCCTGCTACTTGGTACTGGTCCCCACTGCACTTCCTGTCACTCTGGTACTAGTCCCCACTGCACTTCCTGTGCACTGTGGTGTGCTCCCCACTGCACTACTCTTCCTGCCACTTTGGCACTGGTCCCCACACACTGCACTTCTCTGCCACTCTGGTACAAGATTATCACTGCACTTCCGCCACCTCTAGTACTGGTCCCCACTGCACGCACTCCTGCCATTTGGTACAAGTCCTTACTACACTACAATTTCTGCAACTCTGGTACTGGTCACCACTACACTGCACTTCCTGCCACTCTGGTACAAGTTATCACTGCACTTCCTACCACTTAGTACTGGTCCCCACTGCAACTGCACTTCCTGCCACTCTGGTACTGGTCACCACTACACTACAATCTGCCAATTGGTACTGGTACCACTACACACAATTCCTGCCAATCTGGTACTGAGTCCCCACTGCACTTCCGTCACTTGGTACTAGCCCCCACTGCATTCCTGTCACGTGGTGCTGCTCCCAGTGCACTACTTTCCTGCCACTTGGTACTGGTCAACATTCCTTTGCCCTTCCTTCCATTCTGGTAATGGTTCCCACTTCACTGCCACTTCCTATTCCTCGATATACTAAAAAACACTCCAATCAGTATTGTTCCTGTGAAATGGGAGGAGAAAGAAAAGATGTGTAGTTACCAGTACTAGAATGGCAGGAAGTGGTAAGTACCACTGCCTGGGGTACTCAGTTACTCTGTGCCTTCTGGCTTCAGAGTAACGCAGGGCACAGGGCAACGTACAGTCGCCGCCAGAGGAAGAGAGAAGAAGGTGTTGCTTGCTTCTGGGGCTATTTTATGTAAGGGGAATCCCTGTGACTATTTAAAATGGCTATTAGCTGCTTTGGGGGGCACTGTAACTATGGGCTATGTGGGAGCACTGTGACTATTGCTGCTGTGGGGTGGAAATGGACTGTTGGATACTGTGGCAGCACTGTGACTATTGAGGTCACTCACTCGATTGGATAGTGTTTTTACACGTGACTATTTTAAGGTGTGAGGGCACTGTAACTATTTCTACTATGTGGGGGGCACGTGACCATTTTCGCTATGTGGGGGCACTGTGACTATGTAACACTGTAGGGAACATACTGGTCATGTTTCTGGTTATTTAATAATATGTTCAGCTTTTCGGTTGCCCTCACATAGTAATTGTAATAGAAATGCTGTTTAAAAGTACATAAAAACAGCTTGAGTAGATACATTTATGCAGTTAATAAAATTACATTCCGTTCTTTTAAGGCAACCACAAGGCTGATGAGGCCCCTGGTGATAATGAGTTTGACACCCCTGCTCTAGGGCACAGGTGCAATTATATTTTTGCACCCCTCAAGTTGTGCCAAGCAAACTTGTTCTCATATTCACATACAATAGCAAAATGAAAGTTGATACTTGAAATGTTATTGTTTCCAATGAACATTCAAGAAAAAAAAGTAAATACATTTTAATTATGTTTTATAATTTGAATAACATTAGTAGATGAGTATGTCGGGATGATAACCTGAGAGTTTCATTGTAGAATTGGCGAACATCTGAGCAGATATTGAAAGAACAGAACAGAGATATGCTGTTTGCCGACATACCCATCAACATCACGGTGGTGAATTTGGGATGTTAAGATTTGTGGGGATTACCATGGTACCATACCCAGAGAGAGGAGGGGATTGGAACCGTGGGAGTCTCACAGAGGCCAGATGGATCCATAGGTTGGGTACGTGGAAGCAAGTGGCCTAATGAGCAACTGCAATATGCTTGTTTTATCTAAACCGCTAGCAAATGTGGTGTTGGATATTCTGGGATCCCCCCCAGATCTGTGATAAGAGATTAATATGGGGTATGGTTGTAGAGGAGGAGATAAACTCTGGAGACTTGAATTTCAACATAAGGGGGGGGGGGGTTATGTTGAATAACTAAATATAGCCCATGATATCTCTTTCCTCCCCTTAACTACGTCTGCTACTTTTATATTTCCCCTCATTAGTAGCCATATAACATCACCGGCCACTTTATTAGGTACCCTGTCCAACTGCTCGTTAACACTTAATTTCTAATCAGCCAATCACATGGCGGCAAACTAGTGCATTTAGGCATTAGACATGGTCAGAACAATCTCCTGCAGTTCAACCGAGCATCAGTATGGGAAGAAAAGGTGATTTCAGTGCCTTGTATCCTGCCTTGTTCAACGGTTCAGGCTGGTGGTGGTTGGTGTCAGGTGTGGGAAATATTTCTTGGCACTCTTTGGGCCCCTTGGCTACCAATTGAGCATCGTTGCAACGCCACGGCCTACCTGAGTATTGTTGCTGCCATGTCCATCCCTTTATGACCACAATGTACCCTGTAACATCTGATGGCTACTTTCAGCAGGATAATGCGCCATGTCATAAGCATGGATCATCTCAGACTGGTTTCTTGAACATGACAATGAGTTCATGTACTCAAATGGCCTCACAGTCACCAGATGTCAATCCAATAGAGCATCTTTGGGATGTGGTGGAAGGGAGATTCGCATCATGGATGTGCAGCCGACAAATTTGCGGCAACTGTGTGATGCCATCATGTCAATATGGACCAAAATCTCTGAGGAGCTTCCAGCACCTTGTGAATCTATGCACGAAGATTGAGGCAGTTCTGAAGGCAAAGGTGGTCCAACCGTTACTAGCATGGTGTACCAATAAAGTGGCCGCTGAGTGTAGATCTTTAGAACATCCTGGTAATAGGAGATATGTATGGGACCTGAATGGTCTCTGACTTGTTAATTTGAATGTAATTTGATGTATACTTAGGCACCATAATGACAGTGGGGGGCCTGGGACAGTAAGTGTTATATCCATTAAATATTCTTTCCTGGGTTCAGGGCTACCCGCCCTAACATTGGTGACCACAAACCAGACATTTTTTTAAAAAAACGTTTTTCCCCATAATTGCTGGCTGGTGGTGTTATCCTAATCAGACCCATTGCTGAGGTGCGAGTAATTTACTATTTGGTGTGTTTTCTTTTGAGCATGTGTTTTGTGGTGTAAGTGTTGCTTTATAGGTACCTTTTAATGCATACTCAATAACAGTCATTAGATTTTATTCTATTGCTGGTGTTATACCTGATAAATATCTGAAGCATTTTTGTCTCTCCCTTTCTCCTGTGTTGCTGCAGGGGACCTCTCTCCTTACCCCAGGACCAACTTCTGTTTATTTTAAACATAATAATTCCTTCATAATATAGCACACACATATTCCGCCAGCGCCTGCACAGAGCTTGTCAAATCAGTACCTGTCCCCATGAGCTCAAATTAATCAACCTACCAGTGTGTTTTGGAATGTAGGGGAGGAAACCGGAGGACCCAGAGGAAACCCACGCAATCACGGAGAGAAAACACAAATTCTTTGCAGATGTTGACCCTGGGACATGAACCAACAGCGCTGCAAGACTCTAATGCTAACCACTAAGACCAGATGCTGCCACTTCACCACAGAAACTTGCTAACCTTATGAAGATTCAGTCTATCCGCTTTTCTCTCTTTTTTTTTGCTCATTTTTCGCTCCCCACTTTCAAAAATCATAAATTTGTCATTTTTTTTATGTACAGAGCTGTGTTTGTTAGGGCTTATTTTCTGAATAACAAATTTACTTCTCAGTTACATTCTTTATATTCATGCTAGTACAGGGAAGCTGGAAAAAATTCCAAATGTGGGGAAATTGTTGAAAAAAATTCATTTGGTCACTATCTTGTTGCCTTAGTGTTTAAGACTTTCACTGTGCGGTCCAAATGATACATTACTTTAATCTATGGTTCAGTACAATCGTGGGAATTTACAAAGGTTTATGTGTTTTAATACGTTTTCACAATTAAAACAAATCTGTTATCTTCTGACGCTAATGGCTTTTTCATACTTTGATGTACACAGCGGTTTGAGGTGTAATTCTTGTGAGCTGACTTTTTAATGCTAATATTTTAGGACTAGCAAACTTGATCACTTTTTATTACATTTTTTATGTGATGTGAAATGGTTGTAAAAGTCACGTTTCAAACTTTGGGGCACTATTTTCCATTATTGGGGTCACCGCTGGCAATAACCGGTTTCATATTTTGATAAAGCACGCAGTTTGGGACACAACGATACCTAACATGTTTGTGATTTTTAATGTTTATTAGTTTATATCAGTTCTAGGGAAGTGGGGGGTGATTTGAATTTTACAATATTTATTATTAATAATATAGTTACATTATAAACTATTTATTTTATTTGTTTTCACTATTTCTTAGAACACTTAGGGTACTTTGATCTCTAGATGGTACTGATCGTTTCCTACCATATACTGCAAGCTACTGTATGCAGATATGACGCTTTTACAATGGATATGTCTCATTGTAACAAATCTACTGAAACCATGCAAGCCTCGGATCTGATGAAGACCCGAGGCTGTCATGGCAACTCATCGAATCCCCCCCCTGATGACATCAGGGGGAGCTGCGATCTCAACAAGAATGCCACAGCCCTTGCGCCACCTTCTGAAATGTACAAGCGTCTTTGCCACCGGAAAACAAGGAGTTTAACACTTGCAATAGTGCTAGCACTGACCAAGGGGTTAGCAAAGGCTGTTTGCTGCAATATGCAGCAAACCCCATCTGTATCAAGAGGGCTCAACCCTTATGCCCTTCATACACCCTTCATAGCAGCACTGACGGATATATCGTTAGTGAACATGAAGGGGTTAAATGTGCCCTATGGAATTCCCGCTCTGTGTGTAATAAACTAGAATCTGTCTTTCTTTCTACGTCTTTTGACCTTCTGGCCATCACTGAACGTGGATCCAGCAGGAAGGACTCTGTCTCCCTCATGTTTTTGTTATGGTGGCTTACACTTTTCGCATGATCCAGACCTCAGAATAGAGGGAGGAGGGTTTAGACCATACTACTATGTCCATGATGTCATTTCTAGGTCATTCCTCTTGCCCCCTCTCCTCTTCCCACCTTTTGAAGTCCATACCCTCAACCTTTTCCACCATTCTCTCTTCATTTGGCTCTTAGTATATTGTCCTACCCGAACTCACAATACCAGTTCTTGACTGCTTTGCTCTCGGTTCCCTCACTTCTATCCTGTGAAATTCCAACCAACATCATGGGAGACTCTAACATCCCTATTTACACTCCCATTTTCCCTTTAACCTCTTAGTTTATTCCAATCTTGACCGCACTTCAGTGTTGCCTTTCTAGATCACTTTCTTCTCATCTTCCTCTATTGTCAGGTTTTCCCAGTCCTAGGTCTTTGTCTTTCACCTTCTAACTGCCCCCACTGGACAAACCCTCCGCAGATTGGTTTCAGTTCATCTTTATGCTGATGATACCCAGCTATATACTTCTGCAGGTAACATTCCCCTTGCCGTACTGCAGGCCTTGGTGTTGCGCGGACTCAGACCCTCCATTGCACCACATTTTCAATCTCTTGCTCACTCTTGCCACATGCATCTCTGAAAAATCTCCAGAATCTATCCATTTCTTACAAATAAAACCTCAAAAATTCTAATTGACGCTATGATTCACTTTCTACCGTAACTCCATATTAATGGTCTTCCACTCACAAATATTCATTCATAATGCAGCAGCTAGGCGCGACTTTCAGACCAAACGCTACACGGGATGCCTCCAGTTTATGCCAGTCACTGCACTGGTTTTCCAATTCACTTCTGAGTACAGTTTAAAATATAACCCTCATCCACAAAGCTCTGCACAATGCTGCACCACCCTACCTCCCTTCTCTCATCTCAGTCTATCACCCTTGCCGTGCTCTTTGATCTTTTCCAGTTGATGTAGATTAAACTCCAACTTAATCTGAACCATCATCATGGAAGTCTTCACTGGACTTTCCCGAGCTTCACCAATCTCGGAATGTCTTTCCCGGACTCTCAGACTAAATATAAAAATTCATGCTATGTACAGGGAAGCTGGAAAAAAAATTCCAAATGTGGGGAAATGTTGTTGAAAAAATTCATTGCGTCACTATCTTGTTGCCTTAGTTTTTAAGACTTCACTGTGCGGTCAATGATACATCTACTTTATCTATGGTCAGTACAATCATGGTGAATTACAAAGGATTTATCGTTGTTTAATACATTTTCACAAATTAAAACAAATCGTTAGCTTCTGACGCTAATGGTTTTTCATACGATGTTACACAGTGGTTTGAGGTGTAATTTTTGTGAGCTGGACTTTTAATGCTACATTTTTAGGACTATGCAACTTGATCACTTTTTATTACATTTTTTATGTGATGGGAAATGTGTGTAAAAGTCACGTTTCAAACTTTTGGGCACTATTTTCCATATTGGGGTCACCGCTGGCAATAACCGGTTTCTATTTTGAGTAGAGCACGCAGTTTGGGCACAACGATACCTACATGTTTGTGATTTTTAATGTTTATTTAGTTTATATCAGTTCTAGGGAAAGTGGGGTGATTTGAATTTTACAATTATTATTAATAATATAGTTAATTTAAAAACTTTATTCTATTGTTTTCACTATTCTTAGACCCTTTAGGGTACTTTGACTATAGGATGGTCTGATCGTTTCCTACCATATACTGCAAGCTACTGTATTGCAGTATATGTCGCTTTTACAATGGATTGTCTCATTGTAACAAATTACTGAAAACATGCAGCCTGGATCTGATGAAGACCCGACGGCGTCATGGCAACATCTCGCCACCCCCTGATGACATCAGGGGGAGCTGCGATCTCAACAAGAATGCCACAGCCCTTGCGCCACCTTCTTTGAAATGCTACAAGCGTCTTTGCCACCGGAAAACAAGGAGGTTAACACTTGCAATAGTGCTAGCACGACCCAACGGGGTTAGCAAAGGCTGTTTGCGCATATGCAGCAACCCCCATCTCGTATCAAAAGGGCCTCAACCCTTATGCCCCTTCATACACCCTTCATAGCTCACTGGGATATATCGTTGTGAACATGAAGGGGTTAAATGTGCCCTATGGAATTCCCGCTATGTGTGTAAAAACTAGAATCTGTTCTTTCTTTTACGTCTTTTGACCTTCTGGCATCACTGAACCGTGGATCCAGCAGGAAGACTCTGTCTCCCTCACTGTTTTGTTTTATGGTGGCTTAACTTTTCGCACTGCTCCAGACCTCAGAATAGCAGGGAGAGGGGTAGACATTACTACTGTCCATGATGTTCATTTCTAGGTCATTCCTCTGCACCTCTCCTTCCTTCCCACCTTTTGAAGTCCATACCCTCATCCTTTTCACCATTCTCTCTTATTTGGCCTCTAGTATATTGTCCTCCGAACTCACAATACAGTTTCTGACTGCTTTGCCTCTCGGTTCCTCACTTCTATCCTGTGGAAATTCCAACCAAACATCATGGGAGACTCTAACATCCCTTTACACTCCCATTTTCCTTTACACTCTCTTAGTTTTCTTCCTATCTCTGACCGCACTTTCAGTGTTGCCTTTTCTAGATCACTTTCTTCTCATCTTCCTCTTATTGTCAGGTTTCCTCAGCCTAGGTCTTCTTGTCTTTCACCTCTATACTGCCCCACTGGACAAACCCTCCGCAGATTTGGTTTCCAGTTATATTATGCTGATGATACCCAGCTATATACTTCTGAGGTAACATTCCCCTTGCCAGTACTGCAGGCCTTGGTGTTGCGCATGGACTCAGACCACTTCATTGCACCACATTTTCAATCTTGCTCACTCTGCCACATGCATCTCGAAACATCTCCAGGAATCTATCCATTTCTTACAATAAAACCTCAAAAATTCTAATTGACGCTCTGATTCACTTTCCTACCGAACTCATATAATGGTCTTCCACTCACTAAAACTATTCTTTCATAATGCAGCAGCCAGGCTCGACTTTCAGACCAAACGCTACACGGATGCCTCCAGTTTATGCCAGTCACTGCACTGGTTCCATCTCCTTCTGAAACAGTTAAAATAATAAACCTCATCCACAAAGCTCTGCACAATGCTGCACCCACCCTACCTCCCTTCTTTATCCAGTCTATACCCTTGCCGTGCTCTTGATCTTCCCGTGATGTTAGATTAAACTCCAAACTTAATCTGAACCTCTCATGGACGTTCCTGGATTCTCCCGAGCTTCACAATCCTTGGAATGTCCTTTCCCGGACTCTCAGACTAATACCCACCCTCCTAGGTTCAAAAATGTCTTAGAACCATCTCTTTATGCAAGCCTATGACACTGGTCCTATGGAAATTCAACTCTCTCATTTACTATCCTCCATCCGGTGTTCTTTTCGTCTCAAATCCGGCAAACACCAGATATTACCACGCACCAGGCTTCTCTGCAGTCCCAATGCACACTGAACTTTTTATATCAGATGGCAGCGGATGGCTGGTTCAAGCAGAAAATTTTTTATTATTAAATTATTTTATTCTGTTCCTATAAAGAATGGCTGTACATTATACTAGTTTATACCTCTTGTGTTCAGCCCCCATCATTCAATATAGACTGTAAGCTTGTGTCACCCCCTATCTCAAAGACTGTAAGCTCTTGGTACCACCTATCCTCATAGACTGTACAGCTCTTGTGTCACCCCCTCATCCCTTATAGACTGTAAGTCTTGTGTCACCCATCATCCTCATAGACTGTAAGCTCTTGTGTCACCCCCTCATCTCAGAATGTAAGCTCTTTTGTCACTTTAACCTCTAGACTGTAAGCTCTTGTGTCACCCCTATCCTCATAGTCTGTAGCTCTTGTGTCACCATCCGCTCACCTCATAGACTGTAAGCTCTGTGTGTCACCCCTCCTTCTCATAGACTGTAAGCTTCGTGTCACCCCTCATCCTCATAGACTGTAAGCTCTTGTGTCACCCCATTGACTCATAGACTGTAAGCTCTTGTGTCACCCCCTTCAACTATCTATAGACTGTAAGCACTTGTTACCCCTCATCCTCATAGACTGTAAGCTCTTGTTCACCCCCTCATCCTCATAGATGTAAGCTTTCGTGAACCCCTATCCTCATGACTGTAAGCTCTGTGTCACCCCCTCATCCTTCATGAGATGTAAGCTCTTGTGCACCCCTATACTCATAGACTGTAAGCTCTTGTGTCACACCTCATCTCATAGACTATAAGCTTGTGGTCACCCCTCATCCCACATAGACATGTAAGCCTTGTGTCACCCCTCATCTAATAGACTGTAAGCTCTTGTGTCAACCTACTCATGCTCATAGACTGTAAGCTCTTGTGTCACCCCCTCATTCCCAATAGTTGTAAGCTCTTGTGTCACCCCTCATCCTCATAGACTGTAAGTTCTTGTGTCACCCCTCATATTCATATGTAAGTCTCGTGACCTTATCTTAGGTAAGCTCTTGTGTCACCCCCTCATCCTCATAAGATGTAAACTATTGTGTCAACCCCTCATCCATAGACTGTAAGCTCTTGTGTCAACCCCCTCATCCTCAAAGACTGTAAGCTCTTGTGTCACCCCCTATCCTATAGAATGTAAGTTGTCACCCCTATCCTCAAGACTGTAAGCTCTTGTGTCACCCCCTCATCTCATAGACTGTAAGGCTCTTGTGTCACCCCCTCATCCTCATAGACTGTAAGCTCTGTGTCTCACCCCTCATCCTTCATAGACTGTAAGCTCTTGTGTCACCCCCTTCATCCTCATAGACTGTAAAGCTCTTGTGTCACCCCTCATCCTCATAGACTGTAAGCTCTTGTGTCACCCCCTCATCCCATAGACTGTAAGCTCTTGTGTCACCCCCTCATCCTCATAGACTGAAGCTCTTGTGATCAGGCCCACAAAACCCCTATTGTTCCATATGACTGTTTGACTCTGTAATGTAATATAATATTTGTATATGTCCCTATGATTTGTAAAGCTACAGAATATGATGGCACTATAGAAATAAAGATTATTATTATTTTGGTTGGCAAAGTGTAGTCAGAAACAAAAACACATCAGAGAGAGATGTTCTAACATCTCTAGAACAGTACATGTATATAAATTGGGACCTATTTTAAGAAGAAAGAGGCATCCAAACTATCTTTATGATTCTGTGCATTTTTATAATTTTTTAGGGGTTGTGTGAAGCAGTTTCAGTCACGTTCTTGGTGGAATCCTGTCTTATTCCGATTGACCAGGCAACTCCCTGGTTGGTTTTTTTTACTCTTCATCTCACCAGGTGTTTGCTTCAAAATGAAGCAAAACAACCCGTCGTCAACCCGCGATCGGTGATGTAGCACCGATCAGTGTACTAATTGATTAGATAGGCGAAAACATTCATCCGAGCTTGATGCTCGTTCGAGCATATTAGCGTTACTCGTAACTGTCGTTGCTCGGACGAATACTTCACCAGCTCAAGAAAATGGCATCTCCCGCCGTTGTTTGCTTTTTGGCGGCCAGAAAAAGAGCCAACACAAAGCCAGGGACTCTGCACTCCACCCAGCATGCGTTGGTACCCTACACGCGATGCAGTGGTGTGGCTGGCCAGTCAGGTGAGCCCTTGGAGTAGACTAGCCCTGCCGCGCTGCTCGGATCATTCTGTGTCTGGATGCCGTTTAGGGAGAGAGCTGCTGCTGCTTGCAGGGATAGCTGTAGGGTGTTTATTAGCTTACTGTTAGGCAGGGGTGAGTCTACAAGAAACCCAACAGTCCTTCTTGGGCTAGAATAGCGGTTTATTTTTTTTTTTTTGTTGCTGGCATAGGAGTGCAGCTAGCACCTATTGTGACGAATTTGCAGGGAGTATTGCGAACATTCTGTTTAGCTCTTAGTGACACACATATCACATCTCAACACCTAAGTGGGATCAATTTATAGGGGTTTGATTGAATTAGGCACAGTCGCTTTCTTTTTTTTTTTTTTACTTTTTTTTTATATAACTCAAAGGTCTTCAGGCACAGCACAAAATCCAGTTGTGTGCTGTCAGTGTAGGCTAGAAATAGCCATAGCAATAGGATAGCATTGTTTGTTAAAAAAACAAAAAAACACAAAAAACACAAAAAAAACACCAAAATAAACACAAAAAAAAATTTACAGTTACACTTTTAATTGAAAATGTTGAATAACCGAGGGCTAGGGGGTAGAGGACGAGGGCCGTGGGCGTCCAACTACTGTAGGGGTCAGAGGCCGTGGTTCTGGGTGGGGTGAGACACCACCTGCTGATGAGGGAGCAGGGGGAACCGCCCATAGATTACACTCCCTAGGTCATGTCTCAAGTTACTGGACTCAGTGGTAGTAGAGCACTAGTTGAGGCCAGACAATAAGGCGAAAGGTGATGTGCGTGGATGGCGGACAATGCTTCTAGCCATTTGTCCACCAGTCAGTCTTCCACGCAGTCCACCATGTCACCGTATCAGCACATCCTCCAGCTCCTCCACCTCCGCCCTCCTTCCCCCCAGTCTGCCCCCATCACAGGAGAAAATTTGGCATTTGAACCGGCATATCTGAGGAACTGTTTTTCTGGACCCTTCCCAGGGTCACAAAAACCACTTGTCCGGTTGCTGCTGAGCTCTTTTCGATGCCCAGGTTTTCCACTGTCGCAGTCTGTGGGTGATGATGGACCTTCTGACGTAGTGGAAGAAGTTCTAAAGAGGTGTCCGACGATGAGGAGACATGGTTTGTCAGGAAGTGGGAAGTTGTTGTCAGGGCAGGAAGTCCGAGAGGGGGAGCAGACTGAGGGATCGGAGGATTGATGAGGGTGACAGACCCAAGTGGGTTCGAAGGCGGTGGTGAACACAGTGCTTCTGAGACAGAGGGAGTCTCGACCAGAACAGGTTTGGAGAGGCGCAGTGGTGGGGCCAGACGGAGAGGAAGGGCGCGAGCTGGTGCATCAGCGCCAAATGTTTCAGTAGTGAAGTCCCGTGGTGAGGGCTAGATTTTGGAAGTCTGGAGGTTCTTTAAAGAAACACCGGATGACCAACGGACTGTGGTGTGAACCTGTGCCACACCAGGATCAGCAGGGGTTCCACCCCTACCAGCTTACCACCACCAGTATGCGAGGCATATGAATGCTAAAACACCCCACTCAATGGAAACCAAGGCCGTTCACCTCCGGCCGGGCACACCACTGCACTCCTCCCTGTGTCACCTGCTGCCTCTGTAGTCAGCCCCTGCCCAGGACCCCGGCCGAAACACCCCCATGTGAAAACTACACCTCGCCTCCACGATCCTCCACAGACCACACAATGTTCTCCATGCGCAGCGTTTCAGCTCTCCTACCCAGAGCTGGAGCGCAAGAGGATAGACAGTGCAACCCACCCACAGCCCAAGCCCCTCAAGTCCACATCTCCAAACTACTTAGCCTGGAGTGCTGCCTGTAGGCTGGTAGAGACCGAGGCTTTCGCAACCTCATGGTGGCGGCCGCCCCTTGATTCGATCCCAGCCGCCACTATTCCCGATGTGCCGCCCCAGCCCATGTCACCTGCACGGTCAGACAACATCATCCGTGCCCTGACCAAACGCGTTTCTGACAAGGTCCTCTGACCACGGGACACGTGGACGAGTGCTGCCGGGCAGGGCCACTATATTTCGCTGGAGGCACATTGGTTAATTTTGGTGGAGGCTGGGACGATGTCTGACCTGGGGGGATGGTCATATACTGCGACGCCGAGGATTGCGGGGCCTACTCGGTCCAGTTCTGTCTCTCAGGCCTGCTATGCTCCTCCTCCATCCCACCCTCTTCACCTTCCTCCTCCGAATTACTATACCGTGGGCATGGCGCAATCAGTGCGTTTAGCTCTAGGCAAGCAGCAGTGCCGTCGCCTAAGCACAGCAGGCGGTGCTCAAAACTGCTGAGCCTAGGCGATTAAAGGCACACCGCCAAGAGCTGATTACAGGGCATATGGCGCAGATGATCTGTGGCTGGCACCGTGAACCTGAAGCAGGCATGGTTGTGTGTGACACAAGGCCGTAACCTGGTGGCGGCTCTGCAACTCGGCAGATGACACATGTGCCATGCCTGGCCCGTGTGTTAAATCTAATAGTTCAGCGGTTCCTCAAGACATACCCCAATCTGTTGATTTGCTCACGAAGGTGTGCCGCATCTGTGCTCATTTCAGGAATCCAGCACAGATGAATGCCCACCCTTCAGGGCCGCACAGCCGCCGCCTCCAAACTGCCGCTCACGACTGTTGTGCGACTGCCCAGAGGTGGAATTCAACATTAACCTGTTATCCAGAGTTTACCAGCAGCGCAGAGTGATGTAGACTGCCAGATGCAACTCCACCAGAACTGGTAGTCAGGTCAGTCAGCTTCCTCAAGTCACAATGAGGAGTGGACGGAGATGTCGATATCTGTAGGTGCTGAGTAACTTTGAGGAGTCAAAAAAGGTGGTCAGTGGCGATAGCCGCCATCATCAGCCTCACCATCACGCTGCTTGGCCCTGTGAAAAACTCTCTGGTCAGCATGAAGTCAGAAGCTTTGCGCTCGTCACAAGAGACGGGGAAGAAGATTCCCTTGTGATAGCCAAAGCACCTCAGGTCTGTTTCTCAGTGCTATCGGAGGAGGTGGGAGGAGGATAAGGAGGAGGAAGAGGAAGAGAATGTTGTCGAGACAGAAGGGGGAGCATTTCTCAGTCTTCAATGTTCAGCGGGTATGGGCAGAAGAATAGGAGTTCGAGAAGAGAAGGAGGAAAGACAGTCAGGCCAGTGAGGGGAGTGAACTTCTTACGCGTTCGGACTCTGCCGCATATGGCAGATTTTATGCTTGGCTGCCTATCCCGTGACCCTCGCGTTCAAAGGATTTATTCCAGCACCGATTACTGGGTATCACTCCTGGACCAACCCGGTACAAGCAAATCTTTCCACTCTCATCCCTGAGAGGAAAGGAGTGTGAGAATGCATGAATACAGCAGGCCCTGGTTGCACACAGCTGAAACAGTATTTCCCTTTGACAAGCGTAGCGGCAGAGGGCGGTCTTCTGAGGGACAAGTAGCGAGGGAGAGTAGGCGAGCAGGAAAGCTGGTCCAGCACTGGAGGGGTACGCATTTACAAGAGCCTTTGCAGTTTTATGTCACCCTAGCAAGACACTGTCACCTGTCCCCGTCTCGGCAGAGAGGGCTGATCTTGTCAGAAAGATGGTGAGGGAGTACGTAGACTGACCATACCATTGTCCCTAAATTAATCACACAGCTCCCTACAAACTAATGGGTTTTCAAAGCTGGACATTGTGCACGGAACTGGCGCTGTTAGGTCTTGGAGGTTTGCCTGCGCGGCGCTAGCGTGTTGTATGAGCGGGGTTTTCAGTGCAAGCTGGGAGGCATCATCACCGATAAGCGTTAACGCTGTGGACTGACAGCGCTGACAGGCTGACGCTTATCAAGAGGAAATAATGAAAGCTGGATTCTCAGGATTTCCATTCTCCACAGGTGAGAAAAGTCTTTATAGCTGCCTCACACGTTGTCTCCATTGCACCTTCACATCATCCTCCAATAGCTCGCCTCCCAAGTCGTTCAATATACTGTTCCATACATCGTCCCCTTAGCAAACGAGCCTTGTCAGGCCAGAATTTGGGTGGTTTATGGCTTCCACATCAAACTTGTTACTTTGTCGCCCCCTGCTGTGTATCCACAACATATACTGGCAAACTTTATTCATTAACGATATATATTCGCACTTCTAGCGTATCGTTTACATTCCCCTCACCCGCCCTAACCAAAACTTATAAGAACAGTACTACACTTGACTCTAAGCTCAAAGTTCTTAGAAGTGCTGTTATTAGCCCCCACGGCTTTTGAAAATGATCTTTTTTTTAAGTAAAAGGCTTCTGGGCCCCAGGCCAATTTTGCGGTGGGGAGGGCTGAGAGACGGGGCTTGGAAGCCAGCGAAAGCTCGTCTGGCAGCGGACCGCCAGCTCCATCCAAGATAGGCCGCACTCAAGGGCATCCATGTTATATGCCACTGCCTGTTCCTGTCCATTTCGCCTCACGATCCTCACAGAGTCACATTATGTACTCATGCGCAACTTAAAGTCTACCCAGACAGCTGGAGAGCGCTGGCGAGAGAGGATATACAGCACTATCCACCCTTAGCAACAGAGCTATGTTCAGGCGAATTTTCAGGTGTTTCATCCAGAACATAATGGAATTCGGCGCATTCTGTCGCGCAAGGGGAGACCGAAGTTTCAATTATAGCAGACGAATATGGCATGCCCACATACTGTCACTTTAATAATGGAGTCGTCTCCCATGGCTGCCTCACATGTCGTCCCCTTATCAAACGGAGCTGTGTCAGGTAATTTTTCGGGTGTTTCACAAGTATACGTTATGGAACTGGTCACTATGTGCCACCATGCTGTGTATCGACTAAATATACCCGTCAACCTTTGTCACATAGAAATCATTTCAACGCTTCTTGCTCACACTCCGTTTAGTTCCTCCTGCCCCTTAACAGGAAGATTGATCATGATACATCAGCAGTTGCTACACGTTATCCTCGCCAAAGGACATTTTTTTTAATTTGGTTTGAAGCCTGAGTCAACTTTGGGTGTATGTCGCCATGCCAACTTATGCCTGCCCGCTGCTGCCGCTGCCTTCGCATGCCGCTTCTTCTTTAGTGTCAGGGTCAATTATTGTAGGTTTTAGATGCATTTAGCCTCTTCGGTCAATTGTCATGGTCATGCTGTTGCCCATAATTTGGCATAATGGTGCAGTATTAAGCAGCCTCCAGAAGCATCCATGCATGCTGCCCCTGCGTTTCCTTGTCAATTTCCATGGTTGTTTCATCATTTCTGAGTTCCACGGATGTGTTGGCCAAGCTTCCAGTGCAGAGCCTTGGTCCCCTTGAAAAATGCTGATGTCTCCATGATCAATGGGGTCGTATTTTGAGACCGCACTCGAGATCGGAAAAGTTTGTCTCGAATAACGAGCACACGAGCATTTTAGTGCGTCGTCATCTCTTGTCTGGACTCCTTTGATCACGGCGGCATTAACGAGCCGGAAGTTTGTGGGCGCTTGCTCTCAAAAGTTGATCAAAAATGGTCGACAGTCCTAAAAATAGAGCATTAAAATGGCATGAAAGTCCCATTAAATGACACCAACCCAAGCTCGTACACAAAAGTATGAAAAAAATATTAGCGCAGAAGATGGCCAAAATGAAGACTTTTTTTTGTACAGGGGTTTCATTTTATCAGGTATGAAAACCTTATAAACCTATACAAATTTGGTTACTCCGTATCATATGACCAAAGAATAAAGGGACTGTCATTTGGGGCGAGGGAAGCGAGAAATCAAAGCCCACAAGTAAACGGTCCGTGCGAGGTACACCACGAGATAGAGCCAGCCCTGACAAATAGTGTTTGTTCATAAAGTTTTTCGACTGCATTCAGAAGATTTTTTCCCCATTCCTGATTACGGATAGAATACTTAAATACATAATATTACGGCAATGTTAACCCAGGAAACAAACCCATACCACAGCTCTTACTGGTTAAAATACAAAGTTTATAATTTTTGAAGGTGGCAGAGAGGTTCAAAAAATACGAAGTGCACGAAACAAAAAACCGCCTGGTTTAGGGGTTCTAAAGAGGACGGTTCAGGATGATTTGGAACCAAAAACAATACAGATCGTTATTGACCATTATAATCGACCTTGAAGTTACACTCACATCTGCGGTCTGTATCCAGCGCCTCCTCCCCTTGCAGGTAACATATTCTTGCGGCCAAGCACAGCCCCTCCTACAGCGCTTGCGCAGTGAAGCTGAGGTGTACTTCTGGTCGTCACTGGTCCTAAGGTGCCCTAGAGCTTCCAAACAAAGGTAAGATAAGATGTTTTTTTTTGTTAATTCCACCAGTCAGCGGGCAATTTGGAACATTTTGGGACATTAAACCCACGCGGTCCCAGACCGGGTTCCCTTTATAAGGTTTATATAGGGGGTCTGATGCCATGATACTGCAGTTCCCACCTTAAGACATGTGATTACATTACACATGTAAAGGCTTCTAAAAGGCAAAAACCCTCTTTTCCCACCTGAGCCTACTACTGTACCAATACAAACTTTATAAGGTACTGGGGGCAATTCTTAGAATTTTTGGGGGTTTTTGTTTCCACTTTTTTCCATGTGGCTTAAAAAGTGTACGATTTTAAACGTGGATTTTTGGGGGAAAAATGTTGACCTTTTCATTTTTGGGGCCCCGTAATGGGATCATCACCTGAGGACAATAACATTTCAAACCATGCTCAATTCTCCAAGTGGTGCTCTTTCCAAAAATGGTGTTACTGTGGGGTTCTCTTGTTGGGCTTTGCTTACCATAGGGCTCTGCCAAAGAGCTTCATGACACATGGAAATTGTGTAATAGCCACATATTGTGAGAGCATTTCTTTAGTAACCACTGTGTGGAGTTGCCAACATGTAATCGAATATAGTTGTAAATAAAAATTACATTTTTGTAAACGCTTTCTTCTTTATTTTTCACCCTATGAAAATGCTCAAGAGTTATAAAGGGGGTTTTTGTCAACCAAACGGTTGTGCTTAAATATTTTAAGGGGGGTTACAGTGTCATTTTGAGGGAGGTTTTCTATCATATAGTCTTATAAAAATCATTCTAACTAAATTGATCGCCTCCCAAAAGATCGTTGTTGAGATTTTCAATGAACAAACGCACTTGAGTATAAGCCATCCTATCATCCCAAAAACGGAGAAAGGTTGTTTAAGGATAGTGATGCCAAGTTAAAGCAGACATATGGAAAAGGTATATCAAGTTATTTTGGTCATATGACTAACTTTCCAAAAGTTGCAATTTTTTTGCACAATTCTAGTTTTTTTTAAATATAATACTAAGCGGACCTTTCTGTCACCCAAAGATTTTCGCACTAGTAAAGGCTACTAAAGAGGACGCATCTCTAGTGCTGAACAAACGCGCAGTGTTGAGTGGATAGTGTGCGAACCCCGTGTAGCGGTAAAAAACTGCCGGCGAGCGCTAAACCCTCGACGGGTGCGGTTACAATTGTACTGATTCATGAGGGGAGGGGTTGGGCGTGGCTCAGGGGCGGTGATGTCCGCCTGAGACGGCAGCAACTACTGGGCCTATTGGGCGAGCGCGAGCGGGGCGGTACGGGGAAAAGGTGATGAGTTACATTGTTACCCGCCGCAGTGTTTGATAGCAATTACCAGTGGTGTGAGTACTATTGCTGTCACTGGCAGGTCTCATCAAACGATAGGGACAGATGGAGGCACCTGCCATAGGCGTCGGGGGCCCACTGTTGTATTCACCAGTCCACCAGTAGGCCCAGTGTTGTAAATCTAGGCAGGACTTTTCGTCCAAGTCAAAAAAACGGCCTGATGCTTTCTTGAAGAGCAAAAAATCACAGAGTTATAGGGACAAAACAAACTTGTACAATTCTTAACGTAGGACTTGATTGGAGACTTGATACTTTTTCCAACCTTATAAAGCTTCTACTTTTACTTGAATTTCAATTGCCTTCAGAAAACTATGAACATGGGATATAACTTGATCAAGGGGTTCCCATTTAGAGCCCCACCCGTCACAAGATTTGATCCCATTATCTCCCCATACAGTAAAATAAAGCCAGGCTTACATACTCACCCGGACAGAGCCTATCAATGTTTCTGAGTTGACCGGACAAAACAACAGAAGCATTGGCGTGCTTCAAGTTATAGTTTTAATAAAGTATCACTGATGAGTACAAACAATGAAATGGAGACACAAGACCCAGTTTGTCTTGGGTGAATCCATCCGTTAGATAGGTTGGAGAAGTTGTTTTTGTGGGACAGGCACCCTTCTAAAACTTCAACAAAACAGAAAGTGTAACTCGCATGCGCACATCTACCAGCCATTTTGATCCTATTGGCCAAGCAGGTTTTAGTCATTGACACAGCAGTAACTTATTATTTAGTACCCAGCACCCATAATGGGCCAGTGATGGTGCCTATGGAGAAACAGAAAGACGAGCACTGTCCATCTCAACACTATGACACACATTCAAGATCTGACTGGAAAGGATTGAGGGGTAACATCTAGGATCGGCTGTCCGTCGAGTGTTAGCACCAGTGCACCTTCTGCGAAATTGTTTGGAAGCATCTAAAGAAGGTCCTTCAATTAATAATGGTTTAAGCCGTTCAGGTTCGCTATCAGAAGTCTGTTTGAGTACCCGAATGGACACACATGCTAAGACCCGAAATCTGTTAACGGCTTACCAGCGGCATTTATAGGGTAACACTAATTGGGGGTGTTGATGAGGGGTTGTAACTAAAAGATGGTTGATTGGCTGCCACGCAGCCCAATCACAGCTTCCAGTGAGCAATGTGACACCTCATGGTTGATGCAAAAATAAGTCTAGACTACCATATACTACTTGACGCTCAAATCCATACACTCCCAAAACAAATGCTATGTTGAAGCACCGTTTTAGTATTTGTCTTCCTCACTAATTTTGGCCCAGGTCTCCGTCAAAAAGATGATAGGTGGATTTTAAACACTATTTTAACCCGTTGTTTGCCTAGGATCTTTGATCTGATGCGAATATATCTATATAGAAATCTAGTGTCTTTCTAATAGAGATCTCGGTAGAATGAAAGACTAATTTATATGTTGTATTCTTGCCTTTAAAAAGCTAGTTAGAGTCAATTGGAGCATCCGGTGTAGGATAATGATTGAGTGTTATATTATTTCAGCCTACAAAAGGAAGTAGTGGTATATTCATTAGGAAAGCATCACGATAGCTCTCTGGTTGCTAGACCTTCTTAACATTTAGTTTCTAATTTGTGTGCATGTATACTATTTATTGTTACAGAAGAGAGGAAAAAAATCCCCCCAAAATTCACACGGAACGTTATGGGTATAATAATACAATAAGAATGAAAACAAAAAGAATAATTAATAATAAAAACCAATAAGGTAATAATACCATAAGTAAACTATTCTAAAGTATAATATAAATTATAAATCATACATAAACTAGTATTCTATAAACAATCATAATATATTAATAAATATTAATAAATAAATGGAAAACAAGCCATATTAATCTTACCCCCGAGCCGCCAGCAACCCACATCGCACCATTAACAAAGTAAATCTTATTTTATTCTGACACTAGGATCCAATACTGTTGGTACTTAAAATGTATTTATATATGTCTGTCACATGAGTGATAAAAACAGGCATCCACCCAGGCGTGTGACAATAGATAATGCGCTCTATGTACACTCCGACCCACTTTATTTAGGTACCATTGCTAGAACGGGTTTTGGACCCCTTGTTCTCACGGGAA
Source organism: Engystomops pustulosus (assembly GCA_019512145.1). Taxonomy (NCBI): domain Eukaryota; kingdom Metazoa; phylum Chordata; class Amphibia; order Anura; family Leptodactylidae; genus Engystomops; species Engystomops pustulosus. Next base: position 28,638,947 of record CM033641.1, read on the forward strand.
ACTGCCTCACATTCGTGTGGCATTAGTACAACCAGGTGTTGAAGATTCATAGAGATTTTGGTCCTATTGACATGATGCGATCAACAAGTTGCTTACGAGATTTCGGTGGCTCTGCACATCATGATGCGAAATCTCCGTTCACCACATCCCAAATAGATGCTCTTTGGATGAGATTGGTGACCGGTGGAGGCCATTTGAGTACAGTTGAAATTGTCAGTTCAAGAAACAGTCATGTGATGATCTGAGTTTTACGACATGGCGTATTATCTGCGAAAGTGCCATCAGGATGTGGGTAAATTGTGGTATAAAGGATGGACCTGGTCAGCAACAATACTAGGTAGGTTGGGCGTTTCGCACACGATGCTCCATTGGTACCAAGGGGGCCCAAAAAGAGTGCCAAGAAAATTTTCCCCACCATGAACACCACCACCACCAGCCTGAACCGTTGATACAGAGAACAGGGAAGGTATGGATGAATCACACACTGTTGCCCATTCCGTGGCTATAGCCCACGCCCCATGACAGTTCTGCCGACTGCCTGCGCTCTCACGCTACGTCATGTTGGTGAATCCATCTGTCGTATTGGCGCATATGTGGACACGAAAGTAGTGAGTCGGAGATGGAGACTACGTTGAGCCGAGTCCAATGGCAGTTGTGTGGCAGGTGACCGTTTGTTTCACGCATGTCGTTAGTGATAGCGTGAATTGGTACGATTGGAGCCTTGAGTGTAGAATGAGCAAGTTGTCTAGACCACTCATTCTACGTTTCAGTGGTGTATCTTGAGGTCAGCGGACAGGAAGAGTGGAGTGAGACACATCCACGGCGATATTCTGGTGTAGATTTATGTCTACTTATCTATTCTGGTGTAGATTTATGTCTACTTATCTATTCGGGGGTAGATTTCAGCTGTAACATGGAGAAGGAGAGTCAGCTCACCTGAAGTACGTACAGCTGATACTATAATGAGGATTCATTGAGCACGGACAATCGCAGCTCAGAGTCAATAATATAGAAAAAACAGGTCGGACCAGCTACGAAAAACAATCCACAATAATCCATAAAACATCTTCTTTTATTCCAACATGCAATAACGATACAATGGGGCAAATTTACTTACCTGGTCCTGTCGCAATCCCTGATTCGGATGGTCCTACGAAGATGAAGTCCTGCGAGATTCACGTAGCTCGTGCGCCCGAGTTCCTGCATCCGTTGCTTCCCCGCCGAGGTCCGCCGGAGTTCACCTTCATCTTCCTGGTGCGTGTAAGTGCGAGTCTTGTGACACAATTCGAAATGTTAAATCCTGCGTGTTGTCCGAATCCGTCAGGTTGTCCGACGGCCCGTCCCTCCGATTTGTGTCACGTGCAAGCCGGCGCCGATGCGTCAAAATAACATCGCTTGCACCAAAATCCCCTGTTAAATACGGCACAAAACGGAAAACGTAGGGAAACCCGACAAAAATGTGTCCGACGGACTCTTAGTGACTGAGCCCCTATGACCAGCATGAAGCAAACACAGGCTATGTAGCATTTGCTGAGCCTATAACATGCCAGAACAAGAGAAAGCCCTAAAAAATGACCCCATTTGAAAACCAAATTCCTCAAGGAGTATAGTTTTTTTGTTTTATTCATCGTATGGCATAGAAAACATGTTATTTGTGTTCTGTGGGTCAGTATGATACTAAATATCCATTTATATTTTTAATATTTTTTATTATTTTATATTGATAATTTGCTGAATAAAAAGCATTTGTAGAGAACTCCCCCTGCTTTTGCATCGCCATTGGCGTAACAGCTGTGACACCTTATAATGCTTTTTTGTTTCGATGGATGTGCAAAAATCCTCATTTTTCGACATGTTTTTTTTTTTAACGGTATTCGGGCTCAGTAATGATTTTATTTAAATTGTCAGGTTCCTACAGATGCGGTTACACCAAACATGTGCGGATTGGTGGTGATTTTTCAGTTTTTTATTATAGGTGGGAGTTTTATATCATTTGGGATGTTTAGGGTACTTTATATTTTTTTATTGTATTCTTTTATTGTCACATTTTTTTTCACTTTATTTTTAATGTTTTTTTACTGTTCCACTCTAGACTTGAACAACGATGTCAAACTAATGCACTGCAATACTGATGCATGGCGGGGTATTAAGTTAGTCGCAAGCCCAAGCACTTGCATACATCAGAAAGAAGGTGAACTCTGTTGCCGGATGCGGGGAAGCGACCCATCTTAGTGAATAGCGCACAGTGCATTATCATCGGACAATGAACTCCTTGCGGACGGTTAAATAATGTGCCCCTGTATTTTTTTGTCATGATAAGTTTGTGGGATGCACACGATTGCTAATTTTTTGCTGTATTTTTTTATAAATGTTTTATGGTTTTTATCTGTACAGGTTTAGTATTATTTTATTTTATTGTCAGGATTTTGATCGGGACAATATATTGGGGTCATATACTAATGGCCCGATTCACAGCGTTTTCCCCGGCGTTAATCCCGAATATTTCCGATTTTGCGTCCAATTTTCCCTGTATTCCCCCGGGATTTTTGCGCACGCGATTGGATTGTGGCGCATCGGCGCTGGCATGCACGCGACGGAATTGGGGGGCGTGGCCGAACGAAAAACGACGGATTCGGAAAAACGCCATATTTAAAAAACAAAAGTGTTGCGGGGGACTTGCACTTATCTTCACCAGAATAGGCCGTTGAACTTGAGTGCATTCCCAGCGGGCCTCAGGCAACTTCAGCGCAGCAGCGCCACCTGGTGGACGTCGGAGGAACTACCTTAGTGGTAATCCCGGCGGACCCAATCCACCGCAGAGAAGCGCTGCTGGATCGCGATTGGACCGGTAAGTAAATCTTCCCATTATATGTAAAGTTTGTATTGAGTTTAAATTTTTTGTTATAGTAGGGCTGTGTAATTTATGGGGCATTTTCGGACTTTCATTACTTTTTATTTTAATATGTAAGTATTTTATTTTTCCTCTTTTAACATTTTTACTTTAAATAACTGCCCCACCCCTGGGGCTTGAAATATGTGATCTTTGATGGATTGTTTCAAAGTTACACACTGCCTTACTGATTATCGTCAATAATGAACAGCAGTCAACATCTGTTATGTGCTTCTGAAGACAACCCTGGGGTCATCATCTGGACCCAGGCTACCATGGAGCTGATTAGCCCTCCCTGAAACTGGCGTGTTGTCATGGCACATTGTCAATGGTCACAGCAGTTGATGACGATATATGCACGTCATGGGGGCGAATTAGCCACTAGCCCGGAGGTACACTTTTGTCCACAGTCCATTAAGGGGTTATTATCTGCTCCGGGGTCTCCATTTTATTTATATTATTATTGTCTTATACTGGGTTTTCTCTAATATTTATCGTTTAGTTTGGATCTTGATTTTTAATTATTTCCCTCCGCATAAGTCTGTAAAATGACTTATGGAGGGTCTGCGGTGTATATAAAATATAGTCTGAATGCAGTATTTGCTTTCTGGGGGGTAACATGTTATTTGTGTTCTGTGGGTCAGTATGATAATGAAAATATCTAATTTATATTTTTTATATATTTTTTTATATTTGAATAATTTTGCTGAATAAAAAAGCATTTGCAGAGAAACATCCCCTGCTTTTGCATCGCCATTGGCGTAACAGCTGGACACCTTATATGCTTTTTTGTTTCGATGGATGTGCAAAAATCCTCATTTTCGACATGTTTTTTTTTTTACGGTATTCGGGCTCAGTAATGATTTTATTTTATTGTACAGGTTCCTACAGATGCGGTGACACCAAACATGTGCGGATTGTGTGGTGATTTTCAGTTTTTTATTATAGGTGGGAGTTTTATAATATTTGGGATGTTTAGGGGACTTTTATAATTTTTTTATTGTATTCTTTTATTTGTCACATTTTTTTTCACTTTATTTTTAATGTTTTTTACTGTTCCACTCTAGGACTTGAACAAGCGATGTTCAAACTAATGCACTGCAATACTGATGCATGGCGGGGTATTAGAGTAGTCGCAACTATAGGGATAAAACTTAAATCCCACACCAAATCGCACATTTTGTGTCCCCGCATCGGTAGAAACCTTACCAATAATAAAAATCATTACTGAGCCCGAATACCGTAAAAAAAAAAACATGTCGAGGAAATGAATTTTTGCACATCCATCGACACAAAAAACATAAGGTGTACAGCTGTTACGCCAATGGGATGCAAAAGCAGGGGATTTCTATCCACAATGCTTTTTATTCAGCAAATATATCAAATATAAAAAAAAATATAAAAAATATAAATGAGATATTTCATATCATACTGACCCCAGAACACAATAAATGTTTTTCTATGCTACGGTGAATAAACAAAAAAACTAATACTCCTTGAGGAATTTGGTTTTCAAATGGGGTCATTTTTTAGGGCTTTCTCTTGTTCTGCTGGCATGTTAGGTGCTCAGCAAATGCTACATACTGGTTTGCTCCATGCTGGTCATAGGGGCTCATACACTAAGGGTCCGTCTGACGCATTGTTGTCGGGTTTCCCTACGTTTTCCGTTTTGATGGGTCTCCTCTAGATGTAGAGGATGCCCCCTGTCTATGGTGATGGTAGATTGGCCTCTCCACTAGGTGTAGAGGATGCCCCCTGTCTATGATGATGGTAAAACATCCTCTCCTCTAGGTGTAGAGGATGCCCCCTGTCTATAGTGATGATAGAACCGCCTCTCTTCTAGGTATAGAGGATGCCCCCTGTCTATGGTGATGATAGAACCGCCTCTCCTCTAGGTGTAGAGGATGCCCCATGTCTATGGTGATGATAAAACTGTCTCTCCTCTAGGTGTAGAGGATGCCCCCTGTATATGGTGATGGTAGAACTGCCTCTGCTCTAGGTGTAGAGGATGCCCCCTGTATATGGCGATGGAAGAACCACCTCTCCTCCCGGTGTAGAGGATGCCCCTTGTCTATGGTGATGTTAGAGCCTCCTCTCGGTGTAGAGGAGGCCCCTGTCTATGGTGATCGTAGAACCTCCTCTAGGTGTAGAGGATGTCCCCTGTCTATGGTGATGATAGAACCACCTCTCCTCTAGATGTAGAGGATGTCCCCTGTCTATGGTGATGATAGAACCGCCTCTCCGCTAGGTGTGGGGGATGTCCTCTATCTATGGTGATGGTAGAACCAACTCTCCTCTAGGTGTAGAGGATGCCCCTTTTCTATGGTGATGATAGAACCACCTCTCCTCTAGGTGTAGAGGATGTCCCCTGTCTATGGTGATGGTAGAACCACCTCTCCTCTAGGTGTAGAGGATGTCCCCTGTCTATGGTGATGGTAGAACCAACTCTCCTCTAGGTGTAGAGGATGCCCCCTGTCTATGGTGATGATAGAACCGCCTCTCCTCTAGGTGTAGAGGATGTCCCCTGTCTATGGTGATGATAGAACTGCCTCTCCTCTAGGTGTAGAGGATGCCCCCTGTATATGGTGATGGTAAAACTGCCTCTCCTCTAGGTGTAGAGGATGCCCCTGTCTATGGTGATGGTAGAACTGCCTCTGCTCTAGGTGTAGAGTATGTCCCTGTCTATGGTGATGGAAGAAACACCTCTCCTCCCGGTGTAGAGGATACCCCCTGTCTATGGCGATGGTAGAACTGCCTCTCCTCTTGGTGTAGAGGATGCCCCCTGTCTTTTAATGCTTTTTAATATACATATATGTTTTTATTGGAAACCATTTTTATCCGTTTCAATAAAAATTCTACACAAACAAGCTCAAATTGGCTTGTATCTTTGATATCGGGGAGCGCCGTAAAGTCCTTTTTTTTCCATCTGGTATCTCTGAGGAAATTAAGCTCCTCAAAACCCCAGTACTACAGCCTGTCTATGGTGATGGTAGAACCGCCTCTCCTCTAGGTGTAGAGGATGTCCATTGAATATGTTGATGGTAGAACCTCCTCTCCTCTAGGTGTAGAGGCTGCCGATGTCTATAGTGATGGTAGAACCACCTCTCCTCTAGGTGTAGAGGATGTCCATTATCTATGGTGATGGTAGAACCTCCTCTCCTCTAGGTGTAGAGGATGCCCCCTGTCTATGGTGATGGTAGAACCTCCTCTCCTCTAGATGTAGAGGATGCCCCCTGTCTATGGTGATGATAGAACCACCTTTCCTCTAGTTGTAGAGGATGCCCCCTGTCTATAGTGATGGTAGAACCACCTCTCCTCTAGGTGTAGAGGATGCCCCCTGACTATAGTGATGGTAGAACCTCCTCTCCTCTAGGTACAGAGGATGCCGATGTCTATAGTGATGGTAGAACCGCCTCTCCTCTAGGTGTAGAGGATGCCCCCTGTCTATAGTGATGGTAGAACCGCCTCTCCTCTAGGTGTAGAGGATGCCCCCTGTCTATGGTGATGGTAGAGCCTCCTCTCCTCTAGGTATAGAGGATGCCACTTGCCTATGATGGGAACTGAGTGCCCATCCAGGTCAAATATGATTCCATATGTTGTGTGGAGGTCCACCGGGCGCAAACCCATCATCAGAATGGAGGAACACTAGCAGTCATGCCTGACTATGCAGCACATTCTCAATCACACATTGATGGCCTCTTCTAATGATGAGCTATCAGCCTATATTCCTGGAAACCCCTTTCATCAAGTAGATCATTGATAAATTAACAATCGGAACCATTTCATTAAATCCTATAAAAAGACCCTTTCAACCCTTTCCAATATGCTCATCAATGAAAAGTGCATTTAGGAAATATTTCTTTAAAACTTCCAACCTGTAAACAGAACGAATAAATTGACACTTCTTATAAAATACCAAATATAGTTCAGAGTAAAGATTCCTTAGGAGTGACTTAGTGATAAATACTCAAGGGGCTCTTCAGCCGCGTATTCACTTTATTACATTGATTCTCAGTGGCATGGAACAGTTTATTTAGCTATTAACCACTGTACATGCTCTAATGGATTGAAGGGAAAATAAGCTGAAGAGATGCCAGCCGAAATATCTGATTATCCAAGCGCCTGGTAATAAGCAGTAACCACTATTGCCAGTAACACAGTGTAATGTTTCATTCTACAGCAAAACACAACCGGCTATGTTTCTTTGTACACATAATCAGCAGATTCTGTTTGACAGATTTTCTTCCCCGTGACTATTTAATACAGTAATCTTATGATTGTTTTATGTGAAGTCAATTTCCAGAAGCTCTCCAGTTAAAATGTCATACCTAAGTATGTCTGAAGTGCATTAAAAAAATTGAAACAGAGGATCTCTCCTTAAGGGAAGTATGGTAAGGGTAAAATGAATATGCAATCTTTTAATTATGTATTTATTTAGATAATTAAGTGAATTATCTTATCTTTTCGATGGAAAATATGGGACTCAAAAATAGATTTCGACAACTCGTTAAAATAAAAAAAAAGAATGCAAAAAGAAGGACAACAAGAAAAATCGGCATCACATAAAATAGACAATTTTGGGGGAAAATTATGTAATTTTTGGGTAGTTAAGTCTTTTCAAATGGGAATATTACAATAAAATACATTTAGCTTATGCAAAAATTCAAAAAAGGAGGAATAAAAAAAGAAAAATTAACAACACAAACATAAAATAGACATTTTGTTTAAATTATGTATTTTTATGTATTCATTAATGACAATATTAGTCTAGTGATGTACCAGATTCATCATAATCGCAGTGTCAGACTGTTCTACTTTCAGACTTGCTTTCAGCAGGTCTAAACTTTTCACCGCAATGTGGCACACCCTTCCTTATTCGTTTTCCCAACGGAAAATTTCCCATACGACCACAACCACTTTTTTCTAGCCCTTTAACCCTTTGTCAAGGCTGTGGCTCCTTTGTTGTTTTAAATTGTTTAAAAGCCTTCATATATGGTCGGACGGAGTTTTACACAGTTTATCACCAGAAATGAGGGTGAATGAGATTAATGAACCTCTGGGAACATTCAAATAAAATACATATGACCAAAGCACAAATTTTGAAAAAAGCCACAAAATTAAGAGATTGTGGAAAAATTTTGTAAGCATGAAAATAAACTAATAGCTAATACCAAAAATTTGAATAAAAACAAACAATAAGTAGAAAAATAAGAAAAGGTAAAACAGAAATATAAACATATACAGTTAAGCTTCTTGTTCAAGTAGTTTTTTTATGCAAACCCCTTAAGTGCATTAGACATCTGTTTCCTTTTTTTTAAGGCTACATCAATATGAAAATGGCAGCAGTCTAATTGTCCTGGTATCCATGACAACCTTAATCCATTAAATTGTGTGTGGCACAAGTGAATTTCTGAAAGCTCAAAGAATTTTTAAAGCTAATTTAATGCATTTTATTTCAGGGTTGAACAGTTAAATAGGTAATTTTTTTTGTGACATTATATTATTTTATAGAATTCTCTAATGTGGCTTTCATGAATGTCTTGGTTCTAGAGTAACTGACAAAATAAAAAAAATACAAAGTATTCTCTTGCTTTTAGCCGTGCACCTTAATACATTTTTTATTTGTCTACTATATTGTAAATTGGAATAGTCTTTTTGGTAAAAAGGCAAAGACATTTTAAAAAATTAGCAATTTTTTTTTGCAGATGTGATGTTAAGATCCAAATCAAATGGAATTGTTTTGTATATAGGAAGGTTCTAGGCTCCAGTGGTGGGCAATATGTCTGCTATCAATGAAAATTATTTTAAGGCGCCTGTTTCCAGGCTTGTTACAAGTAAACCGGAAACATTTCTATAAATTCCTGAGGTCATAGTAGTTACCTCATTAACGTCTGTTGCTTGATTTGACAGGGAATAAAATTCAGCTCCAGGAAACCTTCTTCTTCCTTAAAAACAGCTACATTTTATTCAAATTTTAAGGTTACATTCAAACGACCGTATGGGGGACGTATATATATGGCGTATATACGTCCCCCATAGTTGGCAATAGAAGCATGCACCATACGGGAGCGGTACGGTGCTGCACACATGTGGCACCGTACTGTCCTGTAGCCAGGAGAAAGATAGGACATGTCCTATCTTTCCCCGGAATATGGCGCCGTGCACCATTCATTGCTATGGAGAGGGGCGGGGGTGAGCAGCCGGCTGCCGACGTGAGTCCGCCGTGCTATGGTATGGCGGGCACATGTTCATGTGAAGGAAGCCTAAAATGAATAGTAAACCACTGATACACAACTCAAGACAAAAAAAAGAAAATAATCTTAGCCTACTCGTTTCGGGAAGAACTTCTTTATTCATGGCTTCAAGAAGATTATCAAATTCATGGTGCCTGGATCTATGAGTGACTGTCCCTGGTTTGTCATCATGGATTTTGATGGTAGATCCTCTTTGATGGTAAAGCTTTTTTTCAAAGAAATTCTCCAAGGTGGGCAGCATGGTGGCTCAGTAGCTAGCACTACAGGCTCGCAGCGCTGGGATCATGGGTTCAAGTCCCATACAGGTCAACATCTGCAAAGAGTTTGTATGTTCTCTCCATGTTTGCGTGGGTTTCCTCCGGTTTCCTCCAAAACATACTGGTAGGTTGATTAGATTGTGGGCCCCATGGGGACAGGGACTGATTTGGCAAGCTTTGTGCAGCGCTGCGTAATCTTTGTGTGCTATATAAATAAAGAAAACTCTCTACCATAATGCTTACAAGGGCAGGGATGCCTTGATTCAACAAATTCAAGTTGTAAATTAAATCGATTGTAAATCACTCCCTTGCTTGCACATACTAATCCCGATGCATGGAGACTCCCATGATCTCACATCTCATGCCACATGATAAATTGATTAAGAACGACTGGTGTTATTAAATCGGCCTCACGGTATTTAAGTCAGGTTTTCTTGGTGTTTTGCAACCGTGGAAGGGATCGCCACCAATAATGGAAATCACACAAAATCCCAGGGTGCTTTGTTAATAACTAAGAATGTATGATTATTTTGGCTATAATGAGGAATGCTGAAGGTTAATTTTCTGAATCTCTTCGATAGCTTGACACATAGGTGGGCATACGGAGAGAAGCCGTGGGGGAAAAAAATTACAAAAAAAAGCAGTGCGATAATATACGTTAGGAGGTATGGATGTAATTATTGTCTGCACTCATTAGCCTGTTTAATATTCAGCTTTGTGAAATATACTCCACACTTTAATTCAATAGATTGCCAAGATTCGGCATGCGTGAGGAATGCAGATTAACTATCTCTATGGAGAATACATCCTGGTTTATTTTCTTAATATGTACATCTCTTCAGGCTATTGATGGATTTGCATAAACTATTGTAATATTTCTTGGCTGCAAAAAGAAATTCTCACATCTTCTAAAACATATGAAAGTAAAATTTACATGAGAATGAATTAACGCACCAGATCTGTCCTGATCTAAAATGTTTCACTACTTTTTTAACTTTCTATTAAAAATGTTTTTTATATTTGAAAGGAGTTTTTGTAACCTAAAAAATAATAATTCAACTTAAATGGACTCAACAAGCGGACTTGCTGCTCCCAAGCTGCCGTAATGTTCGGGTCACTCAGTCTGAGTAACTGGCCTCTACCAATGTTTTCTCAATTTTTTTATTTTACATAACATAATTTTTCCTATTTAAAACAAACAAATATTTTCCACCAATAGCTCAAGTACAGGCATAATTGGACCGACCCAACTAACATCTAACCCAAACCGAAAGCAGAACAGAATGGGAGGAATTTGTCTAACGCAACTAGCTTAACCATCTGCAGCCCAGAACAAAGTAAGCAGGAGACAAACGGGTGTGGTAGAATTTGATTAAAGAAAATCTACTACAGGCAGTCCCCGGGTGTCACACTTGAGAAGGGAAAGTGTATGGAAAAGTTTCTTGGATGAGTTTGTGGACCCTCTGGACCACTGCGGGAGATGGAATGAGGCTTGTGGTGGTAGCCAAGGTAGTACGGCAGGAAACAGTCCAAACCTGAGATGACAGCAGGAAACACGGAGGAACGCTGGTAACACTGGAACACAGAGGAACACTGAAACAAAGGGAACACTGGAGGGCTTTCTCTTAGCAGGAATTGACCCTGGCCCTTTAAGTCTTAAAGAGCCGGCATGCGTGCGCCCTAGCAGTGGGAGCGTGCGGCCTAGCAGGAGTACAGCCAGGAGCGTGGATAAGTGAGTCCAGGCGGGACAGGGGAACATAGAAGGGCACGGGTGTGCCGCGATCCGCAACAAGGAACGCGGGTGCATCCGTGACACTGGGTTACGTACAAGATAGGTTCTGTAGGTTTGTTCTTAAGTTGAATTTGTATGTAAGTCGGAACTGTATATTTTATAATTGTAACTCCAGAGAGAATTTTTGGTCTCTGTGACAATTGGATCTTAAAAATGTTGGGTTGTCATAAGAACCAGGATAAACAATAAATCTTCATTACAGACACCTGTGATATCTGTTACAGCTCATTGTAGGCCTACAAATTAAAGTACAGTAAATTACCAACATCCAGAGGTCCATTTGTAACTAGGGGTCGTCTGTAAGTCGGGTGTTCTTAAGTAGGGGACCGCCTGTACTTTGGAAAAGTAAAAAACATTTAGAAATACTCACCTCTGTTCCTCTTCTTTTTGATCCTGCCACTGCCCTTCGCTAGTCTTGAAACACCGGGATCACATAAAAAATAAAGTTCTAATTATCCCGCTGGAGTGTGAGGACAAGATGTCCGGTGCTCCGAGCTGCTAATTATGCATACCCTCACCAACTCCCTCTCCCATGCTATTAATATTTAATTCTCACAAGATATAAGTAAAGCCCATCCAATACACACTGGCAAAGAAATAAAGCCATAGATGTCCATAAATAACGTGATGTGTAATAATGAGAAACGACAGAGGGAAAAAGTATTGAACTCATTAAAAGGGGTGGGGCAATTTACCTGCACTTTTATGTAATGTGTGTGTGTAAGTGTGGGGGGCAGGATATTAAGTAATTTACCAATATACATCTATTACTAGTTCTGCTCCACTTTCTTGATATGTAAAGTGAAGCCTCCTGTCTTTTACCTCATCAGCCAGACATTTCTTTCCATAAAATGGCCGCAGATAGAGGGTCACATGATCTCTTTCTGACCATGAACAATCACCCTGCCAGGACCATTCCTCCATACAAATACTATTCAAATCCAGAAGGCCCCAGGTGCTCCTCCTATGAATTCAGAGCTATGGTTTCTTCCATATCTTCTATTATATTCAAATTCAGGCTGGGCCATTCTAGCAGCTTTCTTTTCTTTTTTTTTCATTTTTTATTTTCATTTTATGGTAAAATGATGTTTTTTCCATTTTCAATTTATGACCTCAACAGTCATCACTGGAACCTTCTGTAGTTCCCAAATTCTTCGGTAACCAATGTCCTCAGCATATTTTGCAACAATAAGATTGAGGCATTGAGCTCACATAATGAGACACATTTTGATAGGTCATCAGTTGAAGTAGCTGGTATTATATTTAACTAAAAAGCAGATTTGCTTCCTTATTACTGTCTAATTTCAGCTGGTGTCATGACTTTCCATGGCCTTTTGCACCTCTCTTTCTTCATGTGTTTAATATATTTTCCTTGTATCATTACTAATTATTACATAACTCAATTTATGGACATCCATGGTTTAATTTTTTAGGATTGTTAACCAAATTTGGTGAGAATTTGATATCAGTAGCACCATGGGAAATATATTCATTTATAAAATTGGTGACTTGTTCAATCCATTTTTCACCCACTTAAGTTCTGGTGGTAATTATGCTATGATTAACCTCTGTCATTGAAGCTTTTTATCACAATTATAGCACATTGATGCTGTACGTAGTGATATAGTGACTGGACAGTGTAATTATTATACATGTAATAATATAATGATACATTTTGATTGGCTTCAAATTTTAACTTGGACCTAATGCTTTTACTTTCATAGTAATTCAAAACTGAACTCCAAGTAATTTAATTTGATGAGCAATTTCCTGTACTGAACAGATTTTTTTTCGTTGCCGTATGTCCTCAGTTATGAAAGTCTGTTTTGTAAAAAAAAAAAAAAAGAAGAATTTTTTTTAAATGAATCGATCTAATTGATAAGATAGTTAAGAATCGTTAAAGGCTGTGAGCACCTTGGTAACCGATATATGTTTAATGGATTAAAAAAGAGGTTTGATTAAAATATCATATGTGTATTACTCCTTTTGCAGACTTATGAGCACCTAATTGATACTGCTGCTGCTTCATGGTTACATGGAACATATAATTCTTATGTATAGTCTGATCCTGCTGACATGTATTTCCTTCACTGATTCTTGCAAATCTACTTCTAAGCACGGAAAAGGCATCTGTGGTCACCGCAGGTCAGTTTATCACGTGCACCATGAGATAGATGTATATCTATTGCTTTGGCAACTTCCGACTTATTTTCTACCTGAAAATCTTACATTCCCTTGATTAAGGATAATGATGTGGAATTATAGTATTAGTATTGTGTTATATGGCTGCATAAAAAGTCTCTCTTGGCCATTTTGTGTTATCAGTATTTCACTTGTGTCTCAGACGTATGGCAACCCTGGACAGGTGGGACACTGGATCCATCTTAGCATCCAATTTGGATCCACATGCCCCCTTCAAGCCCCTCCCTGTCCACTTGGTGTTTAGCTAGCATATATGGGGAAATTGGCGCAACTCCTGGCGCACTACCAGTAATTGTGACAATTTCCTCTGTTTGCCAACTAGACACTAAGTTGACATGGGGGGGCATGACTTGGGCATGTGCATCCAAGTTGGATGCCAAGTTGGATACGTTGTCCGACCAGCCCAGGATTGCCATACATTGGAGACAAAAGTGAAATACTGATAACATAAAATGGATGCCGATGGAGGTGAGGGACGGATCCAGTATACACCCTAATAAATGTGCCCCAATGTGTATCTTCTGTGCTTTTTGCAGCCCTAAATTTCTATGGGAGGGCAGAGCTGCAAACATGGCCAAGAATAGGTCTCAGTTTTTTTTTTCATAAGGGACCTTAGGCTCTGACACGGAGCTGCAGTATCATGTGGTGTGTGCATGAGCACATGTGTGCATGAGCAAGTACAGTATAAGAATAATAAACCTGGCCCTATTTGAACCACTTACAGGTGTACACCTCCTACTTCAGAATGTAACTAAAGGAGGATATGGGGGAGAAATGGGACAAAGAGGTGAGTGTGCAAATAAAACTTAACTTTAATGAAACATTTACAAACAAAAAAATATTATTATTTAAAAAAAATGATAGTCTGTTTTGTTTATAAAGGCTCTATTCGATCGGAATACACGGAGGAAGGGGGGATTTTACATGTGCATATTTGCAGCGACAGAAGCCTCTTGATGTTTTGGGCAGGAGGCAGCGCCGGTGTATTCTACGCCAGGCAGGGCCTGGCATAGAAATAAGCGCAGCTGGTGACTTAAAAGTCAACGCCCTCCGCTCGGCCGGCCGCACCCCCCCCCTCATGCCCCTTCACGCCCCACTGGCGTGAAGGTGGTGGAGAGGGCTAAATAGTTGCAAGTGCTAGCAATTGGCTAGCATTTTACGATTATTTCAGGGACTCTGTGGCGCAGAGGTCCTGATAACTATGCCCAAGAGTTTGTACACTCTAGCCCACATTTATCAATAACAGTGCAGTGTGTATTATGTACAGTTTGCCTGTGTAGTGTGCAGGGGGCTCCAGATTCAGGATTTCTGGCTCCCATTTGTCATGAATCTGGCTCCCTCTGTACTGCCCTGGCAGAATGCACCAACTTTTTTTGGTGCACCAAAAAAAAAGGCTTGCAACTCAATTCTGTCGGCGCAAATGTACAGCAGCGACATAAATGTGTCATAGACACTTCTTAAATACCTGTGCAAGCAGTTTGTACTGAAAAGAACATGCAAGTCCGACAGAAAATTGGTGCAGGGGTTTGATAAATCTGGGCCTCTCTCTTTTCAGAACTGAGACTGACTTGCTTTTAAATGTTTTAAAGTAACATTTTATTTTCACACTCACATATTTGTCCCATTTCTCCCCCTTATCCTCTTTCAGTCCCAGAGCAATACAGGGAGTCCCCGGGTTACATACAGGATAGGTTCTGTAGGTTTGTTCTTAAGTTGAGTTTGTATGTAAGTCGGAACTGTATACTTTATCATTATAACCCCAGCCAGATTTTTTTGGGGGTTTGTGACAATTGGATTTTTAAAAATGTTGGATTGTCATCCAGTTTCCGGGGACTGTGGGAATGACAGAGGGAATCCCCTTCCCTATGTGTAAAGCCTCAGATGCTAAGGTCAACAACAGGGGTTGTTTTTTTTTGCAGATGTGGAAACAAAAGAAAAGAAAAATGGATACAAAAAAGAGGCAACATGCAATACACACAAAACACACATTCCAATGTGAATCTGCCCTTAGTAGCTTTGTTTTCTACTAAGCGATTACACTTTCATACTACTTCCCAAACCTCCCAGATCCAATGGGATATTCCCCGATTTTGAGGTCTGCCCTGCTCTACCAGGTGGGAGATAATGTTGAGTACAACAGTGAAGCATGGAGCCTTTGGCTCCCTGCTTCACCATTAGGCCTCTCTGTGTAAAGCAGCTGCAATGTGAACATCAGTGTCATCAATGCCTGTAAGCTTGAGAGCCGTGGCTGTAGGGAAAGTGGTACTGCTGCGGAGGAACGCTTACATCTTTGCAAACTATGAGAGACAGGGCCCTATAGCAGACTGCAGAACCCCTTACCACTTACAAACATGTACATATTTATTTATTCATACATGTGAGTTCCAATCACACACAGTATATAAACACCATATATACATACATACTGCTTATACACACATACATACAGTACAATATATACCCATGTATCATATACACAGACATACAGCATACAAAGATCACATATGCACACACCTTTAGAGCATATACACATCACATATACACACATACAGTAAATTCACACATATACAGCATATACACACACACATACAAATACAGTATATACACACCACACACAAACAGCATATTCACACCCAATACCCCAGATGCCGAGGCCCCCTGACACTGTGGGCCCCATAGAAGCTGCTATGGCTTCTACCCCTGTAGCCAGCCCCTGGTTGTAAGTCATAAGTCACTAGACTGGTTTTTGGGAACAAGCTCACAGGTCTTCCAGACACTGGTCCAGGCCACATGATGAAACACTTTCTGTTCAACAGCAATTGTATAATCTTTGGCCCCATGATAGCATCTAGGGGCCCCGTGTAAAATTACAGGCACATAGAATGACAATAGAATACAAACTTACAAATGACAATTTCAAAATTTTAGATAGATTCTAAGTTCTAAGATCCTCCCAACATCAGAGATACACAGTGACAGACGTCAGGATTAGCTCTTTGCAGTAATAATGTGTTACCATTGATGATACACTATAGGATGATATACGTTTTACGGCAAAATACAAAGTAAAAAGAATGGAATGTGCAAGAGCTGAACTGAAATCTACTTGGGAAATAAAAAGAAATGTTTGATTTTGAATAATCACTTAGTAATATCTGCTACGAGTCTGGTGTGCCAGGTTCAGTGCCAACCAACATATGCAGCAACATCTGTCTCCTCACCATGCAGAGCCGCAGTATATTTATGTAAGTGTAATCTTTGTTACTGACAGAAAGCAGCGCTGGATCCATAGACTAAAACAAGCTGTGAAATTAATCAGCCGCCTGAGACTTCTTCGGGTTTTTACATTTACAGGGAGACATTGTATCAGTAAAAGAATGAAAAAAAGACTGTGAGACTTGGGGACAAGCAGATCAGAAGACACTGCACATTAATGACAATTATTTCACCCAATCCCGTTATTCACATCCATTGGATTTATCTAATGCTCTGTAGACTTCCAGTTGGATATTTGATAACATTATGTAGTTTGGGCTCTGATAATCTGTAAAGTCCTGCATCAGAGATGTGGCCATCGGCAGCTTTTGGCATTGGTTATTTAGGGTAACAGTAATTACCCTCAATGCATACATTCCCATATAATTTTATTTCCTCTGACTTCTAAATATACAAACGAGAAGATAGCCCGTCCTCGGACTGTGACGGTAATAAGCATCACATCAAAGGCAGAGGTATGGGCGATGTATATACACACAATTTGGAAAAGTACAGTTCACCGTAGAAAGAGTCGGTCTCTACTACACTGCTGAGACTGGAGAACGCGGCCTTGTCCTTCAACCTTCTCCCCAAGTACTTTAACATGTGTTGAATGCAGCAGCTGTTGGGCACAGAATCAACTGATCTGAGAGATGAGTATCCTCTATCCAGACACCGCTTCTTTGGTAACAATGTTGGCTTGTGTTAAAGGGAACCGGTCCCCACGTTTTTCACGAATAGACTGAATCCAGCAGCTCATCAACATGCTTTCTCAGCATGCAGCAGTAATATCATATGACCAAGGTAACCAAATCACAGGTCCTTTAGCCTCCTAACATTAGCAAACTGTACCCAATGCATATGTCTGACCCCATGAAATCACAGCAGCCTGCATGTACTTCTCCATGCCTCCATGCAGGTTGCTGTGATTTCATATGGACAGATATATGCATGAGGTATAGTTTGCTAATGTTACAGAAAGCATTGGGATGAGCTACTGGATTCAGCCCGAGGAGGCCACGCCCACCTCCACTCACTCTAGACATCCCTGGATACCAGGAAAGTTTATAACTATGATTTTACGGGAACTGAGGCAACAATTTTTAGCTTAAAGAAGGTTGTCGGTTAGTTAATAGAGCTCTATGGGAGCCTGCCGCTAGCTGTATTTGTGAAAAATGTGGTGACAGAAACCAAAGCTGAAACCACTGTGTAGAGAAGTCACAAATTTGGCACAAATTGGCAGTTCAGAGACATTTTAAGACAGAAAACGGTAAAAACTCCATTGTTACATCACCCTACTGTCTCCAGCAGGGATCACAATTCTAACAATACGATGGGGCACATTTACTTACCCGGTCCCTGCATGTGTCGCTTCCCCCGCTCAGGTGCGCTGGAGTTCACCATCTTTCTCCCGGTATATGTAAGTGCTTGGCTTGCGACACAAATTTAAATGTTAAATCTCGCATGTAGTCCGAATCCGTCAGATCATCCGACGGCCCGCCCTCGATTTGTGTGGCGTGAAAACTGGGGAGGTTGCAGCACAATGGGGCAGATTTACTTACCCGGTCCATTCGCGATCCAGTGGCACGTTCTGTGCGGTGGATTCGGGTCTTCCGGCGATTCACTAAGGCAGTTCCTCCGACGTCCCCCAGGTGTCGCTGCTGCGCTGAAGTCCGCCGGGACCTGCCGAGGCCCGCCGGAATGCACCATCCTATACCTGGTGAAGGTAAGTGCAAGTTACGCAACACTTTTTTTTTTAAAAAATGCTGCGGTTTTTCCGAATCCGTCGGGTTATCGTTCGGCCACGCCCCCCGATTTCCGTCGCGTGCATGCCGGCGCCGATGTGCCACAATCCGATAGCGTGCGTCAAAAACCCGGGGCAATACAGGGAAAATCGGCGCAAATCGGAAATATTCAGGTAACACGTCGGGAAAACGCGAATTGGGCCCTTAGTAAATGACCCCAATATGATCGCATGCCACAAAATCCCCAGCGTGATCCCAGAAAAGTCGGGAAACCCGCGGGACCCTTAGTAATTAAGCCCCAATGTATTAAAAATTAGGTAGAACAAGGAACTAAAAGTAGGTGAACTAAAATCTCTACTAGCCAGTTCCAGTTTTTAATTAATCAGTAATTATAGATGCATTATTTACAGGGGAGAACATTGCCCATATTTGGAATCATAAAGAAGCACCAAGAGGTTCATGGCACTCTATAACCTGTGTCATTCCAGCTGGTGGTATCCAATACATCTACATGCAAATATTACCTCACAACTTTTTGAAAATTCCTAAAAGTCACCAGTCCCAAATTCTTTTTCATCAGCCTGTTGCCTGGGTCCATCTATCTTGGCAGGGGAGGATTAAGACTTTTATGGGCCCTGGGTTGCATAAATATTACATGTACAGATGAACAGGGATTTCATACGTGAAGGTCCTCCTGAGTATAAAATTTGGTGGTAGGTTTGTGTGGTCATGGGTCTCCTAGAAGTCTTGGGCCCCGGGCCATCGCCCAAACTGCCTATATACAAATCCACTACTGTATCTGGAGGGCCACTATTCATCTTTGGGCCATGTAAAGTCTAAGTATAGAGTAAATGAGACTCCTGAAGCATTAGTATAGCATCCAAGACAGTATATTTAGACACAAAACCAAATCCTAATATTCTGTAAGGAAATTAGAATTGTTAAAGGGAACCTGTCATCATGATTTATACTAGCTACCAGCTACCTGAACTACCAGCTACCTGAACTAATTGCTATGTTATGTATGGCTATGCCCACTCTTACCACTCATACCCTTTAGTTTTATTTTCCATCTGCTCCTTCCATGCCAAATTTTAGAAACTTTAGAAATATGCAATTTAAGTGCTTTGAGGGGAGCATTAGCAGAGCCCGTCAGGACTTCAGCCACACAACAATTACAACACCTCAATGCTATACTGCCGCTGCCAAGCGCCTTCTTTCATCCTACCCCTTTAGCTAACAACCCTCATGGGTCAAGCAAAATGTGAAGCCAGAGCCCTGAGGTGCTCGGCCAAAGAACTTCAACCTGTTTTAAAAGTGAAGAAGGAGGTGAACAATAAAAGCAATAGTATAGGTGGCAACAGGGGCGTAACTAGAGGGGGTGCAGAGGTTGCGATCGCACCTTGGCCCAAGAGGTTTATAGAGAAGACTATATGAGAAGACTATTACTATAAACCATACATTATAGTCAGGGGCCTGGCACAGACTTTGCATTGGGGCCCATCAGCTTCTAGTTACGCCACTGGGTGGCATGTGTTGGCATAGCCCTACGTAACATGTAGCAGTTAGTTTCGGTAGATAAGTCGTAGTGATGTATTTTCATGTATATTCATGTAATGTTTGGAAACTTCACTGTACGTCAACAATGTAAACATCTCCTTCCAGGTCACTTTCTATGCTACAAAATTGTGGCAATATAAGAATGCTATGATAATACTCACACCTATTAACGATTGTTTAGAAGAAACTTTATTATTCCCAGATCCCGGACAAACTTATTATCCTTGTTATGCATTGCCGAAGTCTTCGTATAATTCCCCTCGCATTGTTTGGTTGCTATAATTTGCAGATTCTGGATATTCAAAAATGTGACTTTCTAGAGCGTCTCTGAGCTGACATTACAGTAATAACATAATGAATTTAGTTCTGAAAGGAAGATGCATGCTTTCTTGAAAATTGAGGCAATAAATTCTCTTCATTGAAGTCACAATCACACATGCTTCCGTGTACTGAAAAGAAAACGCGGTGAATACATTGACCCATCCTCTGCACAGGGCCACCTCCGAGCCGCACAGAACTTTCTGTAATACCTCGCTGAAGGATTTGTCACACAGTTAATTGTCCCCATTTGTGAAATCCACAGAGGTAAGGCCAGGGAATGAGTCAGTAATCAATGCAACATTAATGGATGTTCCCTGGAGATGCAGAATTGTCTGCATTTGTATAATCATTGAAATATTCAATCATTTTTATGTAAGAGCTAAAAAATATAAAATAATACAAGTTCTATAAGCCTCAAAGAATAAACAATGAGAACGGCACTAAAAAAGAGTTTGAAGATGCAAATTGTTCATGGTGTTGCCATGGAAATAATTACGCTCAATAGTTTGGTACTTTATTGAATGAAGATATACATATGTATGCACATTATATATATATATATATATGTAGATACAGGGCTATAAGTGTAGATACAATTCTATAAGTATAGATACAAGGCTATAAGTGTAGATACAAGGTTATAAGTGTAGATACAAGGCTATAAGTGTAGATACAGTAGCATACAGCAATCCAGAGAAATTATCAAATAGGTAAATTATACTTTTGAGTATTTTGTTAGTAGAAGCAAGATTGTCATGAATTTATATTCCAGGATTGTGGCTTCACAACTACATGTTCACACATCAGAGTGCTCTTAGCTCCCTGTATTAAACTGCTCTATTACCGTGTTTTCTGGTGTATTAGAAGACCCCCAACTTTTCTCGGAGTTCGCTGGAGTTCCCGGAAAGTGCATTGTCCGATGATCATGCACTGCGCCGCGATTCACTAAAATCGTGCGCCCCATATCCTGCATGTGTCGCTTCCCCGCTCAGGTCCGACAGAGTTCACCATCTTCTTCATGGTGCATGTTAGGGCTAGGGTTTGGGACACAATTTAAAAGTTAAATCTCGCGCTTGGTCCGAAACAAGTCGGATTGTCCATTGGCCCCACCCCAATTTGTGCCGCATGGATGCCAGCGTAGCTGCGCCAAAAGCTGATTGCGTGCGACACAATTCCAGTGCAGATACCTGTTAAAGACCTGTCCAAGCCGTGCAATCCCCGAAACAGGCGAACAGTCCGAGAAAAGTGCAATCCGCGACCCTAGTAAATGAGCCCCATAGAGTTTGGGATATACTTGTCTTCCAATGCACTTATGGTAAAAATAAGAAAACATCAGATTTGATTTTAATATGGTAGTTTGAATTAATTAAACCCTTCTGTAAAAAAAAAATAATAATAATTTTGCCATTTTCTGGCGCTAATAATATTTTTAAATACTTCGGTGTACTGAGCCGTGTGACGTAAATGGCGTAAAAGTTGTGAGTGCTATTTTCCGTTACAGGGTTGAACACATTTTGGGATGAGGCGATGCCTAACATGTTTATGATTTTTACTGTTTAACTATTAGAACAGTTTTTAAGGAAAGGGGGTGATTTTCATGTTTTTTTTTCCCCAAATGTATTTATTTACTTTTCAAAAAAAACTTTTTTGTGCTATCTTTCAGAACCCTATATATATATTTTATAGTGTCATATTACACTATGTAGTGCTACTGGCTCCTGCACAGCCTGTGAAGCTGGATTGGCTCTGATAAAGCCCTTGTGGTTCATTAGCATAATTAAAAAGTTGATTTTAGAAGGAAGAAGGAAGGAGGCCATGGATAGGAAGATTACCACAGTCACAGTGCCTAGATACAGCTGGATTTTGATTGTAGATTTCTTTTCCAGGTCAGTTACCTAAAACTAGGCTTTACATAGTGATATCAGCTGACATAGGGTTGTCAAGTATTAGAAAAAGATGGCTGCTTTCTTTTAGCTCCACCTCTTTCCATGGCCTGTGGCCTATTGGAGCTCAGCTCCGTAAATGTAAATAGTATTGAAATACAATATCAAACACAAGCTGTTTTCATAAATCCTGGAAGCACAATTATGTTTTTCTAATCTTGGAAACACATTCTAAGTTAAAAACAATGATTATGAAACTAGCAACAATCAATAAAAACATTCTCATTCTATGTAGTTTTCATGTGGAAAGAAGGGTGGCTAGAGTTCAAGCTTTCTTCTGTTACTTATATAGTAACTGCGGTTTCATAAAATTGTTCCTGTAAAACTTTGTAATAAATAAGAGCCTCTTTTTTGCCCTTATCCTTCCCGCTAAACTGCTTATTTATTTTTTAAAGAGGATAAAATACACTGCATACTGCGGGGGAGATCAGTTGGGGATGTAAATTCACATCCAGGGGTAGGAATTACCCCCCAACCTGGACTTACATTTACGTCCCAGGATGGTAATGGGTAAAGGTATATTCCCATGAAGACAAGTTTCTTAAATATACTCAGGATAACAAATTCTCTTTTTCACTGTTATTAACAAAAATACAGCATTTCA
This sequence comes from Engystomops pustulosus, assembly GCA_019512145.1. Taxonomy (NCBI): domain Eukaryota; kingdom Metazoa; phylum Chordata; class Amphibia; order Anura; family Leptodactylidae; genus Engystomops; species Engystomops pustulosus. The sequence goes on from CM033641.1 coordinate 28,661,770, forward strand.
CATATATAATTCCAAAATTTGTGTTTACAATTTTGGTTGTAAATCATAAATCATCTGACTATAGTAGACAATTCCCTCTAGCTTACCTTGCACTGCAGGATAAAGGGGGGAGGTAGACGGTAGACAGCACCCAACAGACAAAGGCACTTCCTGTTTCAGACATAGTTCTAGCAGCCTGGAGAGGACATAGCAGCAGCTGTTCTACAAACAAGATAAGCTTTGGATCCCAGGTGAGGGGTGACATAGCAGTTTTATTAAATAGGTGAGGCAGCAGAGCTCAGTGTGTTGTTGTGTCTTATATCCCTCTCATGACTTTGGCTCATCTCTCTTTTTCTATGTGTCAGATACCAGTGAATGTTCAGAAGTTAAATAAAAGTGTAGATAAACCCTGTATCCTGATAATCTAAGCACATTGCCAGCACACAGCATCTCATAGCACTAGAGAGATCATGAAGTGTCTGCTTAGAGAGTCCCCACCCTCTGTAATCTTACACTGACCATCACTGAGTGATAGGAGCTAAAACAGCAATAAAACTGAATAAAATTGCAAAGTAAAGGGTTAAAAATGATCTTTACTGTGAAAACATCACAAAGGGGTTAAAATGTGAGAACTTCCTTTCATGGGCAAACCCCTTTAACAGTTTTTTACTATGATAAATCTGTCAATTCACTTTTTTTTCCCTGTCTTTCATATGTTGTATATTGCTCATTTTTGTGCCTTTTTCCTCCTTTCATGTAAGAAACTTGCTGATGCCAAGGTTTTGCTGGTATAGTTTTGCAGCTAAATGTGGCACAATTCAGCCGATTTGTGAAAAAGGAGCAATTCAAGCAAGCACATGTGCCTTGCATAGATAAATAGGGCAAACCTGAGGTTGAAAAAAAAAATATTTTTAAACAATCTATGGAATAGGTGAAAAAAAAGGCACAAAAGACCCAAAAGGTCACAATTAGAGATGAGCGAACATGCTCGTCCGAGCTTGATGCTCGTTCGAGCATTAGCGTACTCGAAACTGCTCGTTGCTCGGACGAATACTTTCTTTCTTCTCCGCGGCTCCTCTTCTTTCTTCCAGCAGGTGCATCTATGACGCGGCCGCTGCTGACGTCATAGAATGCGCCGACCATTTTTTTGTGCTGAAAAAATTACACATTTTTCACACGCCAGCCAGGAAGCACATTTTTTGTGCTGAAAAACTCAGCTTATACAGGAGTATATACGGTAATTTTCTTATCTGTGGTCTATATTATTATTATAATAAATTTTCTGGTCTGGGGTCTGTATTATTATTATAATAAATTTTCTGGTCTGGGGTCTGTATTGGTTATTGTCTGACTGCAGTTTTTCTTCAGCATTTCTGGGGTTAATATTTAGTGCTATTTATAAATTCTGTGAAGGTATTTTGTATGTTTTGTTTTACAGTTGGTAGTTGATTCTCCAGTAGTTTTGGTGCACTGTTGCAACTCTTTGACGTTAAATAGTAAGACAATGAAGCCCTTGGGCCAAAAGAGTTTGTGCACCCCTGCTCTAAATCTTCCATCTCATGGTAGTAATATTAAAAGCAAATATTAATTTTCTAGAAACCCTGAAACGTTGTTTCCCTGCAGATAATAAAGGATTTTGTAGGTGTTTGTTTATGCTCTCCAGATCCAGGATGTTTAGTAATAGGTTAACTTATGTGCTGTGGGTTTTAATAAGAGTAACCTTATGATCTGGCAGCTAATCAAGCCAATCAGCTAAAAACACAATCACCGTGTAACAAACGTGATTGTACCGCAGCTATAAACCACTTAGAGGTGCCGTAATTATCGGTACCACACTCTGCTAATTATATACTGTATGTTCTCGATATACAGAAATAAAATGAAGTCATAAATAGTGCAATTATTAGTCTTGGTCACGCTAATGATTTTGTGTCCTTTACAGAAACTGAGTGAAAACATTATAATAATGTAATGGAATTAAAGGGAACCTGTCACCAGGAATGTCATTTTTACCTGGTGACAGGTTCCAATAGAGTGTGTTTTACTGATTTCAGCATCCTAATTCATTTCAGGACTTTATAATAGTTTATGTAACATTACCTGACTCCCTGTCAGCAGCGTGTGGTGTTAACCCTGCAACAGCAATCTGTTGCTATGACAGAAGTGGGTCACACAAAGACCTGAGGCTGTCTCGTTTCACATCATTTATTACAATGTACAATTTTTACATTGTAATAGATGATGTGGAGAATCCCTATATTCTGCCCTACTGTAGAATATATATTTTTTAAAGCCTTCTCAGAACTTGTTTTTTGTGGTTTGAGTTGAATGTTTGGCAATGCACCATTTTGGGGTACATGCACTCCTATCGTTTCATATGACTGGTTGTACTCTGTAATGTAATATTATATTTTTATATATCTCCTACGATTTGTAAAGTGCTATGGAATATGATGGCGCAGTATAAATAAAGATTATTATTATTATTATTGATAAACTGGATAAAACCTTTGCTTGGTGGGAAATTGGGTAATTACACACAAGTCAGTATTACTGACTTGTTGCCTAAAAACAGACCTGCGGACCTTTACAAATCTCCCAGCGGTCTTGCAATATAGATGGAACCCCCAATAAAGCGAAACACTTCTTTAGGGAACTTCATTTTGATACTGTGGTCACTATGATCCCAATATCTAAAGAGTTAAACTTTGCAGTTAAAAACCTCTAATACTCTTTTTACATGGGCAGCTTTCATGTTCTGAGACCCCTAAAAAATAGAACATGTTTAATTTTTTTACCTAATTTTACTGACCCGCTTCATGCACTAAAAAGAACTGGGTCAGAGATAAAGCAAACCACACAGGGGCTGGCCCGGAAAAACATGTCCAAGACTGGTGTGAATATACACTACATCAGGATAACTGTGACAGTAGAACAAAGCCGGCGATGGATCAATACATAATAATAATGGAGCCTGAGCAAAAGTATCAAAGAGGTTAATATAAGATATAATGGGGAACAGACAGAAAATAAAGATGTAACTAGATAAGTTCATTAACCCATGTCATCCGTTTCATGCATTGTATGTTTTCTGCTCAATAGGAGGAGTGAAATACTTGGGGAAGAGTTCCCTCTTGTGGATACTACTATAAATCATTGAGAAGCTTTCTGCTATTTAGTCTGACTGTCCATCTATATCCGCACATATACATATCTCACATGTTAAAAATATGCGCCACTTTTACTTACCTGTCCCCGGAGTTCACTGAAATTGCATTGTCTAACGATCATGCACTGTGCCGCGATTCACTAAGATCGTGCGCCCGATATCCTGCATGTGTCACTTCCCCGCTCAGGTCCCCCGGAGTTCACCTTCTTCTTCCAGGTGCATGTAAGTGCTTGGGCTTGTGACACAATTTGAAAGTTAAATCTCGCGCTCAGTCCGAATCAGTCGGATCGTCCGATGGCACGACCCCTAATTTGTGTCGCATGGAAGCCAGCGCAGCTGCGCCAAAAACCGATCGCGTGTGACACAATCCCAGCGCAGACACCTGTTAAATACTTCTCAAAGCTGCGCAAATGCCAAAAAATGCGAACAGACTGACAATAGTGCAATCCGTGTGTCTACACCTCCCACTAATATCTGGGCGGGTTGCTGAAATTGCCGTGATGTTAGATGATAGCTCAGACATCTGAGAAACTTAGCCGCTTCTCTAACACCCGGATCCACTGGCAGCCATTCCTAACGTCTCCTGAATACTGTGCACTCAGAAACTAGGCAAGAGTTGGTTTAAATGGACCCCCTTTAGTGTAAATTTTCAATTCCCTCTCCGACCCCTAAGCCAAGGATGGTTTAATACTGCAATGGGCGCTGGGCTGTATGAATATTTTCGCCCCTACAAGTCGGAAATTCACGTCCTACATATTGTACTAGAATCAGCTTCCTGGGAAATGGAGGATGTGGCCGTTCTGCTGCTTCCAGTCTACGGTTTCTGGGCCTTTGGACAAAAAGTCCTGAAATGGCTCAAGTGTACATGCATACCGAGAGCATGAACAGATGTACAAAGATTTCATGGGTAAAGTCCTTCTTAGTAAAAAATTTGGACAGCCATGGACCTCCTAGAAGGCTTGGGCCCCAGGCTACCGCCCATATTATAATCCACTATTGCCCTCAGGTGTCCCACTTGTCCTTGCCCTCTCTCCTTCTCATCACTCCCCACTTCTCCTCACTTTCTTATTTCTAGGTCTCCCACACCCCTGGCCCTGAAATCTTGGTTTTGCAGAATATGTGGTTCTTAACTATTGAAATTTGTTCTGTATTGATATCTGGTATATGCAGCCCCAAGAGGCGTCTGTTTTTTGTCACTCCTTGTCATGACATGGTTTGATGATTCGGCGTTACTTCTACTAAATAAACCTTTTTTTGAAGGGAAAAATATATGTCTTATGTATCCATCTATAATATGTACATATGGTAAAAAAAAATAGTGATTTAATTATATTGTTAAAAAATTATAGTAATTAAATAATAATTATGATAATTAAACATGATAAATATTTACACGTAATACTTAAAGGAGTTGTTTTAGATAATTTGTTAAATGGGTAGGGGAAAATAAAATTTGCCCTATAAAAGGTTCAACAGAGGGTTGAGGCTGCTCATATACAGTAGGGAGCCCAGTTCTGTTGCTATAGCTTGTACCGAACTTTCAGGTGGTAGTAGGAGGGACTGCTCATCATATGTGTCAGGTCCCACCTGCTTCCCTGCCTCCAGCCCCACATCATGTTTAGAAGGGGTTAGGGATGGGACAGAAAGCAGTTATCAGTCAGCAGTTGAAGCACAGTCCTCCTTAATATTTCCCCTTCCTCCTGAATTTGACATCAGAGTAGGGGTGGCTTAACACCACCATGGGCCCTGAACAGTATGAAAATTATGGGCACTTCACAAGTCTAATTTTTCTAACAATTCAACACTTTACTGCCTACACAAAGTGCCAGTAACAGTTCTGTAATTTTAAGATATTTGGAGGACCTCCATAGGTACAGAAAGGACTGGTTGTCCAAAACCGTCACGCATGTATGAGGATTTCAGGGCTGGACGTCCCTATCTGTATTATCTCTACCGGGAAGTGATTAATGGTTAAAAACAGTCATGGACCCCCTAGGAGCCTTGGGCCCGGTCTGCCACCCAAAATGCTCATATTGTGATCCTCTATGAAATGACTGCAAGGGGGTGACCATTACAATGTATCTAGAAACTTATATTGATGATCTCACACTGGGAGGTGTAAACAAGTCCACCCTGCCATGATTTGGGGTCATGATGTCACAGGATACAGGGAAACATACAGTGAAGGGTGTGACCATTTTGGGAAATATCAACAATCCGCAGTGATATTATTGGGAGCAATGATGTTTCACCAAACAGTTAGAAATTCACCTTTCCCCAGACATTCAAATGGTTCACATTGTTGAACATCTCAAACATCTTTCTTTCACCACCACCCTATACAGTATATACCATATAGTAGCAGTTGTGTGTTTGACCACTAGATGGCACACTGTGACTTAGAACAGAGCCAAGCTACACATAAGAAGCCTAACGATGCGATATGTAAGTATTTAATGACTTATTTTATATTTAGTTTAATTATCCAGTGTAATATTATCCTCCTAAAAATCTAACTACGCAAAGGTGATAAAGTCCAGAGCTATTATGGGCTAAAGCATATACTCTTAAAACACTGGGATTTAGGTTGTTTTTGCAAAGTAAAATACACAGTTAAATATGAAAGAAGGATGTATTATAACCAGGTGCCCTGGTGCTTGGACAATAGCAGTGTGGCCTTGTAATGTAAGTCTATGAAATATGAGTACAAGAAATCGGATGTATACTTTCTATCTTGTGAGTTTTGCATGAGGTTTTCATATCAGTCCTGTAAGAGAGGTTGAAAGCACCTACTAGGTAATCATGTAGATGTACAGTATTAGCAAAGGAGACTAAGTACATTCTTATTCTTTTTTCCTTAAAAATCAGCAAATAGTCCACTTTATCCACTTGCCAAAGTTATATAATGAAAAAAGATCAATTCAACAGATTGAAAAGAACCCCTTCTACCTGGGGTCCTGGACCGGTTCTAGTGCGATAACTCTAGGACACCATCTGCTTACCCCTACAAGCTCCCTGTCTCCAGACAGAAGAACTCCAGATATGATTTTGTATAAAATATCATTTATGTATGTTGTATCACATACCCTGGTGTTATCCTTTGCTCCTCTGCAAATTTTGGTCTGTGATATGTGACACCCGATTTACAGACGACCCCTAGTTACAGACGGACCCCTCTGCCCAATGTGACCTCTGGTGAAGTCTCTGGATGCTTTACTGTAGTCCCAGGCTGCAATGATCAGTTCTCAGGTGTCTATAATGAAGTTTTATTGATAATCCTTAGTCCCATTACAGCAAAAAATTTGGATAATCCAAATTTGTCACTGGGGCAGAATTTTTTTTTGTCTGGATTTACAATTATAAAATATACAGTTCCAACTTACATACAAATTCAACTTAAAGGAAAGTTACCATTTGCTTCTTTGTATTATGAACCAAACATACCTTGAGAATGCTGTAGCTAGATGCAGAAACATATCTTGTTTAATCCCTGAACTGAGTGGTTTTGCTTATAAAATTATGATAATGAGGCTCTGTTGCTCCTGTGGCTGGCCCAGCACTCTCCTCACCCTAATTATGCACTGCTTTAGCCTTGTCCAACCCAGCATAAGCTAAGAATATGTCATCACTGTTTTGTCCCTGCCAGGCAGTAGTAATCAATCGCTGCACCATTCCCCAGCTGCTGTGTATGAGTCATCCAGCTCAGGTTGATTAGTCCTGTCTGCACAGTTCAGGAAGCTCATTGTAACGTACTTATGCATGGCAGTCAGTATTCACTCAGCTTTTCCAAGGCTCTGAATTTTACAATTGTTTTCTGAGCAAAGCCACTTGGATCAGGGATGAAACAAGATATGTTTCTGCGTCAGTGTCACTGCAGCATTCTCAAGATAAGTTTGGTTCACAATGCATAAAAACAAATAGTAGATTTCCTCTAAGAATAAACCTAAAGATCCTATCTTGTACATATCCCCGGGACTGCCTATATATATATATATATATATATATATACTGAATAAACTAGTGTATGAGTCAAACTCTGGCATGAGAAATCAAACATAGCAAGAATAGAATGATAATGTATGCAAAATGTTCTGTTATTGTCTTAACCAATGTGACCTTTTAGGGTCAGTCCCATGAATCTGATATTTTAGCCATCTGTAATTAATTTCGACAGCATCGAGGGATTGTTGTATTTCTCATGCCTTATGCACACAAGAGAAGTCAAGTATTCCAACTTTGAGAGAACTTCATCATATAATGTTTCAGCTAGATTTTCAGGTTCTTCCATATTGATAATTGATCCCCTGCCATCTACAGGACACCCAAGGTACTGATACTTACTTACTGTGTTTTGCATAGGAAAGAATAAGTTAATATATTATCTTCTCATGAGCTTCTTTGAGGACAAACCGGGCTGTAGCCCTCCTCAGTCACAGTGCAGGTAGATACTGGGTGTAATAGACCTATGGGGGTTGTGATGTTTTACAATTTTTGTGGCCACATCACAGCCACAATCACATCTCCAGTTTTTCTGCAAAGTCTTTATGTCTCATAGACATGCAGGAATCGGAAAGTTGTAGAAGTGCAACATCCCCCACCGGGACCTCATTCTTTTTTGGGTGGCTAGAGGAAGCCAGGGTCATGTATACTGGAGAGGCTGACAATGCGGCCTTGTGACCAGCGGTGATCACGGGGCTTGGTATCAGGAACGGAGACCTTGTGCACAGCCTGGCAGGTCTCCAGCAAGTTGTGTGTGCAAGAAAATGGAGGGAGAGGCTGACAGAGTAGGTTTCTCTCTGGGGCAATCCTGATGTGTAGAGGAATCCCTGGTGATGGAAGGTTGAGGCGACTTTGGTGGTTTACAGCCGCATCCAGGGATCACACTGAGGCATGTTGGTGCAGAATAACTTACAGTTCTTTATTGGAACAGCAACAGCAGCCAATGGCTGGTTGGAGTTCAGGTCCTCAGGAAGGTGGTTGCTCACAGCCTGGTAAAGTAGATTCGACTGGGCAGTAAAGATGGAACTGACGTAGCCCTCTGTTCTGGGCCTAGTCTCTTCTGACTGGCCAAGGTGTCAGGCAGCTTGCATGAGTCACCTCTGCTTCCTGGGACTAGACAGACTTCTTTTGGTCAAAGACCATGTGCTAAAGACTGAACTTGTCTCACCATGTGCTCCCACCCACAAGGGGTTTTAGAACCTCCCATTGTGAGGTAACAAACACTTTGTCCGACCAGCTTACTTCTTTCTTACAGCAAGTACAAAGCATATAAATGGACTGTACAGTTAACTCATGACCTCTCAGGCATAATCTTACAGTTGCATTTACCAAGTTTCCATACTAGAGACCTCATGGTGAGTTGCACAGGCTCACCAGTCAGCTACTGACATGGAGAGGGACGCTTTCCCAACACTTACCTATCCCATGCATTGGCAGGGTTGTCGCAGAGGAATATTCCCCAACATGCTTAAAATGGAGCAGAGGCGCAACATCAAGCTCTTGCGGGGTTATGTTGTGAGAACAATGTAGGATCATTTCACATTCAAAAATACATCAGCTGGCAAACTTTTTGTGTCAACTAAGGTTAGTCAAAGTGTGGCAAAACAGGTAATAAAATAAAGCAGTAGAAAGTGTCCATGTTTTTAATTTACTTGTGAATTTAGAGCTCAATGAATTATCGATTAAATTATTTTACTAAAGTTTAGCGCGTTCTTTTCTGAAGCAAGCTATTTACTGTACATTGATCTAATCAACGTCGATATCTGGAAAGATGTATGAGCTTTATTAAACTGCAGTCACATTTCAAGGGCAAATCTCAAGAGCGTTTCATCACGTTTATATTTTTGAACTTTAGATAAGGAGTAAATTGAATTGAAAACCTTCAATTTATCATGTTATTTGTAATAATAAGTCTTCCAATAAGGAATATTGGACACCCATTTCAATATGCACCTATCCCTCAAAAACATCTTTAACCATCTCCCATTTGGTCCAGCAAAGGTCAAAGGTCCCTCTTCTAGCCCCTCTTGCTGCCCACTGCATTTAAAGACCAAAGACCTAGGCTCTATGCCTAAAGATAGCCCCAAGACCCATATATATATTCAACAATTATCAGGATTCAATCATTTCTAAATAATTAGTTAAATCCGTTGTGATCCTATAGTTAACACCCAACTCCTAAATAATAATACCATGTACATCTCCATTTGTGTAGATTATGAAGCCATTGTGCCCCATCCCATCAGACTATAACCCCATGTCATCTCCTAAATACTATGAACTACCTGTGCCCCACTATATATAATAACCCCCCTGCCCCTACAAAATCATTAAGCTCTCTATTCCTACCCCTGCTCCTCAGGAAGCGGTAGTAAGTGGCCGCCCTAGGCACAAGCCCTCAAGAGCCTAGAGGTACGGTATAAATGGTCCTGCCAACGACAGAAAGGGTACAGGGAGAGAAAAAATGCTAAATTCTTCTCTCATTGAAATCAATCACAGTCCATCGTGGGAGAAGCAACATGCCCTATGTTTAGTAAGGAAGGTAGGATGCTGTGTGAATTATAGGGCATGTCAATCAAAATCTACATCTGAAAGCCAGACAGTGTATTTGACCCCACCTGCAGTGAGGGTCAACATTGCAGGAGAACAACTATAATTGATTTTATGGATGGTAATATTATTTTAATGCCACCAAAAACTCTTGACAACTCACTCCAGTTTATTTTTTTTTATTTATTTGACTGGGAGGGGGGCTGAGACTGCTAATGGACAATTTATTATTGAGGGGGGGCTGCCGTTATTACATGTTATTATTAAAGGGGGAAAAATGCAGGACATTTTTGTGTGTGGAGAATAATGGGGGCTGCTGCTGGCCATTTTATTGAGTGGAGGCTGCTCCTGGTCATTTTATTGAGTGGAGGATGGATATTTTATTGAGTGGAGGCTGCTGCTGGACACTTTATTGAGTGGAGGCTGCTGCTGGACATTTTATTGAGTGAAGGCTGCTGCTGGACATTTTATTGAGTGGAGGCTGCTGCTGGACATTTTTTTCAGTGGAGGCTGCTGCTGGGCATTTCATTAGGAGTAGGCTTCTGCTGGGCATTTCATTAGGTGTAGGCTGCTGCTGGCCATTTTATTGAGTGAAGGCTGCTCCTGGTCATTTTATTGAGTGGAGGATGGACATTTTATTGAGTGGAGGCCGCTGCTGGACATTTTATTGAGTGAAGGCTGCTGAGGGACATTTTATTGAGTGGAGGCTGAAACTCGGCATTTCATTAGGTGTAGGCTGCTGCTGGGCATTTCACTAGGTGTAGGCTGCTGATGGACATCTTATTAATGAGCGGGGTTGCAAAACAGTATATTAATTAGAGAGGCTGCTGGACACTACGTATAAGGTGTATGAGTGTGGTGCTGTCAGTATATTTCAGTGTAGTATATATGTATGTGTTTCAAGTGTAATGCGCAGGACGGGGATGGCAGTGTGATTTTAGGTATATGGGGTTTCAAATCCGAAGATGGCACTGGTGTCTTGTAATAGAAAAACATAGGCACTGGTTTGTGACTTTTTAGCCAAAAAGTAGCACATTCCCTCAGGACAGTAACACATCATGTGCCAAAATGAAAATTGATTTATCAAGCTGTCTAAGCCTCTATAGTAAATCTGATGTGCTAAAGTTATCTATTGAGCTACAGAAACACTCCAAATTACTGTGTTTCTATGGGAAACCTGCAAATGTAATTCATCACAGCAATAATAATAACTATAAACCTGCATATAAGTAGTTTTCACGTGGATGTGGTTTAGAATTATGCTAGATATTTGGCTACAGTACTGACCGTTTCACCACAAAATCTCTTTAAATACTGAAAGTCTTAATAAAATGCACAACTAACTTATACACGTACTTCATTTATCATAATTTAACTAGTGTACAATTCCATGAAATATGATTATATTGTTAATGTAGCGGTATGTTCTCTGGAAAATGAACTGCTACTGAATGGAAGCCAAACATTTACCACAACCTAAATCATATGGACATGTATAGCAAAAATCTGATTTAAACAATGTGTAAATCTATTCAATAGAAGTTTTTCGGATAATATTGGCCCCAATGTACAGTAGAGTTTTATATAGATTTAAGTTCACCCATTAGCTTCATGTATTTGTATCATTTAAGATTAAATGAGATTAAATAAGATTAAATTATGTAGTTATCATTTAAAGGGGTATTCCAGGAATCAGCATAATTCATATACAAGTGGGCACTCAAAATATAAGCTAATGTGTAATTAGTTGTTATTTAAAATTTTGCTCCCCTTAGCAGAAAATGCTGATGACATAGACTGTAATGAAGAATTAAAATGCTACTGGCCCTTTAATCAGTCCGCTAATTTCCTCCGCGCGGTCCGTTGCAGGACAGAAGATGGCTGCTGGTCACATGTCCACATCACATGTTCTGTACCTGCCTGGGCAGGTCATGTGATCACCACTACGTTTGGCTGTTGTCAGTTGGTTGCAGTGCATCCAGTATGACCAGTGTTGTCGTGATGTGTAGTTACACGTCATTACTATGGTAATAGAGCAAGAAAACCTGTTAGATCATCACTGGGAGCAGAGCATAAGAGGTAGGAGGAGTTACTGAGAACTAAATGATCATGGAACTTGTAGTTTCCAGTGGCGGCCATCTTAGTGATAACTCCACCTACTTTAGAGAGGCCATAAATCTAGTAAATAATAAAATCAAATTATTTAAGCTCCGTTTTGTGACTAATGACATTGAGTATTGTTGTATTCATTTATTTATATCATCATAGGTTTTTGTGTCAGACGTTCATGTTCCCGGAATACCCCTTTAAGAGCCAATCCAGGACTAGGTCACTTTACAAAAATAAAAACATACTAGCCCCCAGTGAAGTATATAGCAAAGGGGTCAGATTTTCATGTGACCCACAGCCCAATCTTCCAGTATTATCTTCAAAGGCTTTTGGTTTTGCATTTTGTCACCTGGGACAGACTGTCTGGCAGGGAGTTTCCATAAGAGACACATGGACACGAAGGAAATCTCTGGGACAATACTCATATGGGACTTATGGAGTTAGCCAAATACCTGGGAACAAACACCAACCTGGGTCTCAGTCCATTCAAGAACCCTTGGATGTGGAGACACTCAGAAGTCTCAATGAAAGCATAGCTTGGTTGCCCAAATGTACTGAGAACCTGTCCAAATCCAATTGCTCCAGTGCCCTTGTTCTCATCCATTGTGACCAGGGGCGTAACTACAGGGGTATGACACTGTGGCTATGGGGCACCCAGTGTCAGCGGGGCCCGGCATCCGACCTGACACACTAAGGAATGGAGGATGCGCACAATTAAATACATGTTAAATAGCATGCAAATATGTATATAACACTGCACATCTTCCACAGTTTGCATAATGAAATGTTGGGGGAGAGGGAGGGGACAGCAGAACAACAGGACTTGGGATCTCTCATCTCTAATTCCTGCCGTGTACTTCCCCCATGTGGTCAGCAGCTACTAGGAAAGATTTGTTTAAGTATATAAATGTATATATCAGTACATTAATCTGGGCGCATAAGTCTGTAAATGTGTGGGTAAATGTGTGAGTGACTAGGGGGGAGCCCATTGAAAAGTGTGCTATGGGGCACTGCCACTCCTAGTTACCCCCCTGGTTGTGACTCATATTAGATTGTAAAGTATCAGTGCTTTGACGCAGCTGAATGGAGATATAACCACTCCCAGAGGCTAGCTGGGTGAGCGTAACTGAGACCTTAAAAACATGGAGCCATATGTGTTGGTGGTTGTCTTCTGGAGGGAGATTCATGCTGCCCATCGCACACAGAACCGGTAAATTGGCTTGTCAAATTGGCATCTAATAGTGGGCCAGCACGTTGTATCTAGCTTTCCATTGTACGTCGGTAAACCTGTGAATGCCATCACTTATGTGACCCCTAGGGGGTCAAGACCCCATTGCAACTTTCTCAGAATAACAAAGTCACATTTCCTGATGTGGACTTTAAGACACAGTTTGTTCACAAGGGGAGCACAAAACGCTGCTACAGATACAGAAGATTATGACAGGGCAGCCTCCCTGACTGCATACTTATGCTCTTTTAGAATGTGTCAGAGAATATAATAAGAAGGGTAAATACACTACCCCTAGTAGGAGGATTTGATACACTTTCCAGAATTATTCTCTCCTGAGCCATTTATGTGAAAGATAAGACAGAGATAGAGAAAGCTAAAAGTCATGATAGTGTGTGACTAGAGTTGACATGGGGTTGCTCGGCAGGGAGGTGTATGTCTCTCACACTTTAAATGTCTTATATGTACTGGGCAATCCTGTGAGAGCTGCAGGGAATGTAAAAAGGTTCATTATTAACATATGAATATACAGTACCTGCCATAACCATTAGCAACAATACATGTTAGGAGGAGAAAACTGAAATGTTAGGTCCCAACCCTCTTAAACCATCTGCCCCGTCATTAAAGTCTACGAGATTTACAATGATATCTGAGCAAGTAGCTTGTAATGCTGATGTAACCCAAGGATAATATCACATGTGGGAGTTAGTGATATAATACCTGTCTACCTTTCGCAACCACTTTTGCCAAAGCCGAGGAAAACACAAAGGATGAAGCAAAATCACTGCACACTGTAAGTTATGGTCCTGTGTGGGATAGATGTATGACCTTATACTGTATATGGGGCCTACGGACAATGGGGCACATGTATCAAACTTTTGGCTTGCCTTTTTCTTTAATTTTTGAGACTCTTTATGGTGCTTGTTCTCATTTGAGAAATTTTTTTGTGCCTTAAACTGACTCCCTTCAAAGTTTCCCATTGTCCCTGAGTTGTCACCTAAATCCAGATGTGTAAGTTGCGACTTTTTTAAAAAAAAGTCTCAACAAAGTCACAAATGTTTGCGCAAGTCTACGGCTGCTTCTCACCAGGCATTGAAATTAGCTTGGGAACTGTTTGCAACTTTTGGAGATTTGGCAAATTCACTAAAGACCAAACGCCACATGTATCAATAAGGAAAAACCGCTAAGATACATCTGACCAGCTAGAAATCCAAGAAAAGTCTCAAAAAAACAGACGGACAAAGACGGACTTGATGATACATGTGCCCCAATGATTCTCAAGCAAAATGAACCACACCAAGGAATGCAAAACTTTTACACCAGACATTGGGGCAGATTTACTTACCCGGCCCATTCACAATCCAGCGGAGCGTTCTCTGCAGTGGATTCGAATCTTCCGGCGATTCACTAAGGCAGTTCCTCCGACTTCCACCAGGTGTCGCTGCTGCGCTGAAGAGCATCGGAACGCACTGGAGTTCACGATCCTATTCCGGGTGAAGGTAAGCGCGTGTCCCGCGACACTAAAACTAGAACACACTTTTTTGAGGAGTTAAACCTTCCACTCAAGATAGGAAACTCCCAAAGAGGGCTGAAAGATTGTCCTTCCCTTGGGTTTAGAGCGTAATAGCAATATAACATTCATTTTAGATTTGGAATCTATACATTTTTACTATATTTAGAGAGAATTTCTTTAAAAATAAACAATAAAGAATAGATGATGAAAATGATCTCTTTGTAATATATGTTATAACTGTTAAATTTGTTTGGCAGTTTTTTGGGGCTATGAGGATGTATTCTCCCCTAGACAAATTACTTTTTTGGATCAGATTCTAAATGAGTGGCCTCTACAGAGAAAGTGATGTCCTGTAGTCGGGGGAGGTCCCTCAAAGGCCGATGCGGGTCTTGGGACCTCATGGAAATCCCAGCCGGATCAATTGAAAACCGAAAGTACCCAAGCGACGCGCGTTTAGGGAGCTTGAACATGGTAAATATGCTTTCTTATTATTTGCTAACTCTGCAGGGACACAGTTTTCCAGAATTCGTGAAAATGCTTTAAGGACAGTGTACACAGCAGGATATAGCAGTAAAACTACAATATTTGTGCAACTCAAGATCAGGCATCATGCTTGATGGTTACAAACATTTTTACTTACAATGACGTAACACACTTTGTGCTACAAACTCAGGTAAAACTGTCTTGTTTTATAGTTTTCCTCAGAGGCACAAAGCTTATCAGAACAGAAAGCACAATCTCATGGTTGCTGCTTCAAAAACACTTGTCAAAGCTCTTTCCAGCCAACTTGTACAGCCACATTTTCTCTTAGTGTCTCCTTTCACCTCTATCAGCACCAAAGTGCTCGTCTTGTGCTGCTTTGGGCTCACGGTGATTTGTGACAACTTGCTCTTAGCTTGTAGGCCCCTTCATCACAATGTAGTAGTCCTTGTGGTCTCTAAACACCAGCCTCGTTGGACATTGACCTCCCTCTCTTGAGGCGACAGGCTGGTGAATAATAATATACTGCACTAAAGTTCTGAGTAATCCATCATACAAGACAGTCTCATACTGGTCTGAAGCATCAGGGACTTGGTCTCTCACCTTTTGATAAGCGTAACCACAGTGCCGGACTGGAATGCCTAAGGCTCACTAATAAAAATCCATTATTGGGGCTGCTGAATGCGGATTTCACCTGACACCATTTGTCAGTTCTATAAATGTAGTGGACATAGTATGAGGAATGATGACTCTCTGGATGCAAGGAAGTGCATGATCTATTACCAGGATTAACACTGGCCAGGAGAATGTGATTGTGACAACCCAGCTAGGCCTCAGACCAAAATCACTACAAACCAGGACTATAGCTCCTCTAATCCCTGTTAGTCCTTGGTGAGCATATTTCAAGTCCTTATAACAATATCCCAATTTAACATGCAGATCTATTTAGAGCATGGAGCCTCCAATGTAAACTTGACCAGCCAAGCCCAGAATTAAGCCAAGTACATGACCAGTGCATCTCACATTGCATTACATAAAGGAGCACATTTACTTACCCATCCAGAGGAGTTCATAGAAAGTGCATTGTCCAACCAGAATGCACTGTGCCACAACTCACTAAGATCGTGCGCCCGATATCCTGCGTGTGTTGCTTCCTCATGTCCGATAGAGTTCGACTTCTTCTTCCTGGTGCATGTAAGTGCATTGTCTTGCAACAGAAATTGAAAGTTAAATCCCACGCTCAGTCCGAATCCGTCGGATCGTCCAATGGCACACCCCCTGATTTCTATTGAATGAAAGCCGGCGCAGCTGTGGCAAAAAACGCATGCCACACAATCCCCTATTAAATACCTGTCACAGCGAAAATTTGGAAAGTCAGGCGTCCACGGACCCTTAGTAAATAAGCCCCTATATAAGTGATGGCAAACCTTTTAGAGACCGACAGAGAGCTGCTTATTTATCGCAAAGTGCCAACACAGAAATTTAATTTGTGATTTATACTCCCTTCTCTGTCACAGTTTTCATTGATACCAGCACCTGAGGCACCAATATAGCAGAAAATAGTCCCAGGTAGAGCTGTCACTTTAAAATAGCTCTGTGCACAGCAAGTCCTGGGCTGTCTGGGACTGCAGGAAGATACCTGGAGTCATCTCTGGTGATGGCCTGAGTGCCCACAGAAACAGCTCGGAGTGCCACCTCTGGCACCAGTGCCATAGGTTAGCCATCACTGCCCTATATGTTCAAATTTTCAAATTACCTGTGCTACCTACAATAGAGTATAGACTTCCTGAAAACTTGAAGTTGGGGCCTACATCTGCCACAGGGGCACAAAAACTGATTAGGTTGGAGGCAGATTTCGGGCTGGACAATCAACTATATATCTAACTTGTAGACAAGCCATCCATGTAAATTCCTTCCCAACCTGTTTAAACATTATAATTCTCTGCATGATTACAGAAGATATAACTGGTTATCGAAAATGTTTCCATTTCTGTTGAGAAGCTGGTTCTAGTTCACTGATGCTTGGATTTCCTCCGCTTTCATGTACAGGAGCACCCTGACAGACGGGCTGAGCACACGTGACCACCACTTCTGGAAAAATCAGATGGGTGTCCTGAGAGTGTATCAAAAGAACACCAGGGGGCACTATATGAAATATATAAAAACATTTAGAAGACTTTAAAATGTATTCTAACTATGAAATTATATTCGCTGAGATATACAGCAATGGAAAATGTTTAAATTGTCATTTGGATAATTTTAGCCCTGCCAGAACCTAAACATTTAATTAACGGATGAGGATTTGTGACAGTAAAATTTGGAAGATGTTAGACAAGCCTCTAAGCTCTACGCACGCAAACAGAATTGAGAGTTATCAAGGTCCTTTAGCAACTTAAAATCCACGAGGCCCTGCCTAACATGGAAGCAATTCATTGTGATGTCCCTTAAGGCCTCCTCATTAGAGCCCTATTCTCTTTCATGTGATGATTAATGAGGTGTCATTACTCAAATAGGGAAAAAATGCTCATTGCTTGTTTTGTAATTAGAATAAAGACTCAAGAATTGACATGAAAACTGACAGGGCGAGATTAAGGGTGGTAGAAATATGGAGCAGGATTTAGGATACATTATCCCCAACCCCCGGGGCCAGCAGCCAGTGTGGGGTCCTCTTCCACATTATATCAAAATGCTACAACCTATTATAAACTGTTTCCCATAACATATAAACCCAAGCGCTACAGATATTATTAAAACAATGTAGTGTATTATCCGGAATTATGAAACCTAGGCTGTGATTGGTTACCACAGGAAACAAGAGTATTTTTTCTGTTTTGGATTGTGTCATAAGCTATCCCATTTTCAGACAACAAAAATATTCCAAGGTCCAGCCGCACTGAAGGCAACTCTTTCTTTACTGTTATAATGTTGCAAAATCCATAGTGACAATCAACGCCAATGCGTTTCAAACAAAAAAAATCGTTGTTAATCATGACTGATCCCATTTCCAGACCATAATCTACCAGAGGCCACATGTACACCCAGGCATAGCACACGGCCGGGTTCATCCCTCTTCTCCCCATAGGAGCCGAGCAGCTGGGTCGCAAATCTGGCACAAGATGGGATATGTCCTATCTTTGGAGGTGAGGCTTCCAGGCCAAGTCCCTGTTGCGTTGAAATGATGTGCTATTAGAAATAATAGCACAGTACAAGGCCAAAATGCTACAGAAAAACCATGACCCCTACCATTACCACTAAAAAAACCTCTATGTAAAGACCTGGCCTACCATTACTTTCACAAATATTACTCCATTCATTGTTATTACCAAAAAACACATCTATATCATGAGTACTAACTAGGAATAGCTGAATAATACCAACATACTGAATAAAAATCTGTTATGAAAAGACCATCACCATATAGTGACTATATAGTAGTAGATACTAGTTCTGCACAAAGGTTACAATTTAATTCAATGATTTACAGTAGAGAAGGAACTGCAAGCAGAGTCAAGAGTAGAGAAACCATTAAAGACATAGGGGCTTATTTACTAAGGGTCCACGGCCGCACTTTCATCTGACTTTCTGACGTTTTAGGGATTTGCACCGCTGTGACAGGTATTTAACAGGTATCTGTGCTGGGATTGTGTTGCTGCGATCGGTTTTTGGTGCAGCTGTGCCGGCTTTCATGCGACAGAAATTGGGAGGACGTGCCGCCGGACGATCTGACGGATTCGGACTGAGAGCGAGATTTAACTTTCAAATTGTGTCACAAGATCAAGCACTTACATGCACCAGGAAGAAGAAGGTGAACTTCGGCGGACTGAGTGGGGAAGCGACACATGCAGGATATCGGGCTCACGATTTGCGTTTTCCCGACGTGTTACCCGAATATTTCCGATTTGCGCCGATTGTACCTGAATTGCCCCGGGATTGTGGCGCACGCGATCGGATTGTGGCGCATCGGCGCCGGCATGCGCGCGACGGAAATTGGGGGGTGTGGCCGAACGAAAACCCGACGTATTCGGAAAAACCGCCGCATTTAAAAACCGAAAAAGTGTCGCTTGGGGAGCGCTTACCTTCACCTGGTCCGAGGTGGTGCATTCCGGCACGTTGAGATGCTTTTCAGCGCAGCAGCGCCACCTGGTGGACGGCGGAGGAACTACCTTCATAAATCCCGGCCGGACCCGAATCCAGAGCAGAGAACGCGCCGCTGGATCGCGAATGGGCCGGGTAAGTAAATGTGCCCCATAAACTCATTATTGGATCATGTTAAAAATTGGAATCACATATAAAAGAAGGGTGGCGGGTTTCACACCATAAGTTGAGACCCTTAAGTGAAACATGAGTATTCAAAAAGTCTCTCTCATGTGGTGTTAGTTCTTGCAAACTCCACTTACATCCACCAGAAGTACCACCAGACATCACAGGAAGTCAGAAGTACTGATGTTGGAGGCAGGTCACGTGAATTCTAAATAAAGAATGTAGACTTGTTCAATGGAAATGAATGGAGATAGTTCTTGAAGCTTCTGTGCCGGGCCCCAAAAATTAAATATTTTCAGGGGCGGCCAGGAGACTGCAGTACATTTCTGCAGTAATTTCATACATAATTGCATGAAAATGGTTTAGCAAACAGCGCAGGTTATAAAGAGGTTGGCCACTTGCACCAACATCCACCAGAAGCCAGCATTACAAGGGACATCACAGGACGTCCCAAGCACTGGGTCATGTGAGCAGCAAACTTTAACAGGGTAAGTATAAGATCCTAAGAGAATCACCCATATTTTTCTAGGAGAAATAGAAAGATTCCTGACTGCTGGCACTGGAAGAGGAGATCTTTATGTAAAAAGTTTGATTTTCCTATAATTTACTGTCTATTTTCAACTTTACAAACATGGTGGACAATTCCTTTAAGTGGTCCTTAAGGGATTATATCTAAAACTAGGTACAATGTGCTGTTGTGGAAGATGTCAGCCAGGCAGCTCTGCTGTATGTTAAGCTCAGTGTAATGTTATAAGCAGAAAAAGTTCATGCCCTAAATACCAATTTCATCATTCAGAACAAATAAACATGGAAATGCAAAGTAAAATAAACTTGGGCACACAAGAACTAACATAACCTTCTAAATTACAGCTCCGTCTGTTGCATTAATACAAATATCTGTATCTAAAATGACTCGTGGACAATAAAATGCCCAATTTAAATGCTATCATTAGACCGTTGTCAAACACCGTCACACAAAACCCACATTGTGCAAGCCAAGAAAAACACAGCCCGTAGTAGCAGAACTTACCAGCTCAGCAGTAACTGGAAATAGAGATACACACACATCACACTGTATCTGTACTAAAAACTTCTGAATATGGAAGATCGTAAGAACTAACATCTACTATAGAATACAATTTAAAAGTTATTTCTAAAAAGTGTTCAAAGGGTTCATCTAATTTTGAGAAGAATCTTTAAAGGGGTAAATTAGAGTTACAATGGAAACCCCAATCCATAATATAGATTGGAGTCCTGTTTCCCCATACCAAATTTTTGGGACTGTTGGAATAGCCATGTACTTTTAGATCCAACAGTCCCATAAAGAATCCATAAAGTGGCCACAGGAAAGGAGGACCCCGAATGTAGTGTAACTGAAATTAGAATTAAAGTTTGAGCAATGATAAGGTATACCTGCGCTGGCTGGAAAAAGTGAGTGTATGTGTGTTATAAAAAAAAAAGGAATTGTGCAAGGGGGAAAGGACTGGACTTCTTAACACTGCGCATTATCTCAAAAAAGACCAGTTTGCATGTTTTGGTGGAACACTAACCTGTAGCACCCACTTCTAGCGGTTTTCCGCGGGTCCAGCAAAATGAATCCAACAGTGTGATTTCTTGTCCAGGTTCCACTATAGTTCCCGTTGTAGTCCCAAGCCATAGTTGAGCATAGCAAAGCCCCGGCGCGGTACGCTTCGCTAATTCAGACTAGTAAAACAGATGTAACCGGTGACGTCACCCACAAGGTACGGATGTGTCCAGGAACAAACAGGAAGTCCGACCGCTCGCTTGTTCGAACACCTCATCATCAACCAGACCAGGAATCTTACCCTGGGAAAGAACACGTTGCTTTCCGTACAACGCGTCGTGGATAATCACACTGTATCTGTACTAAAAACTTCTGAATATGGAAGATCGTAAAAAACTAACATCTACTATAGAATAGAATTTAAAAGTTATCTCTAAAAAGTTTTCAAAGAGTTCATCTAATTTGGAGAAGAATCTTTAATTAAAGGGGTAAGGTAGAGTTACAACGGAAACCCCAATCCATAATATACTGTAGATTGGAGTCCTGTTTCCCCATACCGAATGTTTGGGACTGTTGGAATAGCCATGTACTTTTAGATCCAACAGTCCCATAAAGAATCCATAGAGTGGCCACAGGAAAGGAGGACCCCGAATGTAGTGTAACTGAAATTAGAATTAAAGTTTGCTGCTCCGGTAATATCAAGGTGGGACTGGGATCCATCACTGAGAATATCCTGTGGATAGGGCCTAACTTGCTTCATGGGAGAACACCTTTTACTCTTTGAATGCCTCAGTCAAAGCCGCTTACTTTTGAAGGCGCACCAAAGGCATTTAAAGGGACCTGCGATCAGTGCCAGCATAGATCACGGCTGTTAACGGTGGGGGAACTTTGGAGTTGAACTTGAACGGATCTGCTCATCCCTACTGCTCATCCCTATAGCATTGTGAGAACACTAAAACTACAGTTTTGGAACTGTATACTTTAGAATTGTAAGCCCAACCAAATTTTTTTGGTCTTTGTTACAATTGGAATTTAAATTTTTTGGATTGTCATAAGAACCAGGATTAACAATGAATCATAATTGCAGACACACTTGATAACTGTTACAGCTAATAATTGTAGCTTGGGACTAAAGTACAGTAAATTACCAACATCCAGAGGGCCGTTTGTAACTAGTGGTCGTACTTAATTTGGGTGTTCTTAAAGGACACCTGTCATCAGGTTTCTGTCACCACTCCCTGTTGGAGCAGCTCACCAGGATTCATCCCAGCCTTTATCTAGTCAATTCATACATTAATCATTGCAAAATCATCTTTTCTTTATTATGTAAATGAGGTTGGGGTCATGGAGAGAAAGTGATGTCACCCCTGTTCTCCCTCCCCTCTCCTTGCCCTGCTGATGTCTGTGTGTAATGCTTAATAAAGCATTGCTAGTGTCTGTGCTTTATCTGCTGACATGCTGCATCCTCCTAATACACATGTGTGAGACACGGACATCAGCTACACAAGTACCTGACATGTTCTCCTATACACATGTGAGAGACATAGACATCAGCTACACAAGTACCTGACATGTCCTGCTATACACATGTGTGAGACACAGACATCAGCTACACAGGCACCTGACACGTTCTCCTATACACATGTGTGAGACATTGACTTCAGCTACAAGTACCTGACATGTCCTGCTATACACATGTGAGAGACACAGACATCAGCTACACAAGTATCTGGCATGTTCTGCTATACATATGTGAGAGACACAGACATCAGCTACACAAGTATCTGCCATGTTCTGCTATATACATGTGAGACACAGACATCAGCTACACAAGTACCTGACATGTTCTGCTATACACACGTGAGAGACACAGACATCAGCTACACAAGTACCTGACATGTTCTGCTATACACATGTGTGAGACACAGACATCAGCTACTCAAGTATCTGACATGTTCTGCTATACACATGTGTGAGACACAGACATCAGCTACACAAGTACCTGACATGTTCTGCTATACACATGTGAGAGACACAGACATCAGCTACACAAGTACCTGACATGTCCTGCTATACACATGTGAGAGACATAGACATCAGCTACACAAGTACCTGAC
This sequence comes from Engystomops pustulosus, assembly GCA_019512145.1. Classification (NCBI taxonomy): domain Eukaryota; kingdom Metazoa; phylum Chordata; class Amphibia; order Anura; family Leptodactylidae; genus Engystomops; species Engystomops pustulosus. The sequence goes on from CM033641.1 coordinate 28,684,699, forward strand.
ATGTTCTTCTATACACATGTGAGAGACACAGACATCAGCTACACAAGTGCTTGACATGTTCTGTTATACACATGTGAGAGACACAGACATCAGCTACACAAGAACCTGACATGCTCTTTTTTCCTACACACATGTGTGAGACACAGACATCAGCTACACAAGTACCTGACATGTTCTGCTATACACATGTGAGAGACACAGACATCAGCTAAACAAGTACCTGACATGTTCTGCTATAAACATGTGTGAGACACAGGCATCAGCTACACAAGTGCCTGACATGTTCTGCTGTCCACATGTGAGAGACACAGACTACAGCTACACAAGTACCTGACATGTTCTGCTATACACACGTGTGAGACACAGACATCAGCTACACAAGTACCTGACATGTTCTTCTGTACACATGTGAGAGACACAGATATCAGCTTCACATGTATCTGCTGTACACATGGCTGCATGGAGCAGTTGTATTTCACACTCACAGGCTGCAGGGGCCACCAGCACCAGGAGTGTAACATCATTATACAGGCTGTCAGTCATGTGTATAGGAGTATCTCATACACACACAGGCTGCAGGGGGCACCAGCACCAGGAGTGCCGCATCATTAAACAGGCTGTCAGTCATGTGTATAGGCAGGGTCGGAATGGGGTGCCTGGGGCCCACCAGAGAAACTGATTCTGGGGGCCCACCATACGGCTGACGAGAAATATTCGTTATTTCATAGGAGTTCACGTCAGCTGCATTGTGCTTAGCACTAACTTACCAATAAGAATAACTAACTATAACCACTCACCTTCTCCGTATGTTCTCTGCAGCACAAAAGACTAGGCACTGACATTATAGGAATAGTTTAGATAGTTAGTAATTACAGTTATCAGACTCAAAAGTGGGATTCAGTACCTCAAGATGCAAGACGACTTCTGCCTTTTTTCCTTAGAACTGGAGAATTTCCCACCAGATATCTTCATCTCTCTGTGGCACATCTCCACACTGTGCAACTAAAAATATCACTGTCACTACAGCATAACGTCACCTGGATCACAATGTCCCACTCGCAACTGACCACACTGTGCCCACCACAAATATCAAATATACCCCCATAACAAAAACCATACTGTGCCCTCTCCATAAATGAAATATTACATTGAGCTCCACAGTATATTACATGCACACCCCTGAGTAAAAAATATGATACACCTAATAAATTAAATTGGACATCATTCCCTTTAATTATATAATATATCATTTCCAATGCTCTCCTTATTCTTTTTATATTTACTGCTCAGCTTATTTTATACAAAAGTCCTAATAAATACTCATATTCGGGTATTTATTTTCAGCACAGTACTACTACTCCTATCCTGTATACACGAGCACAGCACAGTACTACTCCTCCTATCCTGTATATATGAGCACAGCACAGTACTACTACTCCTGTCCTGTATCTATGGGCACAGCACAGTGCTACTACTCCTATCCTGTATATATTAGCACAGTACTAGTACTCCTATCCTGTATAAATGGACACAGCACAGTACTACTACTCCCATCCTGTATATATGAGCACAGCACAGTACTACTACTCCTATCCTGGATATATGAGCACAGCACAGTACTACTACTCCTATCCTGGATATATGGGCACAGCACAGTGCTACTACTCCTATCCTGTATACATGAGCACAGCACAGTACTACTACTCCTATCCTGTATATATTGGCACAGCACAGTACTACTACTCCTATCCTGTATCTATGGGCACATCACAGTACTACTACTCCTATCCTGTATATATTAGCACAGTACTAGTACTCCTATCCTGTATAAATGGGCACAGCACAGTACTACTACTCCTATCCTGTATATATGAGCACAGCACAGTACTACTACTCCTATCCTGTATATACAGACACAGCACAGTACTACTACTCCTATCCTGTATATATATGAGCACAGCACAGCACTACTCCTATCCTGTATATGTGAGCACAGCACAGTACTACTACTCCTATCCTGTATATATGGGCATAGTACAGTACTACTACTCCTATCCTGTATATATTTGCACAGTACTACTTCTCTTATCCTGTATATATGTGCAATGCCCCCCCCCCCTCTTGTTTACATTTAGTGCCCCCTTATCATACTGTATATAACTTCTAGTTGCCATTAATTATATTTAATCCTGCAATGGGGTCCCTTACATGTAGCCCCTTACTACTGTGCCCCTCTATAATATATATAGTCTGCCAGTTAAAAATAATAAATTTCACTCACCTTTAGCAGCGCTCCCGCGTCCTCTGCTTCTCTTCTCCCGGCGACAGTGGAGCTGACAAGAAGACGCGCGGCAGCGTGAGTGCCGTGAGTGCATCATCACGCTGCCGCACATCAGGGCACACAGTGCGACGCGTGCCGGAAAAAAAACGGCCGCGTCGCTTGCACTTATGGCAGCGCAATTATTCGCGACAGTACTCGATGTGGCCGCTTACGGCCGCATCGAGTACCGGTGCTGTCACTCACTGGCAGGGGTCTCAGATCGGGATGGAGGCCCCTGCGGAGGTACCGGGGACCTACTCTTGGCCAGTGCGACCCCGCTGGCAGGGCCCCCAGATGGGGATGGAGGCCCCTGCCGTAGCGGAGGTGTCGAGGGCCCACCGGAGGATTCACCGGTCCTCCGGTGGGCCAGTCCGACCTTGTGTATAGGAGTATCTCATACACACACAGGCTGCAGGGGGCACCAGCACCAGGAGTGTCACTTCATTATACAGGATGCTTGTCACTTCATTATACAGGATGCTTGAATAGGAGTAGCACATACACACACAGGCTGCAGGAGGCACCAGCACCAGCAGTGTCACATCATTATACAGGCTGTCAGTCATGTGTGTAGGAGCATCTCATATACGCACAGTATAATAGCAATCGACGGTGAAGCAGCACTCCGTATTGATCAGTGAAGATATTTTATTCCATCATAATTATGCGACATTTCACCTTCTCCATGAAGGCATTATCAAGCATGCTTATGAAAATGCCTTCATGGAGAAGGCGAAACGCTGCTTCACCGAGTGCTGCTTCACCGAGTGCTGCTTCACCGTTGATCGCTATTATATCGTGTGGTTTATGCCAGACCCTATGAGAAGACCTGCACCTGACTTGTTCACTCACACGGTGCAGCTCCTTAACCTTTTTCTTGTTCTGTCATATACACACAGGATGCAGGGGGCTGCAGCACCAGCAGTGTCACATCATTATACAGGCTGTCAGTCAAGCACTGGGGGTGTGGCTGTGCCTCCCACTCATGAATAAGCTGGACAGCTGAATATGATAATGACTCATTGGACTTCTCTCAGGTCATTTGCATACAGCTTTAGGACCTGATTGCTTACATTTACAGATATGTAGAGGGACAATAAAGGGATAGAGGCAATGCTTTCTAATGGCAGTTTATGAAAATATATTTAGTTTTGGGGGGGTTAATTTTCCTGACAGGTTCTCTTTAAGTCAGGGACCGCCTGTATATGGGAACATTCACTACATACATATCATATGGTAATGAGCTTTAAGTCTCCTTGTCTCCAGTAATTTATTTTATAGCCATTGGCCAGATAACTACTGGCAAGTGTTCAGCCTTGTCCATATCAACACTCATAATGTTGTACATATTGGAGGAGATTTCTTCTTGATCTGGCATAGCCCCATTAGGGTAAATCTTTGCATTTTATGCCCCGTCGATGTAAATATCTCCCTATTTACATATGCAAACATAAAATTCATTAGTAGAGTAATGATCCGTTATATGGCTCCGTGGAGAAAAGTTATTCATATTTCCATAAACAGAATTCGGCAGTAATTGAAGTTCCTCTGTTGTCAGTCATACTGTCCATTGCCTTGTCATGCAAAGCTTTCTCCCATCAAATTACCCATGTAATTAAGGTTCTCACCATTTATTTAGCTGGATGTACAAGAAAGGGGAATATGTTTAACTTGGCTTGGTACATAGGCCATGTGTAATTTCTTATGGAAAGAACTTAAAGGGGATGTCTGGAATGGGACAATATAAAAGGTCCACATTCTCTCCTATAAACATTCTTTCCTGCCAACCTTGTTCCATAATTGGGGCCTAATTGCATTTTAAGGATCTTCAACACTTCTGGAAGGGGTCTTGCACATTTTCCTTTCTTTACAAGGAATAATCAGTTAGTGGGTGGTTTGGGATCCCTAGGGCCTTGGGCTACCATCGTAACCACTGCTAAATATCAAGACAGAAATAAAACAGGAATTGGTTTTCTTGTGGATTTCTTTGGGAAAACTTCATCACATGTCACTTTTTGCTTTATCTTGCAGTTGTAAAAATTTTAACCAAGGTCCAATTTCAATTCTTTAGGAACATAGCCTCAGGTTTTGACTGACCCTTACCTGGATTTCCATCAGGGTATCTCTCTGAAAGTCTTTATGCTCCCCTGCAGTTGGGTGGGTTGTGATGCAGAAGCCCCTCTGAAGTCTCTATGGGTCTCCTAAAGCTTTTTAATGTTTCCAATGCACCCCTCAACTCACTGCTGTGGGCCAAACATCAGGTAACCCATGTCCTCCTGAGGATAATATCCCCTTAATATGTAACATGTTAGACCAGATTGCTATAGCCATAGTTCTGCTAAATCTTGCCTTAAAATGATAGATGAATCTGGTTGGATTCACAAGCACAGCGCTGACCCTGTGTATCACACCCCTTTGAGACCTGACATGTATCTCCGACACCTGTTCTTGATGTATCCGGCGGCGCTGGCGAGACACGACTGTGGTTGCAGAGGGCAAAAAATGAGCTGACTGAAGTCCACGGACCTAAACCCGCCATGTTTGTCACGGACCCGATAACGTTGCAGTTTGGATTCACTCATCACTCGTGTTTATGGTACATGAAAAACTGTCCATAGGAGGATTTATCATTTTCTGGACCTCAAGCAAAGTTATGTTTTGGTGATCCCCTAATGCTATAGTCAGCCCTGAGCCACTCTCCTCCTGGGGTATTTTTGTAGTTGGTTCTAATTTCGGGAATGCTGCAGCTTTAACGCTTTGCAATGCCCAGTATCTGGATGACATGCCACAGATTTAAAATCTGTCAATTTCTGGACTTTTGCAGCAGGTGGATGAGAAAAGTCTCATCTACTTTGCCAAAGATTTTCTGAACCAAAATCTCATGCAGAAAGATTGCAGCACATTAGTCCGTATTCCAAAACGGAATGTGTGTGTATGATGAACTGTATGTTTTTGTATATAGGTATATAAATGTGTGTATATATCAGTCTAAGGCTACATTCACGCGTAGAACGACGGGCACACATCGGTGCCGGGAAGAGGAGGAGGCTCACCTCGGCCCCTCTCCATAGAGAAACATGGGGCACAGCGCATTCCGGGGAAAGATAGGCATGTCTTATCTTGCTCCCGGCTACCGCATGTGTGCGGTAGCCGGGACGCCAAGGGCACATTGACGCCAAGGGCACATTGCCTATGGGGGACATATATACGCCACATATACGTCTGACATATATACATACTGTATATACATCCCCCATACAGCAATGTGAAAGTAGCCTAATATGTATATTTTTAAGCGGGAAGGGGGGCCCCATTCAGAAGTCTGCTTTGGGCCCTGCATCTCCTAGTTACACCCCTGCTCAGTGTCAGGGATTACTCTCCTTCTCTATTAGTTATGACTATAAATAACTAATATCCAGGCAGTCCCCGGGTTATGTACAGGATAGGGTCTGCAGGTTTGTTCTTAAGTCGGAACTGTATATTTTATAATTGTATCACCAGCCAGAATTTTTTGGTCTCTGTGACAATTGGATTTTAAAAATGTTGGGTTGTCATAAGAACCAGGATTAACAAAAAAGCTTAAAGGAAACCTACCACTTGAAGTGGCAGGTATAAGGGGGAACTACCGAGCACCAGCTCAGGGTGAGCTGGTGCCGGAGCTTAGTTTTGTTAGTGTTTTAAACCTCAGTATCGCGGTTTAAAACACTTTTTAAACTTTATGGCCGAAGCTGCTTCGGCACAGGGAGGCACACGCTCGGCGCACCATGTGCGCGACCGTGCACGCAGCTACATAGGAAGTGAATGAGGAGCCGCGTGCACGGGTCCGCGTGCGCATGGTGACGCGAGCGTACCCACCATGTCTCCCTGACACCGAAGCAGCCTTCCGCCATAAAGTTTAAAAGTGTTTTAAACCGCAGTATCGCGGTTTAAAACACTAACAAAACTAAGCTCCGGCACCAGCTCACCCTGAGCTGGTGCTCGGTATGTCCTTCTTATACCTGCCACTTCAAGTGGTAGGTTTCCTTTAATTGCAGACACCTGTTATAGGTGTTTATCGTAGCCCAAGACTAAAGACTAAATTACCAATTACCAAAGGTCTGTTTGTAACCAGGGGTCGTCTGTAAGTCAGGTGTCAAGTAGGGGACCGGCTGTACAGTCAAATATTGCATTCTAGGAGTTCTTTACAATATTTGCTGCTCCAGTACCTAACCACATGAAAACATCTTACAAATGATGTAACGCGCCATGTAAAATGTTATTGTTCTGAATTATGTGCTGAGGAGGCAGTCAAGCAAAGACTAGGAAATACCAAGACGCTATTTTTATATATGTGACTCACTAAATATTTGTATTTATTTTGTTTTTTAACCAATGATGAATAATTAACCATGTGCAGACATTCAGTAATTTGGGTTTAATTTCTGTTTATTTACCTTGTATCACTGGGAGTCTGTAATAAAGTGATAGACGTGCCGGACTCTTTGTACTGCAGCGGGTGCAGCCGTGACTTTGATGTGGATGTTGTATCAGACGCTGCGCTGGTATTTGTGCTTTTAAATTAACACCAATTATTGTGTCACAGAAGTGGGACCTCCCAGTCACCAGTGGACGAGAAACCCAAATATATGTAAATCTTTAACATTGCCTTGCAAGAATTTCTCTCTGTGTTTGACTGGAAGCTCAGTTTAGACTTATGCTATACTGATACATCCCACATTGTTCATCGAGGGTTCTATCATTGATGAAAATTGTTGCCGTATTTGTGCACAAATTAGTGATTTTGAGATTTATTATCAGAATTCTTATGCAGGGTCGGCTCCAGGTATTAGTAGGCCCCTTGGTGACAGAGCCTCAGTGGGCCCCTTTGCAGTGAACTCATTAAAAATTCAGAAACTAAAACAGTCTCCTGTTCCCTAAAATATTCTCGAGTTTATCATCCCCTCAGGGTTTTTTATATAAAGCCCCCTTCAATCCCATGGATTCCTTTTGTACAGCCTTATGTGGGCCCCCCAGCAGCTCTGGGCCCCTGGCACTTCCCTAGGAATGCCCTAGGAGTGCTGGCGCCGGACGTGTTTTTATGTAACAAGAAGCATGTGAAGTGCACAAAAAGAAGCTGAAAATTTAGAAACAATTTGTTGTGGCGAAGACAACGCCCGTCATATACTGTAGGAGTGTTTGAATACCTAATTCGGAAATATGTACTATATAGTATATGTACTATACTAATAAAATTACTACGGTATATTACTTAAATATCACATTGTTATTTGTATGTAACAAAAAGATCTAATTAAAGAAAATCTACCATCAAAATCCATCATGATAAACAGGTCCGGCGCCAGCATTGGACATACCTGTGCAAGTGCCGGGGCCCGGAGCTATTGGGGGTCCCACATAAGGCTGCATGAGGGAGAGGGGGGCTCTATGTAATGAATCTATGGGGGTGCTAATGAATCCATGCTAATGAGCCCAAAGAGCCCTGGGGGTATTACTGGAGCCCCTCAGTGCTGCAGCTTCACAGACTATTACACTGACTCTCCCCCACTTGCCAGATTTAATCTCACACATTCAGAGTGTAACAATGTAACAGCCTGTGAAGCTATAGCAAGGAAGGGCTTTGGTAACGCCCCCAGAGCCCTTTTGGCACATTAGCATCATTGTCACGGGTGGTCCCGCGACCCACATCGCGGGTCGCAGGCTCACCCGTGCCACCCTGCCCCCGCCACGGCGCTGCCAGCGCATCTCGCCCGTCCCGGCTCCTGGCTCGCTCCCCTCCGCTGTGCGCGCGCGTCCACGACTGCTAGGGTGCGCGGGCGGCACCTTCTCCAAATTTAAAGGGCCAGTGCGCCATTAATTGGCGCTGGCCATATTGCCCAATTCTTCATAAGCCTGCCTCTTCCTGTTACCCTTGCCGGATCTTTGTGCCTCTTAGCCTTAGAGAAAGCTTCCAAGCGATTATTCCTGCGTTCCTGTGTATTCCTGCGTTCCTGTGTATTCCTGCGTTCCTGTGTATTCCTGTGTGTTCCCGCTCCTGAGTCCTGTGTTACCCGAGTGCCTCCGTGTTGCTGTGTTCCGCGTGCCTGTGTTCCCGCTCCCACCTGCCTGGACCTCCCGTTGCTGACCTTGGACTTGGACTTAACGTTGCATCTCTGCCGCCTGCCCTGACCCTGCCTGGACCTGACTACGAGATTGTCATCCGCTAAGGTACCTCGACCTCGGCTGCCACCGCGGGCTGGTCGCACCTGTGGAACGACCTAGTGGTATCCTGCCGCATCAAGTCCAACCCGCTTTGCGGCGGGCTCTGGTGAAAACCAGGTGCCGCTTGGGCTCCGGTCCCAGGTGTCGGTTAGTTCCATCTCCCGCGGTGGTCCAGAGGATCCACTGATCCTGACAATCATTTAGACATTTAATTTGTAGATTTTAGAAGGAAGGAGGCCATGAATAACAAATATAAGAAGATTACCATCGTCACGGTGCCTGGATCTATGAGTAATGTCCCTGGTTTATCATGATGGATTTAGATGCTAGATTACATTTAACATAACAATTTACTGTACTTTGTTGCAGTTTGAAAAGTCTGGAATCTACACCACCCACCTTTTTATGGTTCTGGGGTCCAAAAGTAACAAATGAATTTTTTTTTGTTCATATTTCCAAATATGTTGTTAGATAAATTGTTCATCTCTTCTCCTGTATCTTGTCAATCTAATTTATAAATTTTTGTTAAGGGAATTTTTTATATACTTCATGCCTTATGGTTCCACTTTCATAAATAGTGGGCATGTCAGGGAAGAGTGGAAGGGGTGGTGCTTCTCTCAGCCCAAAAAATAAGTAATAATTTATGCCAGGAGGTGGCGTATAACAAGTCAGGACATACATGACTTGACATGATTCTTCTGCATGGGAATTTCAAAAACTGTAAAAGTTTTCAGCTATTTTTGGACTCCCATAGAATTTAATTAAGCGTGCCTGACATGTGCACCACCTCTTAAAGGGGTTGCTTAGCCACTAAAGTGACATTTTGAGTTTAATCCTATGGATAAGGAATAACTTGGTGGATAGGGCCCATTGGTGGGACGCCACAGATCTCGTGAATCGGAGTCTGCTGTATCCCAAATTAACCAAACAGCCGGTAGCACATGTGCCCTGCTGCACTATTCATCACTTTGGCACTGACGGTGATTGCCGCATTTGATTTCGTACGTTAGGGCCATAGACAAGGGACCACAAGTGTTTGCACCAGTTTTTTGTCTGACTTTGTACTAAAAAGAACTTGAAAATTGCTTGCACATGTATTTATGAAGTGTCTGCACCAGTTTTGTATCGCGGCTGCACCACAAAATTCTACACCTAAAGGGGCGGCGTTTGTTAAAGGTGCACCGAAAAAAGTTAGTGAACACTTACCAAGCAGTTCAGGGTGTTCCAGGTTACTGGAGACTGTGCGCCAATTTTCATGAATCTGGCGCACACTCCATAGGTAAACTGCACCTGGTACAGTGTGCACTACTTTTGATAAATGTGGCCCAATGAATAAAATGTCAGTGTCATGTCCACCCTGTGGCTCCATTCATTTGGGATACAACTGACCCAAGATCTCATGATCCATAGGCACCCCCACCGGTCAGAAAGTTACACAGCCAGATGTACATGCTACACATTCATTCTAGGTTACATCAACGAACAATAGAAATGGACATTGTCATTTGCAATTTACAGAATAGTAGTTCAGTCCCTGAAAGAAAATCACATTTGCCTATACATTCTGGCATGTGAAGTAGGATGCATTTCATTATAACGGTACAAACTTCTCGAAAGTGAAACCTTGTACTGTGCCCGGCGGAGAACTCGAACCCTGAAACATCAACAGACGTCTCAAATTTGTCAAAACAAATGGAGATTAAATATGAAATCTATGTTCCTCTGACACTTACGTTTCACAAATCAACGTGTAGATTTTTATTAGAGGTGTCAGATTCTATTTACATGGTGATCTACAATGTTCCCAGTTCCCTTACAGAAGACATTGAAATAATTATTAGCCATTCCAATGTATGGGAGCAGTAAACCGGTCAGTAATGTCACATATTTAAAAAAAAATATTGTTTGGCACACATCACCCCGTGGTGCAGAGGACCTGATAAATATGCCCCTTTTATGTTTTTGGAGCTCTGCTCTCCATGAGATTCTCCATAATACCTTTATTTATATAGTGCTGCACAAAGTTTACCAAATCAGTCCCTGTCCCCATGGGGCTCACAATCTAATCAACCTTTTTGGAGTGTGGAGGAAACTGGAGGACCCGGAGGAAACCCAAGCAAACACAGAGAGAACATACAAACTCTTTGCAGATGTTGATCTGGATGGGACTTGAAACCATGACCCCAGCGCTGCAAGGCAGAAGTGCTACCCGCTCAGCCATTTAATAAATGCTTGTTTGCTCTTATTGCTGAGCTGTTTCAAAAAGTCTCAAAATGCATAAAAAGTCTCAGCACATAGACCAGCAGGTGACTGGAGTAACTGCCAAAAGTCTCAAGTCATGAATACGGCTTTGCACGGCGTTGTACTAGCAATAGTTTTATGTTTACGTCAGATTAATGAAGAAGTGGAAAAGCCCTGTGAGACTGAAAAGTCCAAGAAAACCTCAATGCAACTCTTTTGAGAGTTTTTTTAAGGCAAAAACGGCCAAGGAAAACCAATGATAAATATCTAGATAGATAGATATTGGATAGATTGATGATAGGGATAGATAGATAGATATCTATCTAAGATATGAATGAGATCCCTGCGCGATCCCCGATCCAGAATGTCCGACGAGGATGAACACTGCCGCGATTCACTAAGATCATGCGCCCGATAGCCTGCATGTGTCGCTCCCCACTCAGGTCCGCCGGAGTACACCATCTTCTTCCCGGTGCATGTAAGTGCTTGTTCTTGCGACACAATTTCAAAGTTAAATCCTGCGATTAGTCTGAATCATTCCAATCATCCGATGGCAAACCCCCCTGATTTGTGTCGCATGAAAGCTGGCGCCGATATGCCAAAATCTGATCGCGTGTGCCAAATCCTCTGCTAAATAAGGATTGGAAATTTTAGGCCTATCCGACCAAAGTGCGGCCGCAGGACCCTTAGTAAATGAGCCCCATTGTCGTTTATTTTGGAATGAGAGTGACTTTTAAATCTTCTTTCAGTTTGTCCTTAAAATGCCAACAAACCTGACGTTCCGCTGTAAAGTGCTAAATCCACATATCAAATGCAATTTATTTTACTACATTAAAATAAACAGATCAATACTATCCACAGACTGTGTTCTTTTTTCACAGTTCTTAGGCATAAAAATTACCCAAACAGCTAAAATTTCGGATCTAATGACACACCACTTGCTGGCAGAGAATTCCATTCGAACTGAAAATATGTTCTATTTTGACATTTGATATTTTGTCCTTCCCGTGGGGGATCATTTAATGTTTCTGTTCTCACCTCTAGGTCCAGACCTACCACTGGCACATTATAAGATAGCAAGCTGTGAAGATTAGGAACACAGACTCTTTAAATGCTTTCAGTAATTGAGGTTTAAGTAATCACAGGTCTGGCGGTCTCTATAAAGGGAGGGTTTCAAAAGAAAAATAAATGTCAGCGCTATATGTTCAGGAATGTTAAATACGGTGCCGGAGAGAGTGAACAAAATACAATAAGCTGATTAAATCTACCTATAAGGTAAACTGTACTTACCTTTTATACATGTGACAGCCCAGAACATCATGTTTCAGGTCCATAATTAATGGATCATGTCAATATATATATATATGAATAAAGAAAAATCCGGGAAACAAAATTTTTTCTATATTTCCAATAATTAAGATACATACTGGAGCTCATTTACTTACCCGGTCCTGTCGCGATCCAGCGGCGCTTTCTCCGACGAGGATTCAGGTCTTCCGGCGATTCACTAAGGTCGTGCTCCCGATGTCCACCAGGTGTCGCTGCTGCGCCGAGGTCCGCCGGAGTTCACCATCCTATTCCCGGTGCATGTAAGTGCGTGTAAAAGCGACACTTTTTAAAAAAAATTGAGCTATTTTTCCGAATCCGTCGGGTTTTCAAATGGCCACGCCCCCTGCTTTTCGTCGCATGCATGCCAGCGCCGATGCGACGCAATCCGGTCGTGTGCAACAAAAACCCAGGGGCAGTAAAATACGGAAAACACGGCGGAAAAACGCGTTCCGGACCCTTGGTAAATGTGCCCCACTGTATGTAAAATGATGCTGCCATAAAATGTCAAAATAATAGCTTTATACACCACTTATGGTTAACTGCACTGCGTGTATAGTGCTCAGGGACGCCAACAGGGGGGGGGGGGGTTAATGCGACTGTGATCAGGGGGCCCCAAGGAGGAGAAGGGGCCCCAAATCACAGAAAATTCTCCTCCACTCCTCGGTGCAGGGAACTCACTATGCACACAGAGATGGATTATCATTCCACGGGGGTAGGGGCCACAAAATTTGACAGTCAGGGTCCCCAAACTTCCTAGTGTTTGTCCCTGATAGTGGTGATTCGGTCACATTTAAAGAGATATTCTGGATTATTTTTAGTAATGATCTTTGGAATCCTGATTAGGATTAGAAGAACAGTGACAGAGTATCTATTTGTATTATTTGTACAATCTATAAGTCAAACTAGTTAAAAATTCCATAAACCTAAATAAATATTAACCTACCGTTCCTAATCTGTGCTGGAGATGCGGCGGATGAAGCGGTCCGCCAATCCATTGCACAGGGTTCATTCATGTTCGACTCATTTTTGAGAAGCTTTGAATCTTCTGATCATTCATTAAATATGTGATGGCCCTAACATTTCAAAAGAAGCTTCTGTTCCTCTCACATCTCTACAGGATACCACCCAAAAAAAGAAACCAAGTACCATAATGAGATATTAAAAAAAAACATGAAGCAAATCCATTCATTTTATCTTTTTTATCAACATTTTTTTTTCCTAAGGAGTTTTATACTCCCTCTCTTAGGTCAGAGACATCAGTTATGTGAACTGTCACACGTGATGACTACTAGTGATCATAATACAGTTATGGAGAACACCCCTTAACCCACACATTCCAGTCATAGAAGGTCAGCCATGAACCTGGAACCATTTACCTATAGACAAGTCTCTTACAATAACACTTCCTTTGTGTCTCTCCGGCTAAATGCCATATTATCATCTCAAGTCTAGGATGTGAACTTGAAACCTTGAGCGATAAAAAAATTCCCCTGCAGGAACCACCAGGGGGAGCAATTGGTCTATGTGTTTTGTAATGTAAATATTTACACACCACTAAAAAGTATGGACTGTCACTTTAAGATCCCATGGGATAAAAGAGATTTATCTTTTTTGTTACTTCTCGTCTTTGTGCACTGCATGACAAATGTGTATGTATTTTTTTTTATAAATGTTTACATTTTTGAGTAGTTTTTGATCATTATAACCTTCTACGCAAACTTTTTTTTTCTACCCTTGTAACTTCATAAATCCAACTACCCTATACTGTTTTAGAGAAAGTCAGCCAGGTTCCAAATGTGCCCCAACTCTGTCGTAGAGATCCAGATGGATCTTTAAAGGGCACTTACCACCACGATTCTACCTATAAAGGTAGATCGGGTGGTAGGTGGATGTAAGGGACGTGAGGATAGCCCTTTTTAGAGCTAATCCTCACGTCCCTGCTAACTTTTAATAAACTTTATTCCCTTAATATGTAAATTTAGTTATGTGGCTACTGGGGCGTGGAGTAGCCGGGCACGAGGCTACACGTCGTGGCTACTCCACGCCCCAGTAGCCACGTTACTCCTCCTACCATGTTGTGTGCGTCGCGCAGCATCCGACAAGCCGGAGCTCCGGCATTCGCAGAATGCCAGCATGTCGGACGAGGGCGCGCAGCTACGAGGAGCTGCTCGCCGCACACAACAGGGTAGGAGGAGTAACGTGGCTACTGGGGCATGGAGTAGCAACGACGTGTATCCTCGTCCCCGGCTAGCCACATAACTAAATTTACATATTAAGGGAATAAAGTTTATTAAAAGTTAGCGGGGAAACAAGAAATTAAAGTGCAGATAATCATCGTTCTATAGATATACAAATAACCCTGCAAATCCACAATGCAAGATTTGCCTAAAGACACTGGCTAATTCTCCAAATCTTCTCTGGATGTGAATGATTGATTTACAGCTGTCTGAAGATAACTCTGTTCCGTTCCCATTGCACATTGAGGCTCATTTGCATATGAAAAATAATATGAAATAGATACATAAAGTAATTATTTGGACACTAAAAATTGTAACTAGCAGTGGGTTGTAAACCCACCATGCTATCCTGCTATACCTTAAGGGCATGGTCCTTGGTTCTCTCTGTTATCCACCCTCTAACCACTATACAGGGATTTGGACTTCAGAGTTTGGAAGTCTGTGTCCTCTTGCAGTGGCCTCAGATTGGATGGCAGCTGGTTTAATGGGCACAGAAACATGTGCATATCACCAATGGGCCAGGCAAGTGAATGGTTAAAGTCAGTCCAAAGTCATGGCAGGCAGGGTACAAGCAGTGTCAGGAAACAGGCAGAGAGTCACAGGATCACAAACAAGCCAAGGTTGTATATGTAAGGACACAGATCAGAAAATGTAGTTAAAAAGCAAGCTTAGGGGTCAGGCAAGTGAATGTTAAAGGTCAATTCAAAGTCAAGGCAGGCAGCATATAGTTCAGTGGTGGCAAACCTATGGCACGGGTGCCAGAGGTGGCACGCAGAGCACCGAGCTGTCTTTCCAGCACAGAGTTTTCCAAACAATATAACTGACTTAAAGTCAAGGCCTCCTCCTGCGTGGGAAGGCTGCGTTCAGCACTATTTTAAGGCAACATTTCCAATACTTTACTTCCAGAGTAGCACAGAGGTGTGAACAAGGCTGGACTATAACTAGAGTTCCTGTCCCGCGATTCTTTCTTTTCAAGGGGACCATGGAGAGATGCTACAATAATTATCTGAATTTCTCCTCCTTCTTTCTAAAGGTATTGGTGTCCTCAAGACACCAATATGATTAAAAGGTGTGGTGAGGCAGGGAGCAATAAGTTGCTGATTAAACTGTATTGTGTTGGCACCTCGTGATAAATAAGTGGGTTTTTGGCTACAGTTTGGGTACTTCGTTTCTAAAAGGCTCATCATCACTGGTATAGGTCATGTCAGGAAACAGGCAGAAGTTTGTGGAAGGAAGCATAGGATCCAAAACAAGCCAAGGTAGTATACATAAGGATGCAGATCAGGAATGTAGTCAAAGAACAAGCCGAGGGTCAAACATCTGAATTTACTAGAAACAGGATCACCGGACAGCAACTGTGGATGATCTTTGGTCAGCCGCTGGGGAGCAGGGCATGCTGGACTATATAGCCCTTGTGTTGAGTTACTTACAACCTCTTTGGTTGCTTTCCCACTGCAAAAGAAGTATGGAAAATTAAATTGTAGTAGTTTCCTTATTTGATACCTACTTCAAGATAATACCAAGAGATCTGAAGACGTTATTGTCTCACATGTTCAAATTGCTTCGCTCGGTTTGGTCAACGCGAGTTGTGCCTTCAGAGGAAGAAGCAAGTGCTTCCAGTAGTGGAAAACTAACCATGCTCAAGTCAAACTATTCTAAACCAAACTGAACCATGTCGACCCACTATGCAGTGGAAAAGATGCTTGTATAAAGTTGACTTCCGAGTACAAAACTGAGAATCTGAAAACACCCCTTTTGGGGAACGGTTTCCTCAAACCTTCCCCTGCTTTTTTCGACAAAGAGAAGTAAAATTTTCAGGTATTGTTACTGAGCATCTGGTTAAGGTGTGCAATAATATAGAGCTGCACTTCAGATGTAGCTACATTGGGGGTCATTTATCTTATCTCTGTTGGTTTTGGCTACTTTTTGCCATTGTTGTTTTTTTTCCATCTGCTTCTTTGGTAATTTATCAATCTTCCTTTTTCCTTGTGTTATATGGTTTTTTTCAGATCTCTTTTTGAGACATTTGTTACAAATGTCGCCAAAATGTCACACAAATGTCGCACGTCACTTCTTTCCACTTTTTAAGTTTTCCTTAAGTACGGTTTAGTTTGGATTTTTTTGTGCAAATCTTAGACAATTTGAAATGATAAATGTAATTTGCGACATTTTATCAGTGTGTCTTACTGATGAAAGAAAAACATTTCAAAATGTCCCCAAAAAGGCATAAAAATTGCAGTGCGCCAAAAAATGTCTCAAAAAAGACAGGAAGAAAAATTAAGATAAATGACCCCCAGTGCTCATTTACTAAGGGTCCGAACGCCGCACTTTTGTCGGGTTCCCCGAATATTTCTGATTTGCCCTGAATTGTCCCGGGTTTTTTGCGCATGCGACAGAAATGGCCAACCCGAACAACCCAACAGATTCGGAAAAACCGTGGAATTTGAAAAACTAATTGTGTCACAAGATCAAGCACTTACATGCACCGGGAAGTAGAAGGTGAACTCGTGGGGGACCTAGGCGCAGCAGCGACACCTGCAGGAACTCGGGCGCACGATATTAGACCCGAATCCTTGCCGGACAACGCACCACGGGATCGTGACGGGACCGGGTAAGTAAATGTGCCCCATTGTGTTTTTATGTAGTTTATAAATTAGATTGTTTTACTGCATTACAAACTGATTTTCTTTTTTCCTTCTTTGTGCTCGTGGTGATCCAGTCCCTGAGATAAGAGCGTAGATTTGTATTACGCCGTCCGTGCTGCTATTACCCGGTGGCTACAGACTATATTGTCAGGTTTAATTGTCGCCTTAGTGCCAGCATGGTCAGATTGTCTTGTGCGTACTCTATCTTCTCTAATAAACCCTTTTATGACTTAATAACAGTCCGCGCTATTGTACTATCTGCCCGGTTCCATATACTCGAAGAGAATTGATGGCTTGTGATCCGGCACGACGGTTGTTTGCATTATAAAAGCCTCACAACAGAATGTAATCAGCCATTGTCTTCCCCATAATCGCAGATGATTGGCATCCACTTGTAAAAATGTATTATGGTCTTCATCTCCGAATTGAAGGCTACGTCTTTATTCTGCATAATTGCTGTTACCCTGGTTGTTTATACTTTTTAGGCACATTCTCCCACACTCAACCCCCTGACCTTTAGGCTGTAGGGACAACAGGAGTCCTGGTCTGTTCATTTATGGAGGGAGAAATCAACTACAAGGGGAAGTTCTTTGAAATGAACAATGGCTTTCAATCAGAAAGTCAAAGAGAAGCGTCATATAATGAGAAGGAAATAATGAGCCCCTCACAGTTCTGCATACCTACCGCCATGACTGCCAGCGCTGGCACTAATGCCATTGTCTACGGAGACAGGCTGCTGCTGCTGCTGGATTATGGATTTAATTTAATTTAGATTGTTAATAAAGACGAAGGCAAATTTTTGAAAGACAGACAGTAAACTTCTGGGATTATCCAAACTGCTTTTAAGATGTGATAATCCTGGCTTTGTGTACCGTACAATGAATGAGATCCAGGAACACAGAACATACTGCAAATCTGCAGAAGGAACTGAGAATATTGTACAAGGGGCGGCACGGTGGCTTAGTGATTAGCACTACAGCCTTGTAGCACTGGGGTCCTGGGCTCAAGACCCATCCAAGTCAATATGAAAAGAGTTTGTATGTTTTCTGAGTGTTTGCGTCAGTTTCCTCTGGGTACTCTGGTTTCCTCCCACTCTCCAAAACATACTGGTAGGTTGATTAGAGCCCCATGGGGACAGGGACCAATTTGGCAAGCTCTGTGCAGCACTACAGAATCTGTAGGCGATACACAAATTAAGAATTATTTTTATTATTACATTGGCGGAGGGACGGGGGATTCATCATGTCTTCTACCCCAGTTTTCTGACAGAGAAGGTACATGAATATCCACCTCCCTGACAGTTTTCCTGTTTCCCCGACATTCCACTTTGGGCGACAGTGTCTTATCTGCAGTTAGCATGTTATAGAGCAGGAGGAGCTGATCAGATTGTACATAGTGTCCCATCTGTAGGCAGCATGTTATTGGGCAGAAGGAGCTGAGCATAATGTACATAGTGTCCTATCTGCAAGCAGCATGTTTTAGAGTAGTAGGAGCTGAGAAGATTGTGCATAGTGTCCTATTTGAAGGCAGCTTGTTATAGAGCAGGAGGAGCTGAGCAGAATGTACATTGTGTCCTATCTGCAGGAAGCACGTTATAGAGCAGGAGGAGCTGAGTAGATTGTATATAGTGTCCTATCTGCAGGCAGCATGTTATAGAGCAGGAGGAGCTGAGCACATTGTACATTGTGTCCTATCTGCAGACAGCATGTTGTAGAGCAGGAGGAGCTGAGAAGATTCTACTTAGTGTCCTATCTGCAGGCAGCTTGCTATAGAGCAGGAGGAGCTGAGCACATTGTACATAGTGTCCTATCTGCAGGCAGCATGTTATAGAGCAGGAGGAGCTGAGCAGATTGTACATAGTATTCTATCTGCAGGCAGCATGTTATACTGAAGGAGGAGCTGAGCATATTGTACATTGTATCCTATCTGCAGACAGCATGTTATAGAGCAGCATGAGCTGATCAGATTACATATTGGGGCAAATTTACTTACCCGGTCCAACATCATGCGCCCGAGATCCTGCATCTGTCGCTTCCCCGGTTAGGTCCGCGGGAGTTCACCTTTTTCTTTCTGGTGCTTGTAAGTGCGTGTCTTGTGACACAATTTACGATGTTAAATTCTGCGCGTGGTCCAAATCCGTCGGATCGTCTGGCGGCCCGTCCCCCGATTTTTGACGCGACAAAGCTGGACCAAGCACCAAAATCCGATCGTGTGTGCCAAAAACCCAAGTTAAATGCGGCCATAATGGGAAATTGTCGAGAAACCCAACAAAAATGCCGTCTGCGGACCCTTAGTAAATGAGCCCCATAGTGTCCTGCAGGCACAGTTATTAGTACACACAGCACAATGAACAGGTAGTGCCGGATGGGCAAAAGATCAACAAATATAATGCTAGACAAAATAACACAGAATTGGTATATGGCTGCAGTGTCTCCTGGAATCTGGAGCAGATTATGACCAGATCATCAGATATGATAGTAGAAGTGGAAAAGCCAGGGGTGCCTCTAGTGATCATAACCAAGGATTGCTGGTGTAGGATTCCCTGTTAGGGACAATTCATTTAGGGAGCGGGTTTCTCCCTTCGCTAGGTCCCAAGAAGATAAAAAGTACACTGTGTGCCGGTAATTGGAGTGGATATAAAAATCATAAGGATCAGTCAATCAATAAATAAATAGATACACATATCAATAAAAGTTCATATACACACAAACTCATATTAGCAGCATATACAGTCATCTAAGTGGTATATAAAACTATCAATTGTTTAGAATACACAATACAAAATATTAATATTAATACATACTAACACAGTAAAGGACAGCCTCCTTCCTTCTAAAATGAACTGAAATGAATTACAGCGCTTTCCCCTCCCGGTGTATGAGATTACCTCAGGCAGAGGGACAAGGGTAGTGCCGAGGGTGAAACAGTGTAGCAGGCTGTGAAGCTACAGCATGGAAGGGCTCAGATAACGCCCACTAGAGCCCTTCTGGCTCATTCGTATAACTATAGGAGTTGATTTTAGATGGATGGGGGCCATGGATAACAAATATGAGAAGATTACCACAGCCACGCTGCCTGGTTCCATGAGTGAGTCTCAAAATTATGGATTTTGATAGTAGATTGTTGATCTGTGGTATCAGATCATCGGAGAACCCCTTCTATATCCTTACCCACTCATCCCCAGCTTTCCTATTCAGAGCATACAGTGAGGGTGACAACATTGTAAAGTCCATTGTATAGTGTAATAATCAATCTAGGACTTAGAACTAGAGTATATAGAAGTTCTTCTTGTAAGATGGGTTACAACAGACGATTGGGAAATTCCTTCAATAAATCTCCCCCCGTTTTTTCCATTTCTAAAACAGATCATCCCTAGAAAGAAGAAGAAATCACAACTACATTATAATGTAGACTCTCCCATCCCCTATGTGCTATACATAGAAATCTGAATATCCGCCGAGGGCTCGGATTCTTTGACTGTTACTCCGGTTGCAGAGGCGTCAGGTTTGGCCGCGCCGCACGGCTGTCACTATGACAAGATATTTATCATAATCTAGAGAACTGAATAGACGATGTGACAGGAGATCAGAAAGTGGTTCTAGAATGAGAATACTAAAAAATGCCTCGGTGCTGCATAGTAGTCACAATGTAGTTATATCGTGAAGACTGTAAAGTTTGTAAACTGTAGCTTAGTACGTCATCCAAATATCAGATTTGCATTCACACGGGGCGTTTAACACACACGTTTCAAAACACCCTGCAAAAGCTGAAGAGAGATTTGCCTTATTAAATTGATGTTTACATTTACAAAACACATTAGTTAACACAATGTTAACACTGCATCTCTGGGCAGTTGGACCAAGGCTGGTAATTAGCATATTAGTTAGATCATGTGTAGGTTAGTTTAGGAAGTATTTTAGGATTAGGTAAAAATAGATTCGAGTGTAGGATGATACTAGCCAGCTACCATCAGATCTAACTTAATAGGTAGATTTCTGATAGTAGGTTTCCTTTTAAGACATTGGGGGGAATTTATTAACATGTGCCATAGGTCTGTTTTCGGTGCCAAATTTGTTGTTTTTTTTGGACTTTGCATTGTAGTGCACAGCCTTACTGTATTGTGTTGTATCCTGCACATTTTAGCTCGCAGAGACTGGGGCAGTGCTCATTGGCCAAGGAGGCTGGGTAGCGGTGAGCACATAAGACAAGTCCTCACTGGTCCTGGTATCTCCCGCTCTGCTGTGGTTTCTAAGGCTGGCTGTATGTTTCAACGTCAGGACCCAGAGCAGTGGAGTACGAGGGAACCCAAGCAGTGAGAACCTGTCAGCTGTTTTGTACTCACCGCTTGCCTCCTCTCCTGCTCTGGGTGCGGCACTGCCCTGGGTCCTAATGCTCCCCTACCTCATTTCATAAACCCATTCTGACATGTGGAATTTTTTTTTTTATATCGGTTATGGTGTTCACCGTATGGGATAATTATTTTGTATATTTTCTTAGATTGGGCAGAAGCCCCCATGTGTACACTTCAGTTCACACAGGTAGTCCTAATGTTTATACTTCTCCTCAAGCAGGTCTCCCCTATGTTTACACCTTTCCTCACACAGGTAACCCCGCCATGTTTATGCTCTACAGCATAATGTGAGAAAAAAAACAGACTTCATACAGATGAAATCAGTTTACTGTTCATTTTTTTGTTGACCCATTGACTTCAATGAAAGTCTGTGGCCCTTCAGCGAGAAAAAGAATAGTTCATGCTGTTATCTTTTTCTCAGAGTCCATGTATGTGAATAGTCACATAGAAAACAACGGTTCATAAAAATCACGGATAGTATACGCACATTTAAAATGCCAGTCTAAAAGAGCTCATAACGGTTTTACAGAATAAAATTTCACTGTTTGAGGATGATACTGAGTTCTGTAAATTAATCAATGCCAAGGAGGACATTGGAGAATGTTTTAAAATCTGAAAATGTATAAATATTTCAAATGCTGAATTATGATTATATATTTTGATAGGACTATTGATTTTATAGTGCTGTACATCTGAGAATGAATGACGACTCTTTTTGCAGTTTTTACTACCAGTACCAGGCAGCTCATGCCAATCTTAATTGTAAGATATTTCAAGATGCTTATGATAAGGAGAGAGTTTTTTTCTCCATGCAATGCTCTAATCACGGTATATCGAGGATAATTTTGTGAAACAAATGTTTGAGAATGACATAGCTGAACTACAGTGGAAGATCACCAAAGTAAATTGTGTAATGGATGGATTGTACTACAAGAATGATCAAATTTGGTTTGATTCAGTTCTGTAAAAAAAAAGACAACTACAGAGAGATCTGATTACAGATATACAGTGCATGGATGAAGATTACAGTTGTTTATATCTAGGTACAGCGGCGTAACTTTAGGGGTGCAGAGGTTGTGATCGCACCTGGGCCCAAGAGGTTTAGGGGCCCTTATGGTGTCACTTTCCAATATGAGAAGACTATTACTATAAACCATACATTATAGTCGCGAGCCTGGCACAGACTTTGCATTGGGGCCCATCAGCTTCTAGTTACGCCACTGTCTAGGTAAGTAGCTAACCACTATGGCTTAGTGGTTAGCATTACAGCCTTGCAGCGCTGGGGACCTGGATTCAAGTCCCAGGGTCAACATCTGCAAAGAGTTTGTATGTTCTCTCCGTGTTTGCGTGGGTTTCCTCTGGGTCCTTTGGTTTCTTCCCACACTCCAAACATACATATAGGTTGATTAGATTGTGAACCCCATTGGGGACAGGGACTGATTTGGCAATCTCTGTGTGCGCTATATAAAAATAAAATCCATTGCACTTGACCCGAAATGTTTTCTCTATTTTTTGATTGTCATGGTCCCATACTGTATGTACAACAAGAGAAGGGAACTTACTGTCAGAGGTTGTTGTAATTGTATATACTTTATGCATGTTCGAAGGGGCCTGAATGTCTTCTGGGGACGTGAACATCATGATCATCGTATAATCTGGATCCACATGGTGGGATGGATTATATGTTGCACCTTTGTCTTTCCTCATTCTTATCACTTCTGTTACTATGTTACCATAATACAAGTTCTTCTTACAGATAATGTACTATTGTTGGCGACTACATCCCTGCGGAAGATAATGAGTTTTTGTTATGGAAGAAGTGGGTGACTGGATGCACAATGTCGGATCACGTTGACATTGGAGAGGTGGCTAAGGTTCACATTAATTAAGAGCTTTTGTAATATGAATTATGCAGTGAACACTTCCCAGGCACTCTGCCATTTTAAAGGGACGTGCCATTGCTTACAGCTCCATTATAGCCGCCACAATGGAATCCAAAGAGGGGCTGGGAGCGTCTTTGGTGTCGGTTTTTGTCATGGTTGAGATCTACAAGCTATAAGTGAGAGGCATCTCACAACTGTCATCCCAGACACACAGAGCGCCTAATCATCTGCCATTCAGAGCACAGGTCAACAATTATTTATCTGTCAGATTTCTGTGGATATAACTCGGTGTAACAGCTCCCCGGGGTGGGATTCTTCAGTCTGTCTGTTTGATTTTGCTTTGTGAGAGCCTTGGAAAATTTCCTGCAGGACAAACAGAGTAATCTTGTGCCTGTACCATGATGTTGGGTTGAAGTGTGAAACCATTTAGAGTCCTTCCTTTCTACTGTCATATTTCATCTCACATACACAATTTACGACTGGCAGCCATGGTTTAGTTCCTGACAGCATGACCTGGATTTATGCATCATTTATTGGGTGGTATTTTATATATTAGTCATACTTTTAACACTGTTGTTATTCTTACCTTTAGTATGACCGAAAAACCAAGGCAACTTGTACAAAATTGTAACTTTTAAAAGAATTTTGCAATTTTTCTCTTAATGTTTATAGTAGTATTTTACTGCTTTTTTAAATTTTATTTTTGCTTATATTTTCATCTTCTATTAGTAGTGGCAGTATTCATTTATATTTATCCAATTTTTTTTAATTTTTTGGTATTTAGTTTTTGTGAAAATAACTTCAAAATATCATTTAAAATCATTTTTATCAATGTAAAAAGCACTGTTATTTTATAATTTTTATATTATTATTTGAGGAATTATTTAGTAATTTAGAAATAAAAGGATGGTTGTTATGCTGCGGTATGAGAATAGACAATAAGACAGAAATAGAAAAGGACACAACAGTGAGCCATACATATAGACCCACCTAGCTGTCCCTACCTACTTGCTTATCCTACCCTAAATGGTAGGTTACAACTGGTTGATGAAACCTTCCAGCGCTATAGTCAAAAACTGGAGATGAAAAACAGAACAAGCAAACACAGAAAAATGGTCGTACAAATACGAGTCAAAACCAAGAGGACAATGGAGTAGAGCAGTGATGGCGAACCTTTTAGAGACTGAGTGCCCAAAATGCAAACCAGAGCCACTTATTTATTGCAAAGTGCCAACACAGCAATTCTAGCATTAAATTATTAAAATCTTCTTGCTCCGTGCTATACCACAGCTTTCAAAGGGTCCTGAGGACACCAATATCGTTGACAGATGGTGGGAAAATTCTGATTGCCATTGGAGCTTCCCTGAACATGAAAAATTGTGGGGCCAAGAGTAGGAGCTTCAATGGCTCCAATGATAATCTGACCATGTCCACACTCTTCCTGCAGTCTCAGGTAGACCAAGATGCATTACGTTTTGGGCAACATGGGCCTGCAGGAGGATCCCTCAAGTCCTGTCTGGTGAATTCTGTGCTGGGGCAACAGCCTGGGTGCCCACTGAGAGGGCTCGGAGTGCCACCTCTGGCACCCGTGCCGTAGGTTCGCCACCACTGGAGTAGAGAATCAAAAGACAAATGTATGACAGGAAGGATTAATAGATCAGAACATGGAAGTGCAGAAAATGCTAGCATGCTCTAAAGAAGACTTATATCCTCTTATAAGATCAGGTCATAGTCCCAGAGTGAATGGATCGGTCCCCTGATATTCAGACAAACTAAACTTGCACAGAAGGAATATGAGTGGAGGAGGCATCTGCTTATTATAGCAAGATGAACCATGAGCAGCACAGTGGCTTAGTGGTTAGCATTACACACTGGGGACCTGGGTTCAAGTCCCAGAGTTAACAACTACGAAGAGTTTGTATGTTCTCTCTGTGTTTTTGTGGGTTTCCTCCCACACCCCAAAAAATATTGGTAGGTTGATAAGATTGTGAGCCCCATGGGGACATGTACTGATTTGGCAAGCGCTGTGTAATTGGTGTGTGCTATGTAAATAAATAAATTATTATTATTATCTGCAAAGTCAACAGGAGACAGACAAGTGTGTTGAAAATCAATTACAACAGCCAGGAGTGAACTAGGGCTGTGTTCGGACTAGCACAAGACAAAATGCAAACTAACCACAAAATAATATTCAGCAGCACATCTTCTGCAGTACTTTATGGGCAGAGGATGGCTCAGAAGCACAGGTCCACAGGTGTTTGAATGGTCTCATTTGAGTACTATTCTTGGCAGAGAATAAGCAAAATATTCAATTTTAGGCAGCATATTTGCAATTCTCACATTTACTGCTATGCTATTAGAAAGAAGATGTTGAAATAACATCAAAAGAAAAATGTATGCATTTAGTGACATATTGTTAGTGCATTTCTACATTGGTACAGTTACAACCTTGTCTTGGTCTTTAAGATGTGATTATCTGGATATTAGTTTTGTTTTTTACGATTGGGCTAGAGTTGATCAGTTATTCACTAGGGGAATGTATAAAGAGCACTGTATTCCACACCGGTCTTGATACCCTAGAATAGTAATGGCGAACCCTTTAGTGGCTGAGTGCCCAAAAAGACACCCATTATTTATTGCAAGGTGCCAACCAAAAAATAAAGCAGTAACTGTCTATTCAGTCTCCCTCTTCCTGCAGTCCCAAGTAGCGAAGTAAGTAGCAAAATATGACTGAAAGCAGCATCTTTTAAGTTGCAGGAACTGCAGGAAGATTCTTTGAATCCTGTCTGGTGCGCTGAGGCGATGGCCCGGGTGCCCACAAAAAGGGCTCTGAGTGCCACCTCTGGCACCCGTGCCATAGGTACGCCACCACTGCCCTAGAACATTGTGCATCTAATTTAAGTCACAGTCGCTCAAATACAATTGATCATAATTCTTTGGAATCTTGTGACCCCTAAGGAATCAATTTATTTGAATTGTGGATGACCACTGATGTGAACTAATGTTGTTTTAATTGTCTTAGAAATTGGTATACCCCCCCCCTCTGTTGCTCTAAACACAGGATTTTATAAATAACAAGTCATACAGTTTTTTTAACCTGTAAGAAAGGGTTAATGATATACTGTATGTCCTTCCCTTTTCTAATTTTAAAATTTGTAGTGTTTTGCAAAAAACTAATAATAATAAGAAGCCTAACGCACGTGGAGCACACAGACACAGTCATCAACGTACATTTTAACAGATCCATTAGACTCATCAGACTGTAATTATCATATATATATATTTATACCAATGTTTGGAAACAAGCCAAACTGGGTGTACTCGATCTCAATAAGGATCAATCTCCATTCAATATTGCAACCTAAAAGGTGTGCTACCCCAAAAATCTACAAATGTGAATTGCTTATACAAACTGGTACCGTATTTATAAAATACTACAAACCTACAGCATAAATACTAACCAACGCAAAAAAGTATAGTGTATTTTTTATTAATACAAGCAATACATTTTTCCCACAGTGAGAAATAAAATATATATTTTTCATGCAGCTATTGGTAAATATGGATGGCCTAGAAAGACCCCAGGATGACTCCCGTAATGTTGAATTTTATCGTCTGTAATCTTTCATTGATGTATACGTACTAATAAAGTATATACAAATTTCTATACACTTTACATTTTTTGTGTTGGTTGGTATTTATTCTGTAGGTTTGTAGTTGTTGTGCTATTGTCATATATAGAAGATCCATCCAAAGCGAATCGGCAGAAGATATTCTGATTCTATTTGGTACATGAAAAACGTTTCCAATCTATGAATAGACGGGTAGATTTGCTTGTTTCTGATCACTTCCAAATGAACAAAAAATGGAAACACAAACACCCTCTTTTATGTAACCTGTTTACCTATAATCTTTACCAGCAGCTTGCATTTCCAACAATTATATCCTCTGTATAGGGCACACAGATTACACAGCGCTGCACAGATCTTGCCAAATCAGTCCCTGTCCCAATGGGGCTCACAATCTAATCAACCTACCAGTGTGTTTTGGAGTTTGGGAATAATCCAGGTGACCCGGAGAAAACCCACACAAACAAGAAGAGAACATACAAACTCTTTGAAGATGTTGACCTGGATGGGACTTGAACCCAGGACCGCAGCACTGCAAGGCTGTAGGACTAACCACTGAACCACCATGTTGCCCATAAGTATGATATGATCTGAAAGATGAAAGTCTTTTCATTAGTATGACATTGAAAGCTTGTTGACTCATTCTATTGACTCATCTCATATGAAAACGGGGTGAGAAGAGTCATATTTGCCTGACTTTGGGGGAGATTTTTAATAGATAAATGGTAGAACTGGTAATGTTAGTAAAGACATTTCATACCCTATCTAAGGGGGTAGCAGTTTATTAGTATAAAACTCGGTGGCAGGTTCTCTTTTAAGACAGACTAGTGGCAAGTTACCCATGAACCTAACAAAAAGTCTTCTGGCCTTTAGAGCATGGGTCCTATGGAGCTCTCATTCTGTGATGGGCATAGAGGCCCTGTCATATTTCAATACTATATTATTAAGAATAATATTGGTGGGGTTTTTTTCTTAGGACAAGACAGTATATGTAAAATATTCATCTGCTTTCTCCACATGTCTTATTGTATCCCGCTGTTTTCGGAATCTTAATTAGGTTGCAATTATGATGAATAATTTAATAAAATAGAATAAACATAAAATAGACAACTATAAAAGATAACAAAACGGAATCCTATTATAAAGTAGCGCGAGAGATGGGGGGTGCATTATGAGCCCATGGAACAAGAGAATGGAGCACCTGCACAAGGGGCCTAATTGCCGGATGTTTTTTTCGAGAGCTTCTCTTATTTAGAGTAGAATTGGATGATGAAAGGGAATCGGAGAGTATAGGTCATGATGAGAGCTACATTCTGCTTCATTACATATGCTCCAGCCTAGACTGCTTAACCCTGCCACTTCTAATAATGCCATATTCTTCACTAGGATATGCACAAAGATCTAAAGAAAATCTTATATTGAAGCATTCACAATATTACTACTATATTTTCATCAGGCACACACACCGGTGAACTTCTTAAGACTTATAGGGGTGTTCCCATTTCATCAAAATAATGCTAATGTTTTTATGATAAAAGTTATACAATTTTCCAATATACTTTCTGTACCAGTTTTAGATCTAGGTTTTCTAGATCTCTGTTTGCTGTCCTGCTACAGAAGCTCCTATGTTTACTACCAGTGGACAGAAATCTGACCATGGTCACACAGGTGCACGTCTCGTTAGTATCACAGAGAGTAATCAGAGCTGTGTGTTATAACGAGCCGTGCACCTGTGTGACCAGGGTCAGATTTCTGCCCACTGGAAGTAATCATAGAAACTTTCTATGGAATGACAGCAAGCAGAGATCTAGAAACCTGTGAGGAATTGATACAGAGGGGGTTTTCCTGGGTTTTTTGGTATAAAAAAGTCTCAAAGTAATTGCATTGAGGTTTTTTGGGACCATTGATTGCTAAAAAGTCTCACATGGCTACTTTCACCTCTTCATTAATCTATCGTCAATGTAGAACATTTGCTAGTGCAACGCGGTGCAAAACCAGAGTCATGACTTGGGACTTTTGCAAAAAGTCTCAAAAAAAGTCTCATAGTTACTCCAGTCCCCCAACCTCGGACTGTTTGTGCATTTTGAGACTTTTTGGGGACTTTTTAAAAGTAGACCATAGTAACATTTATTAAAGGGCCAAAGCCTCTTTAATGAATCTGTTGGGCAGTGGAGCTCCAAAGACAGACATAAATCTGTCCCAAGGAGCCGACCTAACGATAAATAACGCCCAGAAAGTATATTGGAAAATTGTATAACTTTTTATAATACAAACAATAACATTAATTTGCTGACATGGGCATAGCCCTTTAAGTCACAAAAAGCACAAGTACTCCAAAAATGTACAAAAAGAGAAGAAAAACAAAACAAGTAAAATTGATGATATATGTCCTCTATATAGTCTGAAAAAAGAAAATGACTTTCACCTGCAGATAGCAGATAGGAAATAATGTATAATATAATAATGAAAAAGAAAACTCCTTCTCTATTATGAGTGGCTAGAAGGACATATAAGATAATGGCTGCACATCATAACGGAATAATGTGCCTTTCTCCAGCTCTTTCTCCACAATTATTCTATAAGTACTAGGCAGAACTTCTACCTTGACTTACTGATGATAAACAACGTAAACTCAGAAATACTGTGCTGTACAGAAACGTTACCATGTCTATTAGTGACCGTGTCCTCACGTAGCACAGAAGAATTATCTAGAAACTTCCGGGAATAGAATCTTTCTCAACTTTTCTCTTTGAAACATTGCTGCACAATGGTAAGCAGACATGGCCCTGGCTCCCGGAAACGATACAGATTCGCTTTAGATATAGCGGATAGTCCTCAGGAGACATCGGGTTTTATCGAAGTGTTTTGCATATGTACATCTGCTTGACAATTAGCAGACGACCGACGGTTGTTAAATCTTTAAGCCTGTTAGAATATTCAGATCTGGATACTGTCTCTTTAGAGAGTGTTCAATGAAGAGAACCACTAGTGTTGGCATAGGACAATGCAGCTGTGGAAATAGACTGTGGCTAAGGATAGCCAGGAGGATACTTATCCTGTTATCCCTTATATTAGACAGTAAGCAGGTTCTCTCTGTAGATAGTTCTGTGATGACTGGATTTATTTGATAGTCTTCTTTAATTATTTTGATTCATAAAACATTATGGAAAACTATCTATCCAACAAAGAAATGTCCCGGTCAGTAAAGTGTGTTGATTCCAGTGAAGTAAGGGGCAGCTTCGGCTCCAGGTTTCAGTAGGCCACTGGGCGACAGAGCCTCAGTGGGCCCCTTTGCAGTGAATTCAATTGGAGGCATTAAAAATTCATCAACTAAAATAGTCCCCTGTTCCCTAAAATATTCCCTAGTTTACCACACTACCACACCATTTACATAAAACCCTCCTCCCCCCTTATGGATTCATTAGATATAGCCCCCTTCATCCTCTATAGATTCTTTATGTACAGCCTTATGTGCCCCCCCCCAGCAGCTCTAGGCCCCAGCACTTGCCCAGGTAAGCCCAGTGCTGGCACCGGCCCTGGGAGGGGGTTCACTGCCCGTAGGTCCTGGCAAGGCCTTCTGCACATATATGTGGGAGCACAGTCAGAACTCCATAATCCAAAATTCAATTAAGAGTGAGGTTCATGAAAATGTGGCAACGTTTCGGTGTCTTTAACCTTTTTGAAAAATTTTAAATCTCCTGGATTATCTATTTATCTGACGTATCATGCTCCTCTTAGTTGGGGACCTGCAGTGACATAAACAAGGCACTCATCGGATCTATCAGGAGGTTTTGGCCTCGTGATAAATCTGGGTGGCTGGCTGCACAGCACACTGATGCACCTCGCTGTCGGAGCTCAGAACTGGTGTAGCCTGCACTTGAACAAGCACGGGTTAAATATATAGGCAGTAGGCAGCACCTCCCCCTCTATGCCAAGAAAATGCCATTCCTGGCCTCTGCTCCAGGAATGGCACAGAAATCATAGTTTGTATGTCTGTTTTAAGGCCCCCCCATAAAATAAAAAAATCTCTCCCATAAAGTAAAAAAAAAATACACACAAAATATTGATAAGTATTTCAAAATAAACATTAATATTTCCAAATATTAAATTAAAAATGTCCTCCTTCTCTATACAAAAACCATCACAGTAATCGTCCTGTTTGTTATACATGAAAACAAGAAGGAATTAATATATACTATACATTACAAAACAAAAAAAAATTTTCTAAAATATTTTTAACTATTTTGAACAGATTTCCGAATTTAATTAACATTAATTTCAAAAAAATCCCCATTACACTATAAAATACATCATGGTAGTCGACCTGTTTGTTATATATCAAAACAGGAAGGAATTAATATTTTTTATATACATTACAAAAAAACTTTGACCCCCTCAGAAAAATTAAAACGAGAAAAAAGTCCTTTAAACTTTTTTTTTAATATATTTTAACTATGCCTATATGTCACAAAAACATTTTTTTTTTAAATATTTTAACTATGCCTATATATCACAAATAAAAAATTAACATTAGCTAAAAACCTGGTTCGAAAGGGGTTAAACAATACGCAGATGAAAACAGGTTGGTCTTGGGTTCAGCTGATAAAATCCTTTTATTTTGCTCTTTGCGTGTACTTCAGTCTCATTCTGATTACAATGACAAGGAAAGTCACCAAAGAGAAGGTCACGCGATGGGGTTGGCTCTAGCTGTAAGCGCTGAAGCTTGTGGGTTTTATCATTTACTGATCAGATCGGCCATTATGTCAACTTAAATACCATCACTGTAAACACAGGACACGGCTTTGGGGGATATAGCATATATAGGTTGACCAATGACCAAGCAATGCCTACCGTCCCTTCACAATACATTTCATCAAATGCTCAGGAATCGTCACCTTTCAGATGTACGTCCCAGAGAGCGCAGCCTTACCGGATACATTGACCTGATGGTTGAGGCGAAATGTCAAAACAAGTAAATAAATTTATCAGAGTCTTGAGACCATTGTCTGCATTTATAAATAAAAATAAAATAAAGTCAGACAATATTTAACAGTCACGTTATAATGGAATGACCTATAATATAAAATAATGCTTAATTGGGGACAACTTTATTTGGATCTTTATTTCTGCTGGTTTATTTGTCTCGTTTTTGCGACTGTTGTCGTTTTTGCGACTTTTACTGTAGTTTTTGAAGCACACCTTTTTTTGCCTTATGTATCTTTATTTTCCAGATGTTCCGTGCAACTTTTATAACTTTTCTCTTTAACTCTTTTTTATTGTTTTTGTTGCATTACAAGTTTGTACATTTATACTAATACATTTAATGTTACACATTGAAACATAAGTGATATTACAGTTAGGTTACTGAACAAAAAGAGTTTTCATAGCATATTGTTTTATCTCTGTACATTCACTTATTGCTGTAAGTTTAGATATGTAACACTTTTTTTCCCCCATTTTGTGACTTTTTAGGTGCAAATCTGCACCTGGTCCAGGGCAAGTGCAAAGGAAGATTGAGATCACACGTGTTTTCATACGCATCACAACAGTTGAAAAGAACAGATTTGCCTAAATACATTACATTTGTTAACACTATGTCAGCATGTATGTTAGCACCTTGTTAACACATGTATTTTATAAACCAGTGATGAAAACAATATAATTTAATGTAAATTTTCTCTTCTCAGTGGTTGTGATGCATTTGAAAATGGATGTGTAACATCATTTGTGACTGCGGCCTCATATGTCGTCATCTACCTATGGTGCGACTAGACCCCTCACATGGCCCCTCACATGGCTCTTGCCATGGATTTGAGACATTTGCAACAAAAAGTCTCAAAAAGAAGCCAAAAGATGGACCTGCCAGGACAGGAAAAACTAAACATTTATCACAAGAAAAAGACATGATCATACAGTACATAAGGCGCAAAAAAGACCTTCCAAATGTCTCAATTATATGTCACCAGAAGAACAAAAACGAAGATACATGTCCCCCATTGTGTCAGTAAAAAATACAACTTATAAAAAATATTTTTAAGCCTAACTCAAAAATTACAGGTTTTATTAAGATTAACATTTTCCTTAAAATAGACTAAAATGAAAGTTGGTTTATTACTAAAATGTCCTTTTCTTAGTGTAGCTGGTGCTGCCTCTGTTAGTCACTCTCTGCATATATACATATGGCCATTGATTGAACAAACAAGTAGAGGCCAAGTGTATTAAAACACAGTGGGGAATCCAGGAGTGTTCCAGCTCAGCAATGACGTTGTTGCCCACTGTACACTAAATCTGAGAATTCACCAATATGTAACAATGGTTTTTCAGATGAGAGAAGGGGGATCTGTCAGGAGGTTCTGTCAATAGGGTGACTTGAAGTCCTTGTGGCTTGAAGTCATCAGGACAGTATATCAAAGGTCTTAGGTTCTCCATTATCGAATATCGAAGAGCTTCCACTGAAGGGTATATAAAGCAGTAATTTACCTAAAAAAACAACAGAGAACCTTCAATGAACCTGAAAAAACTTTATTATAAATCTGTAGGTGCAACTTAGCGCTACTGGTATCCACCATGAGCACATCTTAAAACCGATGGGAATAGAGCCTTACTTATTTACTCTATTATAATTTTACAAGTCTACAGTAAATCTACTTAAAGGAAACCTACCAATTAGAAATGGTCATTCTGAACCACACTAACCTGCACATAAGTGGAGCTGAGCTGGTGCACATATTTGATTAAACATATAATGAAATGGATGGATTATAACTATAGATTTTTATCTTCGCCTACTATCGCCGAAGTCTTGCAAGGAGAATGGCGAACCTGCGAGCCGGTGACAAGACTTCGGCGGTCTTCTCGTGATAGCATGCGCAGCCGCCATGTGAGCCGGCAATGCGCATGCCCTAATGCTCCTGAGGGCTGGGTGACATCACCGGCTCTCAGGAACGAAGAAGGGAGGGTGGGGGGAGGCGGGGAAGGCACTCTGCATGCCTTCCCTAGTATGCTAATGCCCAAGTGCTGTGACGTAGAGAAAAGCGCCGAGTGGGTTATTAGCAAAAATAAGCATACATAGTTATAATCCATCCGTTTCGTTATATGTTTAACCAAAATATGTGCCTGCACCAGCTCAGCTCCACTTATGTGCAGGTTAGTGTGGGTCAGAATGACCATTTCCAAGTGGTAGGTCTGGCCCATTATGCCAATGGCATAAACTATTTTGGGGGGATTTCATGTGATTCATTCTGGAGGTTATTTGAACACTGAATGCCAGATATCCTATAAATAGGGGACCACAAGTGTGCCCATTGCTATAAATGAGGCTGCAGGATATAGATGTCCCAGAGGTCCCAATAGAGGAAAATGATGCACTGGTTAAGCATGCACACACTTGTGCTATTCATATGAACTCCTTGGGAGCACCTGTTCTTGTGATCTATGAAGATCCTAGTGGTATAAACCAAAAAACAAGACACTTTGCCGCCTTAACTTAAAACAGTGCAGTCTGTACTATGTGCAGTTTGCCGTTGGGGTACATCGGGAAAGTTGTGTTACATCAGGTATAGTGCAGCTGCGACAGAAATGCTTGTGGAAACAGTTTTCACAAAAGAACATGCAAAGTCCGACAGAAAACTGGAGCAAGGTCCTTAATGTGCCCCACCATTCCTCTGTTTTGGAAATTAGTGCAAATTTCCAATCTAGCACCCCTGTGCTAGCAGTCATCCCGGGAGCATGGACCACTCTTCAATGTCAAAACGACACCAGTTCCCACCCTGGTCTATGTGATTTTAGATAGTATTTTTATGTGACTGTTGCAAACCATCCCCATAGCATAAGACACTGCCAACAGATTTATCAAGGGTCAAAGCCACGTTAATGATTCTGACTGCAGCAGAACTCCAAAGACAGACATAGAACTGTTGTAAGGAGCTGCCAAACGATAAATTACTCTTATCAGTAGTGTCTGAAGTAAAACTGCTCTAGCAGCCCAAAGCAACCAATCAGAGCTCAGCATTAAATTTATAAACAGCTGAAAATCAAAACTGAGCTCTGATTGGTTGCCATGGGCACCTAGAACAGTTCTGATAGTATGTTCTCAGACATTTCTGATAAATCTCCCCCTCGGTGTCTATGTTGGAAATGAGTATTGGCGGTCACCTGGGCCGCCTCCAGCACCCAGCATTCCTGAGCAAGTGCTGGGCCTACAGCTGCTAGAAGGGCCCACTCTAGGCGGGGGAGGTGTGTCCTAAAGATTCAATGTCCAGAGTGAATCTAATAATTGGACCTATTTACTCTGCCCATAATAAAGGCCCTGCCCTCCAGCCCGGGCCGTCTGTGCATCTGCCTGAAAGAGGCCTTTAAGTCTAGACTGTTCCTTGTTCCTTGCAGCATAAGACAACGCACAATAATGGAGGACGTGTTACTGACCATAGGTCTGTAATGTGATACCAGTTACTAGGAGCCGGCTGTCGTGGCGATGAGGAAGGAGCCGGAGCAGCCCTGTGGCCCCTGTGATATCTGCACTAGTAGCTGTGTATCTGCTCTTCTATCCTCCTAAGAATTACACAGGTCGACTGTCAGTTTATCAACAGAAGAGGTAAGTATGTAACTGTATTTATATGTGTGTATGTATCTGTACATGTGTGTGATGTGAGCTAATATACATAAGTATATGTCTGACTGTGTACCTGTATGTCTGTGTTGTCTGCTATATATATATAATGTGTTTGTGTGAAGGGGATATAGGTGTAATGTTAATTATGTGTAATAGATGTATGTAATTGTAATTATATGGATCATATGCAGTATGTGGGGTTACTAGTACTATGTACGTGTGTGTAAATATTATAGGTATGTGTAGTAGGTAATATATCTACGTGAGTATATATTACAGGCGCTCCCCTACTTAAGGACACAAGACTTACAGGCGACCTCTGGTTAAAGACGGACTCCTCTGCCCACTGTGACCTCTGGTGAAGTCTCTGGATGCTTTATTGTAGTCCCAACCTGCACAGCTGTAAAGTGTCTGTAATGAAGCTTTATTGATAATCCTTGGTCCAATTACACCAAAAAATTTAGAAACTCCAACTGTCACCGGGGAATTTTTTTTTTGTCTGGAACTACAATAAAATATACAGTTTCTACTTACATACAAATCCCACTTAAGAACAAACCTATGGAACCTATCTTGTACGTAACCCGGGGACTGCCTGTATATAATGTGTGTTTAGTGGATATATGCTTTATGCGTTGGCAGAGCAGCTTTCACCATGCTTTTGTTTTTTATAGTGGGTAAAACAACTCAGACTGCTCGGGATGACAGAAGCTCTGGAACTTAGCTGCACATGTGATCTTTATATTGTAGGGGACCTCAAGCTCTGTTATACTACTATTAGTGGATCAAAAGCAGCATCAGAAAAAAGGACATGGCTACCTGCACAGTACAGCGCATTTAATTCACATGCTACAGTAAGCCTAGACACAGAGCTGGTAGCAAAACATGAGGGAGAGGTAGAAGCATTATGTTAGAGGTCAGCTATGGAGCACGATTTAAGGGGAGATGGGAGGCACTAATGGGGGCATTATACTATATAAGAATACAAAATGGTATACGGCACAGAGTTGCTGAGGCTGCATGAAGAGGGCTCACGGGGTGAGCACTCTTCATACAGAGGTGGGGTTTGCTGCATATTGCAAAAATGCAACATTTCAGAGATATAAGTCCAACCTGTCTTTATCAGTCCTGGTGTACACAATTTCAATTGCCCCTAGACACGACCATGTAACTTCTCACTTAGGGTCGGATGGCCGCCATCTTGGATTTCTGTGTGAAGACGTGTAGGTGAGATTTCTGTGTCTCTCTGCTGTGTGTCTGTAGCCACGCCCCCTGCACGAAGCTCAGAGAGACTCACTTCCTGCCAGGAGATCGTGAGCAGCGAGGGAGGCTGCAAACTACAAACTACAAGGAGATAAGTGATCCGAGGGAATCGAGAGGCAGGCACATGTTTGTGAGCAGAGCTCACAGTGAAACAGTGTAAATGTCTGTCATCCTCTTTCAGTCAGCCTCTGTGTAATCCCATGCATCTCTGATGTGTCTCATCTCTCCTTCTATGTGTATTAGTACAATGTCAGAAGCCAACCTGTCTCTATCAGACACAATTTCAGTTGCCCCTAGGCACAACCCTGTAACTTCTCACTTAGGATCGGGCCGCATTCTTGGATTTCTGTGTAAGATCGTGCAGATGACATTTCTGTGTCTCTCTGCTGTGTGTCTATATCCATGCCCCCTGCACGGAGCTCAGAGACAGGCAGTGATTAACATCCTGTCAGCACATGGTGAGGGAGAGGAGGGTTAGGAGAGAGAGGCTGCAAACTACAAGCTACAAGGAGATAAGTGATCCGGGGGAAGGGGGAGGCAGGCACATAGTGTAACTCTGATCTGTCTCCTCTCTTTCTATGTGTCAGTGTGTTAGTACAATGTCAGAAGCCAGATGAAAGTGTATATACACCTGTACCTTGATAATGTAACCACGTTGTCACCCTACAGATTCTTGATGGATAATAATGTGTCTGTTTAGAGAAGCCCCGCCACACCCTGGGATTTTGCACTGAGCAACCTAGGGACTGATAGGAGCTAAAACAGCAATAAAACGGAGTAAAATTGTAAAGTAAGGGGTTAAAATTACCTTTATTCTGTTAACATCACTAGGGGATTGAAATGTGAGAATTTTCTTTAGCAGGAAAACCCCTATAAGGGTATATAAAAGAGAATATCAGAGAGGTACACAGGGACGTGCTATAGCCCTACTGCTAAAGAACTGTAACTTGATTCTCCCTTTCTATTGTTGTGATCTCAAAAACAGCCTTTTTACACCATAATACCTCTGCTACCTGCCAATGTAGTGACAGATTACCTCCCCAGATATATGCACAGTACGGCATCTGACTTTGTGTTATGTCTAGAATTGATATTACCTGACGTGGCCAGCATTACCTTAGCTCAAATTTGGCCACAAAACCAGTTCAACAAAATATTATGACTTGCGTCTTGTCTTGGATTGATCACACTTTTTACTAAAACATTATAGCAATTATTTTTTTTCATTGTTTTTACACATTTACATTTGCAATAACCCACTGGCATTATTACTTCTTTAGAACTTCACTAACATTGCATTGTCATAAAAGTTCTGGAATTTGTCCGACTAATCGTTGTCTAAGCCAAAGAAAAGTTTTTGTTGGATCTCTGCATTTTGTAAAATTTAAACATTAAATGTAACATCTATAGGAATGTCATTTCTTATCAGCTGTAAATTCTTACCCAATCCAAAGAGTTCCAGACTAATGATTCAAATGTTCCAATTTAAAATATTTTATAGTCTGTATTATAACCTTGGTAATGTCTTTATTTCTGGAAGTGTCATATCAAATGTTTGAAATCTGTATCAGCCCAAAGAGGTCATGGATACAGCAGCCACTTAGATGTGGTCTGACGTGATCTGGCCACTTTCAAGGTTTACGCGAGCCTGTGGGCAATAGTGTCATATAGGATTAGGGCAGTTGCCTTGCAGATCTAAGGTCCTGGGATGAAATCCAACACCTTCATAAGGGCTTAAACTTTGGTTTCCTTCTATATTCCAAACAGATACTAAGATATACTTATGTTTCCTATTATTCAAAGAATTCAAATTTAAGGTAGCACTCCAGTGAAGACTTACCCCACCAAAATGTTATAGTCTAGCAATGTTTCATCCTTTCCATCTATCCTTTCCATGTATCTAGGTAATTTTTTTAGAATAATGAATTGAAGAAATGTTTTTTTGGGGGTTACAGATTGAATTAACTGTAGTAGGTGAGGTGGGATTACCCCTTTAAGCACCGGGTAGAACCTTTCTATGACCGTGGAGGGGCCTCTGTCAATCCTCAGTGTTGAATGCCAAAGCGTAACCCCTTGCAGCTTCCAACACACCTATATCTATGTCTATATGTATGTACCTTTAAGGACTTTTGTCAGGTCAGAATTATGGTGCATTCTGCTTAGTAAATTCCCTTTTTATGTCTTGAGCTTTGAAACTCCCCCTAGTGTTGACTTCGGGCAGCTAAAAGACTATGGGGCACATTTACTTACCCGGTCCGAAGTGTTCAAAGAATTGAGTGCATTGTCCGTCTATAATGCACTATGCAGCGATTCACTAAGATTGTGCGCCTGATATCCTGCATGTGTCGCTTCCCCGCTCAGGTGCACCGGAGTTCTCCTCCTTCTTCCTTGTGCAGGTAAGTGCATTGTCTTGCGACACAATTTGAAAGTTAAATCCCGCACTCAGTCCGAATCAGTCAGATCATCCAACGGCCTGCCCCCCAATTTGTGTTGCATGGAAGCGAGTGCAGCTGTGCCACAATCCGATCGCATGCAACACAATCCCAACACAGACCTCTGTTAAATACCTGTCCAAGGTGCGCAATCCCCGAAAATGGTGCAATGTCAGACGAAAGAGAGCAGCGTGACCCTTAGTACATAAGCCCCTATATATTACAGTAATTCTACCTAATATAGAGTATGAGAAACTGTACTCAACACCATTTAGAAGGATATTAAAAACTGAAAGGAACTATTTAATAAATAACCCTCGGGGAAAATTGTATTGTGAAAAATTGGCGGATATTTTTTTCCTTTGCTGCACCTCTTTCGCCTTTTTAATGAAGTGTCGCATCCAGAATATTGGTGGTTTTTCCGACACTTATGACTTGTTCTGTTTTTGGACATAAAATTGTGTCGCCGCTTGTGAATCTGACATTGTTCTGGCGCTACTTTTTTTTCCGACTGGTTTTGTGGCACAATTTTTGGCACTCAAATAGAGGAGCTGAAAGCTGGTCTAGGGAATTCTATGTCACCTTCATGAATGAGAAGACAGTTCTAAATATTATTGTTTGTGCCCCAAATCATTAATCTCTTGCATCAAAAACTGAAATCATGCTGAAAATTATAGAACACTTCCAGTGCCAGCCTCCGCTCCTAATAAATAAATGCCCCTCATTGTGTTTTATGATGTTTATTCACTTTAAGGCAATTAGAATTAACCCTTTAACGACCTGTGATGTAATAGCACGTCACGGGTTCGCTGCGGGTGCATGGATAGGGTTCACGGGCTGCCGGTAAGTCTTTGCTGCATATCCTGGGTGTTAACCCACACATCACCACCGAAAAAGCTGCAGGCGGCTTAAAAAAGTTATCTGTTGCCATGACAGCTCCGGGTCTGTCCCGAGGCTCTCCCCTTTTAACCCATTGATTAAAATGTGCAATTCGCACATTGTAATGAATGAGGAGGAAAATACCCTCGTAGCAGTGCGCTGAAGATATGCAGGTTACGAGGATCAAAGAGGCTACAGGGGCGTGGAGTAGCCGCACTAGCCGCACCGTGTAGCCTCAGCTCCAGCTACTCCACACCCCAGTAGCCTCTTTAGAAAATTAGCATATTAAAACAATAAAAGTTTGAAAAGGATACAGGGGATGTGAGGATTAGCTCTTAAAAGGGCTATCCTCACGTACAATAGAGGCACCTACCACTCAATCTGCCTTAATAGGTAGATCTATGGTGGTAGGTATCCTTTAAAGATAGACAGGGATTGACAAAAGCTATTGCAAACCTGGAATATTATGTTTGGGTTCTTTCCATGTAGTGATTTGAGAACATAACTATGCACCATATATAGACATTTAAGGGTGGCATCATTCCAAACATTAGAAGACTACCACTATCTAGTGTATAAACCATAGCGATCCATTCACCTGACCCCGTGGCCCAAAGATTCCAGTAAATCCCAGGATCCAAACTAATTGTTGACTAAGCTATGTAATATGAAGTGTGCGCTATCTGTATCCCTGCTGTTCTATTTATAGCTTAATGTAACCAGAAAACTTATATTTCTTCGAGTTGTTTTTGAAGCTTACTCATAGGCGCTGTCAAAAAGCTTTTAAAAATTGTATGAATTCCAAGTAATCCTCAAAGTAAACCTTTAGTTAAAAGCTTAACAATATGAGAAGTGGCAGACAATGGTTTTATTACAAGTTCCAAATGTACAGAGAAGGTTAAAGATGAATTTTGAGTGTATCAATTGCACATATTTATATATCTAATGATGGATTGAAAAGTTTGAATATACAGTATAACAGACACCTAAGACACCCATCTATAGAATTTATAAATTTTCACTCATAGATCCAGGCTCTGGGACTAATCTTCGTATATTTGGTATAATTGGAAAAGTTCATTCTAAAATCAACTTTTGAAATTATGCCAATGACTCAGAAGTTTTAATGGGAGTTACCAGAGCCCCTCTGTCCTGCATCTTCCCAGACAGTTACACTGTGTGGAGAACTATTCCATAGGGACTTATGCTGGACCCTGGAAGGGCACTGGGTAGTAAGTACATGTTTATTTTTTTAACATGCCCAATCCTGACCACCAATGTACATTTCTATACCCTCGGGTAACCCCTTTAACCATTGATGTAAAATAAAGTAAGAAGTGCTGCGTTTAAATAGGGGGAAATATGACAATGTCCACAAACGTCCAAAGTTCAATGCTTCCCTGTGACAGGCCACTACAGGAGTGTTGTTCTACTAACAAAAACACACTGAGCTTGTTGGCCTGAAAATAAAGTTAAATTGTTGAATCAACCAATGGCTGGTTGTGTTATTCTTTGACTAAATGGAGAATGGGATGACAGAACAATTAAAAGTTTAATAATGATTAAAAACTGGACCGACAAAAGGGTTTTCCAGGCTAAAAATATTAATGACTTTTTTTTTTAGGTTATCAGATTGTAATGGGAGCAGCCCCCTAACACCCCCATAAAGAAACTGTCTTATGATGCTATGATAACAGAGAATTGAACAGGAAGCAGATTGCTCTGTTCTCCGTGTAGTGGTCAGACCAAGTTAAAGCAGATTAACTCCCATTCATTTTAAAGGAACAGTCCAGTAAAAGCTATTTCATTGGCTAATATCTGGGGCAGGGCTTGAAGGGAGGAGCATGACTTATGTTCATTGTATTCCTAGTACCGTGCTAGAACCTGGAGTCATGCTCAATGTACAAGGTATAATTCAATGAATAAGCTTTGACTGGAGTCAGGGTCGGCTCCAGGTTTCAGTAGACCCCTGGGCAGCAGAGCCTCAGTGGGCCCCTTTGCCGTTAACTCATGTGGCAGCATTAAAAATGCTGAAACTAAAACAGTCTCCCGTTCTCTAAAATATTCCCTAGTTTATAATCCCAAACAGCCCCATCGTGGTCATTTTATATAAGTCCCCCACACCCCCCATGGATCTCTTATGTACAGTCTTATGTGGGCCCACCCACCCCCATCTGCTCTGAGCCCCAACACTTGCCCAGGTATGTCCAGTGCTGGCACCGGCCCTGGCTAGAGTGTTCTATTAATGGGAGCTAAGCTGCAGTGACTCGGTTTACCCACTACACTAACTTCAACGCTGTTTGCTTTTTGTTTCATTCTTTGTTTATCATCTGCTGAAAAAATCTGATCTGGGAGAGCGTTGGGTGTCTACCCCCCTCCAAACTGATATTGAGAGCAAATTTAATGGATATGTTTTCAGTATTTAAAAAAATATTTTAATATGCCTGTTACTATATGGGGGTCTGGGAGACCATATTGCCAGCCCGCCACCCTGGTGAATGTGATCTGTATAATGTATGTGTTTAGTGAGTGTTTTCTTTGGACAAGTACAGTACTATCTCCAGAAACCTTTTTTCAAAACTTTTACAACCTACCTAATTGACAAGTAATAAAAGTAAGAAAAAAAGATAAATAAAACAATTCTGGGACAGTCACATTATATGCAATGATAAGCACATGACGACATCATATGTATATTCAGTTACATTTTATTAAATAACAATAAAAAAAACATACACTACCGTCAAAGACAAACAGAGCCCGGGCCAGATGGGTTTAGCCAGGAGATTGTGGTTTTTTTTATTGCAGATGGTTGGTCTAAAATAAATAGAAAGAAAAAAAAAGATAAAAATAGTGGAGCTGCTTTTACGGTTTTGTAGCTGAATAAACAATGTGCTGCGGGATCATACTAAATTGTTCTTGAGAAAATACATCTTGCCACAAAATGGATGCATTTACGGCACATATTTTATTTCCTCAATTAAATGCCATTGAGATGAAGATGAAAACTGCAGAAAAAGAAATTGTCCTGCAAGAAACGAAGCAATTTTACAATAACCGAGCGCTAGATTGAGAGACACGACAAATCATCTTCTACATAGTAATAATATTCATCAG
Organism: Engystomops pustulosus; assembly: GCA_019512145.1. Classification (NCBI taxonomy): domain Eukaryota; kingdom Metazoa; phylum Chordata; class Amphibia; order Anura; family Leptodactylidae; genus Engystomops; species Engystomops pustulosus. The sequence continues at coordinate 28,727,834 of CM033641.1, forward strand.
GCAAAGGAAGAACAGTCAGAGCTTTCAGAATAAAACTGCACAGAACAGTAAACACTGGAGGTTTATAGAACGTGGTAGTGAGTAAAGAGTAACCGTCATTTCGTGTTTTTTTTTTTTGTGTGTGGTGTGGGGGGAGGGGGGGGGGTGTTGTGAACATTTTGAACATTTTTCTAATAAACTCCTTAAATAAATTCTGCTAAGATTGTACTGTACATGTTCGACCCGAGTACAAGCCGAAACCCTTAATTTTAACACAAAAAACTGGAAAAACCCATTGACTTGAGTATAAGCCGAGGTTGGGAAATGCATTGGTCACAGCCTCCCCAGTATATAGTCAGCAAGTCCCCTGTAGTATATAGCCTGCCAGCCACCTGTAGTATATAGCCTGCCAGACCCTGTAGTATATAGCCTGCCAGCCCCCTGTAGTATATAGCCTGCCAGCCCCCTGTACTATATAGCCAGCAGGCTGCCTGTAGTATATAGCCGGCAAGCCCCCTGTAGTGTATAGCCTGCCAGCCCCCTGTAGTATATAGCCGGCAAGCCCCCTGTTGTACATAGCCTGCAGCCCCTGCCCCCAATATAATGCCTGTAGGAATAAAACAAACAGTGTTCTCACCTTCCGACGCAACCACCCACCCCCCAAGGTCCTCTTCTATACAGCGATGCTTCGGCATCAACTCCGTGTCCCCGCATGGTCCGTCGCAGGCATCATGACATCAGCACACATTAGAATGTCAGTGAGTGGCTGACGTCACGATCCCTGCGACGGACCGAGTGGGACATGGAGCCGATGCCAGAGCATCGCTGTATAGAAGAGAACCTCCAGGAGGGGCGGGGGGCGTCGAAATGTGAGAACACTGTTTGTTTTTTATCTTGAATCGAGTATAAGCCGAGGTGAGGTTTTTCGGGAAAAACACAACTTATACTCGAGTATATACAGTAATATATCTGGAAATGGTTGTGAGCTAGCCGCAAAAAAAGTCAGCTAACTCACGGCCGTCATAGACTGTGCACAGGGGGCCACACCACAGAAGAGAGCCGGTCCTGTTCCTGCATTGATTTTTGGCGCAGTATGTGTGTATATGCTGTATATACTGTATGTATATCCAGTATGTTTGGATGTGCTGTATATACTGTATGTGTGTGCATATGCTATATATACTGTATGCATGTGTATACATGCTGTATGTATACTCATAACAGTATGTATATATATGCTGAATGTAGACAAAGCATACAGTGTTTTATCCTGCATGTATGTGTGTATATGGTGGTTGTATAAATGCATGAAGTATATATACTATATGGGGCCGAGGTCCTGGCATGGCGCAGAGGCCCTGAAATAATCGCAAATGCGAGCTTTATTGCTAGCTTTTGCGATTATTCGCCCCGCTCCGCCACCTTCACGCCAGTGGGGCGTGAAGGGGGGGGGGGGCGCGGCCAGCCGAGAGTGGGCCTGCGCACTCGTTGCTGCCAGCGACTTTTCATATGTGTAGGATAAACGTTGCGCAGCCGGCTGCCTCTTGATGTATCGGGCTGTGAACATGCAGCAGCGGGGCTATCATACGCTGGTGCACGAGTATATATTGTATGTGTTTGTATGTACTGTAGTGTAAAAATCTATATATGAGTACATAGATGAGTGCGTATGAGTGCAGAACATTATGTGTGTGTGTATATAAGTATAGAAATGTGTGTATATGTGAGTATATAAATGTGTGTTGGTGATGTATATTTGAAAAATGTTCACCATATTTCCACACACAAAATAATAAAAATAATATCAAATCACGGTTATGCTTTAAAGTAAAATTCTACCTTTCTACATACTTACGCTACCTGCACATGAATGTGCATCAACAGGGGGTAAACAAGAGACTTGTGGTCCGGTATTTGTGGACGGTGGATTATCGTCATGTGAAACCACTCAAACACCAATAACAATAGAAAAAGACTTCACCAGTCGCATACGTGGGCAGGAATAGGACCTGCTCTATAATTTGTGGCTGGAGCAGTTGGCTCATACACCACAGCCTTGTGTATGAGACCATAGAGATACACGGGGACATGTGCTGGCCGCTGAAACAACAGAGAGCATGTAGCCAAAAACATTGTGCTGATAAATTGGTCTCCCTCTTAGGGCATAGCGGCTTTCAGTGTTCAATGTGCCCTATACTGTGTAAAATGAACTCTTGCTGCAGATCTTTGGCAGGCGCTGGAAGGTCTCTGACCACTTTGTACTTGGGAACAGCACTTTCAACTTTATCTCCAGGAACATTCCGCCCTTTTGCTATTTTTCGTATGTTTTTTGTTGTTTGTACAAAGCAGAAATGTATTTTCATAACTTTTAGGACCACTCTCAATCACAGTCAACAAACTTCGAGCCACTACAGCATTTGAATTGTTGTATCACAATTGTTCTAGTAAAAACCTTAAAGGGGTTTGCCCATGAAAGAAACGTCTCAAATTTTAACCCCCCAATTGTGATTATTTTTGACCCCTTACTCACCAAGTGATATCTTTTATTTGCAGTGATCAGTTTACTAGTAAAATTTACGCTCACTTTTAAAAATGCCTTTGTATCATTCTAATTACTTTCATAGTTTATAATACGTTTATTCTTTACATTACCTGGCTCCTGCCATCAGCGTGTGTGAAACTCCGGGGAAGGGGGAGCCTTGGACAAGTGTGGAGGAAAGGAACGACGATACAGGCAACACATGGTTGCAACGGAACACCCTCCTGCGACTATAACAAATGCTGATGGCAGGAGCCAGTGTAAAATGTATAATGTTTATAAAGAGGAATAGTTCAAAATGCTGAAACAAAACATTTTAAAATCAAATTACAAGGCTCTGTCCTATGCTAAAAATGAAATTCCTGGGTAAAAGTTTGTTTAAATCCTTCCATCTCCCCAGGTGGAGATAGTGTGTGAGATCATGCAGCCAGGGCGTAACAACAAGCCGGTAGCACTACAGCCCCGCTACAGACCCCTATAACTTGCCTGCCAGACTACTAGACAAGCTGCCTTCCCGCAACCACAGACACCTGTCCCAACCACCGTCCCTCTTCCCACCAAATACTGTGCAATTTTACTCATTTATGTTGTTTAAGCTTTCTCACGTCATGACTGGTCTGTAGATTCCAGGTTTGTGGGCGGACACTCTATTAAAGCAGCACATTTATGATTCCTCTAGTGCTGTTCCGTAGATATTCCGGCGGTACATGGTTTGGCTACACTTATTTGAGCTCTGAACGTGTAGTATATCTAATATATAATATCTCGAAATGGTGTATTTTTTTAAGAACCGTGAATAGAGAATGTGTTATTGTGTATCTTGAGTATATTATAGAATCTTGTCTTTGTGGGAATACCTCTTTAAAGGAAATCAACAATAGGGACACGGCGGCGCGGGAGAGGAGGTGAGCGCCGCCCTCTCACTTCCCACCCCTCCATGAATATATGGTGCACTGCTCCGTATCCATCGCATTATGGTGAACTGCCCTATCTCTCTTCGGGTATGGAGCGGTACTGCTCCGACAATGTGTGCTGCACCGCTACCACTCCTCGTTGGGCGCGTGCGACCAGTTCCGTTTATGGGGACATACACTCACTAGGCCCACTTTCTTAGTATCACCATGCTATGTAATTGGTTGGACCCCTTTTGCCTTAGAACTGCCCAATTCTGCGGGCATAGATTCAACAAGGTGCTGGAACTCCTCAGGAGATGTTGGCCTCTATTTACACTGAGGGCATCACACAGTTGCCGAAGATTTGTCGGACTGCCACATCCATGATTGCGAACTACCCCCTTCTCACACTCCCACAAGATTCTCTATTGGATTGAGATTGGGACGTGGAGGGCCATTTGAGTACAGTGACCATTGTCATGTCAAGAAACCAGTCTAGATTGATTCCAGCTTTATGACATGGCGCATTATCCTGGCTAAAGTAGCCATCACGAGTTTTGGGTACTGTGGTCATAAAGGGATGGAACCTTGGACAGAACAATACTCAGGTGGCCTGGTGGCGTTGCAACGATGCTCAATGGTACCAAGGGGCCTCAAATGAGTGCCCAATAACATATTTCCCACACCATGGCACCACACCACCAGGCTGAACCGTTGAAAGGCAGGATGGATCCCTGCATTTTCATGTTGTGACGCCAAATTCTGACCCTACTTCCGAATGTCGCAGTCAGAAACGCGAGAACTCTCATACCAGGCAACGTTTTTCCAATCTTCTACTGTCCAATGTCGATGAGCTTGTGCAATTGTAGCCTCGTTTCCGTTCTTAGTTGAAAGAGTGGCACCCGGTGTGGTCTTCTGCTGCTGTGACCCATCTGCCTCAAGTTCGACGTACTGTGCGTTACAGAGAGCTCTTCTACTTGGTTGTAACGGGTGGCGATTGAGTCACTGTTGGCCTTCTATGCACCTCGAACCCAGTCTGCCCATTCCTCTGACCTCTGGCTCAACAAAGGCTTTTCCGCCCACAGAACTGCGCTCGCTGGAGGTTTTTTCTTTTTCGGACCATCTCGTAAACCCTAAGAGATGTTGTGCGTGAACAAGTCCCGTATGATCACATTTTTCTGAAATACTCAGACCAGCCCTTCTGGTCCAACAACCATGCCACGTTTCTAAGGCCACTCAAATCACTTTCTTCCCCATACGGAATCTGGTTTTAACTGCGTAGATTTGTCTTGGACCATGTCTACATGCCTAAACTGCAATGGTAGTTGCGCCATGTGATTGGCTAGATCTAAATTAATGTTATACGAGCAAGTTTGGACAGGTGTACCTAATACAGTGTCGTGTGTGTCTATCGTGCCACCTATACGTCGCCTTGTATTACATCCCCCCTTGCGTTGTATGAATGTAGCCTAGGAGAGGGTTTGAATACCTCTGGAAGTGCCTGATCACGAAAGAGTGGGGGTAAACAAGGCCATAGAAACACAGAGCACCAGGAAAAAATATGGCGAATGTATGTATCAATCACATCATGGGATTGGTTTAGCAAAATCTGATGTGCATGTGGAAAATCCCTTTAAGAAAGTTGGACCTGACATCAAAAATAAAAATCATGTGAAGCAAATACAATTTCTAGGCAATAACATATGCCTCTCTGTTCTCAGACTTGGACGGAGAGGAAGCGGTTTGTTTGTGTGAAACAAAGCAGTTTGTATTTCGACTAACATTTAGTTTTCAAAACTAAACTTCCTGTTGCGGAAAATGAAAATCCTTTCGGGTGTTCAATTATTCCGTGAAACTACGTACATAAAAAGACAACCCAAGATGCTACAAACAATTTCAATCTTTTTTTTTTGGGCCATCTGTCATTTGTTACTCTAGGCAGATTCTAACAAATCCTAAAATCTAAGTTTCACAAGGAAGTTATAAGTGTTGATGTTTTAAGTTAACATCCATGATATAGAGTATGGAATAGTCCATTGTGCTTTACAAACTAAGTGTTTCCGTATTAACTAAAAAGCTAAGAGTTTTTAATGCATATATTTTCAGCTTACCTGCCAGATGAAATTGTAGTTAAGAATCAAGTTTTATGGCAAAAAAGTAAATACATTTTTTGTAATTTTCATTTTCTCTAATTGTTCCGTGTTATTCGCTATTTTAAGGTATTTAATAAAATTTACATATTTTACTTTATGTGAAACGTACAACTGACATGTTCTGTTATTGAGTGTTTAATCAGACTAAAAGACTAGGAAAGAAGAACAAACAAGACAATTCCATACAAAGAAACATGAGATTTGTGGGAACTAGTGTGGAGAGTTAAAAATCAATAAGCTCCGCGGACCCTGGTCCAATACACCTCTCCGGGGGGCGGGGCACACATTCCTTCGGGGATGACAGAAGGTAGAGACCTGGACCATTGTGTGACTACACCACCGCTTATTACTGCTGCTCCTGTCCTGTTATCGAGGTCTACAATTAGAACCTAAGTGTTCGAAACGCCACAGTTGTTTTTTTACCATGGATTCGATTGATCATTTGATCTCATTATTTTTTACTAATAAAGGGATGTTTAACTATAGGGGCAGATTTTACTTACCCGGTCCCATCGTGATCCGGACGGCGCTTCCTCTGCGGGGGATTAGGGTCTTCCGGCGTTCAACTAAGCAGTTCTCCGACGTCCACCAGGTGTCGCTGGCTGCGCTGAGCTCCCCGGAGGTTTCACGATCCTATTCCTGGTGAAGGTAAGCCCGTGTCAGCGACACTTTTTCTTTTTAAAAATACGGTGGTTTCCCTAATCCTCGGTTTCGTTCGGCCACGGAGCCGATTCGCGCGTGATTTTTTTGTGTCATAAAACAAGGGTTGTACTAGACCAGCTAGGCTTTCTTCGGCGTTTAACCCTCTCAGACTCTATGAGAACTTCCCCGGTTGATATAATTAAGGCATCCATCAATAAGGACCTTGGGCAGAGCAGAATTGACATGAAACCATTATCATGGTTAATAATTAACCCTCGTTCCTAGGCAGATAATACTTCAGCTGCATACCAGCTAAGTAGATGGGCATCCATACCAAGGAATTGCATATATCATTAGATAAATAAATATATTATTAAGGCAACGTTCATACAGGCAAACTAGGGATATAGGATTATTCCACTGTATTTCACCTCATAATAAGGATGCACTTGAATTGTAAATGTCTGTAAGAGGAGACTGTCCCAGCGGCATTACACTGTGCTAGTATATCAATTTTCTATAACCACCAATTGTACTAAAACCTTTGAATTTTCAAAAGCTATATGATGCACCGCAGGGGCTGAAACTTCTGCACTGGCCCACTCTGCCCCTTCACACAAAACGATTAGCAATTTGCTGCCTGCGGCGATATCTATCAATGCTGCCCCCCCCACCTCCCTGTTCAGTAATGCTGAAAACTTTACTACACAATCCTGACCACCATACGGTACAGCTCCTGGAACTGTGTGGATTGACTCCAGGTTCTGGAGCAATAGTGGCATCTAAGTACCTTTAGATGACAATCTCTTCCATCAGTAGGACTTTATTCAGGTGTCTCCAAGTCCATGAGTATCACTGGCTGAATTCACAGCCAGATGCCTTCTGCTCGTGCAGCATCTCACCCGGCGCCTAAAAATAACCCAGTCCTTACGATATAAGTCTCCTGGATAACAACACGGGCTCCTAAATATATTTATATACCCCTACCAACCACAACAGCCGACACTCCTCCCCCACTTACATAACACCTTCCTATTATATATATTCTACTGGAATATCTCCAATTCATATACAACACCCCCAATTTATTAATACAGACCCCTAACATTTGGTTTACATGATGCAAAGTAATACTAAGTAATGGTATCTACTATCCACTAATATATCCCACCCTGTTATATGTTACATGTAATTTACTATAGAGGGTTACCCTTGATTAATGTAAATATATAGCACCCCCCCTAATGAATATATATATATGTTTTTTTGTATAGGCCCCCACCCCCAGATAAACGTATCCGGACCCATATAAAGCTATATACAGGCCCCCCAGAATAAACACTAGTAGGTCCCCATATAAACGGAATCTGGCCCCCCATATAAATATTATACAGCCCCCCTCAAATAAACGAGGGACATCGGCCCCCCATAAATAATCCCTACGAGCCACCCCCCCAGAATCACAGAATGCCCCCATATAAATCCATATAATCTATAAGTCCCCCAGAATAAACGGAATCTGGCCCCCATATAATATATAACAGCCCCCCAATAGAACGGATCTGGCCCCCCATATAAATATATACAGCCCCCTCCAGGAAGAATGGATCTGGCCCTTATAATGTACACAAGGCTCCCCGTAAAAACAAGGAATTTCTGGCCTCATATAAGCATATATAGAAGATCTACTAGTACCATAGTACCCACTACCAAGGAGTATCCGGCCCCCTAATATATATATGGCCACATTAATTGATTGGCAGTAAAATTATTTTAAAACTTCTATTACCACCCTGGGCGGGTCCCACGGCGCGGCTCCCGTCTTCAGGCGCCTCTTCTGGTCAGCCGCGGCTCCGCTGAGTGACACAGGCGGCGGTACGTCATCAGGTAGCGCTGTGTCCCTGCACTGTACGGAGCGACGTTCAGCAGCGGAAAAGCGTCATGTGTCCGCTCCGCATGTAAATCGCACTGTTTCTTAGAGGACAGGGTCTGCGATTTACCTGGAGGACGGGGAGCCCCATAGTCCGCATTGAGAGCGTGCAACATGTCGCTTTTATAAGCGGTCCGTCTTCTGCCCCCGAGGCGAGATGGCTCCGCCTTCACACCACTCCATATTCAAACTGCCAGAATAATCCACCGATTTTCTTGGGTAATACGTCGCTCTTATGGGAACTAACCTAATTTATTGTTATATCACGACCAGTGGTGGTGAACCGATTGCAAACGGTAACCAGAGATGGCCCGCATACATCTCTGTGGGCACACGGGGCTGGTTCCGCAGGCACAGACGCTTTGCCTGACATGACACCTTCCTCAGTCTCAGGCAGTTCAAAGTGTGCCCAGCTTGTAAAAGTGACCCATCCTTTTTTTGGGGGGGTGCTTTTGCTTGCCTGTCCAAGATTGAGGACAGGTGTGGGACAGGGTCGGATCTGGAGTCAAAGATTCATGGGTAGCAATAGTTTTTTTACGTCCTAAAATTGGCCGTGTTGGTAACTTTGGGAAAAGCTAGTGTGTTTTGGGTCTCCATTTTGGGCACTCATCTTTACAAGATTCACCGTCACTGATAGAGAATAAGAAAGAATATACAGAATATACAATAGAAGGAGAGTGTTATGGCTCTTAAAGGTTGATAAGGACCATAATACTGTACATAACCATTCCATTAAAATGAAAAGAATACCATACATACAAAATAAAATTACCATAGTGGTTTCGATCTGTCTTTGCAGAGTCCCCAAGTGTGGGAACCCTTTACCCCGGTATCTAATTGTCAAGATTAGAAAGGCAATGGGAGATTTTTTATTTTAAGAAAGGACAAGTTTCTCAAAAACAATGGAAATAGCTAAAAAAAAATATTGAAGAATATATCATGGTACCCGCTGCTCTGTAGTAAAAACTGGATTCTTTGGATCTATCCAATGCTCTAGTAACACAATATTAAAGTTTTAGCTATGTATGGACAATAAAGAATGAATTTAACATGCCTCCAGTTCTGATTAGGCTGTAGTATGCAGAGGTACTGCAGGATACCTCGTTCTTCATCTGGAAAGATGTAATATGGTTCAATTAACCTGGATATTAATAGTTTTTGCTAGGGTCGGATATGCAGATATTATAAGTTTATTGGCTCATAAAATCTTTTATTGTTATAAGTTCACATGTGTAGAATAGTACTGTACATTAAGCAAGGCGGCAACATATTCAAGCAATATTCAATTGTTCGCGTTCGCATCTTAATATTTAGTCGTTTTCATAAAATAGATGCTAAACAAGATATTGTAGAAATGCTTAGATGGAATTGAGCCAACCTTAATGGTATCGAAACTCAACAGTTGCATCGATGTGAAGATAAGAGCGAGCTCATACGAATTTAGTTCCATAATATTCTTCTATATGGAATCATAATATCGCCTAGTACTGTCTGCACTGGTCAATCACCTCCTAAATACGGGATATAAAATACAAATCATGAAGATACGAAGGAGAACTTGATGTGAAACGAATAAGAAAAAGAGAAACAAATGGGATGGAGTTTACAGGAGACTGTTTATGTACTAAGTTAGTATGAATCGTTCTTCCTGAATTTTCTCCATGGTATTCTATTTGTTTTATCTTTGCATTTATTAATTTTTTTTTATTAAATACATATTAAAATACGTATGTGGTGAAGGTTTAATTTTTGAGCTTTTTTAAAGAATAAAACGTTATATTCAATAGTGTAATCAATGTAGTCGCATATCTTACTTCACAGGATCCGCGTCCTCCGCTTCAACCATCCTGCCCACTCTCTATTCACTGCGTACTTCCGTCGTCCAATGATAACATCCAAAAAAACGGAAGTTATCATACAATTTCTGCTCTGAACTCATAACTGGACAGGGAAATGCAGTGGGTTTTGGGGACTATTAGATTATAAAGATTTTTTCAATACACTTTAAATAGTGTACTAATTTTTTTAAAACTCTATTTTATTTAAATTTTTTCTTTATAGGCTCGATTAGACAATTTGACTCAAGGAATTCCACCTTCCCGCTCCAGTTGATCAAGGTTGGTTACTAGGGATAGGAGGCGGGTCACGAACCAACAGTGTTCCCAGTTAGCCATTCAGCTTAAAACCCTTCAGTCACTGATGCCGCGCACTTGATTGCGTATTAGCTTTTCTTCCTTTACTCCCTCGTGACTCCTGCAGTGTCCACAAACCCTACGGGCTTTTTCATTCCACTGCCCTGGTAGTCTAAGGGGCAACTTACTCCATAGAGATACAACCAGCCTCCAGCCCTCCCCAATGCTTGGATTGGCTTTGTTTTACCCTTGTGGTGACTCTGATAGAGAGTTTCTTTGTTCTGCATTAAGAAACTACATGAGAAATCTACCTACTAAGCGAACGAATCTAAGGTAGGTTCCATAGAGGCTACTGAGCATGGAGTTACCTCTCCAGGCAGAAGGACAAGGTACATCCAACGGTCCCCAGTAGCCTCGCGATCCCACACTACCTATGCATCCTCTGCATGCTCCTGCTGCTCTGTTTCTCTTGGCTGCTCATCTCTACACAAGCTTTGGCCGATGCTGAGCTTGTCTGGCAACCAGTGGTGTGGCCGATGGTTATAGCTAGTCGTTCCCTTGGAAATGGTCCTTGTGCTGCAGACTACACAGCTCATGGCGATGAGATTGGTACTGAGATCAGTACCACAGCCTATGGACATAGCCGGAGGATTTAAGCAAGGATGCACCGAGGTAGGATGATCACAGCCTTTGCTCTGACTACCCAAGTGGCTAACTCTACGCCCCAGTAACACTTCTGGAACATGTGCATGTACAGATAGACAAGCATTTATAGGGTATAGCTAAAGATATTGATAGGGTTTTAGTAGGCTAATAGGACCTACAGGAGATCTACCTTAATAGGTAATTTCTGATGGTAGGGTTCACCTTTACTTTTTTGGGAAGCAAGCTTATTACCTAACTGCACTGCTATCCTTACAGTTCCGTTGGACAAATGCTGGACAGATTCAGCATTCACCATGAGTCAACAGGTGTAGGTGCTATGGTGACATAATGGAGCATAAACAACCTTTAGGTCAAGAGGTTTAATAAGGTGTCATTCATTGTATCGTGTTAGCATATCCATTCCGGTCTATGCTTCTTAATAAGTAATACAAAAATTTATATCTGTATATAGTGCCTTCACCCAAAGGTCTCTGTCGGGGAACACTAGATCAAATAACAATCAAGAAATATAAAAAGTAATAAAACGTCATATTGTATAGCAATAGGGACAGTGAGGGCCCTAAGCAATGACGACTTGCAGTACTATCACTGCGCTACAACTAAAACTGACATGGCTTATTCCTGATCTCTTTATATCCCGATCTCCGGCCACCATTCACTGCAACCTCTTATCCCTCCATGAGACCCAAATCAATGATTAAATCTAAGTGTTTTTAATCATAGCACATCATAACACCATTATATATAAAAATCGTAACCCTGAGATTTCTGACACAACAGAAGCAACCCTTGGAGAGCAGCCTTGCCATACTGTCAGCCATAGTTAGATTAATGTAGTATAAATCACTCTATGAAGTGCTTCTACGCTCAGATCTCTAGCGAGGAACTTGCTCAGCCAACATGTCCTATTTTTATAGAAAAATTGAGGTTCACACAAAAAAAAAAGATTTTCTCCAGCTTCTTTTTCCTTCTGGTGTTTTTTTGACTATTCCACAATCTTTCTAATGGGGGGGTCCTTCCCGATCCCACCTTCTTCCTTCCTTCTTTCCCCCTCCCACATCTCCCCAAATAGTTTATCCCCTCCTCTCTATTTTTTCAACCCACTGCCCCATCCTCTTCCTCTCCTCCCTCTTCTATGTTCTCCTTCCGACGACTCCTTAAGTACTGTCGTTCTCACACCGCTATCACGCCGTGGATAGCCAAAGCAATTTCATGTGATGGTGCCCCCATGCAAAAGCTCAGATAGAACTGGTAGAACAGGTACTAACTAAAACATAAATGTCCACCCTAACTATAGTTTGGTGACAACTATTAAAGTCGGATGACCTCTGTTCGTGAACACAAGTGTGACTTTTGGATATTGAGCGAAAAACACTGAAGGCCCGACGAAACCCGCATTTTTAAAATCAACTTAGCATAGGCCTGTCACTAGCTAAAAATGAAATTCCTGGGGAAAGTTTTGTTTAAATCCTTCCATCTCCCAGGTGGGAGATTAGGTGTGAGATCATGCAGCCAGGGGCGTAACAACAGCCGTAGCAGCTACAGCCCGCTACAGACACCTATACTGCCTGCCCGACTACTAGACAAGCTGCCTTCCCGCCACCACAGACACCTGTCCTAACCACCGTCCCTCTTTCCCACCAAATTACTTTGCAATTTTACTCAGTTTTATTGTTGTTTTAGCTCTTATCACTCAGTGATGGTCAGTGTAAGATTCCAGGTTGTGGGCGGACACTCTTTAAGCAGGCACATTATGATTCCTCTAGTGCTGTCCGTAGATATTCGGGGTACATGGTTTGTCTACACTTTTATTTAGCTTCTGAACGGTCTGCTAGTATATATAATATATAATATCTGCGAAATGGTGTATTTTTGTTAATAACAGTGAATTAGAGAATGTGTTATTTTGTTATCTTGAGTATATTTAAGAATCTTGTCTTTGTGGGAATACCTCTTTAAAGGAAATCAAAATCAGGGCACACGGCGGTGCGCAGGGAGAGGAGGTGAGCGCCGCCCCTCTCACTCCCACCCCTCTCCATGGGAATATATGGTGCACTGCGCCGTATTCCATCGCATGTATGGTTACATGCCCTATCTCTCTACGGGGTATGGAGCGGTACGGTGCCGAATGTGTGCTGCACCGTACCACTCCCGTTGGGCGCAGTGCGACCATTTCCGTTTATGGGGGACATACACTCACTGGCCACTTTATTAGGTACACCATGCTAGTAATGGGTTGGACCCCCTTTTGCCTTCAGAACTGCCTCAATTCTTCGTGGCATCTACGCAGTTAAAACCGATCCAGTATGGGAAGAAAGTGATTTGAGTGGCCTTTGAACGTGGCATGGTTGTTGGACCAGAAGGGCTGGTCGGAGTATTTCAGAAATGTGATATACGGGATTGTCACGCAACAACATCCTCTTAGGGTTTACAGAGATTGTCCGAAAAAGAAAAAACCTCCAGCGAGCGCAGTTCTGTGGGCGGAAAAGCCTTGTTGATGCGAGGTCAGAGGAAATGGGCAGACTGGTTACGAGGTGCATACGAAAGGCAACAGTGACTCAACTCGCCACCCGTTACAACCAAGTAGAAGAGCATCTCTGAACGCACAGTACGTCGAACTTGAGGCAGATGGGTCAAGCAGAGAAGACCACACGGGTGCCACTCTTTCAACTAAGAACGGAAACTGAGGCTACAATTTGCCAAGCTCATCGACATGGACAGTAGAAGATTGGAAAACGTTGCCTGGTCTGATGAGTTCGTCGTTTCTGTGCGACATTCGGATGTAGGGTCAGAATTTGGCGTCACAACATGAAAGCAGTGGATCCATCCTGCCTATATCAACGGTCAGCCTGGTTGGTGGTGGTGCCATGGTGTGGGGAATATGTTATTGGCACTCTGTTGGGCCCCTTTGGTACCAATTGAGCATCGTTGAACGCACCAGGCCTACCTGAGTATTGTTCTGTCCAAGAGTCCAATCCCTTTATGACCACAGTACCCAAAAACTCGGATGGCTACTTTAAGCAGGATAATGAGCCATGTCATAAAGCTGGAATCATACTAGACTGGTTTCTTACATGACAATAAGTCACTGTATCAAATGGCCCTCCACGTCCCAGATCTCATCCATAGAGCATCTGTGGGATGGTGGAAGGGGAGTTCGCAGATCAAGGATGTGCAGTCCGACAAATCTTTCGGCAACTGTGTGATGCCTCATGTAATAGGACCAATCTCCTGAGGACGTTCACCAGCACCTTGTTGAATCTATGCCACGCAGAAATTGGGCAGTTCTAAGGCAAAGGGGTCCAACCCATTACATAGCATGGTGACCTAATAAAGTGGACCTAGTGAGTGTATGTTCCCCATAAACGGAATGTTCGCACGCGCCCAACGAGGATGGTTAGCGGTGCACGCACACTTAGTCGGCAGCAGTACCGCTCCATACCCGAGAGAGATACGGGCAGTACCATACATGCGATGGAATACGGAGCAGTTGACACCATATATTCAATGGAGGGGGTGGGGTGAGAGGGCGGCGCTCACCCTCCTCTCCCGGTCGCCGACGTGTGTCCCTGATTGTTGATTTCCTTTAAAGAGGTATTCCCACACAAGACAAGATTCTAAAATATACTCAAGATAACAACAATAAACACATTCTCTACTTCACGGTTTTAAAAAATACACCATTTCGCAGATATTATATATTAGATACTACTACAGACCGTTCAGAAGCTCATAAAAGTGTAGCAAACATTTACCCCCCGAATATTACGGAAAGCACTAGAGAATCATAATGTGCCTGCTTAAAAGAGTGTCCGCCCACAAACCTGAATCTGTACACGACCACATGAGTGAAAGAGCTAAAACAACAATAAAATGAGTAAAATTGCAAAGTAACTTTGGTGGGAAAGAGGGACGGTGGTTAGGACAGGTGTCTGTGGTGTGCGGGAAGGCAGCTGTCTAGTAGTCTGGCAGGCAAGTATAGGGGCTGTAGCGGGGCTGTAGCTGCTACGGCTTTGTTGTTACGCCCTGCTGCATGATCTCACCTAATCTCCACCTGGGAGATGGAAGATTTAAACCAAACTTACCCCAGGAATTTCATTTTTAGCTAGGACAGAGCCTTGCTCAGTTTGATTTTAAAAATGTTTTTGTCAGCATTTTGAACTATTTCACTTCTTTATAACAGTTTATTTTACATTACCTGGCTCCCTGCCATCAGCATGTGGTTAGTCGCAGGGAGGGTGTTCAGTTGCAACCTATGTGTTCCTGTATCTGTCTCCTTTCCTCCACACTTGTCAAGCTCCCTCCCTTTCCCCGGAGTTTCACCACACGCTGATGGCAGGGAGCCAGGTAATGTAAAGATAAAATATAAACTACAAACTATTGGAAGAATTTAGACGATACAAAGCATTTTTAAAAGTGAGCGTAAATTTTACTAGTAAAACCTGATCACTAGAACTAAAAAATGATATCACTGGTGAGTAAGGGTTCAAAAATAATCACATTGGGGGGTAAAATTTGTTAGAGTTCTTTCATGGGCAAACCCCTTTAAGGTTTTTTACTAGCAACAATTGGTGATAACAACAATTACAAATGCTGAGTGGGGAAGTTTGGTTGCACTGTGATTGAGAGTGGGTCCTAAAGTTATGAAATACATTTCTGCTTTGTACAAACAACAAAAAACATACGAAAAAATAGCAAAAGCAAAGGGATGTTCTGGAGATAAAGTTGAAAGTGCTGTTCCCAGTACAAATGGTGGTCAGAGACCTTTCCAGCCCTGCCAAAGATTCAGCAAGGAGTTCATTTACACGTATAGTGGACACATTGCAAACACTGAGCCCGCTATGCCCTAAGAGGGAGACCAATTTTATCAGCACAATGTGTTTTGGCTACCTGCTCGCTGTGTTTCAAGAGCCAGCACATGTCACCGTGATCTCTATGGCCATACCAAGGCTGTGCGTGTTAGAAAAAGTCCAATGCTCCACCACGAATTATAGATAGAGGCCTATTTCTGCCCACGTACTGCGACTGGTGAAGATCTTTTTCTATTTATTGGTGTTTGAGGTGGGTTTCACATGACGATAATCCACCGCACACAAATACGGACCACAAGTCTCTTGTTTCACCCCCTGTTGATGCACATTACAGTGTCAGGGTGGAGCCGATAGTATGTAGCAAAGGTAGAATTTTACTTTAAGCAGTGATGGCGAACCTTTAGAGACCGGAGGCCAAATCCAAACCAAAGTCCATGTAATCATCGCAAAGTGCCAACACGTTCTATTTAGCTAAAATCACACACCACTCTAAATAAGGGCACAATTAATACTGATACATGATGACCATTCCAGTACAAACAAGTTAAATACCACCATACTGATAATATACAGACCACCATATAAAACCAACATCACTAATTATATCACAAAGTAGGAGCAAGACAGCGGGGAATAATACACCCCATCCAGTGAGGAACACTCCCCCATCAGCGCGTTATACACTACCCCCATACACGCGAGTGATCACTACCCCCATCCCTGAGGAACACATACCCCCAGTCCACTGAGGAAACAATACCCCCATCCAGCGAGGAACACTACAACTCTCCATCCAGTGAGGAAACACTACCCCCTCCAGCGAGTAAATACCCACTCCACGATGAATCACTACCACCCCCACCCACTGAACACTACCCCCATCCACTGAGGAACAATACCTCATCAGCGAGGAACACTACCCCATCCAGTGAGGACACTACCCATCCAGCGAGTAAACCTCCCTAACTACCCAGCGCAGCGAGAATCCCCCATTCCCTCAAATCCACGAGACACATACCCATCTTGAGAGAACACTACCCAACCACCCATTCAACTGGGAACACCCCCGCCCCCATCCACTGAAGGAACATACCCCCCCTCCAGCGAGGAACACTACCCCCCAGTGCAGTATACACCCCATCCAGTGAGATACTATAACCCCCATCCACTGCGGAATCACTACCCCCATCCAGTGGCATCTGAAGGTTTTTGAATTGGGAGGGGGTGTGTAGGGTAATGGTATTGTAGGGTGGCGGGTGGGTGACACTGAACAGCCAACATCTTACATGCAATCAGGCAGGTGACATTTACCATCAATCACAATGAACATGTACTGGGCCATCAACTATACATATATAACATCTTAATATATACTGCCCTTGTCTGGAGCTCGCGGCCACCTGTGCCATGTCTGTCGAGTAGTGGGCAGTGTATGCAGCCCAGGGGTCCTGGCACATGCCAGTGGACGGGAGAATGACCGGGGCAGTATAATGGGCCACACAGACTGTGTCATACAGGGCAGTTTGGGACCACAACAATAAGCACTACCAGTTGTCAGTGTCCCAAACAGCATGAACTGCCTGCCTGTGTCATGATACAGAGCAGCTCCTGCCCTCCTGCTGGCACTCTGCTGTAGACTCACTGTGCGCTGATGACTGAAACTCAGGCATTTCCCTCTCACTCTCCCATAGCTCCCCAACCGTCCGATTTGACGGGACTTTCCGTTTTTCATACCTCTGCCCCGCGTCACGGGCAGCTATGAGATTGTCCGATTTTCCCCCCAGGTCCCGCTGTGTCCGCATAGTAAATACTTTGAAAGTCTGAACGAACAGTTACCAGAATGGCTTCTACAACATCGGGGGAATCCTTGTCAGAGAAGTGTCGGGCTATGGCGGAGAGCAGGGACCAGGATATCATCCTTCAGATCAGCTCTGTCCATATATTCACTGCATCTCTAGGTTCCCCAAGCAGACATTCGGGAGTGAATCCTTTCAGAGAAGTGTGGGCTTAGCGGAGAGCAGGGACCACGGTCCATCAGGTCAGATCAGTATCCATCCAAATGGGTACTGCATCTCCTAGGTTCCCCAGAGCAGACATCGGAGGAATCCTTTTCAGAGAAGTGTCGCTTAGCAGAAGAGCAGGGACCCACGTATCATCAAGGTTCAGATCAGTAGTCATCCCTATATGGTCACTGCATCTCCTAGGGTTCCACCAGAGCAGCATCGGGAGGGAAGCCTTTTAGAGAAGTGGTCGGCTAGCAGAGAGCAGGGACCACGTTCATCAGGTCGATCAGCATCTGGTACATATATGGTCACTGCATCTCCTAGGTTCCCCCAAGCAACATCGGGAGGGGAACACTTTCAGAGATGTCGGCTTAGCAGAGAGCAGGGGACACACGTCTCAGGTCAGATCCGGATCTATCCATATATGGTCAGCGCATCTCCTAGGTGTTCCCATAGCAGACTCGGGAGGGAATCCTCTTTCAGAGGAAGTGTCGGCTTAGCAAAGCAGGGACCACGTCATCAGTAGGATCAGCATCTGTCAGATACGGTCTCCAGGGGGCTTCCCCCAGACACAACTTCTTATATAATTAATTACTAAATGTTTGGCAGGCTAGA
Organism: Engystomops pustulosus; assembly: GCA_019512145.1. Lineage (NCBI taxonomy): Eukaryota > Metazoa > Chordata > Amphibia > Anura > Leptodactylidae > Engystomops > Engystomops pustulosus. The sequence goes on from CM033641.1 coordinate 28,746,197, forward strand.
TTCGAACCTGGGAACCTTTGCACCATAGACAGGAGGTTAAACTAACTGAGCTATACGAAACCCAGTGGATACAGAGTCTGAGGATTATTTGGTAAACTATAGACATTTATCCAGCCATGTTACATTGTGACACAGACTAATGCACTGTATATAGAGAGGGAATCTCTCAGAGATTATTATTGTAATTATTGGACTATTATTATTTTATTATAATTTTATATTTTTGGATTATATGGAGATGATATTAATAATGGTAAAAATAATAATAATCATCTCAAGAATAATAATAATTCTCCATAATAATATAATAACTAGTCCAATATTACAATACTGAGAAGATCCCTCCCTATATACCAAGGCAGTATATAGTCATAGTTTCCTTAGTTACCAAAATTCTCCACCTGAGGTTATAGCTCGTGGGTTGAGTCGACTGTGTTATTATTGTACATGGACACTGCCAGGTTCTGGTTACAAGCCCAATGAGGATAATTTTTTTTTTTTTTTTGAGATGATTTTTAGATTGTCTTGACCATGTCTACATGCCTAAATGCACTGAGTTGCCGCCATGTGATTGGCTGATTAGAAATTAAGTGTTAACGAGCAGTTGGACAGGTGTACCTAATAAAGTGGCCGGTGAGTGTATATCGGCCACCTATACGTCGCCTGTATATACATCCCCCTTGCGTTCGTCTGAATGTAGCCTAAGGAGAGGGGGTTTTGAATACCCCTGGAAGTGCCTGATACCGAAAGAGTGGGAGGTAAACAATGCCAGAGAACACAGAGCACCAGGAAAAAAATATGGCGAATGTATTGTATCATTCACAATCATTAGGGATAGTTAGCAAAATCTGATGTGCATGGTGGAAAATCCCTTTAAGAAAGGTTGGACCTGAACATCAAAGATAAAGAAGTCATGTGAAGGCAAATCAAATTCTAGGCATAACATATGTCCACTCTCTGTTCTCAGACTTTGCGGGAGGAAGCAGGTTTTGTTTGTTGAAACTAAAGCATGTGTATTTTTCGACTAACATTTATTTTCAAAACTAAACTTCCTGTTGCGGAAAATTGAAAATCCTTTCGGGGTTTCAATTATCTCCGTGAACTACGTACATAAAAGACAAAACCACAAGATGCTACAAAGCAATTTCAATCTTTTTTTATTCTGAGCACATCTGTCATTTTTGTTACTCTTAGGCAGATTCTATACAAAATCCCTAAAATCTAAGTTTTCATCAAGAATTATAAAGTGTTGATGTTTTAAAGGTTAACATCCATGTATATAGAGTATATGGAATATGTCCATTGTGCTTTACAACTAAGGTTTCCTTATTAACTAAACAGCTAAGAGTTTTTAATGCATATTTTTCAGCTTACCTGCAGATGAAATTGTAGTTAGAATCAAAGTTTTATGGCAAAAATAAATACATTTTTTGTAATTTTCATTTCTCTAATTGTCCGTGTTATTCTCTATTTTAAGTATTTTAATAAATTACATATTTTTACTTTAGTGTGAACTACAACTGACATGTTCCTGTTATTGAGTGTTAATCAGACTAAAAAGACTAAGGAAAGAAAACAAAAATGACAATTCAATACAGAAACATGAGATTTGTGGGAACCTAGTGTGGAGAGTTAAAATCCAATAAGCTTCACGAGGACCTGGTCCAATCACCTCCTCCAGGGGGGCGGGGCACACATTCCTTCGGGATGACAGACAGGTAAGAGACCTGACCATTGTGGACCTACCACCGCTTAAATACTCTGCTCCATGTCCTGTTATCGAGGCTACAATTAAGAACCTAAGTGTTCGAAACGCATCAGTTTTTTACCATGGATGTCGATTGATAATTTGATCTCATATATTTTTTCTAATAAAGTGGATTTTTAACATATAGGGGCAGATTTACTTACCCGGTCCATTCGTGATCCAGCGGCGCGTTCTCTGCGGTGGATTCGGGTCTTCCGGCGATTCACTAAGGCAGTTCCTCCGACGTCCACCAGGTGTCGCTGCTGCGCTGAAGTCCGCCGGAGTTCACGATCCTATTCCTGGTGAAGGTAAGCGCGTGTCCAGCGACACTTTTCTTTTTTAAAAATACGGTGGTTTTCCCGAATCCGTCGGTTTTCGGTCGGCCACGCAGCCGATTTCCGGCGCGATTTTTTTTGTGTCATAAAAAAAAAGGGTTGTACAATAGACCATGCAGGCTTTCTTCTGGTTAACCCTCTCAGACTCTCTGGAACTTTCCCCGGTTGAGTATAAGTTAAGGCATCCATCAATAAGGAACCTCTGGGCAGAGCAGGATTGACATGAAACACAACTTATCATTGGTTAATAATTAAACCCTCCGTTCCTAGGCAGATAATAGGTTCAGCTGCATTACCAGCTAAGTAGATGGCATCCATACCAAGGAATGCATATATCATTAGATGAAATAAATATATTATTAAGGCAACTTCATACAGGGCAACTTAGAATATAGGATATATTCCACTGTATTTCACCTTCATAACTAAGGATCACTTGAATTGTAAAGGTCTGTAAGAGACCTGTCCAGCGGGCCATTACACTTGTGCTAGTATACAATTTTCTATAACCCAATTGTACTATAACCTTTGAATTTTCAAAAGCTATAGTGAGTGCACAGGCACGGGGCTGAAACTTCCTGCACTGGCCCACTCTGCCCCTTCACACAGGACCGATTCTAGCATATTTGCTGCCTGAGGCGAATATTAAAATGCTGCCCCCCCCCACTCCCTGTTCAGTAAATGCTGAAAACTTTACTAACAATTAACAACCCTACAGACAGCTCCCTGACACTGTGTGATTGACTACAGGTTCTGAGAGGCATTAGTGGCATCTAGTACCTTATAGATGACAATCTCTTCCATCAGGAGGACTTTATTCCAGGTTCTCCAATCCATGACGTATCACTGCTGAATTCACAGCCAGATGCCTTCTGCTCCGTGCAGCATCTCCACCCGGCGTCCCTAAAAATACCACAGTCACTTACAGTATAAAGTCTCCTGGATAACAACACTGTGCTCCTAAATAATATATACCCCTCCCAACACAACTGACCGCACTCTCCCCACTTACATAACATCCCTTCCTTATTATATATATTCTACTGGAATTATCCTCCAATCAATATACAACACCCCCAATTTATTAATACAGACCCCTAACATTTGGTTTACATGATGCAAAGTAATCCTAAGTATGGTATCCTATAACTAATATATCCCACCCTGTTATTATGTTACATGTGAATTTATATAGAGTGTTACCCTGATTAATGTAAATATATAGCACCCCCTAATGAATATATATATAGGTTTAGTTGTATAGGCCCCCCCCAGTATAAACGTATCCGGCCCCCATATAAATATATACAGCCCCCCAGAATAAACAGAGTATGGTCCCCATATAAACGGAATCTGGCCCCCCATATAAATATATACAGCCCCCCCAGAATAAACGGAATCTGGCCCCCCATATAAATATATACAGCCCCCCCAGAATAAACAGAATCTGGCCCCCCATATAAATATATACAGCCTCCCCCAGAATAAACGGAATCTGGCCCCCCATATAAATATATACAGCCCCCCAGAATAAACGGAATCTGGCCCCCCATATAAATATATACAGCCCCCCCTCCAGGAAAAATTGGATCTGGCCCTTTATAAATGTACACAGGCTCCCCAGTAAAAAAAAAGGAATCTGGCCTCATATAAGCATATATAGAAGATCTACTAGTACCACTAGTACCACTACAAAGGAGTAATCGCCCCCTAATATATATATGGCCACATTAATTGATTGGACAGTAAAAATTATAAAACTTCTACTTACCCCCGGGCAGGGTGGTCCCACGGCGCGCGGCTCCCGTCTTCAGGCGCCTCTTCTGGCAGCCGCGGCTCCGCTGAGTGACACAGGCGGCGGTACGTCATCAGGTACGCCTGTGTCCCTGCACTGTACGGAGCGACGCCAGCAGCCGGAAAGGCGCTGTGTCGCAGGGGCAGAATTTGGCGTCAACAACATGAAAGCATGGATCCATCCTGCCTTGTATCAACGGTTTAGGCTGGTGGTGGTGGTGTCATGGTGTGGGGAACATTGTCTTGGTACTCTTTGGGCCCCTTGGTACCAATTGAGCATCGTTGCAACGCCACAGCCTACTTGAGTATGTTGCTGACCATGTCAATCTCTTTATGACCACAATGTACCCAACATCTGATGGCTACTTTCAGCAGGATAATGCGCCATGTCATAAAGCTGGAATGATCTCAGACTGGTTTCTTGAACATGACAATGAGTTCACTGTACTCAAATGGCCTCCACAGTCACCAGATCTCAATCCAATAGAGCATCTTTGGGATGTGGTGGAACGGGAGATTCACATCATGGATGTGCAGCCAACAAATCTGCGGCAACTGTTTGATGCCACCATGTCAATATGGACCAAAATATGGAATGCTTCCAGCACCTTGTTGAATCTATGCCTCGAAGAATTGAGACAGTTCTGAAGGCAAAAGGGGGTCCAACCCGTTACTATCATGGTGTATAGTGTATTGTGGCCCTGCCCGGCAGCACCCGGCATGTGGGTGAGTTGCACTGTATTTCCTCTTGCGCTCCAGCGTCTGGGGTATAGAGAGCTGGACGCTGCGCATGGAGACATGGGTGGATGCTGTGGAGGATCGTGGAGGCGGAGGTGTGGTTTTTGCACGGGAAGGAGTTTGGGCCAGGGTCCTGGGCAGGTGGCTGACTAGCAGAGGCAGCAGATGACACAGAGGAAGGAGCAGTGTTGTGCCCGGACGGAGGAGAACGGCCTTGGTTCCATTGAGTGGGGTGTTTAGCATTCATATGCCTCCGCATACTGGTGGTGGCTAAACTGGTAGTGGTGGAACCCCTGCTGTTCCTGGTGTGGCACAGGTTGCACACCACAGTCGGTCGGTCATCCGCTGTTTCTTTAAAGAACCTCCAGACTTCTGAATATCTAACCCTCACCACGGGAGCTTCACTACATGAAACATATGGCGCTGATGCACCAGCTCTGGTCCGGCCTCTCCGTCTGGCCCCACCACTGCCTCTTCCAACCTGTTCTCGTCGAGGACTCGCCTCCTTCTCAGAAGCACTGTGTTCACCCAGCCTATCAACCCAGCTTGGGTCTGTCACCTCATCATCCTCTGATCCCTCAGTCTGTTCCCCCCTTCGACTTCCTGCCCTGACAACAACTTCACAACTGTCTGACAACGGTGTCTCCTCATCGTCCGACACCTCTTTACACACCTCTTCCACTACGTCAACAATGTCATCATCACCCACAGACTGCGTCCGGTGGAAAACCTGGGCATCGGGAAAGACTCTGGGAAGGGTCCAGAAAACAGTTCCTCAGAGTATGCCGGTTCAAATGGCAAATTTTCCTGGGAGGGGGCAGACTGGGGGGAAGGAGGCTGAGGTGGAGGATCTGGAGGAGTGCTGATTTCGGTGACATGGGTGGACTGCGTGGAAGAGTGACTGGTGGACAAATAGCTAGAAGCATTGTCCTCAATCCACGACATCACCTGTTCTGGCCTCAACATTGCTCTACCACAAGTCCCAGTAACTTGAGACATGAACCTAGGGACTGTAGCTCTGCGGCGTACCCCTGCTCCCTCATCAACAGGTGGTGTCTCATCCCGCCCAGGACCCCTGCCCCTAGCCCTCGGGTTCAACATTTTCAAAATTAAAGTGTAAACTGTAAATTTTTTGTGTGTTTTTTTGTGTTTTTTTATTTTTAACAAAACGATCAGAAGGAATCACACAGCAACCACAGAAGATGATGATGATTGCTATGGCTCGTTTCTTACCTACACTGACAGCATACATCAGTTTTGGTTGCTAGCTGCACTACTAGTGCCAGCAAGGCCAGCCACAAGCAAAGAAAAAAAATATATAACGCTTTTGTAGCCCTAAGAAAGCCAGTTGAGTTCTAGTATGGCTAGTTTCTAACCTACACTGACAGCACACAACTGGATTTTGTGCTGTGCCTGTGACTTTAAGTTTTGGAAAAAAATTTAAAAATCATCAGACTCTGCCTAATTCAATCAAACCCCTAATAAATTGTCCCACTTAGGTGTTTGAGATGGATATGTGTGTCACTAAGAGCTAAATAGAGCGTTCACAAGTCTCCCTGCAAATTTGTCACAATATGGTACTAGCTGCACTACTAGTGCCAACAAGGCCAGCCACAAGCAAATAAAAAAAAAAAAATATATATATAACGCTATTGTAGCCCTAAGAAAGCCGGTTGGGTTCTTGTATGGCTAGTTTCTAACACGCCATTTTCTCGAGCTGGCGAAGTATTCGTCCGAGCAACGAGCAGTTACGAGTACGCTAATGCTCGAACGAGCATCAAGCTCGGACGAGTGTGTTCGCTCATCTCTACTTATAACCCAGCATCAGGGTTAATCCTGTCAAACTAATCTGATTGGCTTCAATGAAGAGGTAAGTTCCAGACTGGACCTAGGGGAGGTTGTGGGAAATCTTTCTATTTGGGTAAACAATTGGCTTACTGAAAACAGAAGGTAGTCATTAATGGCACATTCTCAGATTGGGTTGACGTTACTACTGGAGTGCCACAGGGGTCAGTATTGGGCCCCCTTCTTTTTAATATTTTAATTAATGACCTTGTAGCTGGTTTACACAGTCAAATCTCAATATTTGCAGATGATACTGTCAGGATCAGTGGTAGTTGACCCACTGTACCACCGCGAGTGATAACGTAAGCCAACACCAACACACTGGGAGTGGAATCTAAGTGGCACCTGGCTCTCACCAGAGCCCGCCGCACGCTCCGCATGTAAATCGCACCTGTTTCTTAAGGACAGGTGCGATTTACCTGGAGGACGGGAGCCCGCCCGATCGTCGCATTAGAGCGCAACATTCGCTTTTAAGGGTCCCTTCTGCCTCCCAGCAGATGCTCCCGCCTTCACACCACTCCATATCAAACTAGCCAGAATAATCTCACCGATTTCTTGGTAATACGTCGTCTTATGGAACTAACCTCAGTTTTGTTCATATAGACCAGTGTGGTGAACCTATGCACTGGTACCGAGATGGCACTCGCAGACATCTCTGTGGGCACACGGGCGGTCTCCAGGCACAGAGTTTGCCTGACATGACACCTTCCTGCAGTCTCAGGCAGTCAAAGTAGTGCCCAGCTATGTAAAGTGACCCATCCTGTGCTGCTGTGTCCTGTCCGAAGAGTGAGAAGGTGTGGACAGGGTCGGATTGGAGCTCAAAGATTCTGGTAGCAATAAGTTTTACTCCTAAATTGCCGTGTTGGTACTTTGGGAAAAGCTAGTGTGTTTTGGGTCTCATTTGGGCACTCGATCTTTAAAAGATTCACCGTCACTGATTAGAATATAGAAAGAATATACAGAATATACAATAGAAGGAGAGTGTTATGGCTTAAAGGTTGATAGGACCATAATACTGTACATAACCATGCATAAAATGAAAAGATACATACATACAAAATAAAAGATACCATAAGTGTTTCGATCTGCTTTGCAGTAGCCCCAAGTGTGGAACCTTTACCCCGGTATCTAATCTGTCAAGATTAGAAAGCAATGGGATTTTTTTTAAGAAAGGACAATGTTTCTCAAAACAATGGAAATAGCTAAAAAAAAATTGAAGAATATATCATGGTACCCTTGGCTCTGTATGTAAAACTTGATCTTGGGATCTATCCAGATCTGCATAGTAAACAATAATTAAAGTTTTTAGCTTGTATGGAAATAAAGAATGAATTTAACATGCCTCCAGTCTTATTAGGCTTTATATGCAGAGGTACTGCAGGATACCTCGTCTCATCTGGAAAGATAATGGTTCAATTACCTGGGATATTAATAGTTTTGCTAGGGCAGGATATTGCAGATATATAAGTTTATTGGCTCATAAAATCTTTTATTGTATAATCACAATGTAGATAGTACTGTACATTAAGCAGCAGGGCAACAATATTCAAGCAATATTCAATTGTTCGCTTCGCATCTTACATATTTAGTGTTTAATAAAATAGAACTAACAAGATATTGTAGAAATGCTAAGATGGATATGAGCCAACCTTAATGGTATCGAAACTCACAGTGCATCGATGGAAGATAAGAGCAGAGCTCATACGAATTTATTCCCATAATTCTTCTATATGGAAATCATAATATCGCTATGTACCGTCTGCACTTGGTCAATCATCTCTTAAATATCCTGGATTATAAAATACAAATATGAAGATACGAAGGAGAACTTGATGGAAATAATAAGAAAAAGCAACAAATGGGACTGGAGTTTACGAGGAACTTTATTACTAAGTTAGTAATAACTTCTTCTGAATTTCTCCATGGTATTCTATTTTTTTATTTTGCATTTATTAATTTTTTTTATTACATACATATTAAAATACCGTATGTTGTAAGGTTTAATTTTTGAGGCTTTTTTAAAGAATAAAACGTTATATTCAATAGTGTTAATCAATGTAGTCCATACTTACTTCAGGATCCGCCGTCCTCCGCTCACCACTGCCCACTCCTATTTCACTGCGTAACTTCCCTCGTCCAATGATAACATCCAAAAAACGGAAGTTATCATACAATTTCTGCTCTGACTACATAACTGGACAGGAAATGCAGTGGGTTTGGTGACTATTTAGATTATAAAGTATTTTTTAATACACTTAAATATGTATAATTTTTTAAAACTCTATTTTATTTAATTTTTTCTTTATAGGCTCAGATTAGACAATTGCTCAGGAATTCCACTTCCGCTCCAGTTGATCAAGGATTGTTACTAGGGATGAGGGGTCCCGAACCAAAGTTCCAGTTAGCATTCAGGCTTAACCCCTTCAGTCACTGATGCCGGCACTGATTGCGATTAGCTTTTTTCTTCCTTTACTCCCTCATGACTTGCATGTCCACAACCCTACGGTTTCATGTCCACTGCCCTGGTAGCTAAGGCAACTTACTCCATAGGATGACACCAGCCTCAGCCCTCCCCAATGCCTTGGATTGGTTTGTTGTTACCTTGTGGTGACTCTGTGATAGAGAGTTTCTTTTTCTGCATTAAGAAACCTACCACAGAAATCTACCTACTAAGGAACATCTAAAGGTAGGTTTCCAGAGAGGCTACTGGAGCATGGAGTTCACCTCTCAGGCAGAAGGAACAAAGGTACATCCAAGGTCCCAGTAGCCTCGCGATCCCTCCCTACTATGCATCCTCTGCATGCTCCTGCTACTGCTCTTGCTGCTCATCTCTACATCAAGCTTTGCGCTGAAGTAGATCTGGCAACAGTGGTGAGCCCATGTGTATAGCAGCGTTCCCTTGGAAATGGTGGCTGGACTACAGCCATGGCGTGAGCTTATGGACAGTTCACAGCAGGAGCATGCGGAGCAGCAAGGATGCACAGGTAGGAGGATCACAGCCTTTGCTCTGACTACCCAGAGTGGCTACTCTACCCCCAGTAACTTCTGGGAAATTTTGCATGTAAGATAGAAAGCATTATAGGGTTAGCTAAAGATAGATTAGGTTTTAGTAGGCTAATAGGAACCTAACGAGATTACCTTAATAGGTAGATTTCTGATGGTAGGTTCCCTTTACTTTTTGGGAATCAAGCTTATTCCTACTGCACTGCTATCCTTCAGTTCCGTTGGACAAATGCTGGACAATTCAGCATTCACCATGAGTCAACAGGTTAGGGCTGCTATGGTGACATAATGGAGGCATAAACAACCTTAGGATAAATAGTTAATAAGTGTCATTCATTGTATCGTGTAGCATATCCATGGTCTATTTCTTAAATAAATAATAAAAATATCTTTATATAGTGCCATTCAAAGTCTGGGGAACATATCAAATAAAATAAGAATATAAAAGTAATAAAAGTCATTGTAACAATAGGAATGAGGGCCCTGCTCGAGACTTGCGTCTATGAGGTAAACTAACATGCTTTGACATGGGACTTCATTCCAGAATTCTCTTTATATATACTCGGCCAATCACTGATTCTTAAAATTTAGTGTTTTTATCAATAGCACATGCATACACATTATAATAAAAATGTAACCTGAGATCTGCACAACAGCAGCACCCTGAGAGCAGCCTTTCCATAGTTCACCAAGTTATATTAGTATAAATACTCTATGAAGGCTTCTAGCTCCAGATTCTGAAGGAGAACTCTCAGACCAACATGTCTATTTTTATAGAAAAATTGAGGTTCACACAAAAAAAAAAAGATGTAGCAAGAAGTGATGTTGCAAAAGCAGAGTAACAGGCTAAAAAAAATTCCTACCCTTAGTGGGTGCCAACTATTAAAGTGGACCTGTCGTGAAGTGTTACTTTTGGGATATTTGCTTAAAAAAAAACTAAGGCATAGAGACCAATTACAATGGACAAATACCTAAATGGGCAGTACAAGAATCTCTGCAAACCTTTTATACCTTGGCCTGTTACTAGACAAGGTACCCCTCTGCGCCTAGAGGAAGGCGTTCTACCATGACCATAGACAGGGGCATCCTCTACACCTAGAGGAGAGGCAGTTCTACCATCACCATAGACAGGGGACATCCCTACACCTAGAGGAGAGGAGTTTCTACCATCACCATAGAGAGGGGGCATCCTCTACACCTAAGGAGAGGAGTTCTACCATCACCATAGACAGGGGGCATCTCTCACACTAGAGAGAGGCAGTTATACAATCACCATAGAGAGGGGCATCCTCTACACCTAGAGGAGAGGAGGTTCTACCATCACATCGACAGGGGACTCCTCTACACTAGAAGTTCTACAATCGCCATAGACAAGGGACATCCTCTACACCTAGAGGAGATAGGTTTCTACCATCACCATATTACCGGGGGGCATCCGTCACCCAGAGGAGAGGATTTCTATCATCACCATAAGACGGGACATCTCTACACCTAGAGGAGAGGAGTACTACCATCACCAGAGAGGGACATCCTCTCCACCTAAAGGAGAGGAGTTTCTACCATCACCATAGAGAGGGGGCATCCCTACACCTAGAGGAGAGGAGGTTCTACAATCGCCATAAACAGGGGGCATCCTGTACCCCCAGAGGATGGGACGTTTCTATCATCACCATAGACAGGGACATTCTCTACACCTAGAGGAGAGGACGTCTATCTTCACCATAGACAGGGGCATCTCCACATCTAGAGGAGTGGAAGTTCTACCTAAACATAGACAGGTGGCATCCTGTACCCCCAGGAAGAGAGGTTCACATTACATAGACAAGGGGATACTCTACACCTAGAGGAGAGGTGGTTCTACTATGGCAATAGACATTGCCATCCTTTGGCCTGGTTGAGAGCGGTTATACCATTGACATAGACAGGGGGCATCCTCTACACCTAGAGGAGAGGCAGTTCTACCCATCCCATAGACAGGGGACATCCTCTACCCTAGAGGAGAGGAGGTTCTACCATCACCATAGGAGAGGGGCATCCTCTACACCTAGAGAGAGGAGGTTCTACAATTGCCATAGACAAGGGACATCCTCTACACCTAGAGAAGAGCTTCTACCACCACCACCCAAACATAACAGGGGCATCCTTACACCCAGATGAGAGGCGTTTATCATCACCATAGACAGGGGACTCCTCTCACCTAGAGGAGAGAGGTACTACACTCACCATAGAGAGGGACTCCTCTACACCCTAAAGGAGAGGAGTTTCTACCATCACCATAGAGAGGGGGCATCCTCTACACCTAGAGGAGAGGATGTTCTACCACACCTAGACAGGGGGGGCCCTCTCTACACCTAGAGGAGAGGCAGTTAACAATCACCTAGAGAGGGCATCCTCTACACTAGAGGAAGGAGGTCTACAATCGCCATAGACAAGGACATCCTCTACACCTAGAGATAGGAGGTTCTACCATCACCATAACCGGGGGCATCCTGTCACACCCAGAGGAGAGATTTCATCATCACCATAGAACATTGGGGGACATCCTCTACACAACTAGAGGAAGGAAGGTACTACCAATCACCAAGAGGGGCTCTCTACTACCTGGAGGACGATTCGGGCGCCGACGGGCGCCCGAATCGTCCGCATTGGAGCGGCAAAATGTCGCTTTTTAAGCGGTCCTCTTCTGCCTCCCAGTCAGATGCTCCCGCCTTCACACCACTCCATATCAAACTAGCCAGATAAATCTCACCGATTTCTTGGTAATACGTCGTCTTATGGAACTAACCTCAGTTTTGTTCATATAGACCAGTGGTGGTGAACCTATGGCACTGGTACCAGAGATGGCACTCGCAGACATCTCTGTGGGCACACGGGCTGTCTTCCAGGCACAGAGTTTGCCTGACATGACACCTTCCTGCAGTCTCAGGCAGTCAAAGTAGTGCCCAGCTATTGTAAAGTGACCCATCCTGTGCTGCTTGGTCCTGTCCGAAGAGTGAGAAGGTGTGGACAGGGTCGGATTGGAGCTCAAAGATTCTGGTAGCAATAAGTTTGTTACTGCCTAAATTGCCGTGTTGGTACTTTGGGAAAAGCTAGTGTGTTTTGGGTCTCATTTTGGGCACTCGATCTTTAAAAGATTCACCGTCACTGATATAGAATATAGGATAAGAATATACAGAATATACAATATAGAAGGAGAGTGTTATGGCTTAAAGGTTGTATAGGACCATAATACTGTACATAACCATGCATAAAATGAAAAGATACATACATACAAATAAAAGATACCATAAGTGGTTTCGATCTGCTTTTGCAGTAGCCCCAAGTGTGGAACCTTTACCCCGGTATCTAATCTGTCAAGATTAGAAAGCAATGGGAAGATTTTTTTTTAAGAAAGGACAATGTTTCTCAAAACAATGGAAATAGCTAAAAAAAAATTTGAAGAATAATATCATGGTACCCGTGGCTCTGTATGTAAAACTTGAATTCTTGGGATCTATCCAGATCTGCCTAGTAACAAATAATTAAAGTTTTTAGCTTGTATGGAAATATAAAGAATGAATATTAACATGCCTCCAGTCTGATTAGGCTTTATATGCCAGAGGTACTGCAGGATACCTCGTCTCATCTGGAAAGATAATGGTTCAATTTCACCTGGGATATTAATAGTTTGCTAGGGCAGGATATTGCAGATATATAAGTTTATTGGCTCATAAAATCTTTTATTGTATAATGCACAATGTAGGATAGTACTGTACATTAAGCATCAGGGCAACAATATTCAAGCAATATTCAATTGTTCGCCTTCGCATCTTACATATTTAGTGTTTAATAAAATAGAATCTAACAAGATATTGTAGAAATGCTAAGATGGAATATGAGCCAAACCTTAATGGTATCGAAACTCAACGGTGCATCGATGGAAGATAAGAGCAGAACGTCATACGAATTTATTCCCATAATTCTTCTATATGGAAATCATAATATCGCTATGTACCGTCTGCACTTGGTCAATCATCTCTTAAATATCCTGGATTATAAAATACAAATATGAAGATACGAAGGAGAACTTGATGGAAACTAATAGAAAAAGCAACAAATGGGACTGGAGTTTACGAGGAACTTTTATTACTAAGTTTAGTAATAACTTTCTTCCTGAATTCCTCCATGGTATTCTATTTTTTTATTTTGCATTTATTAATTTTTTTTTATTACATACAATATTAAAATACCGTATGTTGTAAGGTTTAATTTTTGAGGCTTTTTTAAAGAATAAAACGTTATATTCAATAGTGTTTAATCAATGTAAGTCCATACTTACTTCAAGGATCACCGGTCACTCCGCTGCCACCACTGCCCACTCCTATTTCACTGCGTACTTCCTCGTCCAATGATAACATCCAAAAAACGGAAGTTATCATACAATTTCTGCTCTGACTACATAACTGGACAGGAAATGCAGTGGGTTTGGTGACTACTTAGATTATAAAGTATTTTTTTAATACACTTAAATATGTATATAATTTTTTTTAAACTCTATTTTATTTAAATTTTTTCTTTATAGGCTCAGATTAGACAATTGCTCAAGGAATTCCACCTTCCAGCTCCCAGTTGATCAATGGATTGTTACTAGGGATGAGGGGTCCCGAACCAAAGTTCCAGTTTAGCATTCAGGCTTAACCCCTTCAGTCACTGATGCCGGCACTGATTGCGATTAGCTTTTTTCTTCCTTTACTCCCTCATGACTTGCATGGTCCACAACCCTACGGTTTCATGTCCACTGCCCTGGTAGCTAAGGCAACTTACTCCATAGGATGACACCAGCCTCAGCCCTCCTCCAATGCCTTGGATATGGTTTGTTGTTACCTTGTTGTGACTCTTGATAGAGAGTTTCTTTTTCTGCATTAAAGGAAACCTACCATCAGAAATCTACCTACTAAGGAACATCTAAAGGTAGGTTTCCAGAGAGGCTACTGGAGCATGGAGTATCCTCTCCAGGCAGAAGGAACAAAGGTACATCCAAGGTCCCAGTAGCCTCTGCGATCCCTCCCTACCTATGCATCCTCTGCATGCTCCTGCTACTGCTCTTGCTGCTCATCTCTACATCAGAGCTTTGCGCATGTGAAGTAGATCTGGCAACAGTGGTGATGCCCATGTGTATAGCAGCGTTCCCATTGGAAATGGTGCTGGAGCTACAGCGCATGCGCTGAGCTTTGATGGAGCAGTTGAACAGCAGGAGCAGTAGCAGGAGCAAGCAGAGGATGCACAGGTAGGGAGGGATCACAGCCTTTGCTCTGACTACCCAGAGTGGCTACTCTACGCCCCAGTAACCTTTCTGGGAAATTTGCATGTAAGATAGAAAGCATTATAGGGTTAGCTAAAGATAGATTAGGGTTTAGTAGGCTAATAGGAACCTAACATGAGATCTACCTTAATAGGTAGATTTCTGATGGTAGGTTCCCTTTACTTTTTTGGGAATCAAGCTTATTCCTAACTGCACTGCTATCCTTCAGTTCCGTTGGACAAATGCTGGACATATTCAGCATTCACCATGAGTCAACAGGTTAGGGCTGCTATGGTGACATAATGGAGGCATAAACAACCTTAGGTAAATAGTTGTAATAAGGTCATTCATTGTATCGTGTAGCATATCCATGGTCTATGTTCTTATAATAATAATAAAAATAATCTTTATATAGTGCCATTCAAATTCTGGGGAACATATACAAATAAAATAAGAAATATAAAAGTAATAAAAGTCATATGTAACAATAGGAATGAGGGCCCTGCTCGCAAGAGCTTGCAGTCTATGAGGTAACTAACATGACTTTGACATGGGACTTCATTTCAGAAATTCTCTTTATATATGACTCGGCCAATCACTGATTCTTAAAATCTAAGTGTTTTTATCAATAGCACATGCATACACATTATATAAAAATGTAACCTGAGATCTGCACAACAGCAGCACCCTGGAGAGCAGCCTTTCCATAGTCACCAAGTTATATTAGAATGAAATAACTCTATGAAGGCTTCTAGCTCCAGATTCTGAAGGAGGACTTCTCAGACCAACATGTCTATTTTTATAGAAAAATTGAGGTTCACACAAAAAAAAAAAGATGTAGCAAGAAGTGATGTTGCAAAAGCAGAAGTAAACAGGCTAAAAAAAAATTCCTACACTATAGTGGTGCCAACTATTAAAGTGGACCTGTCGTGAAGTGTTACTTTTGGGATATTTAGCTTAAAAAACTGAAGGCAGAGAGACCTAATTACAATGGACAAATACCTAAATGGGCAGTACAAGAATCTCTGCAAAGACCTTTTTATACCTTGGCCTGTTACTAAGACAAGGGGACATCCTCTGCGCCTAGAGGAGAGGCAGTTCTACCATGACCATAGACAGGGGGCATCCTCTACACCTAGAGGAGAGGCAGTTCTACAATCGACCATAGACAGGGGCATCCCTACACCTAGAGGAGAGGAGGTTTCTACCATCACCATAGAAGGGGCATCCTCTACACCTAGAGGAGAGGAGGTTCTACCATCACCATAGACAGGGGGCCTCCTCTACACCTAGAGGAGAGGCAGGATACAATCACCATAGAGAGGGGCATCCTCTACACCTAGAGGAGAGGAGGTTCTACCATCACCATTCGACAGGGGACATCCTCTACACTAGAGATGTTCTACAATCGCCATAGACAAGGACATCCTCTACACCTAGAGGAGAGTAGGTTTCTACCATCACCATAAGCCGGGGGCATCTGTACACCCAGAGGAGAGGATTCCTATCATCACCATAGACACGGGACATCCTCTACACCTAGAGGAGAGGAGAGTACTACCATCACCAGAGAGGGAATCCTCTACACCTAAAGGAGAGGAGTTCTTACCATCACATAGAGAGGGGGCATCCTTCTACACCTAGAGGAGAGGAGGTTCTACAATCGCCATAAACAGGGGGCATCTGTACACCCAGAGAGTGGACGTTCTATCATCACCATAGACAGGGGACATTCTCTACACCTAGAGGAGAGGACGTCAATCTTCACCATAGACAGGGGGCATCTCCACATCTAGAGGAGTGGAAGTTCTACCTAAAACATAGACAGGTGGCATCCTGTACACCCAGAGGAGAGGAGGTTTACCATTACCATAGACAAGGGGGATACTCTACACATAGAGGAGAGGTGGTTCTACTATGGCAATAGACATTGCCATCCTTATGCCTGGTGTGAGAGGCGGTTATACCATTGACATAGACAGGGGGCATCCTCTACACCTAGAGGAGAGCGCAGTTCTACCATACACCATAGACAGGGGACATCCTCTACACCTAGAGGAGAGGAGTTCTACCATCACCATAGAGAGGGGGCATCCTCTACACCTAGAGAGAGGAGGTTCTACAATTGCATTAGACAAGGGACATCCTCTACACCTAGAGAGAGGACTCTACCATCCACCATAGAAGGGGATCTACACCCAGAGAGAGGACGTTTATCATCACCATAGACAGGGACTCCTCTACACCTAGAGGAGAGGAGGTACTACATCACCATAGAGAGGGAATCCTCTACACCTAAAGGAGAGGAGTTTCTACCATCACCATAGAGAGGGGGCAATCCTCTACACCTAGAGGAGAGGAGTTCTACACACACACTAGACAGGGGGGCATCCTCTACACCTAGAGGAGAGGCAGTTATACAATCCAACATAGGGGGCATCCTCTACACCTAGAGAGAGAGGTCTACAATCGCCATAGACAAGGGACATCCTCTACACCTAGGAGAGGAGGTTCTACCATCACCATAGACCGGGGGTCATCTTCCACCCAGAGGAGAGGATCTATCATCACCATAGACAGGGGACATCCTCTACACCTAGAGGAGAGGAGGTACTACCATCACCAGAGAGGGGACATCCTCTACACCTAAAGGAGAGGAGTTTCTACCATCACCATAGAGAGGGGGCATCCTCTACACCTAGAGGAGAGGAGGTTCTACAATCGCCATAAACAGGGGGCATCCTGTACACCCAGAGGAGTGGACGTTCTATCATCACCATAGACAGGGGACATTCTCTACACCTAGAGGAGAGGACGTTCTATCTTCACCATAGACAGGGGGCATCCTCCACATCTAGAGGAGTGGAAGTTCTACCTAAACATAGACAGGTGGCATCCTGTACACCCAGAGGAGAGGAGGTTCTACCATTACCATAGACAAGGGGGATCCTCTACACCTAGAGGAGAGGTGGTTCTACTATGGCAATAGACATTGCCATCCTTTATGCCTGGTGGAGAGGCGGTTATACCATTGACATAGACAGGGGGCATCCTCTACACCTAGAGGAGAGGCAGTTCTACCATCACCATAGACAGGGGACATCCTCTACACCTAGAGGAGAGGAGGTTCTACCATCACCATAGAGAGGGGGCATCCTCTACACCTAGAGGAGAGGAGGTTCTACAATTGACATTAGACAAGGGGACATCCTTACACCTAGAGAGAGGAAGCTTTACCATCCACCATAGACAGGGGATCGTACACCCAGCAGGAGGAGGACGTTTATCATACCATAGACAGGGGACATCCTCTACACCTAGAGGAGAGGAGGGTATCTACCATCACCATAGACAAGGGGAATCCGCTACACCTAAGAGGAGAGGAGTTTCTACCATCACCATAGAGAGGGGGCTCCTCTACACCTCATAGGAGAGGAGTTTCTACAATCACATAGACAGGGGGGCATCTCTACACACTAGAGGCGAGGCAGTTATACAATCAACATAGGCGCGGGGGCATCCTCCTGACACCTAGAGGAGAGGAGGTCTATCACATGCAGGTCCCTCACTAATAGTCATCCCAAGACAGGACATCCTCTAACACCTAGAGGAGAGAGGTTTCTACCATCACATAACCGGGGGGCATCTTCGTC
Organism: Engystomops pustulosus; assembly: GCA_019512145.1. Lineage (NCBI taxonomy): Eukaryota > Metazoa > Chordata > Amphibia > Anura > Leptodactylidae > Engystomops > Engystomops pustulosus. The sequence goes on from CM033641.1 coordinate 28,764,593, forward strand.
ACCCAGAGGAGAGGATGTTCTTATATCACATAAGACAGGGACATCACTCTACACACTAGAGGAGAGGACTGTACTACCATCACCAGAGAGGGACATCCTCTCCACCTAAAGGAGAGGAGTTTCTACCATCACCATAGAGAGGGGGCATCTCTACCCTCCTAGAGGAGAGGAGGTTCTACAATCGCATCAAACAGGGGATCACTGTACCCAGAGGAGTGGACTTCTATCATCACCATAGACAGGGGACATTCTCTACACCTAGAGGAGAGGAAGTTCTATTCACCATAGACAGGGGCATCTCTACACCCAGAGGAGGGCAGTTCATCATCACCGACACAGGGGGCATCCTCCACATCTAGAGGAGGGAGGAGTTTACCTAAACATAGACAGGTGGCATCCTGTACACCCAGAGGAGAGGAGGTTCTACCATTACCATAGACAAGGGGATCTCCTTACACCTAGAGAGAAGGTGGTTCTACTATGGCAATAGACATTGCCATCCTTTATGGCCTGGTGGAGAGGCGGTTATACACATTGACATAGACAGAGGCATCCTCTACACCTAGAGGAGAGGCAGTTCTACCATCACCATAGACAGGGGAACATCCTCTCCACCTAGAGGAGAGGAGCTTCTACCATCACCATAGACAGGGGCACACTCGTACACCCAGAGAGAGGACGTTCTATCATCAGCCATAGACAGGGGACATCCTCTACACTAGAGGAGAGGGTACTACAATCACCATAGAGAGGGGACACTCTACCCACCCGAGGTATACCCCATCCCTGGAGGGCCCTCCCTAACCCCCCCCCACTAGGAGGAGTCCCTCCCTAGGCCCCCCCCCCAAACTCCCCAATCTATGCCCGGACCGCCCCCCCCCCCCCCCCCCCCCCCCCATAACATGATAACAGGGGGCATCCTCTTACACCGAGGAGAGAGGCAGTTCTAATCACCATCAGACAGGGGATCCTCCTCATCCTAGAGGAGAGGAGAGGAGGTCTACCTCACCATGAGATGGGGGCATCCTCTACACCTAGAGGAGAGGAGGTTCTACAATCGCCACAGACAAGGGACATCCTCTACACCTAGAGGAGAGGAGCTTCTACCATCACCATAGACAGGGGGCATCCTGTACACCCAGAGGAGTGGACGTACTATCATCACCATAGACAGGGGACATCCTCTACACCTAGAGGAGAGGACGTTCTATCTTCACCATAGACAGGGGGCATCTTCTACACCTAGATGAGAGGAGGTTCTACCATCACCATAGACAGAGGGCATCCTCTAAACCTAGAGGAGAGGCGTTTCTACTATCACCATAGACAGGAGGCATCTTCTACACCTAGATGAGAGGAGGTTCTACCATCTCCATAGACAGGGGAGATCCTCTACATCTAAAGGAGAGGTGGTTCTACCATCACCATAGACAGATGGCATTCTCTACGCCTAGAGGAGAGGCAGTTCTGCCAGCACAATAGAGAGTGGACATCCTCTACACCTAGAGGAGAGGAGGTCCTACCATCACCATAGACAGGAGGCATCCTCTACACCTAGTGGAGAGACGTTTCTACTATCACCATAGACAGGAGGCATCTACTACACCTAGAGGAGAGGCGGTTCTACCATCACCATAGACAGAGATTCTTTACTCTTAGAGAAGTGAGACTGTTTAAAGTATTAATTAAGGTCGGATTATTTGTACATGTTCAAGAGTGGCCTGGATGCCTTTCTTGGTAACAAAAATATCAAGGGGTTACTAATATGGGTCCACATGTTAATGTGGTGAATGGTTTCAGATGAATCTGATATGTGCTAGATGATAAATATGCAAATATGTTTTCCAAGGTGGGAAGTGGAAAAAAATGTCTCCTTTTGCTTTCTTGAAAGGCAGCGCCTTTGATATCCCCTTTGTAATGGGGCTGCCTTTTAAGGTAGCAAAATGAGTCATTGTTTTCCATTTCAAACTTTGGAAAACATATTTTTATATTTCCCAGAATCCCCTTGTGGAGCAGCAATGCTTATAAGTCTCGCCTATAAGGTGCCATAATTGGCAAACTCTCCATAAGGAGAACTCTTACTTTCTGACCAATTGCTAGATGGGGCAGAAACATGTAGCTGCTCAATTTTATTATGCATGGACAGTAGAAAATGGACCCAACATTCTCTTACGTCTCTTAAGTTATATTATTTGGTAAAATTTTTACAGGACCCAGCTCTGCTATAATCTATGGCTTCGTATAACCTTGAATTTCCCTCCAGTATTTTCAATAAGTGCCCGAACCATGTTAAATCAGTTATTTTCAAATTCGGGAAATGGTTTAGTGGGTTTGTGTTTGCCTTTAAAAATGTAATACTACAGATTATAGCTTTTACTATATAAAAATTATATGGAGGAAACAAAATATATAGAGCATTGAGAAATGTGCTGATTGTGTGATAAAGGGCAAGATAAGGCACCAGCAACACGCAGTTAAGGCTATGTTTTATGATATGAAGGAATGCATAGTTGTCAAGCTCGATCAACTTAAATGCTCTGAAGGAGTTTGGTTTCTGGTTTAGGAACGTGGCAGACTGCCTGGCTCTTCATGAAGACATTTCAATCCAAGAACAGCACAGCTGAATATTTTTGCCTGTCCACTGCTTGAAATGACCTTTTGTTGCGTGGTTTGGTCTCCCATATATAATTTCTACTACACGTTCAGCTGAGCTCATGAGAACAGCAGTCACTGACTCTCCTTCATACTTAGAAGAGTGTTGTAGTATGCACCCTGGAGACCACCTTACAAAAACTTTTACACTAGGCTTGTGGAAAATGGAACATTTAGTAGATAGCGGTACAAGTTAAACCGAGCAAATCGTCTTGTAGGTCCAAAATATAATAGAACAATTGTTGCTTCCTACTAGTTTTCTGGAAGTGGAGAGGCCTTTTTCTGCTACATTTCCAGGAATATTTGTCAATTCCCATTGGTAAGTTGCGGGTTGAAAGACAGTCAATCCATAAAGATCATGATTCCATATACTATATAAAATCATACAAAATTGACATTAAAGGCAGGGCCATTTTGACCACAGGAGAAAGAGTACAACTGCAACAGGTCCAATGTCAGGGGGCTCTGTTAGTCCCAACCAAAACTCTATCTGTATTGTTGGATTCATATATATATATATACCCATGGTAAGGTATCCATAAAATGAGGTCACGGTCCAGCGTCCAGCCATATTTAAGGACATTGTTTTATCTTTTTGGCATACTAGGCATGCCAAGAAGGCCTGTTCTATTCTTTTATGACTTTTCTGATTGCTTCCTACTATTCCTACTAATATTCCTACTAATACTTCCATTCTTAGTTCCTCCTGAGCTGGTTGGTGGAAACTTGCATACACATTAGGTAGAAGTCTTTGCGATCTCTTAAAAGTGGAGATCAAACTGCTCCTTTCTAATCACTGCCTTTTAATGATGTTTAAAAGCACATGAATAGGACTTACACTTACTACTTATCTCCAGCTTCCCTCAGCTCCTTCTTGCATCACCCCTCCATTCTCTATAGACTTCTGTGTAAAATAATGGAATGAAACCTCTGTGAGGTGCAGTCCATTCTGCTCTACAAGACAGACTAAACAGAGATTTCGGAGCATATATCAGCTAAAAAGTTACTGACTATAACAGTGGTGGCGAACCTATGGCACAGGTGCCAGAGGTGGCACTCGGAGCACTCTCTGTGGGCACCCTCCCTGTCCCTGGCCACCCAGGATGTGCTGTAATCAGTGCTATTTTAAAACTACACATCATTAGCTGCCTATGACAACAGGAGGAGCAAGGAGGTGCAGAAAAGGTTGAGTTATTATTGGAGCTCCTGTTCTGGGCCCCGCAATTCTACCACGACAAAACAGGTAGCCACATGTTACTGTTTAAATTGTCATGTTGGCACTTTGCACTTATATAAGTGGGTTTGGTTGTAGTTTGGGCACTCAATCTCTAAAAGGTTCGCCATTACTGGACTAGAAGATCAAGTCCGGCCCGGCATTACGGGGCGCCAAACTGGGCATTTGCTCAGGGCCCCTGTCCTGTAGACTTGTAGAAGATGTTTTGTGATCATCTATCAAGTTTTTTCGTCATCTATCTAATTATCTGTCTCCTATTTATTATCTATCCATCTACAAATCAATAAATCCATCTTCTATCTTTCTTCTATCTATCTATCTCTCATATTTATCTTCTATCATCTGTCTATCTCCTAAAACATTCTCCTACAGATCCCTTAATTACAGATACTTACCTACTACAGAGTGTTATTATTGTGCAGGAATAAAGAAGCCTCTAACTGACCGTGACTGCTCATAAAATAGTTTTAATTTGGGGCCCCACTTTTAGTTTTTCCCGGGGCCCCACTTTATCTAAAATCAACCCTGCATCTTGTCATCTCTGAATCTCTGTGTCAATGATGACTAAAATCCGAAAAGTTTCTCCATAGAATGAGACAGACGACAGCTTGCCTTTCTACAGGTGAATTCTTCAGAGTCTCCCAAATAAGTAGATATCTTCATGTATTCTTGGAGGACGCTCCTGCACCACTGTCAAGGCTTGTTACTAGAGATGAGCGAACATATTCGTCCGAGCTTGATGCTCGATCGAGCATTAGCGTACTCGTAACTGCGGGGGGGGGGTCTGTGATTAATGCATTTCCCACCCTCGGCTTATACTCGAGTCAATAGGTTTTCCCAGTTTTTGATGGTAAAATTAGGGGTCTCGGCTTATACTCGGGTCGGCTTATACTTGAGTATATACGGTAACATTGGTTTTGCTGTATCAAATCTATTAAAGACTGAATTTATAGGACAATAAACACAGCTAAGACTAAACCCTACATTATGTATTTTTAACCACTTGCTGCAAACTAATAATAATTGGTTGGTAAGGGTAGTATGGAGAGGGCTTGTGGGTATATTGCAGCAAACAGCAATAGTTATCCCCTGCAATTGATGCCGGCACCAATTGCATTGCCGGTGGTAATCTGTTCCTATGATAACCCAGACCGATACAGATCATGAGCAAAAATGCTTTGCTATTGCATTGCAGTATATGGTATGAGTGATCAGACCTCCTTGGATTAGAACACTCTAGTGCAGTGATGGCAAACCTTTTAGAGACCGAGTGCCCAAACTACAACAAAGACTCGCTTATTTATCACAAAGTGCCATCACAGAAATTTAATTTGTGATTTATACTCCGTTCTCTGTCACAGTTTTCATTGATACCATCACTCTGAGGACACCAATAAAGCAGAAAATAGTCCCAGGTAGAGCTGTCACTTTAAAATAGCTCTGTGCACAGCAAGTCCTGGGCTGTCTGGGACTGCAGGAAGATACCAGGAGTCATCTCTGGTGATGGCCTGGGTGCCCACAGAAAGGGCTCCGAGTGCCACCTCTGGCACCAGTGCCATAGGTTAGCCATCACTGCTCTAGTGGGACTCAAAGACAAAAAAAATAAAAGTTCAAATCACCCCGTTTCTGTATTGAAAATAAAAAAAAAAAAGTCCCGGAAAGTCCCAATCTATAAAAATATATAAACGATTATTCCTGACATTGAACCCAGTAACAGAAAAATGCACCAAAAATGGTAACATTTTTTTGCCATTCTGCAACACACAAAATTTAATAGAAAATGATGTAAAGGTTGCCTTAATATGGTAACAATAAGAATGCTACTTTACAAAGGTCCGTACACTGAACTATAAAAAAGTAAGAATATGCCAAAAAAATGTGAAATATTTTTATTTAAAGGTTTTAGCTTTAGCAGTAATATGTTGTAACTAGAGATGAGCGAACATATTCGTCCGAGCTTGATGCTCGATCGAGCATTAGCGTACTCGTAACTGCTCGTTGCTCGGACGAGTATTTCGCCCGCTCGAGAAAATGGCAGCTCCCGCCGTTTTGCTTTTTGGCGGCGCCATCAGTCGGTAGCTCTAGGCACAGCAGCGGTGCCGTTGCTAAGCGACAGCAGGCGGTGCTCAAACTGCTGAGCCTAAAACGAGCTGTGTCAGGCAGAATTTTGGGTTGTTTTCATGGCTTCCATGTTAACTTTGTCGCCACCCTGCTGTGTAATCCACAAAATATACTGGCAAACTTTTATCATGTACCGATATTATTTGAGCGCTTCTTGCTCACCTCCTTTGGTTCCTCTCTGCCACCCATTGGTTTGAAGCCTGAGTCCATTTAGGGTATGTCGCCATGACACTCTCTAGCCTGCTGCCGCTGCCTCTGCATGCCGTCCCCTATAGTGTCAGGGTCAATTATTGGATGTTTTAGATGCTATCTAGCTTCATTCTGTCACTCTGTCATGGCCATGCTGTTGCCCATAATTTTGGCATAATGGTGCGATTAGGCAGCCTCAGAGGCATCCATGCATGCTGCCCCTGCTGTTTCCTGTCCATTTCCGTGGTGTTTCCATCCTTTTCTGAGGTTCCCAGGTGTTTGGCCAAGCTTCCCTGTGCAGAGCCTTGGTCCCCTTGAAAAATGCTCGAGTCTCCCATTGACTTCAATGGGGTTCGTTATTCGAGACGAGCACTCGAGCATCGGGAAAAGTTTGTCTCGAATAACGAGTACCCGAGCATTTTAGTGCTCGCTCATCTCTACTTGTTACCATTCCTAATGATGTAGGTGACTTTTCATTTGAAACAAATTCTACTGCTCTCGAGTGGCTTTTATAGTCTCGCCTGTTTACATGATCGGTCTGAGAGGTGATAATAAAAGTTTCTTTGTTCTAGATACAAAGTGATTAAAGCTATAAAAGTATTATTTTATTATAAGGTAATAAAACCCTATGAAAGTGAATATCTCATATATTTCATTTACATCTGCAGAATCTAGAAGAGGAACTATTGGTTACAGTGGTTACAATTTGTCGTTATGGATTTTTTAAGGGATGGATGGATCTATGGATCTCCAGGAGGAAGTAAGTGAAAAAAGTGGGCCTTTATTCCATAATAAAGATAATTACTGAATAGAATAAAGGACAACTTTTTCACTTACTTGCAACTTCCTGGAGAGTTGCTTACTTTCTGGTATACTTTTTGGGAGCCCTTAACCTGGATACATCGATAGATAGATATAGGGGGTCATTTACTAAGTGGGTTTCCCGAATTCTTCCGTTTTGCGCCGAATTCCCCTGGGTTTTTGGCGCACACGATCGGATTGTGGCGCTTTGGCGACGGCATGCATGCGACGGAAATCGGGGTGCTTAAACCCAACGGATTCTGAAAAATTGCGGTATTTAAAAAAAAAAGTGTCGCTTCACATGCACTTACCTGCACCAAGAAATAGAAGGTGAACTCCGGTGAACTCCAGCTGACCTCGGCGCAGCAGTGACACCTAGTGGATATCAGCGCACGGACCTTAGTGAATCCCGGCCGGACCCGAATCAGCATCGGAGGACCCGCTGCTGGATCGCGACGGGACCGGGTAAGTAAATCTGCCCCATAGTCTGTATGGATCAGCTGAAACGTAGCTGCATGGGTGAATAAAGCCACTTTGTTCTCTACACCTATTGGAGAGCTGCCTGCTTTCTGCTATAATACAGAGGAGCTGTATACAATGATTGATGGGGAGCTGTATACAGTGATTGCTGGGGGAGCTGTATATAGTGATTGCTGGGGGAGCTGTGTACAGTTATTGTGGGGGGCTGTATATAGTGATTGCTGGGAGGCTGTATATAGTGATTGCTGGGAGAGCTGTATACAGTGATTGCAGGGGCCTGTATGCAGTGATTGCAGGGGCCTGTATATAGTGATTGCTGGGGGCTGTATAAAGTGATTGCTGGGGGGATGTATGTAGGGATGTGGGGGGGGGCGTATACGAATTGGGGAGCTGGTACAGTGATGTGGGGGCGTATATAGTGATTACTGTGAAGCTGTATACAGTGATTGCTGGGGGTCTGTATACAGTGATTGCTGGGGAAGCTGTATATAGTGGTTGCTGGGGAGCTGTATATAGTGATTGCTGGGGGAGCTGTATATAGTGAATGCTGGGAGAGCTGTATATAGTGAATGCTGAGTGGCTGTATATAGTGAATGCTTGGGGAGCTGTATATAGTGATTACTGGGCGTTCTATATAGTGATTAGCTGTACATAGTTATTGCTGGGGAGCAGTACATTGCGATTGCTGTTCCCTGTCTGGACTACATTCAATGGGGGCCCACACCAGATTTTGTGCCCGGGGACCCCCACCAATCTTAATCCGGCCCTGGATAAGCAAAACATAGACAGAGAAAGACAGATAAACAAATATACATATATTCAGTCAGTGACATCTAGGACCTTACAAGTTGCGATCTGCTCTATCAGGAAGAAGACTTCATTCCTACTCCTCCCGGCCATGACTTATCACTGCTGAATTCGTCTTCAGATGTTTTCATCTCTGCCCAGCACATCTGCACACTGCACCCCTAAAAATACCACAGTCACTTACAGTATAATTGTCATAGTTGCTCCTACGACCTATGTCCCGGGTCGCACCGAAACACCCAGCTATCCTCCAACCACACATTCCTGCTCTACCACGTGCTGTTCAACATGCGCGTCCCCATCTCCTGAGGTGTGCGCCAGCTTTCTGAATCTTAAAGGGCCAGCGTGTTACTGATTGGCGATGGCCACCCCAATCTTTTATAAATTGCCAGCCTCTTCCTGTAAGCCCCACCGGATCTTTGTGCTCTATGCCTCTGAGAAAGCTGTTTCCTACTGCCTGTGTGATTTCCGTTGTGACCCTTAGCTACATTCCTGACTTGATCCTTTGCCACCTGCCCAGACCTTCCGCTACGCACACCCTCCCGGATCTTCATGCCTTGTGCCCTAGAGAAAGCTTTGGTCATATGCTCTGCGCTGTTATTGTGATTTTCCTCTGCGAACCCAGTTCCGTTCCTTACTACGCTATTCTGCCTGCCTTGGCCTCCTGGCCTCCCCGAATACAATTCTGCTCTACGACTCTGTACTTGGCCTTGGCTGGCACCGTGGACAAAGTTGCGCTTGTGGAGCGACCTGGTGGTACCACGCTGCTACAAGTTCAACCTGCTTTGAGGCAGGCTCTGGTTAAAACCGGGAATCCATGGTCGTCCAGTTGGAACACTACTCCTGATCCTGACAATAATGTTACCTTGATAACACAGTGCTTACATACATGACCTTTATTATTAATGTATATGCAATGTGTTTTGAAATCAAGTGAATACGGGAGCCGTGCGCCGTGGGAGCACCCTGCCGTGAGGTATAAGTTTAAGTTTTATTATTTTTATTGTCCAATTATTGATTAAATGTGGCCATATACATATTAGGGGCGATTGCTGCTGTAATGGGGGGGGGGGGGGGGGACAGGAAACAGCAGGGGCAGCATGCATGGATGCCTCTGAGGCTGCCTAATCGCACCATTATGCCAAAATTATGGGCAACAGCATGGCCATGACAGAGTGACAGAATGAAGCTACATAGCATCTAAAACATCCAATAATTGACCCTGACACTATAGGGGACGGCATGCAGAGGCAGCGGCAGCAGAATTATGGGCAACAGCATGGCCATGACAGAGTGACAGAATGAAGCTACATAGCATCTAAAACATCCAATAATTGACCCTGACACTATAGGGGACGGCATGCAGAGGCAGCGGCAGCAGCGGCAGGCTAGAGAGTGGCATGGCGACATACCCTAAATGGACTCAGGCTCCATATTGCGCTGCTATGATTGAAACTTCAGGTCTCCAGCATGGCAGGGACAGATGCGCTGAGTTCCATTATGTATCTGGTGAAACACCTGAAAATTCTGCCTGACACAGCTCGTTATTAGGTATCGCCGCGTCCGAAAATGCCCGATCTATCAAAATATAAGAATGTTTTTTTTACTGCGTTCAACCCCATAGCGGAAAATAGTGCCCAAAGTCGCAAATGGCATTTTTTTGCCATTTTGAAAAATATAAAAAATTCTATAAAAAGTGATCAAAAGGTCATACAATTCTAAAAATAAAATCAATGAAAACTTCATCAAAAGTCGCAAAAAATGACACCACCCACGGCTCCATACACCAAAGTATGAAAAAGTTATTAGCGCAAGAAGACGGCAAAATGAAGAATTTTTTTTTTGTACAGGAGGTTTTAATTTTTGTAAATGTATGAAAACATTAGAAAACCTATGCAAATTTGGTATCCATGTGATCGTATTGACCCAATGAAGACATCAGACATGTCATTTGGAGCGCACAGTGAAAGATGTAAAATCCGCGAATGAGTTTTTTCACCATTTTCACTGCATGCAGAATTTTTTTCCCGCTTCCCAGTATATGGCATAGACAATTAAATGCCATCACTATGAAGTGCAATTTGTTACGCAGAAAACAAGCCATGACACAGCTCTCTACATGGAAAAATAAAAAAGTTATGGATTTTTGAAGGTGGGGTGTGAAAAATAAAGACGCAAAAACTAAAAAGGGCCTGGTCCTTAAGGGGTTAATAAGGGGAAGATGTGCTGTATATCCTCTCGCGCTTCAGCGTCTGGGGTTTAGACAGTTGAAAGTTGCGCATGGAGACATTGGTGGACGCTGTGGAGGATGGTGGAGGCAAAATGGACAGGAAACAGCAGGGGCAGTATGCATGGATGTCTCTGAGGCTGCCTAATCTTGGGATGGAGCTGGTGGTCCACTGCCAGGCGAGCTTTCGCCTGTCCAAGCCCCTGTTTTTCGGCTCCTCCCCACCCAAAATGGGCCTGGGGGCCAGAAGCGCTTAATTTGAAAAAATTATAATTTTCAAAGCAGACGGGGGCTACAAACAGCACTTCTAAGAACCTTTGTATAAGATCAAGTGTAGTACTGTTCTTATAAGTTTTGGTTATGGCGGGTGAGGGGAATGTAAACAGATGCGCAAGAAGCGCTGCTCTCCCTCGCTACTTGTCCCGCAGAACTACGCACTCTGCCGCTAGCACTGTCAGAAGGGAAATAGTGTTTCAGCTTGTGCACCAGGGCCTGCTGGTATTCATGCATTCTCACACTCCTTTCCTCTCCAGGGATGAGAGTGGAAAGATTTTGCTTGTACCGTGGGTCCAGGAGAGTGAATACCCAGTAATCGGTGCTGGAATAAATTCTGGGAGGGTCACGGGATTGGTAGCCTAGCATGAAATCTGCCATATGCGCCAGAGTACCAACGCGCAAGAATTCACTCCCCTCACTGGCCTGACTGTCCATTTCCTCCTCCTCCAACTCCTCCAACTCCTCTTCTTCTGCCCATACACGCTGAACAGTGAAGGACTGAACAATGGTCCCCTCTTCTGTCTCGCCAACATTCTCCTCCTTTTCCTCCTCATCCTCCTCCACCACCTGAGGGTGCTTTTTCTATCAACAAGGGAATCTTCTCCTCCGTCTCTTGTGACGAGCACAAAGCTTCCGACTTCATGCTGACCAGAGAGTTTTTCAACAGGCCAAGCAGCGGGATGGAGAGGCTGATGATGGCGGCATCGCCACTGACCATCTGTGTTGACTCCTCAAAGTTACTTAGCACCTGACAGATATCAGACATCAACGTCCACTCCTCATTGTAGACTTGAGGAAGCTGACTGACCTGACTACCAGTTCGCCACCAGGTTACGGCCATTGTCACACACAACCATGCCTGGCTTCAGGTTCAGCGGTGCCAGCCACAGATCAGTCTGCGCCGTGATGCCCTGTAATAGCTCTTGGGCGGTGTGCCTTTTATCGCCTAGGCTCAGCAGTTTGAGCACCGCCTGCTGTCGCTTAGCGACGGCACTGCTGCTGTGCCCAGGTACAATCGGCGCAAATCGGAAATATTCGGGTAACACGTCGGGAAAACGAGAATCGGGCCCTTAGGAAATGACCCCGTATAAGTTTGTGTTGGCCGGCCATGTGGCCGACTGGAAACACGGGTCACGAATGAAATGGGAAAATGAGGTTGGGACAATATCGGAACACACATGGTTGCGGGTATATAAAAATATTAAAAATTGTTCCTTTAATTGGAACCATAGAGTTATTCAACATAATATTATTTTTAGACTTTATTATACTCCGGTAGACCTGATAAAAATGAGATTTCGAGGTAACATTGGATTCACAAAATGTGGAGTAGTGACAGCTGGCTACCTCCATATGATATGGGAATGTCCCAAGATATCAGAATTTTGGGAAAGTGTGTATGGTGAAACGTCAAGAATACTAAACCTAGGACTGAGACCTTCCGTTTTACTTTCAATATTTGGGCTGACGGAGGATCAATGTCTGGACCCAAAATATGACATCCTGCTTATCAAGATTATGCATCTAGCTTGCGTCTGTATTTCCCGAAAATGGGGAGACAGAGCTGCACCCTCGATGCATGAATGGCAAAATCTAGTTAAAAGCGTAAGAAGATTTGAAAGGATCAGGACGGTAGGAACTAAGAGTTTACAAAAATGGGTTAAAACTTGGGGACTATGGCAACAAACATAGTAAGATTCGTCGGGAGAATGGCAATATATTTTATCAAACCCTTTTTTTTTTTTTGGTCCCCAGTGGAGGAATGAGGGAGGTGGGGAGGGGGTTAAAGTTCTACAAATGTTAAAAATCACTGTAGACAGGAAATGTAAAGACCTTTCTTTATAACAGACATTGTTAGTTACATAAGACGAATTTAAGCATGTGTGAATTAGACGAGATACTGATAATTGTATATGTAATTATTATATAACATGTCTCTAAAAAATTTTTACTGTCTTAAGTGAAATTTGATGGTTGTGAAACTGTTTTAACAAAGAACTATTTTAATGTAAATTTGTAGATACGAAATAAAGAGATTTTGGTTTAAAAAAAAAAAAATATCCGGTCAGTTTATGGGGGTCTAAGCGTTGGAATGTTTTATGTACTGCGGAGTAGTGAGAAAAGTCCCTTCCCGAGGGATGCATTAATCTCCAAGTATCAAGCAGACCTGTTTCATGGATAGCGTTCTGTATTATCCTTAACGTTTTTTGTGATTGCGACAAATTCCCTATGGAGAAATCTATTAGGGGGTTCAGTGCTACATTGATATCTCCCCCATAATCTTATATCCCTCTGACATAGTTTCTGTCTGTCTTAGTGCACTTCTGAGCCAGGTAGCTTGACCTGTGTTTGGTGCATACATGCAAACCAGGTTTACTGCCGTATGCCCGATCTTCCCCTTCACTAGGATTAGCCTTCCTTCTGTGTCTGTCCAAGTGAGGCTGTGTGTAAATGGGACTGACTGTGAAATTAGTATACCTACCCCCCTCTTTGCTTTATGATAAGTGTTGTAGAATCTGTGTGTGAACCTACTTTGAGAGAAAGGTAAGGTGCTGTTGTTTTTCAAGTGTGTTTCTTGAATAAAACAAATATCAGACTTATCTTTGTATAGCAGTTATAGGAGTTGTGATCTCTTTTTCTGTGAATTTAGGCCCCTCACGTTGTAGGTGGTCACCTTGATGTTAGCCATTTATTGTCCTTGCATACTTGTTGGTGGATCTTTGGAGGACCTTAGAATCACGGATTGTTTGGACCCTAAAACAATACAAAAAAAGAAAGAACATTTTAAGAAAAAACGTTCAACAAGATTTAAACCTCTTTTCCCACTAAAGGATTCCTACTCCTTCTATGTGTGGTTTGCACGCTCAAGATGTTATAGTGTGCCTTCAGAAGGTTCTGTTCTGGCAATTACCTCACTATTTGGGGGGAACTGAGGTGGTGGGGCGCAGATAGGGTGTTGTGGTTCCTGACTGGAAGTGACACAAGTCAGTTTTCCAACTAACTCACTCTTAATGGGTAAGTAGTGTTTCTGTGTTAACCTAAACAAGGTTGAATTGTAAGAAATTAAAAATAGAAGAAAAAAAAAACTTAGAAGACATCATTTCTTTAGAGCAATTGAATTGGTTCTGTTGTTCCTGAGCCTAGGATGTTATCTTCCTCTTTATTCTAAGGGATTTTTGGTTTTGTCATTTTTGCCATTGTCACACACAACCATGCCTGGCTTCAGGTTCAGCGGTGCCAGCCACAGATCAGTCTGCGCCGTGATGCCCTGTAATAGCTCTTGGGCGGTGTGCCTTTTATCGCCTAGGCTCAGCAGTTTGAGCACCGCCTGCTGTCCCTTAGCGACGGCACTGCTGCTGTGCCTAGAGCTACCGACTGATGGCGCCATGCCTACGGATGGTAATTTGGAGGAGGAGGAGGAGGCATAGTAAGCCAGAGAGACCTGGACCGAGGTAGGCCCCGCAATCCTCTGCGTCGGCAGTATATGAGCGGCCCCCGGGTCAGACTCGGTTCAAGCCTCCACCAAGTTAACCCAATGTGCCGTCAGCGATATATAGTGGCCCTGCCCGGCAGCACTCATCCACGTGTCTCTGGTTAGGTGGACCTAGTCAGAAACGGAGTTGGTCAGGGCACGGATGATGTTGTCTGACATGTGCTGGTGCAGGGCTGGGACGGCACATCATGAAAAGTAGTGGCGGCTGGGGACCGAATACTGAGGGGCGGCCGCCGCCTTGAGGTTGTGAAAGGCCTCGGTCTCTACCAGCCTATAGGGCAGCATTTCCAGCCTGAGTACTTTGGAGATGTGGACGTTGAGGGCTTGGGCGTGTGGGGCGGTGGAACTGTATTTCCTCTTTTGCTCCAGCGTCTGGGGTATAGACAGCTGAACGCTGCACATGGAGACATTGGTGGACACTGTGGAGGATCGTGGAGGCGAAGGTGTAGTTTATGCGTGGGAGGTGTTTATGTCCTGGGCAGGGGGCTGACTAGCAGAGGCAGCAAATGACACAGGGGAAGGAGCAGTGGTGGGCCCGGCTGGAGGTGAATGGCCTTGGTTCCATTGAGTGGGGTGTTTAGCATTCATATGCCTGCACGTACTGGTGGTGGTTAAGCTAGCAGTGGTGGAACCCCTGCTGATCCTGGTGTGGCACAGGTTGCACACCACAGTCCGTCGATAATCCGATGTTTCTTTAAAGAACCTCCACAATTCATAAAATCTAGCCCTCGCCACGGGAGCTTCACTACGAGAAACATTTGGCGCTGATGCACCATCTCTAGCCCTGCCTCTCCATCTGGCCCCACCACTGCCTCTTCCAACCTGTTCTCGTATAGGACTCGCCTCCGTCTCCCAATCACTGTGTTCACCTGGCCTATCAACCCAGCTTGGGTCTGTCACCTCATCATCCTCCGATCCCTCAGTCTGCTCCCCCCTCGGACTCTCTGCCCTGACAACAACTTCACTACTGTCTGACAACCATGTCCGGCAGCCCAACTCGGTCACGCTGCAATGAGACAGAGAAGCCCAGATTTTTTTAAAGTATTATGTCTAACCTAGCACATAAATACATGTGAAAATTGCTTGCATATGTATTCATGATGTGTTTGCTCCAGTTTTTTTGTTACGGCTGCACTGTTTGCCGCTCCACAAAATTCTGAATCAAAGGGGCGTTCCAGTGCAGAGTCGTCCCTTGCACTACATTTATTACAGCGACAGAAAAGTGGCAAATTCTCATTAAACTGGTATATACTGTATATAACAATAATGTGGTAAATCTGGCCAATGTGTTCACCACACTGTAATCAAGAGCCATAGACCTCTTTGGGTGCTGTGATCCGGACGCAATACGGTCGTGTGAACATAGCGTAAATTATTACTACAGCCAAATACAAAAAACTCGGTTATATACAAATTAATTGCATTTAATTGTAGAATTGAATTTTATTTAAACAGGACTATTTACAATTTTTTTTTTCATTTTAATATTAAAATATTATGTCCCAAACTTGCGGAGGATATATGAACGTATGTGAGGATCTGAGAGATATACACCAAAATGCTTCCCAATCATGATGATTCTAGGCAGTCTAACTATATATGGGTAAACAACTCACCACACACTCATTCCATATACTCAAATACACTCTAAACATGCATCCACATCAATAAGGACAAAAATTCACTCCACAGAATAACATTTGTAATTATTTACAAATATGCAAAGCATCCATTTTACAGAGGTTTTCTGACCTCATGACCTATCCATAGCGTAGTAGTGAAAATAAACAATGGTTTTGAATAAGGTATTGGCAAAAATTGTGGCGCTGGATTTTTGCCAACAACTTGAATGAGGAGTTGGACTTGGATCTCCAAGAAATTAATTATTTATTCATAAAAAGTGATACACAGGTAAAGAAAGTGCAATAATATAAAACTGAAGGATAAAAATTAAAGTCCTTACTAACGTGAAATGAAGACATGCTAGATATATATATATATATATATATATATATATATATATACAAACTGAAGGTAGACCACATGGGGAAATTGGACCAATAGGAGACTGGTCCTTTTTGTACCCTATCAGAGAAGAATAATATATTAACCCCTAATATATCCAAATTGTGTGAAAGACTTGCATTAGTTGTCTTGTAGGTGACTGTTGTCAGCAAAAATGGTGTGCGCAGATGTAGAACGGCATCAGAGGCGCCGAAATAAAGTGAGGTAGAGAGCACGTAGTGGGACCAATATGGCCGTTCGCGCATGCGTATAGTGTATAGGGGAATCGAGGACCGGGGAGTCCAAAGATGGCTGCCGACGCATGCGCAGTAGGAGAAAACGGCTGTGCCGGGCAGCAGAATGCATTAGCTCATCAGAGGAGCGTGAAATGGGGAAATCCGTAATCCATGTGAGAAGGGATACATTCGAAGATTAAATTATTAATCAAAGTGAGATAATTAGATATATAAAAACTGAAGTACGGCATATATGGATGTAGAGGTTAACAATGATAAATAAATAAATAGAATGATACACAAACATGATCAGTTGTGCAATAAATGTGAGTAGACAAATACAAAATATAAAATATTGAGAATACATGATCAATCCAAATAAAAATTCAAATAACAATAATGCATCGATAGTTAATGTATCCTGAATATGAATTCCATATGATGATAAAATGGATAAAATGGTTAAAAATTTATAATATTATGTAAACCATAATTTAACATATGTTAAATTGTATATGAGCCAATAGATCAGGGCCGATTCTAGCATATTTGCTGCCTGAGGCGAATATTAAAATGCTGCCCCCCCCTCCGCTCCCTGTTCAGTAAATGCTGAAAACTGTGTGACTGGCTACAGGTTTTGGGAGTCATTAGTGGCATCTAGTACCTTATAGATGACAATCTCTTCTATCAGGAGGACTTTATTCCGGGTTCTTCCATTCATGACGTATCACTGCTGAATTCACTACCAGATATCTTCAGCTCCGTGCAGCATCTCCACCCGACATCCCTAAAAATACCACAGTCACTTACAGTATGAAGTCTCCTGCATAACAACACTGTGCTCCTAAATAATATATACCCCTCACAACACAACTGACCTCACTCTCACCACATATAAAACATCCCTTCATTCCAGCTTGGGTCTGTCACCTCATCATCCTCCGACCCCTCAATCTGCTTCCCCCTTGGACTTCCTCCCCTGACAACAACTTCTCCACTGTCTGACAACCGTGTCTCCTCATCGTCCGACACCTCTTCACACACTTCTTCCACTACGTCAACAATGTCATCATCACCCACAGACTGCGACCGGTGGAAAACCTGGGCATCGGGAAAGAGCTCAGCAGCAACCGGACAAGTGGTTTGTGACTCTGGGAAGGGTCCAGAAAACAGTTTCTCAGAGTATGCTGGTTTAAATGCCAAATTTTCCTGGGAGGGGGCAGACTGGGGGGAAGGAGGCTGAGGTGGAGGATCTGGAGGAGTGCTGATTTCGGTGACATGGGTGGACTGCGTGGCCAGACTTCTGAAAATCTAGCCCTCGCCACGGGAGCTTGACTACGGGAAACATTTGGTGCTGCTGCACCAGCTCTGGCCCTGCCTCTCCGTCTGGCCCCACTACTGCCTATTCCAACCTGTTCTGCTATAGGACTCGCCTCCGTCTCAGAAGCACTGTGTTCACCCGGCCTATCAACCCAGCTTGGGTCTGTCACCTCATGATCCTCCAATTCCTCAGTTTGCTTCCCCCTCGGACTTCCTGCCCTGACAACAACTTCACCACTGTCTGACAACCGTATCTCCTCATCGTCCGACACCTCTTTACACACTTCTTCCACTACATCAACAATGTCATCATCGGAAAAGAGCTCAGGAGCAACCGGACAAGTGGTTTGTGACTCTGGGAAGGGTCCAGAAAACAGTTCCTCAGAGTATGCCGGTTCAATTGCCAAATTTTCCTGGAAGGGGCAGACTGGGGGGAAGGAGGCTGAGGTGGAGGATCTGGAGGAGTGCCGATTTCGGTGACATGGGTGGACTGCGGTGAAGACTGACTTGTGGACAAATGGCTAGAAGCATTGTCCGCAATCCACGACATCACCTCTTCGCACTGTTCTGGCCTCAACAGTGCTCTACCACTAGTCCCAGTAACTTGAGACAGGTACCAAGGGAATGTAGATCTGCGGCGTCCCCCTGCTCCCTCATCAGCAGGTGGTGTCTCACCCTGGCCAGGACCACGGCCTCTGACCCGTGCAGTAGTTGGACGCCCACGTCCACGCCCTCGTCCTCTACCCCTAGCCCTCGGGTTCAACATTTTCAAAATTAAAGTGTAAACTGTAAATTTTTTTTGTGTTTTTTGGTGTTTTTGTTTTTATAACAAAACAATGCTATCCTATTGCAATGGCTAGTTTCTTATCTACACTGACAGCACACAACAGGATTTTGTGCTGTGCCTGATGACTTTTAGTTTTGAAAAAAAAAAAGAAAAAAAAGAAAAAGCAAACTGTGCCTAATTCAATCAAACCCCTAATAAATTGTCCCACTTAGGTGTTTGAGATGGATATGTGTGTCACTAAGAGCTAAATATAATGTTCGCAAGTCTCCCTGCAAATTCGTCACAATATGGTACTAGCTGCACTACTAGTGCCAGCAAGGCCAGCCACAAGCAAATCAACAAAAAATATATATATATAACGCTATTGTAGCCCTAAGAAAGCTGGTTGTGTTCTTGTATGCCTAGTTTCTAACCTACACTGACAGCACACAACTGCATTTTAAGTCACTTTAAGTTTTGAAAAAAAAAAATCGTCAGACTGTGCCTAATTCAATCAAACCCCTATTAAATTGTCCCACTTAGGTGTTTGAGATGGATATGTGTGTCACTAAGAGCTAAATAGAACGTTCCCAAGTTTCCCTGCAAATTCGTCACAATATGGTACTAGCTGCACTACTAGTGCCCGCAAGCCCAGCCA
Source organism: Engystomops pustulosus (assembly GCA_019512145.1). Classification (NCBI taxonomy): domain Eukaryota; kingdom Metazoa; phylum Chordata; class Amphibia; order Anura; family Leptodactylidae; genus Engystomops; species Engystomops pustulosus. Next base: position 28,783,857 of record CM033641.1, read on the forward strand.
CAAGCAAACAAAAAAAAAAAAAAATATATATATAACGCTATTTTAGCCCTAACAAGGGCTGTTGGGTTCTTGTACACTCACTCCTGCCTAACAGTAAGCTAATATAACAGCCTAACGCTATCCCTGACCAGCAGCAGCTCTCTCCCTAACGGCATCCAGACAGAGAATGATGCGAGCAGCGCGGGCAGGGGCTAGTCTATTCCAGGGTCACCTGATCAGGCCAGCCAACCACTGCTATCGACGTGTAAGGGTACCACGTCATGCTGGGTGGAGTGCAGAGTCTCCTGGCTTGTGATTGGCTCTGTTTCTGGCCGCCAAAAAGCAAATCGGCGGGAGATGCCATTTTCTCGAGCTGGCGAAGTATTCATCCGAGCAACGAGCGGTTACGAGTACGCTAATGCTCGAACGAGCATCAAGCTCAGACGAGTGTGTTCGCTCATCTCTAGTGCTAGTATATTTGAAGACCCCCTGAAGTAAAAGTACAATAGAAACCCCCAAAGATGTCACCATTTAGGAAACTAGACCCCTCAAAACATTTATCTTGAGTTTCGGTGAGCATTTTAATCCCCAACATGCTGGCCAAAATCTAATGCAAAGTAAATGATGCAGAGTAAAAATTGCATTTTTATCGCAAAAATGTCATTTTAGTGCCTAATATATTTAGCCAACTCATGGCACTTTAGACAAACACCCCAAAAATCATGTCTCACAATGATAAATGGTGTCCTTCCCAATGCCTTTTTTGGAGCATACCCTGCACCTCTTCTGTGTCCTTCCCTTCTTGACAGTTTGGGGAACTTCTCCTAGAAAGTTCTGCCCTGGTACAATGCATGATGTGTCCTCGGTTCCAAAAGTGCTGGCCCTCCCCCTTCCTGGTCTCCACAAAGAAAGTACTTTATAACTACCACCTCTTGAAAATCCAGGAAAGTTCCCCTCTGTGCATGGCCAGCTTCTTGTACCACACCTCGACTTCCGCATGGTGTTATATGGCTGAAGCTCCTAGTCTGACAAGTCCACCCCTCCCATGTACTTTTTATAATCTATAATACAGTCCGGCTTGGGGGTTTTTGTACTGGTACCTTGTACTGGTACAGGGGTGGTGGTGTGCCCATGTATTGTGGTTAATACAAGGACCTCTCTCATGTCCTTGTACTTAACACACAATATAGAGTCACTGCATAGTGCCTGGCTCTCCTGTACAGAGTCGCTGCATAGTGCCCTGCTCTCCTGTACAGAGTCACTGGATAGTGCTCGGCATTCCTGTACACAGTCGCTGCTTAGTACCCGACTCTCCTTTACAGAGTCACTGCATAGTGCCCGGTTCTCCTTTACAGAGTTCTGCGTACAGTGCCGCATGCCGCAGTATTTCTGGAAGAGAGGCACTTGAAGAGGGTAGTGCTGGTGTAGAAATTGTTTAGGTAGAGGTGGGTAGCCCTGGTCCAGCAGTGGGTGCACCAAATCCCACAGTAACTTCCCTGTAACACCAAGGAAGGGGGGGGGCATTCTGGGGGCAGTATAGTGGAGTCCTTCCCTTTATATACCCTGAACTTGTAGGTATACCCTGATGTACTTTCGCACAGCTTATACATCTTCACGCCATACCTTGCCTTCTTATTGGGCAGGTACTGGCAGAATTGAAGTCTCCCTTTGAATTGTACCAGGGACTTGTTTATGCTCACATGTTTGGCGGGGGTATATGCCTGATAAAACTTTGCACTGAAATTATCAATATGGGCCTGACCTTAAATAAACAATCATAACTGGGTTCTTCTCTGGGTGGGCACTGTGTTTTGTTGGTGTAGTGCATAATCTTATGGATGGCTTCACAGCGCATCCTGCTCATCGTCATGCGGGACATCAGGGAGTGGCACAGAATGTCTGTGCTCCAGGAGTCCCTGATTGGGGGCTTCTTTACATGTCCCATAAGAAGTATTATGCCCCAATACTTCTCCATCTCTGCTGCAGTGACAGGAGTCCACCTGTAGGGTTGTGCATAAAATGATGAGGGGTTTTGGGCAATGTATTATGCATCGTAGAGATTGGTCTGGATTACAATTAAATTCAACCGCTCCTCATCAAAAAAAAAATAAAATTCCACAGCTCTGAGCCCTGCCGTGTCAAATTTAATTCTAGGTGGCTCAAAAAGTCGGGGACCTAAGGGGTATAATTATCTGGGGCTACCATGTGGGGTCAGTGGAAGCTCCAGATACCTCAATGGCGGAAGTCCCAGGCACAGGAACCCTACGGCGCCTTCTTGGGGTCCTTCCAGGTAACTGGAAGATAAGCAGGAGGATGATGATAGGTTAAAGGGGACATCATCCCCACTAGTTGACTCGGTGTCAGAGGCCGGCATGTTGTATGCCTCCAACATGGTGTACGTCTTCTGAGGCACTGCACACAAATAAATAAGAATGTGCACCAGAAAAAAACTAGAGATCGTACACAGACAATCGGCACAGATGGCAAACAAAAAAAATAGATAAGTGCACCCTACTATGGGTACACCTACGGCGCTCTGGAAAAAAATAATACCAGGTACCAAAAAAAAATACCTATGTGCAATGCACAAAAAGGCGCTACAGGTGCTGCTGGAGAAAGAGGAAGAAGTAAAAACACGTTTTTTTTAGCCCAAAAATGCTGCAATTGGCCAGTCAGGATTGACTGGGCAATTGCAGCGATCGGCGGGTGGGACCGATCCGATCGGTTGGGTGACGTGGTGACACGGGATAGCCCTGGTGTGCGTACGGTGCGGAGCGCTAATCACGGGAGCCAGCGCCATTTTGTGAATTTTGTGTGACAAAATGCAATTTGTGAGGCAGAATTAATTCTGTGTAACAGAATGCATTTTGTGAATTTTGTGTGACAGAATACATTTTGTGAGACAAATTGAATTCTGTGGGACACAAAGCATTTTGTAAAAATAAATTTTGTATGACAGAATAATATTGTATGTGACACAAAATCGTATTTTTTTATACAAAATAACATTTTGTAGTCAAATAATTATATTTTTTGACACAAAATACATTCTGTCCACACAAAATAAACTGCATCACAAAATTATTTTTGTGCATTCTGTGAAAGTCTAATTGATATTTTGTACACAAAAATGATTTTTGTAATGACAAAAGGCAACTTGGGTCAATAAAAATTACTTTTGTAAGCACAAAATAGATTTTGTGATGACAGCATTGAATTCTGTGTCCAAAATATGAGTTCTGTGATCACTAAATTAATTTTTTGCCACTGAACACATTTTGTTGCAGAGAATACATTGTGAACAAACGGCGCCCCATACAGGGAAACCCACAGAGTGGCACAATGATATAGTGTGGAGGTGGTGTCAGCAGGAGCCACAGGTGGCAGCAACATGGAAAGCCACAGAGTGGTCCAATGATAGAGTGTGGAGGTGACGGCAGCAGCATCAGCAACAGGAGGCCACAAAGTGGCACAATGATAAGAGTTTTGCGGTGGCAGCAGCAGAAGCAGCAGCAGGATACCAGTGGTGGCAGCAACCTGGTGGCAGCAACAGGGAAAGGCACAGAGTGGCACAATGAGATAGTGTGGAGGTGGTGTCAGCAGCAGCAGCAGGAGCCCAAAAAACCCACAACAGAGGAGGCCACATTGTGGCACAATGATGAAGTTTGAAATGAATTTGAATTCGAAATATTCAATTCAAATTTCAATTTGTAGATTCGAGACACCACATGCATAATACATTACAGTTTTCCTGAAAATATCAGGTCTTTGCCAAAAAAGAACTGTAAAGGTGGCACCAGCAGCAGCATTAGCAAAGGCATGAGGTCAGAAGTGTGGAGGTGGCGGCAACATGGTAGGCCACAGAGTGGCACAATAATATAGTGTGAAGGTGGCATCAGCAGCAGCAACAGGAGGCCACAAAGTGGCACAATGATAAGAGTGTGGAGGGGGCAGAAGCAGTAGTAGGAGCCACAGGTGGCAGCAACATGGTGGAAGCAACATGGCAGGCCACAGAGTGGTCCAATGACAGAGTGTTGAGGTGGCGGCAGCAGCATCAGCAGCTTCAACAGGAGGCCACAATGTGGCACAATGATAAGAGTGTGGAGGTGGCAGCAACATTGTGGCAGCATAAGGAAAGCCACAATGATATAGTGTGGAGGTGGTGTCAATAGCAGCAGGAGCCCACAAAACCCATAGCAGAGGAGGCCACATTGTGGCACAATGATGAAGTTTGAAATTAATTTGAATTCTAAATATTCAATTTAAATTTCAATTTGTAGATTTGAGATACATTACAGTTTTCCTGAAAATATCAGGTCTTTGCCAAAAAAGAACTGCAGAGGTGACACCAGCAGCAGCATGATGTCAGAGGTGTGGAGGTGGCGGGAACAAGGTAGGCAACAGAGTGGCACAATGATATGGTGTGGAGGACGTGTCAGCAGCAGCAGGAGTCTGCTGGGTGGCACAATGATATAGTGTGATGGTGGCAGCAGCAGCAGGAGCCCACAGAGCGGCACAATGATATAGTGTGGAGGTGGCGTCAGTAGTAGCAGCAGCAGCAGGAGCCCACAGAGTGGCACAATAATATAGTGTGAATGTGGAATCAGTAGCAGCAGCAGCCTGCACTTAAATAACTGAGAAAAGTGCACTTTGGCAACTTAATAACCAAACTACCAACCCACCCCTTCAAATAACGGAGGCAAAGGCTTGTTGTTGAGTGTAAAACGGTCACCGCATATTTTAATGGCACATCCTTGTGGCAAACAGCTTGGCCAATTTAAGCCATCAGGTTTTATAAGGCACCAACGGTAAATATTATTTTGCACACCACCACCAGGAGCGGTATGCCCAACCGGACTCCCGGCTGGCAAGTCGTCCACCTGGTAACACACTCGTCTCCTTTTCCGCCACAAGGAGGGCAGTATACTCCTATACTGCACTCCAACCGCCACCCAACAAAAACAAAGCCTGTTCTATGCCGTCCTGAAGGCCCGACAAGAAAATGTTGAGGCCATTGTCATTTAAATGCACTCCGTCCTCCCTCATCAAATTTGCATTATCCCCTTCCAGCTGCCGATGGCGAACCACCACACCAAACCGTGATCTAACAAATCCATACGGGCATTAACTATCCACCTAGCGCGATCAACAGCCCCCGAGTCCCTAGCCCCTTGCCATACTACCCTTGGGACAATCTCGGACCACACCAGGACCATTTGGGGAAAAAAGAGGTAAGCCTCTCTATATCTGAGCGCATCAGCGTGAGCAGCTCAGCCGCCCTGGTAAGGCACAAATCATTCCCCCAGCGTGTATCACTAAAATAACTGGGCCGGCTGCAGAGACACTGATGTTGACGACCTCCAGAAGGACCTGAGACCACCTCAGGCCCCGAATCCCTCTCCAATTCAGGTTAACACCTCGGAAGCCAAGATTTCGGCCGCCCGGGCATATTTCCGCTCTTTGCGCTGCCCAGAAAACGTAGGAATGACCTAATAACCCAACAGACGGCACCTGGCATTGCTGCTAAAAAGAGAAAAAACTTTAAACCAAAATCACTGTAGCAGGTCCGGCCTGATATACCTAGAAAAACAAGGTGAGCGCCACCTCCCTATGCGCATCACCTCCGAATCGGGAAGGCCTGCCCTGGCCGCTTCCGTAGCTGCACCAATGCGGAACGAGTGTGTGCCATACTCCAAAGGGATCATGCCCGAGACCTCCAAACATTTCTTAAAAACCGAGGAAAATTGGAAACGCGTAAGCGGTGAACAGTCCTTGTGAACCAGCAAACGCTCTGCAGCTATAGGTAGCGCCAAAAAACGAGATGCAAGCGCAAAAGGGCAAGCGGGGCCAGATCCTGCCTGCAACCAAACCCAAGCTCCCCTCCCATAAACATCCGTCTTAGACTTGCGCACTCTTATGCGAACCGCCTCGGGGCCCATTACACATCCCTTCTCAGAAGGCCGCCAGGGCGAGAGGAGGAGAGGGGTACTATTTCCCCAATGCAGAAGGCACCGAAAAAGGAAAAACTAAATGCCAAGGAAAAAAGTAACGACTCATGCTCGGATGAGCATACCACCGCACACGCCTGGACTAAGGAGCAAAGCAAAGTAACAGATACCGGGGGCGGCATTCCTCAGACACTCCCTCCCGTTTCCAACCCTTCAGTATTTGACGGACTATGATAGCCTTGGTGACGTCCGCCCATCCCAGCAATTGGAAATGGAACAAAATGCCAGCAAGGCGCCTCCAGACACCTGGAAGAAGATAACTTGTTAATACAATAAACCACAGAAGAATTATCTGTCCAGAAACATATACTCCGATTTGCCATCTACGGTCCCCAAATCTCGATAGCAACTACAATGGGGAGAGTCCGGTTCCTACACAGACCAGATTCCTGCCACCCAACCGGCCACCGAGCGGTGCACCAATCTGTGCCGAAAACCGCACCGAAACCTGACGAACCGGCTGTGTACAGTGACAGCTCAGAATTGGGAACCGGGGTTGGCAGCCAACAGGTCTGACCATTGTACGTCAGAAGGAAACTCCGCCACACCATCAAGTCCTCACGGAGAGAATGAGTGATACGAATGTGATGGTTAGGCCTAGTCGCGCCTTTTGTGGCAAGAAAAACGCCCCATGGGCGATAATGGGCGATAATTCATGCAAAGACAAGCATTCCGAGCAGGGATTGGACCTGCCGGAACGTCACCCTGCGTACCGAACAAAACCCATCTACCACGGACAGCAGGCGTTCGAGCTACTCCTTAGGAAGGCAGAAGACCATAGCCACGGAATCAAGCTCTATTCCGAGAAAAGTGATAACCTGGCTAGGACCCTCCGTCTTCTCCTCCGACAGGGGGACCCCGAAAAGCTGCATGAGGAAACGAAAAGTGGATAACAAAAAGGAAAACACTGGGCTGTCCGCAGGGCCAATGAAAAGAAAATCGTCAAGATAGTGGGTAACGGAACGATGACTCGACTCCTGACACACTACCCACTCGAGAAAGGAACTAAACATCTCGAAATAACGGCAGGAAATGGAACACCCCATGGGCAGGCATGCGTCATAGTAATATTGACCGTCAACACAGCACCCCAACAGATGGTAGCAGTCTGGGTGAACTGGCAACAGGTGAAACGCCGAATCAATGTCGGATTTAGCCATCAAAGCCCCTGGGCCGGAAAAGCGCAATAGCGCGACAGCCCTATCAAATGACGCATATGTCACTAGGACTCCTCTGGAAGGATACCATCATTCACAGAGGAGCCCTTTGGGAACGACAAGTGATGTATCAGGTGATACTTACCCGGTTCCTTCTTTGGCACCACCCCCAGTGGGGACACCCGAAAATTAGAAAAGGGGGGGGGAATGGGCCAACTATGCGCCCCAAAACAACTTCCTTATATACCTTGTCCCTGAGAACTTCAGGAAATTCGCGGGCAGACTTCAAATTACCCGCAAAAAACCCAGACCTCTCCAAGGAAAAGGGGATAAAGAAGCCCCCGCGCAGGGTGGCCGCATCTGACTTATTGGGGTACCTGTCTAGCCAAGGCCCCATCGCGGCTACACTCACCAGGGTCCTTTTGTTCTTGACCGTGTGTAACCGTTCTACCCGCTTTAACGGTGGGTCGAGTGCACCGTGAGGCGGCGTGTGAACCGCCGCAGGAGGAAAATTCGTGCTTGTACTTACACAAGCCGAAAAATTTACAATGGCCTTCGTTGAAGAGCCAACAGGCTCCGGGTCTACGAATGGCCTCTCCCCCGGCCGCTGAATTTGCAGATGCGGCAGTGGCCATTGGCTGAATTGGGGAAACCATGAGGTGCAGCCACACGTCCGCTGCTTTTACCCCCATCCTATCTCTGGATTTAATGCTAAGCGTCTACAAAAATCCTCATCGTAGCACCACCACGCTGCTACACTCGTATACTCACACCCATATACATACAAGCATACACTTATACACACATTTATGCACTCATATACATTTATACACTAATACACAGAGTATATACAAACTCATACAGTATACACATATACATATAATTCATTTACAATACACAAACACACATATATATATATATATATTATATATATATATATATATATATTATATATATATATATATACACACATACACATACAGTATACACTGACCATATATACACATACATGCAGGATAAAAACACCATATACACACATGCTGCATATACATACAGAATATACACACATACAGCAAATACACACACATTCAGTATATACAGCATACTTACTTACCACATACAAAAACACATCATATATATATATATATATATATATATATATATATGCACAAATAAATATATGCATGTAAAAATACAGTATTCGCTTCAATGCATTTATACACAGTATATATACATATATACAGTGCTCGAACGAGCATCAAGCTCGGACGAGTGTGTTCGCTCATCTCTACTTATCAGCCATGTAGGCCGCCTCAGCTTTCATTTGATATAAGCCTGGTCCATAACAGGATTATATTGGGTGAGGAGCCCACCAAGTAGCATGCATTTAACCAAGACATGGATGTGGGATACGTGGATCGAGACAAAATAGCAACAGAGGTTAAATTTTATATTTAATTGCCTTAAGGGCACACTAGACAAACAGTATCCAAAATATATATATATACACTCACCGGCCACTTTATTAGGTACACCATGCTAGTAACGGGTTGGACCCCCTTTTGTCTTCAGAACTGCCTCAATTCTTCGTGGCATAGATTCAACAAGGTGCTGGAAGCATTCCTCAGAGATTTTGGTCCATATTGACATGATGGCATCACACAGTTGCCGCAGATTTGTCGGCTGCACATCCATGATGCGAATCTCCCGTTCCACCACATCCCAAAGATGCTCTATTGGATTGAGATCTGGTGACTGTGGAGGCCATTTGAGTACAGTGAACTCATGTTCATGTTCAAGAAACAGTCTGAGATGATTCCAGCTTTATGAATGGCGCACTATCCTGCTGAAAGTAGCCATCAGATGTTGGGTACATTGTGGTCATAAAGGGATGGACATGGTCAGCAACAATACTCTGGTAGGCTGTGGCGTTGCAACGATGCTCAATTGGTACCAAGCGGCCCAAAGAGTGCCAAGAAAATATTCCCCACACCATGACACCACCACCACCAGCCTGAACCGTTGATACAAGGCAGGATGGATCCATGCTTTCATGTTGTTGACGCCAAATTCTGACCCTACCATCCGAATGTCGCAGCAGAAATCGAGACTCATCAGACCAGGCAACGTTTTTCCAATCTTCTACTGTCCAATTTCGATGAGCTTGTGCAAATTGTAGCCTCAGTTTCCTGTTCTTAGCTGAAAGGAGTGGCACCCGGTGTGGTCTTCTGCTGCTGTAGCCCATCTGCCTCAAAGTTCGACGTACTGTGCGTTCAGAGATGCTCTTCTGCCTACCTTGGTTGTAACGGGTGGCGATTTGAGTCACTGTTGCCTTTCTATCAGCTCGAACCAGTCTGCCCATTCTCCTCTGACCTCTGGCATCAACAAGGCATTACCGCCCACAGAACTGCCGCTCACTGGATGTTTTTTCTTTTTCGGACCATTCTCTGTAAACCCTAGAGATGGTTGTGCGTGAAAATCCCAGTAGATCAGCAGTTTCTGAAATACTCAGACCAGCCCTTCTGGCACCAACAACCATGCCACGTTCAAAGGCCTCAAATCACCTTTCTTCCCCATACTGATGCTCGGTTTGAACTGCAGGAGATTGTCTTGACCATGTCTACATGCCTAAATGTCTAGTTGCCGCCATGTGATTGGCTGATTAGAAATTAAGTGTTAACGAGCAGTTGGACAGGTGTACCTAATAAAGTGACCGGTGAGTGTATATATACAGTTAGCAGAGTACAAATACACGGGACTACAAATATTAGCACACAGTGAATTAGTTACCTTGTATGGGCCTAATGGGGACAGATAGTCCACACTTGATGATCCTTCCAGCACTTAAATGGTGAAAAGTTTCCCCAGGCAAAGACAATGGGCACAAGTGGTGCTCTGATTATAAATGGTGCAGACACACCCCTTTCACACTCATAGGAGAGTTCTAGGGACTTTCCTACCTGGGATCAGGTCCAGAACCTAAGAGGAGTTCTAGCCTCTCAATAGGGAGTCATGGGGTCAGGTTGTGGTCTGGGGTCAGGTCTCATTGGGTCCGGATGAATCACTGGATTGCGTTAATACCAGACATGACCTGTTTACTATGTTCCCATTTAGAAATATTAATATCTCTTTATCCAAGAATTCTAGAACCTTGTTAGACACAGGCATGTGTTACCCTGACAGCCTCAAATGAAATCATAACTCTATTACCTGGGTATTAATATTTTCTTGGTCTCTTGTCTAAAAAATGGAGGGAAGCCCCTGAAAGATCTCTGGAGTCGCTGTGGCTTTGAAGGTGTTAGTTAATATCTACCCCCTGCAGAGCCAGAGTCCCTTTCCGGCTTTGTAAGTATGACGTTGCCAAGATTTCATTAATTATACAAGATAAGGCAGGGATATGAGGGATATTGATGGCCTGATGAACAAGACCAAATCTGGTACCTGAATCCTCCTTGTACATGTATGTTCATCACAGACATTACCATGTCTCCTGATCTCTGTAATATTCCAGGAGCAGCCCAGACAGCGGGATATTGGTCTCTCCAGCTACAGGTTCATGCTAGTGGTGGGTGATTGAGGCGGCTGCCCTAGTCATTCACACAAACAGCCATTGACTGGGGGCCCTGGGCAGTTGCCCATTTTGCCCGAGCCTTTTCACCAGCAATGGATATGAAATAGATAGATATGAAATCCATAGATATAAATATGTATATGAAATAGATAGATAGCAATATATGGGATAGGAAAATAGAAAATATAGAAATATAGCAGATAGAGAAAACAACATGGGATAAATGATAGAACAATATATGTAAAGATAGATTATAGAAGATATATAGAGACAGATAAATAGATAGATTGATAGATACAGTATGATACATACTGATAGACAGATACACCTTTTTTAAATACTGCTTTTTTACATTTATAATTTGATTTGTAACAGATAAATATCTAATAGATACTGTTGGTGCCCCATTTTTCTAGATTTCCTGTTTATTAAAGGGATTTCCAGTACTTGCCCGGTTGCCATGCCTTCTTCATCCCCATCACTTGCAGTATGTGGAACCCGGTCTACCCAAGGCTCCAGTAGAGGTCTATGGCACAAGTTTATGGTGGGATGTGTATACAATATCCGCCATGCCGCCATGCTGCATGTAGACCACTCGGCTTTCTACAGAGAGGGGAAGGAACAGTTGTTTGCATGAAGCCTTAGTCATAGCATTGGTCCAAAGTATATGATTCACTTGGAAAGATTGATAACAGCCACAATGAAACATGACGTGATGAAGCGGCTGTTTTCCTACTTCTTATCCCCCATCTGATCGCCCGATAGGTCACCATCTTTTTATTTTTCCACCACTGGTCTAGTGAAGTGAACAATTGCAGGCGCATCATATTACTTTTAGCCTACTCATACATCAAGGTCTAAGCTATGGCCATATCATTGTACACTGTGTCTACTACAGTCACCACTAAAGTATTTCCAGAATGTGCTTTACCTCCTTTATGTCTAATATTAGTAACAACCTGGTAATAAATACACGGCACTTTGTATAATGAGATATTTTAGGGATTTGGAGAAAACAGGATGAAATAGATGCTGAGTCCTGTAAATATTCTGCTTTGTGTGACCTGAAAGAGCCACAACGTGAAGAACAGCAAGTGCTCTGACTGCTGCCCTACAGATACGTCTACGGGAACATGAAAAGATTGATTCTTACTAATGTAGGGACTTGGCAGGTTAGTATTTATGTAACCCCATGAAGTATGCCACCACCAGGCCGCTTCTTTCCTCAAAGACCGAGATGAAAAATGTAAACATTTGGTGAAATTAAGCGATCGTTCTGTACTTCATGAAAATGGTAATAAACTGTCGGCTTGTTTCGTCCGTGTCAGCGATTTTCTTTCCTTTTCGTGCACATTGTTTATAAAATTGCCCTAGACTGAAGGAAAACGGCAATCAATTTATTTGACAATAACATGTTTTTCATCATTCATAATGTGAGATGTTCCAGTCAACCTTTCTCATTTTGCAAATTGCTGAGTAAACAAGAAAAAAAAATCAATTGTTAGCAGCGGCTTATTGTTTTTATCTTTTCCCGCGCTCACAATTATCCCCTGAAGGAAAGAAATACTCCAGAATATTTTCACGTTTATGATGTTTCCAACCCAAAAATTCTGTGCTGCCATGTATCAGTGTTATTCTATGTTCTGTATGAAAGTAATGTAGAACACCCCATGGGAAGATTTATTTCACATATTGGAGGGTGTTTATTAAATGGGTTGTGAACATTTTTTTATGGGCCTCACATGGTGTAGAAATAATAAACAACTTACAGTATACATCAGTCCAGTGCAGAGACTTATGTTATCAATGGCCTCTGTTGGTATTCAGTGACGTAGTGTCGACATTATGCACCTGCTAAGGCTGCGGCCTACATCATAACAGGAGCGATCTCTCCATTCAACATCACAACCGAGCCCCTGTATACCAACAAAGACCCGGTGCTGGCTGGAAGTGCTGCTCTGGACCAAAAGTAAGGACCAAAGTAAGTATAAGTTGTACTTTTTACTCCATGTCCAGTTAATGTCTAATTTTAGACAACCCCTTAAAGGAATTTCTGGAGTAAAAAAGGCCCAAATCATGGGTTTGCCTCTTTTTTTACCTTAATGGGTATTCTCATTTAGCCCAATTTAATGTTATTGTTTGCATTATGAAAAATTATACAATTTTCCAGTATACATTCTATATCAATTCCTCATATTTTTCCGTTATGCTATAGAAAGCTTCTATGTTTATTTCCAGTGGACAGAAATCTGTCCATGATAACACAGCTAAATTATGTGCTTATTCCAAATTCCAGGCTTGATACATGCCTCCCACCACATAAGTATTTTACGCTGTCCTTCGATTCAGTTGAAAGCCCAAGACAGACCAGGAGGTGTAATGACGTCATTACGCTGTCGGCGCAGCACTGAAGACAACCACTCACTGCCGGCACCAACAGAGCAAATGTGGTGAGTATATATATATATTTTTCATCCCGCTACGGGTATATAGTAAGGGTGGGGGATAATGACTTCTGCTTTATAATAAGGTATGATGGGGGGAAAAGGTAAATAATAATGGTTCCTGGTTGGTAAAAAGGGTGGGGGGATGATAATGGCTCCTGGTATGTAATAAGGTGGATGGGATGGGATCATAATGGCTCCCGCATTGTAATAAATGGTAGGGGTATAATAATGGCTCCTGGTATGTAATAAAGGGGATTGGGGGGATAATAATTGCTACTGGTATGTAATAAGGGGGGTGGGTGATAATAATAGCTCATGTTGGTAATAAGGAGGGGAGGGGGTAATAATGGCTACTTGTATGTAATAAGGGGGCAGGAAGGAATAATAATGGTTTCTGGTTTTTAATAAGGGGGTAGGAGTCATAATTTTCTTTTTTTGCCTGGAAGCTACGACAAATGTAAGCATCCCTCAATTACCATGATGCTTTATGCTCTCACATTAAGTATTTTAACAGCAAATCTAATGACATTGCTACAAGTAAATACACTGAGCTCAGTATAGTGTGTACTTACAGAATCTATATATTGATTATCCTGGCAGCTTTCAACACAAGGAGGAGAATGGAGCATAGAATAAGTAGTAGAAACCAGCAGTGAAATAGATACACAAAGTTTATTTACAAAATGTATTGTCTGTCCTGTGTAATCACACAGAGATAAGAGCTTCCCTGCTGCGATAGTGTCCGGAGAGCAGAATACGGGGAAGGGTTGCTGTATAGGAGTGTATGAGACAGCATGAGGTGCAGATAGAGACAGAGAAATTGACCTTACCATTATTTGACTTCTGCATCCACAGATCTGTAGAAGCACATCTCTACTGCTACTTGCGCAGAGAGAGCAACGACCTCCTCATCCCTCCAGAGTGAGCAGGGAGCAGAAGCTCCTCCCCTACAACAGTTAGAGTCAGTTAAAAATTTGTATTGTTGGTACTGTTGAGTATGGGTGAGTGGACTATGGGTGAGAGGGCTCCTTTAGCCCTCTGTAATATACTGGTTTTGTTTTTCTTGCATCTTTTGAATGTTTTACCTAATTTATGTCCTGAATATTTCAAATACACTGTTTGTTTTCTTGTATTTAGTGGACTGGAGACAGATAGCTTTTCTTTTCTCTTTGGTGTATATTGATTTGGTTTGATGCAACTTTCATGGCTTTAGTGTCATTATATGGACCTTGTGAGTAGCTACTGAATAAAATTTCAATTGAACAATTTTCTTTTTGTGAGGTACACTCTCTGCCACATCTGTGGGCTGCTTTTTCTATGGCTTCCCCACCCCAAAACCTCTGAGAAGTATATCAGAGGTATACACTGCCAATGGGTAGGTAGGAAAGTATAAAATGCTAAGAGATTCACCGAATACATACCCAAGAGTGATGTAAAAATTATATTGGTATGGTATTCTATTTTTGATTACATAACCACATAGCAAACGGCCAGGAGGAGATGGGAGGGGGAGTGAGGGCTCCTCACCCCTCTCCTCTCCTTTGAAAGCTGAGTGTCCATTGCCATATTTTGACAGGTCCTAAATTTTGTACGGCAGGTGTCCAGCTCGGTCATGGTGTGGTGAGACAGGGTGTACTCACCTCCCTGCGATTGGTTGCCATAGACCTCTATAGGGGCCGTGATCTGGTCACAAATTGTACAGCCGTATCACCACCCCCATACGGTCATGTGCCTGGGACCTTAGGTTCTGGAAATAAGAGTTCTCCTTACAGAGACTGCCAATTAAAGCCGCCGTGTAGGCGTGTGGACTCTTATAGCCATGGATGCTCCACTAGGGATTTCTGGGAAAATATGCTTTTTATGAGTTTTCCAGGATGGGATAAGGAAACCACGCCTCTTTAAGCTACCCTGTAACCCTGCTACCCAGCTCCCTTGACATCAAGCATGACCATCAGGAAGCCTAATGACCTGATGTAGGATTAAAACCAAACCAGTATATCTATTCCAGAAGGAACAGACTCCCCCATCATATCATGAGGCTTCCTGAAGTTCATGCTTGATGTCAAGGGATCTGCCTTACAAAGTATCTAAAAAAAAAGGTGTGGTTTTCCTTATCCCATCCTGGAAAACTTTGCATATTTTCCTAGGACCTTAGGTTGGATGTCTATCCATGGCATCCTGTTTAGCAGCTGCTAACCTTCTGTACAGGTGGAATTTTCTTGGCAGTATTGCTCAACTCCCGAGTCCTAAACAGTTTCTTCTCTTTTGAGACTAAACAGTGCAGGAATCCTCCCATACCCCACATATACACTGTATTTTATGTTTAAAAGTTCTATAAAACATGAATCCCCATAAATAAATGGTCAGACTGGATTAATTTAGGGAGTGGGATAGTGAGTATCAGAACAAAAATGTGCCCGTCTGATCTGTGATTTATGATGCAGATTAAACTATGGAAACGTGTGGATGTGATTATTGTAAATCAAGAGAGGGGCCGCAGCCGGAGAGTTCATTGTAGGAAGTTATTCGGTGTATTACACCCAGCACTGATAGATAATATAGTGTGGGCAGCTCCTGACGTCCTGAATGCACCATATAATTAATAGTGAAGAGCCTTACAGCCGCAGCTAGAGAAGACTTCTAGAGCTCAGAACAGATTGCACCTAACCCCTTCATGACTGGGCCTGAAATAGATTATATAGCCAGTCCCTTTTTTAACATTTTTGTGTTGGTTCATGTTCATTAGAAATATGGATGAAATAATTAATATTTTAAAATATTTTAAAATATACAATCACTGAACATATAATTGAGCAAGGAGTTTTTTGATAAAAATGTGTTTACACCAATCAGCCGGTCCCATAAATACATTACTGGGGAAAAGGGTACTACATTTTGTTTTGAGATGCCATGCCACCTGTGTATACCACTGACAGAAGCCGTTGTATACCTCTTCCTTCTTCTCTTCCGGTACATGACTGTAGCTGACAGCCAGAACCCAACCTTTGCCTTGTAGATCCTATATTTACAATAGTGCTGGTGTAAGTCCTAGAACAAAAGGATGACCCCACCAGTGAAAACCGTGATCGGTGCTGGATGTTAACTGTTTAAATGCCTCTCCAGCAGCATCTAAATAACTGTGGTGTGCCACCATTTAGGGAGGATCACCGCTGATAACATCGTCATGGAGTGACAATCCTCCCCAAAATGGTAATGCAAGTGGGTTTAGCAATTTAAATACCCCTACCCACTATCCTGCAGTGCCCTGGTTAGGGGTGGCCCCATGGTGTCACCATGTGTTGCTGCTCTCCGGAAGGAATGGTATGGCGTGGTGCACTTCAATGGGTAATAAGCCTAGAAAGTCCGGGTCTACAATAAACATTTGCCTTCTTTAGGGAAGAAATGTAGGTACAATGCAATACAAGCAAATCAAAGGGTAGACTTCTCCAATCTTCTCCCTCGCAGTGAAGGGGTCCTACTCTGGGGAAAGTCCCTCTTTTTCTCAGAAGGCTGGTACCCTGGCCAAAGGATAGGAGCCCAGGGTCTATGGCAGAGTATCCCTGTCTCAGCTTTTTCTTCTGGTTATTTTCTTTAAGCTCTGTTCCATAATTGCAGATAGTAAAGACTATTCTCCTTATATACCTTCTATATATACCTTTGCACAAAAACAATGACAAAGCATTCTCCCATAGACTTACATTGAGTTCCCTTAATATTCTATGGCAGCAAGTTTCTAAAGTATAAACAACTTTCCAGAAAGCAGCTGTAATTCTAAGGGTTAAGCTTTTTGGTAAACAAGTCTGTTTTTCTTCTGCAAAACAAATTCTACTATAGCTGGAAAATTACTGGCTTCTCTTTAGTTAGAGATACACAGTCACAAATGTCTCTCAATGTTCATTAACGCTTTCTACAACACAATACTAAACTAAATGTATATAACAAAGCACTATACATTAATGCAAGTTAACCCTTAGTGTTAAATAATGTAAAAAGAAATAGGGAAATTTTACAAAGTCCACAAAAGTCCAAGAGTTGAATGCTCATCTATCACAGGGCACTACAATGCCATTGGCATTTCAAGAGTTAACAATGGCAATTAACCATTAACAGCAGAAGGAGATTTGAGTCGAAGCCGGCAAAGTTTGGTCCAAACCCAAACATTGTAGTTCGGGTCAGCTTATCACTGGTTGTCATATTTTTCCCCAAATAACCGTGGCCCTCTCATCTACAGGCTGTGCTCAGCATCACAGGGAAGTCATATTAATGAATTAGTGGCAATACGATATATTTCTCAAAGACCAGCAACGGTGATAGATGGTCTGTCTGCTGTGGACACTGCCTACCTGCTAGATAGGTCAACCTGAGAATAAAGGGATCACATAGTGTCCTTGTCTACAGTATACTTCATCTGCAGTGCCAAAGCAGGGGCAATTAACCCTTTGAACCCATTCAGTGGGGGCCACCACCAGATTTTGCACCCAGGAGCCCCCACTAACCTTAATCCTGCCCTGGGAGGATGAGAACCTGCAACTATGTCAAACGACATTGCTGCAAACTCGAGACCCACACCAGCTGATGTCTAAAGTCAGTGCGGGGGTCGGCATTGAGTTAAGGGGAATCTGTCACCACAATTTACCTACCTGAATTATCTTCTATGTTATGTAGGACTATACCCACTCATGCCTTTATTTGTTATGTCCAGCTGCTCCTTATGGGACAAAAGTTTACTTTAGAAAATATGCAAATTGAAGTGCTTTAGCAGAGCACCTCAGGGCTCCTGCTCCACATATCACTGGATCCAGGAGTGATGTAATTGAAGCAGGAAAGATGAGAGAAGGTGCTGGGTGGCAGAACTGAACAGGGGGTGTTGCTGTGGAGCCTTGAAGGACAGCTACCACCAGGATGAAGGATTGTAAACCAAGCACACTGACATACTGGTGTGTGCCCCCTCTGGCAGGATCTGCTATTCTTTTAGCCTATGCCAAGTTTTTTACAAAAAAAGGCTATGCAAATAACTCATTTGCATAATTTAAATAACAGTAGATCCTGCCGGAGGGGACGCACATCAGTATGTCAGTGTGTGTGGTTTGCAATCCTTCATCCTGGTGGTAGATGTCCTTTAAGGCTAATTGGCAGATTTTAAAAGTAAAGATTGAATTGAAAGGTGCAGCTGGACAATAAAAACACAGGCATAGGGTACATGTGTGGACATAGCCCTACACAACATAGTAGATATTTTAGCCCCTACGTGCACCTGGAAGTTATAGTATGTACCTGCTGGAAGATGCTTCGTGCACGGGGCCGTTCTAAAATGTCCCGCTTCTGGCACCGACTCACGAATGGAGCCGCCACCAGAAGCAGTGGCTGTCAGCACTATATTACAGCTGACTACGTGCTCGGAGCCGGCTCCGAACGCAAGTGTTAACCTCTTACATGGCGCGGTCAAGAATGACATGTGAAAATAAAGACATTTGAAAATAAAGAATTTTTCCACATTTTTGCCAAATTTTGTTTTTTTTCATAACTAAACACAAAAGATTTCATCCAAATTTTTAACCTAATTTGAACTACAATGGGGGTCATTTACTAAGGGCCCGATTTACGTTTTCCCGACGTGTTACCCGAATATTTCCCATTTGCGCCGATTTCCCCTGAATTGCCCTGGGATTTTGGCGCACGCGATCAGATTGTGGCGCATCGGCGCTGGCATGCACGCGACGGAAATCGGATGCGTGGCCGAACGAAAACCCGACGGACTTGGAAAAACCGCCACATTTAAAAAAAAAAAATCTGTCGCGGAGCTTGCACTCTGATGCTTTTTAAGCGCAGCAGCGCCACCTGGTGGACGTCGGAGGAACTACCTTAATGAATCCCGGCCGGACCCGAATCCAGCACACAGAACGCGCCGCTGGATCGCGAATGGACCGGGTAAGTAAATCTGCCCCAATCTCAAAATCCCCTGGATTTCTTCTAGAGTTCCAAAGCTATAACCACTTATAGTGACACAGAGCAGATTTTAAAAATGGGACCGAGTCCTAGAGGTCCCGAAGGGGTTAATTAGGTAAATCCTGGTGACAGATTCCCTTTCACATTACATAGCGTAATGAGCCCACTTGGCTAATGATAACAAAGACGTATAGGAAAATTGTGTAAAGGAACCAAACTGTTCATTTTCTAAAACAATGGAAAGTCAATAATCATATTTAGTATTTTACCTTGGCTTTCTAGCATAGGAAATCTCCTCTAATACATGGATTTTGCCAGGACATTCTTTTAATGTACTTTACTACTTTTTACTTTGTACTTTACTTTATTACTTTTACCCATTCTGAATTGTGACCAGCATGAACTCCATTATCCTGAACAACATCAAATGAAAATCTGATTTTCTCATACAGTGTTTGAACAGATGGTAAATCTTCAAACCAATAAGGTGCAGTGAAGAGAAGCAGCAAAACCGAAATGTAGGATGAGAGTTTTTTTTAATAGGAAAATGTGCTAGAAGTGGAATTTTATTTCAATGACATTTCATAATGATTGGTCATTCTTTATTTATTATTTGGTTACAACTAGTTCCATTCCATTTTTTCAACATTAAAACAAACAGGTGTTCATAAAATATCTGAAAAATGTAAAAAAAAGTCTAAATTAAATTTGATTCATATAATGGTTCTTTTAAGGACTTTACTTAGAACAATAGGGCAAGCAATAAACACTATTAAGTAAAATAAAATCTAAGATTGTCCAACTCCCCAATCTCTTACCATAAGATCCAGTGATGCTTCTTTAGTAGAGACTAGCCTGCACTGTACAGTCACCCTTATAGGGAACCTGCCATTCAAATTAACCCACACAAAATAAACACTTCATTAAAAAATATGATTAAAAAGCATTGCCCTTAATGGTTTCTTTCCATGACTGCAATGTTAAATAAAAAGGTTTGTAAACTAATATGCAACTCACCTAATGTGAGTCCAATCATATTAAGTGAGTCCTGCATATTCATTGTTCCCTGCACTGTCCTGGCTCTCTGAGAGCCATTCATGAGAGAGCAGCATCAGGAGGTGGGCTATGCAGACTGTATGCTGCAGCTCCCCGAATCCATAATTGGAAGAGAGGACATCAATGAAAGTCTTTTTTTAGAAGAATGGTGCCATTAATCCCATGGATAAAGGCATTAGTGGAAAGTATATAAAGACATGTAAAAGGTACTGTATGTGGCTTGTGGAGGGGGTCGCTGATGATAGGTTCTCTTTAACGTTATGAGAACTATACAGCAGAAACCCATAATCTCAGGATCTTGGTGTATTTTAGCTTTTGACTACTAGAGAGTGCTGAATTTGCCCTTATCTAAGATAGCTGATTGTGTTATGGAGGCCATTCCTGTTTGGACCTATTTGGAGATATACAGCAATCCTAACATTGCATCAGTATTGTGTTTTTTTTCATGTCTCCTGCTCCTGAGAACTGTCTTCCCCAGACATTTACTACACCCGAGTATTATACTTGCCTTGATCTACACTGATAGGTAGACTATTGATAGCATCTCCTCACGTCTGTGCCTGGTTTACTCCCCATGGCCCACCAATTACGGCAATATTGGAAAAGGTAGAAACACCAAAAAGGTTGCATCATGGAGTAAAGAATCACCGGTTGTTTTATGTTCATTTTGGAGTACTGCCTCTTCCTGAAATTTAGCTATTTATTTATCTATATAATAATAATAATAATAATAATAATAATAATGCCATCTTTCTGTCTAACTCAACTCAATTATATCCTTCAATATCACCATTGTCTGCCACAGTATATTACCTCCCACAGTTGTCTCCCACAGTATATTTGGACTTTAACTTTACACACTATTTGATTGATTTACATAATAATTTACAAAGCGTAAATATCCTAACAAGTTACTGGTGTCCTTTTTGACTTAAGTATGTAACGTCAAATTTCTTTACGCCTTCATTGACTTCCCTAGCGGAGTCTGGTATGGATTGAAATAATATACATTTCAGATGTCTATGAGACTTTGGCATCAAACAGAGCTTCAAGACATCGATCAGCATTGACATTCGCTTGGAATTCATCAAAATAACTGTTTATCCTGCAGCAAACTCCACATATGTGAAAGTCATATAGGTCCAACATATATACATGGAAGACTGATTACTCAGGTTATTGAGAGAGTTCAAAAGAGCTGGAAAAACCCGGAGTCGTAGAAGGAAGGAGTGAGAATGTTTTAATTTACCTGCAGGATTATGAAGAGTGTTTCTTCAGGTCTGGGATTGGCACATAGAGGTAGTAAATACCGTCTCAGACCGAGGGGCATCGCACCTGGTGCCGCTGCGTAAAGTATTTTACCAACTTCCTATGTAATGAGGCCTTTGTTATGGATACAAGACTTGGGTTTTATTCTAATACATTTTCCCTGTAAGGTCTGAATTTACAGACAATAAAACAGATGCCACTTATTGTATTTCCATTTACTGTATCCCGCGATGACTGACATAGAAACTTAAAGGGGCTGTTCAATAAAAATTACAAGAGACCAGAAAAATGCAAAATAAAAAGTTAACATACACTCAGCATTTTTATCTTTGTAGCCAAGATAAAATGTGCCTAAGTACACTTATACCCTCACCGGCCACTTTATTAGGTACACCTGTCCAACCGCTCGTTAACACTTAATTTCTAATCAGCCAATCACATGGCGGCAACTCAGTGCATTTAGGCATGTAGACATGGTCAAGACAATCTCCTGCAGTTCAAACCTCGAGGTCACAGTCCAGGCACAGGGCAGGGTAGGCGGCAGAGATGCAACGTCAGAGTCCAATCCGGGGTCAGCAACAGGAGTTCCAAGCAAAGGGCTACGGGAACACAGCACACAGGACAACAGCATGGAGCAACACTGGTACACGGGAACACGGAGGAGGTCAGATAACACAGGAACACAGAGGGACTCAGGAACGCAGGAGACACAGGAACACAGGAGACACTGGAACGCAGGAGACACTGGAACGCAGGAGACACTGGATCGCAGGCAAATCGCAACAGAGCTTTCTCTTAGGCTGTGAGGCACAAAGATCCGGCAGAGTTAGATGGGAGAGGCAGGTATGAATAGCCTCATGGGAAATGGCCAGCGGCAATTAATGACGCGCTGGAACTTTAAATTTTCTAAGGCTGACACGCACACACGTAGTGAGGCCGGGACTCGGGAGCGGGGAGAGGTATGACGCGCTGGTGCCACGCCTGCGGGGAGCAAGAGGCACGGGTGAGCCCGCGATATGGGTCGCGGGACCACCTGTGACAAAAAAGGGTCTTTGGTGACAGCGGATGCCCGGGGGACATTCCTCTAGTAGTGTAGATTTGTAATGTGCCATGGAGAGCAGACAACACCTTTTTGAGACTAACTGAGTATTCCTACATTTTTCTTTTTTTTTTTTACATTTTTTTTTTTACTTCTGGCTTACACCTGTAACTGGAGCATCTGTAAGAAATGACCCCCTGTGGAGAGAAATGTTTGATAACAGCAGAAATGGGTGTGATCAGACCCAGCAACTCTGGTTTACCCTTACAAACCCGACTCATCTCCTATGTGCATTGTGCTGCTTCAGCGCGGTGCTATGAGGATCGGAGAAGCAGTAGTAAACCACATATTCCTTCTCCCTACGGTCGTATCCACTAGTAATGCCCCCTGTTGCCAGAAGTAATACTTTCAGTAGCCAGTTGCAATGCCCACAATAGCCAGTAGTAATGCACCAGTAGCCAGTAATAATGCAAAAGTAGCCAGTCATAATGCCCCTGTAGCCAGCAGTAATGATCCCAGTGGTCAACAGTAATTCTCCCAGTAGCCAGCAGAAATACTCCCAGTAGTAATGGTTTCAGTGGCCAGTAATAATTCCCCAAGTACCAAGCAATAATACCCAGCAGATATGCCCCCAGTAGCCAGTAATAATGGTCCCAGTAGCCAGTAGTCATGCCCCCAGTAGTAATATAGCCCCCACTGTAAACAGATAAAAATGTTTATACTTTATAATCTCCTTGCAAACACGACCTTAAGGGTGTGGTCACACATTCAGTTTTTCAGATGCAGTTTTTGAAGCCAAAAACAGGTGTGGACCATAATGGGTTGAGACAAATAATTGAAAGGTGCTGCTCCTCCTCCTACTTTTACTCCATTCCAGGTCTTGGCATCAAAAACTGCATCTGAAAAACTGAACGTGTGAGCGCACCCTCACTCCTTCACTTGCTCTGCAGTGATGACGTCATTGAGTGCACCTATGCCAAGTAAGATGCCTCACAGATCAGAGACCTGTCCAAGCCTATAGCCTTTCAAGTGAGGGTCTGACGCAGGCAGACGTGATAAGTTATTAGGTTAGGTCCCAAGTCTGTAAACAAGATTGTTGTCCTTGGATATGACCACCACTGGTAGCCAGCTATGCTTTATTGAGGTGTCCGACAACCTGGATACCACAGTACGGCTATGGGACATGCAGTAACTCCCGGCAATTTAATTAGAAAAAATTATTTGGTGCAGTTTGCTCTAGTTTTGATAAATGTGGGACTTTGTGCTCATTTTTACTTGATATTTGGAGATACTATTGTTTTTGCATTGTTTTCTAGGTGAAAATGTCAGTTTTCCTTCATTGTTTTGTGAGCTGTGAAATGACAAATGAAGCATGCAATATTCTTTTTTCTCATGCAGACCATGGACCGCCACAATTATCAAAATTAGCACACACTGCACTTTGTGCAGTTAGCCTGTGGAGTGAGCAGGGTGCGCATGATTCATCAAAACTGGTGCACGGTCTTCATGAATCTGCCGCCCCCACACTGCTCTGGAATTGTGCACCTTTTTTTCTGAGCTCTTTGTTCATGCAGCAGAATTGTGTCGCAGATCAGTAATAAATGTGGCGCAAACACTAAAATGCACATTTAGGTGCACATTTTTCTGTCTTGTCAGACACAGAGCAGCTGTGACACAAAACTGACGCACACACTCTATAAATGCATGTACAAGCAGTTTGCACATTCTTTTAAATGACACCTGTCATCAGGTCTGTGTCACTTGTCCTGTCACTACTACCTGTTGGAGCAGCTCACATGGATCCCATCCCAGCCTTTATCTAGTTATTTCATACATTAATCATTGTAAAATCATCTATTCTTTATTATGTAAATGAGGATGGTCACATGGTCAGAGGCAGTGATGTCACCCCTGTTACCCCTCCCCTCTCCTCCCCCTGCTCATGTCTGTGTGTAATGTATAGTAAAGCATTGCTAGTGTCTGTGCTGCATCTGCTGACCTGCTGCATCCTCCTAATGCACAGAGACACAGACATCAGCTACACATGTCCTGGTATAACATGGCTGCAGCATGGAGCTGTTGTATCTCTCCTATACACACACACAGGCTGCAGGGGGTGTGGCCACCAGCAAGCACATATAACAGCCTCACATCATTATACAGGCTGTCAGTCATGCACTGGGGTGTGGCTGTGCCTCCCACTCATGAATAAGCTGGACAGCTTGAATATGCTAATGCCTCATTGGACATTTCACAGGTCATTTGCATACAGCTTTAGGACCTCATTGCTTAGGTTTACAGGCATGTAGAGGGACAATGAAGGGATAGAGGCAATGCTCTCTAAAGGCAGTATATGAAAATATATTTGGATTAGGGGGGTTATTTTGCATAACGGGTTCTCTTTAAGTGCAAAGTCAGACAGAAAATTATTGCAAACACTTGAATAAATGTGGGCCTATGGGTCTGCAAAAAACAAGCAGCACACTGATGACATTTGTAGGCAGTCTGCTTTCTGCTGAGGAACCAGGTGTTTTGCTGTGTAACTTGTTGAAAGCTAGCCAGTTAGTTAACCATCCATTTTATCTGAGGATGTGAAAAAAACAGATGCCGTACAGACTTGAATATCACTTTTATGGATAGTAAACTGACACCAAACTGACAAATGGAGTCTTACAATTACCGTCAGAACTCATAGAAGTTTCATTTTATCTTTAGATAGATGTGTTTATCACAGGTGTAATTCTGTCCAAGTATCCACGTGTTTTTCAGTCACAGAGGCCCACATTTATCAGGACTAGTGGAAACTGCACAAAGTGCAGCTAGCCTGTGTAGTGTTCAGGGTGCGCCAGATTCATCAAAACTGGAGCATGGTCTTCATAAATCCGGCGCCCCGTGCCCTGCTCTGGAAGTGCCCATTTTATTTTGGTGCACTTTATTCATGCTGCAGAATGGTGGCGCACGTCAGTAATAAATGTGGGGCTAACTCCGACTAAGAACTAATATGCCAATCTGGCACAGGCATGTGCAAGCAGTTTGTAAAGACAGGTAGAAAACTGGGGCAAACGCTTTAAAAAATGTGTCCCATAATATTTTATGGCATTCCACCTTGCTTATTTCAGATTGCACCCCCTGCTTACCAACAGCACAGATTGGTCTAAGTCTCAGGGGCGTAACTACTGCAGTAGCAGCCATAGCAGCTGACACACTAAAGAACTGAGGATGTGGACCAATCATACACATAATGGGGGTCATTTACTAAGAGCCCGATTCGCGGTTTCCCGACGTGTTACCCGAATATTTCCGATTTGCGTAGATTTCCCCTGAATTGCCCCGGGTTTTTGGCGCACGTGATCGGATTGTGGCGCATCGGCGCTGGCATGCACGCAACGGAAATCGGGGGCGTGGCCGAACGAAAAACCCGACGGATTCGGAAAAACCGCCGCATTTAAAACAAAAAATTGGTAGCACGGGCCATACTCACATGCACCAGGAAGAGATCAGTGAACTCCGATGCAACTCGGCGGACCTCCGCGCAGCAGCGACACCTGGTGGACATTGGGCGCAGGACTTTCATGAATCGCCGGTAGACCCGAATGCTCGTCCGAGAAGCCGCCGCTGGAACGCGAATGGACCGGGTAAGTAAATGTGCCCCATTATGCTGCATATTACACTGCATAATATGTATATAACAGCGCACATCCTCCACAGTACACAGCATAAAGTGGCAGCTTAGATGTAGGGGACAACACAATGACAGGACTAGGGATCCCTCATCTCTAATTCCTGACATGTACTTCCCCCATGTGGTCAGCAGCTACTGGGACAGATCTGTGTAAGTGTATATTAGTATATATCAGTTTATAAATGTGTGTATACAAATATGTATATTTTCTGAAGGGAAAGGGGGCCTCATTCAGAAGTGTGCTATGGGGCCCTGCCTCTCCTAGTTACACCCCTGATAACTCTGCTCATGGTAAAGATGGAATATTACCAGAATAAAAAGGGATTATACACTCACCGGCCACTTTATTAGGTACACCTGTCCAACTGCTCGTTAACACTTAATTTCTAATCAGCCAATCACATGGCGGCAACTCAGTGCATTTAGGCATGTAGACATGGTCAAGACAATCTCCTGCAGTTCAAACCGAGCATCAGTATGGGGAAGAAAGGGGATTTGAGTGCCTTTGAACGTGGCATGGTTGTTGGTGCCAGAAGGCCTGGTCTGAGTATTTCAGAAACTGCTGATCTACTGGGATTTTCACGCACAATCATCTCTAGGGTTTACAGAGAATGGTCCGAAAAAGAAAAAGCATCCAGTGAGCGGCAGTTCTTTGGGATGTGGTGGAACGGGAGATTCGCATCATGGATGTGCAGCCGGCAAATCTGCGGCAACTGTGTGATGCCATCATGTCAATATGGTCCAAAATCTCTGAGGAATGCTTCCAGCACCTTGTTGTATCTATGCCACGAAGAACTGAGGCAGTTCTGAAGGCAAAAGCGGCTCCAACCCGTTACTAGCATGGTGTACCTAATAAGAACTGCCTCAGTTCTTCGTGGCATAGACAAAACAAGGTGCTGGAAGCATTCCTCAGAGATTTTGGACCATATTGACATGATGGCATCACACAGTTGCCGCAGATTTGCCGCTGCACATCCATATGCGAATCTCCCGTTCCACCACATCCCAAGATGCTCTTTGGATTGAGATCTGGTGACTGTGGAGGCCATTGAGTACAGTGAACTCATTGTCATGTTCAAGAAACCAGTCTGAGATGATTCAGCTTTATGACATGGTGCATTATCCTGCTGAAAGTAGCCATCAGATGTGGGTACATTGTGGTCATAAAGGGATGGACATGGTCAGCAACAATATCAGGTAGGCTGTGGCGTTGCAACAATGCTCAATTGGTACCAAGGGGCCCAAAGAGTGCCAAGAAAATATTCCCCCCACACATGACACCACCACCACCAGCCTGAACCGTTGATACAAGGCAGGATGGATCCATGCTTTCATGTGTTGACGCCAATTTGACCCTACCATCACAATGTCCAGCAGAAATTGAGACTCATGAGACAGGCAACGTTTTTCCAATTTCTACTGTCCAATTTCAATGAGCTGTGCAAATTGAGCCTCAGTTTCCTGTTCTTAGCTGAAAGGAATGGCACCCGGTGTGGTCTTCTGCTGGCTGTAGCCCATCTGCCTCAAGTTCGATGTACTGTCGTTCAGAGATGCTCTCTGCCTACCTTGGTTGTAACTGGGGCGATTGAGTCAAATTGCCTTGCTATCAGCTCGAAGAGTCTGCCCATTCTCCTCTGACCT
This sequence comes from Engystomops pustulosus, assembly GCA_019512145.1. NCBI lineage: Eukaryota > Metazoa > Chordata > Amphibia > Anura > Leptodactylidae > Engystomops > Engystomops pustulosus. Next base: position 28,811,652 of record CM033641.1, read on the forward strand.
CTGGCATCAACAAGGCATTTCCGCCCACAGAACTGCCGCTCACTGGATGTTTTTTCTTTTTCGGACCATCTCTGTAAACCCTAGAGATGGTTGTGCGTGAAAATCCCAGTAGATCAGCAGTTTCTGAAATACTCAGACCAGGCCTTCTGGCACCAACAACCAGCCACGTTCAAAGGCACTAAAATCACCTTTCTTCCCCTACTGATGCTTGGTTTGAACTGCAGGAGATTGTCTTGACCATGTCTACATGCCTAAATGCACTGAGTTGCCGCCATGTGATTGGCTGATTAGAAATTAAGTGTTAACGAGCGGTTGGACAGGTGTACCTAAAAGTGGCGCGGTGAGGGTATAAGTGTACTTAGGCACATTTTATCTTGGCTACAAAGATAAAATGCTGAGTGTATGTAACTTTTTATTTTGCTTTTTCTGGTCTCTTGTTATTTTATTGAACAGCCCTTTAAGTTTCTATGTCATATCGCGGGGATACAGTAAATGGAAATACAATAAGTGGCATCTGTTTTATTGTCTGTAATTCAGCCTTACAGGGAAAATGTATTAGAATAAAACCCAAGTCTTGTATCCATAACAAAGGCCTCCTACATAGGAAGTTGGTAAAATACTTTACGCAGCGGCACCAGGTGCGATGCCCTCGGTCTGAGACGGTATTATACCTCTAGTGCCAATCCCAGACCTGAGAAACACTCTTCATAATCCTGCAGGTAAATTAAAACTTCTCACTCCTTCCTTCTACGACTCGGGTTTTTCCAGCTCTTTTGAACTCTCTCAATAACCTGAGTAATCAGTCTTCCATGTATATATGTTGGACCTATATGACTTTCACATATGTGGAGTTTGCGCGGATAAACAGTTATTTTGATGAATTCCAAGCGAATGTCAATGCTGATCGATGTCTTGAAGCTCTGTTGATGCCAAAGTCTCATGACATCTGAAATGTATATTATTTCAATCCATACCAGACTCCGCTAGGGAAGTCAATGAAGGCGTAAAGAAATTGACGTACATACTTAAGTCAAAAAGGACACCAGTAACTGTTAGGATATTTACGCTTTGTAATTATTAGTAATCAATCAAATGTGTGTAAAGTTAAGTCCAAATATACTGTGGGAGACAACTGTGGGAGGTATATTACTGTGGCAGACAATGGCGATATTGAGGATTATATAGTTGAGTGTTAGACAGAAGATGGCATTATTATTATTATTATTATTATTATTATATAGATAAATAATAGCTAAATTTCAGGAAGAGGCAGTACTCCAAAATGAACATAAAACAACCGGTGATTCTTTACTCCATGATGCAACCTTTTTGGTGGTTTCTACCTTTCCAATATTGCCGTAATTGGGGCCATGGGGAGTAACCGGCACAGAGTGAGGAGATGCTATCAATAGTCTACCATCAGTGTAGATCAAGGCAAGTATAATACTCGGGTGTAGAAAGTCTGGGGAAGACAGTTCTCAGGAGCAGGGACATGAAAAAAACACAATACTGATGCAATGTTAGGATTGCTGTATATCTCCAAATAGGTCCAAACAGGAATGGCCTCCATAACACAATCAGCTATCTTAGATAAGGGCAATTCAGCACTTCTAGTAGTCAAAAGCTAAATACACCAAGATCCTGAGATTATGGGTTTCTGCTGTATAGTTCTCATAACGTTAAGAAACCTATCATCAGCGACCCCTCCACAAGCACATACAGTACCTTTTACATGTCTTATATACTTTCCACTAATGCCTTTATCCATGGGATTAATGGCACCATTCTTCTAAAAAAAGACTTTCATTGATGTCCTCTCTTCCAATTATGGATTGGGGCTGCAGCATACAGTCTGCATAGCCCACCTCCTGATGCTGCTCTCTCATGAATGGCTCTCAGAGAGCCAGGACAGTGCAGGGAACAATGATATGCAGGACTCACTTAAGAGAAACCCGTTCATGCAAAAAACCCCCTAAACTAAATATATTTTCATAAACTGCCATTAGAGAGCATTGCCTCTATCCCTTATTGTCCCCTCACATGCCTGTAAACCTAAGCAATGAGGTCCTAAGCTGTATGCAAATGACCTGTGAAATGTCCAATGAAGCATTAGCATATTCAAGCTGTCCACTCTATTCATGAGTGGGAGGCCAGCCCACCCCCCAGTGCATGACTGACAGCCTGTATAATGGTGTGAGCTGTATAATGTGCTTCCTGGTGCTGGTGGCCAGCCCCCTGCAGCCTGTGTGTGTGTGTATAGGAGGATACAACAGCTCCAGGCAGCCATGTTATAGCAGAACATGTCAGATTCATGTGTAGCTGATGTTGTGTCTCTCACCTGTGTATTGGAGGATGCAGCATGTCAGCAGTACAGCACACACTAGCCATGCTTTACTATACATTACACCGACATGAACAGGGGGAGGAGAGGGAGGGGTAACAGGGGTGACATCACTGCCTCTGACCATGTGACCAGCCTCATTTACATGATAAAAAATAGCTGACTTTACAATGATTAATGTATGAAATAACTAGATAAAGGCTGGGATGGGATCCATGTGAGCTGCTCCAACAGGTAGTAGTGACAGGACTAGTGACACAGACCTGATGACAGGTGTCCTTTAATATGATTGGACTCACATTAGGTGAGAGTTGCATATTAGTTTACAAACCTTTTTATTTAACATTGCAGTCATGGAAGAAACCATTAAGGGCATGCTTTTATAATCTATTTTTAATGAAGTGTTTATTTTGTGTGGGTTAATTTGAATGCGTTCCCTAAGGGTGACGTTACAGTGCAGGTCGGCTCTACTAAAGAAGCATCACTGGATCTTATGGTAAGAGATTGGGGGTTGGACAATCTTTAGATTTTTTTTACTTAATAGTGTTATTGCTGCCCTATTGTTCTAAGTAAAGTCCTTAAGAACCATTATTGAATCAAATTTAATTTAGACTTTTTTTTACATTTTTCAGATATTTTATGAACACCCTGTGTTTAATGTTGAAAAATGAATGAACTAGTTGTAACCAAATAATAAATAAGAATGACCAATCATTATGAATGTCTGACAATAAAATTCACTTCTAGCACATTTCCTATTAAAAAAAACTCTCATCTACATTTCGGTTTTGCTGCTCTCTCTTCACTGCACCTTTATTGGTTTGAAGATTTACCATCTGTTCAAACATGTTGAGGAAAATCAGATTTTCATTTGATGTTGTTCAGGATAATGGAGTTCATGCTGGTCACAATTCAGAATGGGTAAAAGTAATAAAGTAAAGTACAAAGTAAAAAGTAGTAAAGTACATTAAAAGAATGTCCTGGCAAAATCCATGTATTAGAGGAGGTTTCTATGCTAGAAAGCCAAGGTAAAATACTAAATATGATATTGACTTTCCATTGTTTTAGAAAATGAACGTTTGGTTCCTTTACACAATTTTCCTATACGTCTTTGTTATCATTAGCCAAGTGGGTTCATTACGCTATGTAATGTGAAAGGGAATTGTCACCAGGATTATACTAATTAACCCCTCGGGACCTCTAGGACTCGGTCCCATTTTTAAATCTGCTCTGTGTCACTATAAGTGGTTATAGCTTTGGAACTCTAGAAGAAATCCAGGGGATTTTGAGATTGGGGCAGATTACTTACCGGTCCATTCGCGATCCAGCGGCGCGTTCTGTGTGCTGGATTCGGGTCCGGCCGGGATTCATTAAGGTGTTCCTCCGACGTCACCAGGTGGCGCTGCTGCGCTTAAAAAGCATCAGAGTGCAAGCTCCGCGACAGATTTTTTTTTTTTAAATGTGGCGGTTTTTTCCAAGTCCGGGGTTTTCGGTCGGCCCACGCATCCGATTTCCGTCGCGTGCATGCCAGCGCCGATGCGCCACAATCTGATCGCGTGCGCCAAAATCCCAGGGCAATTCAGGGGAAATCGGCGCAAATGGGAAATATTCGGGTAAACAGTCGGGAAAACGTAAATCGGGCCCTTAGTAAATGACCCCATTGTAGTTCAAATTAGGTTAAATTTGGATGAAATTTTGTGTTTAGTTATGAAAAAAACAAAATTTGGCAAAAATGTGGAAAAATTCTTTATTTTCAAATGTCTTTATTTTCACATGTCATTCTTGACCGCGCCAGTAAGAGGTTAACACTTGCGTTCGAGCCGGCTCGAGCACGTAGTCAGCTGTAATATAGTGCTGACAGCCACTGCTTCTGGTGGCGGCTCCATTCGTGAGTCGGTGCCAGAAGCGGCATTTAGAACGGCCCCGTGCACGAAGCATCTTCCAGCAGGTACGTACTATAACTTCCAGGTGCACGTAGGGCTAAAAATATCACTTATGTTGTGTAGGGCTATGTCCACAATGTACCCTATGCCTGTGTTTTTATTGTCCAGCTGCAACCTTTCAATTCAATCTTTACTTTTAAAATCTGCCAATTAGCCTTAAAGGACATCTACACCCAGGATGAGGATTGCAAACCACACACACTGACATACTGATGTTGCGTCCCCTCCGGCAGGATCTAACTGTTATTTAAATTGTAAATGAGTTATTTGCATAGCCTTTTTTTGTAAAAAACTTGGCATAGGCTAAAAGATAGCAGATCCTGCCAGAGGGGGCACACCTATGTCAGTGTTTGGTTTACAATCCTCATCCTGTGGTAGCTGTCCTTCAAGGCTCCACAGCAACACCCCCTGTTCAGTTTGCCACCAGCACCTTCTCTATATTTTGCTTCAATACATCACTCCTGGATCCAGTGATATGTGGAGCAGGAGCTGAGGTGCTCTGCTAAAGCACTTCAATTTGCATATTTTCTAAAGTAAACTTTGTTCCCATAAGGAGCAGCTGACATAACAAATAAAGGCATGAGTGGGTATAGTCCTACATAACATAGAAGATAATTCAGGTAGGTAAATGTGGTGACAGATTCCCCTAACTCAATGCCGACCCCCGCACTGACTTTAGACATCAGCTGGTGTGGTCTCGAGTTGCAGCAATGTCGTTTGACATAGTTGCAGGTTCTCATCCTCCCAGGGCAGGATTAAGGTTAGTGGGGGCTCCTGGGTGCAAAATCTGGTGGTGGCCCCACTGAATGGGTTCAAAGGGTTATTTGCCCCTGCTTTGGCACTGCAGATGAAGTATACTGTAGACAAGGACACATGTGATCCCTTATTCTCAGGTTGACCTATCTAGCAGGTAGGCAGTGTCCACAGCAGACAGACCATCTATCACCGTTGCTGGTCTTTGAGAATATATCGTATTGCCACTAATTTATAATAGACTTCCCTGTGATGCTGAGCACAGCCTGTAGATGAGAGGGCCACGGTTATTGGGGAAAAATATGACAACCGTGATAAGCTGACCCGAACTACAATGTTTGGGTTTGGACCAAACTTTGCCGGCTTCGACTCAATCCCTCTGCTGTTAATGGTTAATTGCCATTGTTAACTCTTGAAATGCAATGGCATTGTAGTGCCCTGTGATAGATGAGCATTCAACTCTTGGACTTTTGTGGACTTTGTAAAATTTCCCTATTTCTTTTACATATTTAACACTAAGGTTAACTTGCATTAATTTATAGTGCTTGTTAATAACATTTAGTTTAGTATGTGTTGTAGAAACGGTAATGAACATTGAGAACATTTGTGACTGTGTATCTCTAACAAAGAGAAGCCAGTCATTTTCCAGCTATAGTAGAATTTGTTTTGCAGAAGAAAAACAGACTTGTTTACAAAAAGCTTAACCCTTAGAATTACAGCTGCTTTCTGGAAAGTTGTTTATACTTTAGAAACTTGCTGCCATAGAATATTAAGGGAACTCAATGTAAGTCTATGGGAGAATGCTTAGTCATTGTTTTTGTGCAAAATGTAATCACACACTCCCCTGGTAGAAGGTATATAAGGAGAATAGTCTTTACTTCGCAATTATGGAACAGAGCTTAAAGAAAATACAAGAAGAAAAAGCTGAGACGGGATACTCTGCCATAGACCTGGGCTCCTATCCTTTGGCCAGGGTACCAGCCTTCTGAGAAAAAGAGGGACTTTCCCCAGAGTAGGACCCCTTCACTGCGAGGAGAAGATTGGAGAAGTCAACCCTTTGATTTGCTTGTATTGCATTGTACCTACATTTCTTCCCTAAAGAAGGCAGGTGTTTATTGCAGACCCTGACTTCTGGGCTTATTACCATTGAAGTGCACAGAAGCCGTACCATCCCTTCCGGAGAGCAGAACACATGTGACACCATGGGGCCACACCTAACCAGGGCACTGCAGGATAGTGGGTAGGGTATTTAAATTGCTAAACCCACTTGCTTAACATTTGGGGGAGGATTGTCACTCCCTGACAATGTTATCCAGAGCGGTGATCCTCCCTAAATGGTGGCAACCACAGTTATTTAGATGCTGCGGAGAGGCATTTAAACAGTACATCCAGCACGATCACGGTTTTCATGGTGGGGTCATCCTTTTGTTCTAGGACTTACACCACGCACTGTTGTAATATAGGATCTACAAGGCAAAGGTTGGGTTCTGGCTGTCAGCTACAGTAGTACCGGAGAGAAGAAGGAAGAGGTATAACAACGGCTTCTGTCAGTGGTATACAAGTGGCATGGCGTCTCAAACAAATGTAGTACCCTTTTCCCCAGTAATGTATTTATGGGACCGCGCTGATTGTGTAAACACATTTTATCAAAAAATCCTTGCTCAATTATATGTTCAGTGATTGTATATTTTAAAATATTTTAAATATTAATTTTTCATCCATTTCTAATGAACATGAACCAACACAAAAATGTTAAAAAGGGACTGGCTATATAATCTATTTCAGGCCCAGTCATGAAGGGGTTAGGTGCAATCTGTTCGAGCTCTAGAGTCTCTCTAGCTGCGGCTGTAAGGCTCTTCACTATTAATTATATGGTGCATTAGGACGTCAGGAGCTGCCCACACTATATTATCTATCAGTGCGGGTGTAATACACCGATAACTTCCTACAATGAACTCTCGCTGCGCGGCCCCTCTCTTGATTACAATAATCACATCCACACGTTCCATGTTTAATCTGCCATCATAAATCACAGATCAGACGGGCACATTTTTGTTCTGTACTCACTATCCCACTCCTAAATTAATCCAGTCTGACCATTTATTTATGGGGATTCATGTTTATAGAACTTTTAAACATAAAATACAGTGTATATTGGGGTTTGGGAGGATCCTGCAGTTTAGTCTCAAAAGAGAAGAAACTGTTTGGACTCGGGAGTTGAGCAATACTGCCAAGAAAATTCCACCTGTACAAGAAGGTTAGCAGCTGCTAAACAGATGCCACGGATAGACATCCAACCTAAGGTCCTAGGAAAATTGCAAAGTTTTCCAGGATGGGATAAGGAAAACCACCTTTTTTTTTAGATACTTTGTAAGCAGACCCTTGCATAAGCATGAACTTCAGGAAGCCTCATGTATGATGGGGGAGTCTGTTCCTTCTGGAATAGATATACTGGTTTGGTTTTAATCCTACATCAGGTCATTAGGCTTCCTGATGGTCATGCTTGATTCAAGGGAGCTGGGTAGCAGGGTTACAGGGTAGCTTAAGAGGCGTGGTTTCCTTATCCCATCCTGGAAAAACTCGTAAAAAGCATATTTTCCCAGAATCCCTAGTGGAGCATCCATGGCTATAAGAGTCCACACGCCTACACGGCGGCTTTAATGGCAGTCTCTGTAAGGAGAACTCTTATTTCCAGAACCAAGGTCCCAGGCACATGACCGATAGGGGGTGGTGATTCGGCCTGTACCATTTGTGACCAGATCACGGCCCCTATAGAGGTCTATGGCAACCAATCGAGGAGGGGAGTAACCTGTCTCACCACACATGACCGAGTGGGACACCTGCCGTACAAAATTTAGGACCTGTCAATATGGCAATGGACACTCAGCTTTCAAAGGGAAGGAGAGGGGTGAGGAGGCCCTCACTCCCCCCCATCTCCTCCTGCCGTTTGCTATGTGGTTATGTAATCAAAATAGAATACCATACCAATATAATTTAAATCACTTTGGGTATGTATTCGGTGAATCTCTTAGCATTTTATACTTTCTTACCTACCCATTGGCATGTATACTCTGATATACTTCTCAGAGGTTTTGGGGTGGGGAAGCCATAGAAAAAGCAGCCCACAGATGGCAGAGAGAGGTACCTCACTAAAAAGAAAATTGTTCAATTGAAATTTTATTCAGTACTACTCACAGGTCCATCTAGGACACTAAAGCCATGAAAGTTGTCACTCAACCAATCAATATACACCAAAGAGAAAGAAGCTATCTGTCTCGCAGTCCACTAAATACAAGAAAGAAAACAACCAGTGTATTGGAATTTCGGACATAAATAGGTTAAACATTCAAAGATGCAAGAAGGAACCAAACCAGTATATGAAAGAGGGAGAAGGCAAAAGCGGCTCCAACCCGTTACTAGCATGGTGTACCTAATAAAGTGGCCGGTGAGTGTATATACATAGATATAGGCATAGATCAACTATTAATAGTAAGCAAAAAGAATTAAAACAGTTTGATTTTATGGCTTGCCCTTGTTGCCTACTTAATACAGTATATAGATGGCTCAGGTACCACAAAACTGGAGCCTCGTTTACTGACTTGCTGTTTTGACTCATAGTAAAGGATCCTTAAAGAAAATCTACCATCAAGATCCATCTTGATAAACTAGCGACAGTTACTTGTCATGGGTGCTCCTGCGAGCCATGTCTCAGATTGCGGGCTCACCCATGCCCCTCTGTGCCCCAGCGCCTTGCAGCTTCTACTCACCCATCCTCGTTCCTGCTTCCGGTCTGGTGGACGTGTTTGTGCTTGCCCATTTCCTATGCTGGGCACGCACCAGCTTCAGGAGATTCAAAGGGCCAGTGCGCCGTTAATTGGTGCTGACTGTACCCAGAATCCTTTTTGATCCAGCCCCTCCCTGCACACCCTGACGGATCTTCATGCCTAGTGCTGTAGAAAAACCTTTGTTCCCATGCCCTTTGCTGTTAGTGTGTTTTCCCGTTGTGACCCGGTTTCATTCCTGACTATGCTCCTTTGCTGCATGCATTGACCTGTTGCTACATCCCCGACTCTGATCCCATGCTGCCTGTCCTGACCTCCTGCCTGTTCCCGACTACGATTCTGCTCAATGTCTGTGTACCTCGCCTTGGCTGCCAACTCAGCAAGTACAACCCACTTTGCTGCGGGCTCTGGTAAAAACCGGTTACCACTTAGATTCTAGTCCCAGGTGTCAGCTTACATCGTCCGTGGTGGTCCAGTGGGTCCACTGCCCCTGGTGCCTGACAATACTCCAGGGCCTCCTTCCATCTAAAGTCAACTTTAAAAAAAATTATGCTAATGGAACTGAAGGGCTCTGGGGGCTCATTTTGGATTTTAATAGGGAATTGCTCTAAGGAAATCGTTTGCCTTAAAAAAGCATATGAAATAAGGTTTTCTTTGTAAGATACCACCTTGAAGCCTACTTTATATATAGGGGTTAAAACGTATAAAGTATATTATTTATATATAATCCAGAAATAGTAGCGATGGTGGTTCTGCTGATGATGATCGCATACTTGGTATCATGGTACAGAAGGTTAAAGAAAGAATCAGTTCCATCAAGTTCAACCTTTAATCCTACAGCTGTAATAAATTGTGTCATAGTAGATATTAACTGACTTATAATAATACTCATTCTATTAATGATGATATTAATAAACGAATATTGTGCAGAAATGTCATATTTACTTGTTTAGGTTTTTCCATATGTTAGTCATTTTAGTTTAGTTAATATCATAAAAATCTGATTTTAATCTGCATTTGTATGAGAAGAAAATGAATAAACTCCAAAGTCCAGCTTGAGCTAGATGAAAAAATCCAATCCTGTTTCTTTCTTTATTTTATATTTGTGCTGGTTTTGTGTCTTACTATTTATATGTATTTATTTATAAGTTTTGTGAATTTGTGTTTCATCTTTTTCGGCTTCCTTTGGACTTCCATGGCTTAAAGCGCTGAACATTCCAGGTTTTTCGTTTCATTGTTGTAAAGTAGATTTATGAATATGTTTGGAAAATACTTTTGTTTTACAGATTCTCATTATTCATGTAGAAATTAGATACCTTGTTGTTTGCTTAGAGGAAGTTCCAGGTCACTGAATCGAAAACTGGCCAGATCAAAGATGTGCTACAAAATTGTTTCCATCTGTTAAGCTGAATTATAATTGAGATGTACATTTTATGCATTGAATGTGTCTGCTAAAAATATTCCCATCTTAAATTAAATTTTACTATTTCCAAAACTGAATTTACAGTTAAGAAATGTAATGGGATCTGTCTTGAGGGGTTTGTGTGATACAACTGTATAGAAAAGGGACCTTCATAGTCAGGGTCAATACGGAGAATAGGTTCATGAGATTTAGGGTGCTCTTATGTGGAGCACCCAGAGAGAATACTATGGGCCACATTTATCATGGCCTGTAGGCAGGTGTACAAGCCGTAATTTAGGCGCATTTAGGCACTGCACGCTTCTCCGGCCCAATCAGCCAATTGGGCGGGGACGGTGCCGCATCGGACAGCAATGCATCAGGAATCGGCCATGGCACCAGAAAGTCAGACCTGGCATAGAAGAGCCCCGGTGCATAGCTGCGCTGTAAGATGCCGGACTTATCAAAATGATGGAGCCACCAGATAGATCCGGCACATGCGCGGGGCGGTGGCAGCTTCATACTCAGGGGCACTTAGTGCCATCCTATGATAAATGTGCTGCTAGAACAATCTCTGCTACATGTCTGCTACAGCATTCCCTAAGAAATTATGGGAATTATGGGAAGTGTTGTTTCGGAGAACCTCGTGTCTGTTCCTTTAGCTACAAACGTTGGTAATTGGTATTGTGTAAGATTTGGCAGATTTGGTGGATTTGTAATCTATAAGTTAACAAGGTGGCACTGTCTGAGGTATTCGGGTCCATATTGTGCTTGTTTTATGCCTCTGATTGCGTACCGTAATAATAACATTTTTTTCTAATTTTCTTCTCATTTATCTTAAAGGAAACCAACCACTTGGGATAGGGCTTATAAGCTGGACATGCCGTGCACCAGCTCAGGGTGAGCTGGTGCCGGCGCTTATCTCCGTTATGTTTTTAAACAGTTTTAAAGTGTTTTAACAGTTTATTAATGTTTATATCCTTACTAGCTTTCCCGCACCGGGATCCGCGCTCGGCGCAACATGCGCGCTACCACTTCCTATTCAGATGCACGCATGGTCGCGTGGCATGGCCGCGTGGCATGTCCAGCTTATAAGCCCCATCCGAAGTGGTAGGTTTCCTTTAAGGAATCTATTAAAAAAAGGAACAATTATAAAATAACTTTACTGCCTAGACTTGGTATAGTTAAGCAGACCCAATAATCATAAGTAAAGACAGTTTTAAGTCAGTGTGATAAATGAACATATGACAGCAAGCAGTGATCTGTGAAATAGTGAAGAAAGTTCATTGAGCAATAATAAAATTCACACTTAGACCTCATGCACACAACCGTATGCATATTGTAGTCTCATTTTTGAGGCCAGAAACTGGCTATGTGTCACCCGTATGTAACCCATTTGCCACTGTAAACTGTCCATTCCTACAAAAAAATATGGCGGGCTGGCACCCACGTGACCTGGTCTAATGAGCAACCCACCGCAACGACCCGGGTGGACAACTCTGTAGGTAGGCCGTTTTTTTGTACTCCCATGGACTTTGACAGAGTATCATATCGTAAAAACGTCAAAAAAATAGGACATGTTGTATATTTTATGTTACGGTCTGTTTTTCTCACTGAACTGGCCGTCATTGACCAGATACAGGCGGTACCCTACTTAAGGACACCCGACTTACAGACAGCCCATAGTTACAGACCGGACCCTCTCCTGGCCCAGTTCTGGGAACCTTCATTCTTGGTGAAGCTCTTGGATTGCTTTACTAGTCCCACTGCAATGATCAGCTGTAAATGTCTGTAATGAAGCTTTATTGATAATTCTTGGTCCATACAACACAAAAATTTTGAAACTCCAATTGTCACTGGCGCAAAGAAAAAAATTGTCTAGAACTCCCATTATAAATATACAGTTTTCGACTTACATACAAATTCAACTTAAGAACAAACCTCCAGACCCTATCTTGTATGTACCCGGACTGCCTGTATAATCTTATTTCATATTAAAGTCAATGGCATTTTTAAGACAAAAGGACTTGATGGTGTGGCCATTTTTACATCTAAAAAAACCGCTGTGTGCATGTGGCCTACAATTTACACAGGGACGAATTATCTTTGGAGAGAACTTCTGCTGCCCCCAATTTCTGAGTACAAAGGACATTGGAAAGGAGATAAAATGATGCAAATTTTCCATCTTGTCCTCAGGAGGCCATATGATCGAACGTTGTTGAGAACAGGAGCAATAAGTTTACTGCTTTAATTTTTGGTTGGCACCTCGCAATAAATAAGGGGGGTTTGGTTTGCAGTTTGGGCACTTGGCCGCTAAAAGGTTTGCCATCACTGCTCTAGCTCATGGTACTCCGCTGTGCCATGTGACCACTAATTAGACTCTTATCAGTAATTAGATTTATCAGAAGTGTCTGAGAACAGAACAGGTCTAGTTGCCCATGGCAGCCAATCAGAGCTCAGCTTTCATGTTCTCACAGCTATTTAAGTAAAGAAGCTGAGCTCTGATTTGTTGCCATGAGCAACTAGAACAGTTCTTCTCTCAAACTATAATGTCTTAATTGAGCCTTAAGATAATGACCTCACGGTCCACACATAAGAGGCGAAGAGTTGGATGATGGTCTGGTCACATGACACAAAGAGGACCAGAAGGGATCTGATAACTGATATTACAGCCACCTCTAGATTGTCATGCAGCATAACTTACTATTAGGCCACAGAATAAAAATATTTGTGGGAATGTAACTTTTAGCTTGGTGGTTTAAAAAGTTACACATCTGTAAAAAAAATGGGGTTGTGCATTTCGGGATGTCACACACAGTCCTTGGTCATACCATGCAGGTATGAGTAGAACTTGCGCATGATGGTCTGAAACGCGTCACCCCATCTTTCTATTTTGCTTCTGATCTCTATCAGTGCTTTTAACATGGATTGAATTAAAGTTAACCATCATGGAACCTAATGTTACCATCTCACCAGTACCAGTAGCCAACATCATTTTGTCTTTACATGTTCCACTGGATCGGGCTGTCATACACAGCCCTTAGTGATACTATTCAGAGTAAGGGCTCATTCACATGGCCGTGTGCTCACCACCGGACTGGATCGTGTGTGAGCACAGGATCGGGAGGAGGAGGGGGAGGCGCTCCTCACCCCTCCTCCCTCCATGGGAGCACTGTGTGCTAATTGCGGTTCGTGTGAATCACCCTAAGAACTGCATATGATGGCCTGAAAGGTGTCACCCAATTTTTTTAAATTTTGATCAATTTTCAATCAATTTATCCATTTTCAATCCCTTAGTGATGTTATCACAATAAAATAATATGAGGTCAGTGCAAATTCCAGGGTGTGTCTAAGCAGACACTTCATGATCCCACTAGTTTCTATGTGCTGACATGTGCTTAGATTATCAAGGTACAAGGTTTATTACACTTTTTTATTTACTTCTCAACATTGTACACATAGACAGAGAGAGATAGACAGATCAGAGATGATGATGAATTCCTTTAGATTCCTATTACACACATGACAGTCAGCTCTCCTACACTCTCTGCTATTCCACAACACAACTAATCTGCTGAGATCGGAGAAACTCAGCTCCACAGCTCACACAGAAATCCAAGATGCCTTGCCCGACCCTAATTTAGAAGTTACAGGGTCGTGTCTAGGGGCAACTGGAAATTGGTGTACACCAGGACTGATAGAGACAGGTTGAATTATATCTGTAAATGCTGTATTTTTGCCAATACAGTAAATTTAGAGAATGTGTTATTTTGTTATCCTGAGTACTATAGAAACTTTGTGGAATAGCCCTTTAAAGGGTTTGCCCCAAGTATTTAAATCATTCCCTAGCCTCAGAAAAGGGAATTGAGCAGTTGATTGGTGAGGGTCTCATTGATCATGAGATGCGACCCCACAGGGGTGTAACTAGAAAAGGAATGACCCTATAACAAATTTAAATGCCCCCCCAACTTCCTCAGAAAATATACATATTTGCATACTTACACATATAAACACTTTACACACATACACCCACACACTGTTGTACTCTGTCCCTCCTCTCCCTGACATTGGTTATTTTGAACTGCAGCTCACTGTATACTGTGATGATGTGCACCATTATATACATAATGGTGCAAATCCTCCATTCTTTTGTATGTCAGTTGGATGCCAGGGCCCCTACACTGTGGTCCACTAGCAGCTACTATGTCTGCTACCACTGTAGTTACACCCTTATACTCTCCTCAATCTGAACGCATCCCATTCTCACTAATGGGTAGAGCAGCATGATAAGCAGTGCCCTGCCACTCCATTTAGATGTAGTGGGAATAAAGGAACCAGCTGAGACAAACTTGACTAACTCTAGACTTGTCGACGGTACATCCATGGGGGTTTTTCGCTCTGGTGATTGTGGTCAGACCCTCACCGATCAGTATGTAACCACTATCCTTTGGATAAGAATAACTTAAATTTTTGGGACCACCCCTTTGAGCACAGTGCACATCACATGTTCAGGGGGCTCTGACTGCATGTGATACAGATATACGTTATGTCCTCCGTCCAAAGTTTGTATTATATATATTAATTGATTGCAGATTAATTGCTCCGTCTTGTGTTGTTTGCTTCTACTGGGTGCCGCACTTCCTACCCCTGACACTCTTTGTGTCTCACGTAGAAAGTTATTTGTTTCCCACCTATAGTGAGTGGGATCGCGTTTCACATAGCGCTGACAATAAAATGCTATTTGTAGACAACGATGAAATGACTGATAGTGTAATAAAACAAGTGTTTAGCTCCTGCTTCAAAGAGCCGAGCATCTGTTTGTGGGGAGAGAGTCTAAACAGCCTCCATCTATAAGCATGACATTAATATCTACTGCCAAGAATTATAATAGGTTAAGGGTGGTCATTTCTCTGTGGGGGGAGGGTAAAATTCCTATGGAAATCATCAAATAAAAAAATATAACTTGGAGCACGGACCAAATCAACGATGTTTCACACCGGTTTGCCCCTAGGAAGATGTTTACTTCTTGAGCAATGAAGATATGAAATCATAGACAGACACCTTGTCATATCAGGTCACCGTTACCACCACGGGACCCCCAGAAGCCGTTGGATCGTATTGACGTCGCTGAATGTGTTTGTCATTGTCATATTACAATGCTATCTTCCACTAAGGATGGCAGGTAACTCATGGAGTTAAAGGGACACTCTTACTAGATTTTACACCATCAAATTACTCATTCCCCCCTTCCTCGGGTAGGGGGTGAAATGTCCGTTCTCAAATTCCTTCTTTTATGTGAAATCTTACCCTACCGTTTAACTATATAAGTACTCATACATGTCATAATGCAATGAGCATAGAAGAGTCATTTTTTTGCCTTAGATGGTGTCAAGTTTAGAGGCTGCGGGGGGTATCAATTCAGATGACCTTATCTTTGGTTCTCTAGTACCTAAAAACATGTCATATTAAAGATAAGAATCTGTTCTTGAATGGAACCTGTCAGGGCGATTTGGGACACTAAACCATTTACAGTCCTTATGGAATGGGGTTTAGTATCGAAATCACTTAAATAGCCCCTATATAAAAAAAAAACAACCAAACATGTATACTTACCTGTACCCGCAGCTCCCCGATAATTTGCATGAGCATTACATGCCCTTTTGGAACCTGTCATCACCGAAAATATGCCCTTTGTGATGACGTTCCCTTTAACCTGTGCACTTCAAAAAAACAATCCCCTAATAGTTTTATGGTAAACTCAGCATTGCTGCATCTTGGCATTGACCACTATACAGAAATCCAGCAGTCATCTTCTGAGTGCTTAGCCTGGGCCTTATTGCTTTGATTCTGTGCCATCTTGTTTTCTTGCCACTTGTGATCTGTTTTTTTTAGAATTTGAGCTCAGTATCTGCATTAACCCCTCAGTACCTGATTGGTCCTTAAGACTCCAGCTCATTCTGGGTGTGCGGGGTGTTACGGTCTGTTTTTCTCACTGAACTGGCCGTCATTGACCAGATACAGGCGGTACCCTACTTAAGGACACCCGACTTACAGACAGCCCATAGTTACAGACGGACCCCTCTGCCCACTGTGACCTCTGGTGAAGCTCTCTGGATGCTTTACTATAGTCCCAGACTGCAATGATCAGCTGTAAGATGTCTGTAATGAAGCTTTATTGATAATTCTTGGTCCAATTACACCAAAAATTTTGAAACTCCAATTGTCACTGGGGCAAAAGAAAAAAAATTGTCTAGAACTTCCATTATAAAATATACAGTTTCGACTTACATACAAATTCAACTTAAGAACAAACCTCCAGACCCTATCTTGTATGTAACCCGGGGACTGCCTGTATATATCTTATTTCATATTAAAGTCAATGGGCAGTTTTTAGAGACAAAAAGGACTTGATGGTGGTGGCCATTTTTACATCTAAAAAAACCGCTGTGTGCATGTGGCCTTACAATTTACACGTTTCTCCTGTGGCCATTTAGAAAGATATATTAATGTACGTTGTAATGAAGGATTGAACATGAGAGTTATCCTCTAGCTCAGTGGTGGCGAACCTATGGCACGGGTGCCAGAGGCGGCACTCAGAGCCTAATTACTGATAAGAGTCTAATTAGTGGTACATGGCACGCGGAGTACCAGAGTTAGAGCAGTGATGGCAAACCTTTTAGCGGCCAAGTGCCCAAACTGCAAACAAAAACCCCCTTATTATGCGAGGTGCCAACCAAAAATTAAAGCAGTAAACTTATTGCTCCTGTTCCTCAACAACGTTCGATCATATGGCCTCCTGAGGACAAGATGGAAAATTTGCATCATTTTATCTCCTTTCCAATGTCCTTTGTACTCAGAAATTGGGGGCAGCAGAAGTTCTCTCCAAAGATAATTCGTCCCTGTGTAAATTGTAGGCCACATGCACACAGCGGTTTTTTTAGATGTAAAAATGGCCACACCATCAAGTCCTTTTGTCTTAAAAATGCCCATTGACTTTAATATGAAATAAGATTATACAGGCAGTCCGGGTACATACAAGATAGGGTCTGGAGGTTTGTTCTTAAGTTGAATTTGTATGTAAGTCGAAACTGTATATTTATAATGGGAGTTCTAGACAATTTTTTCTTTTGCGCCAGTGACAATTGGAGTTTCAAAATTTTTGGTGTTGGACCAAGAATATCAATAAAGCTTCATTACAGACATCTTACAGCTGATCATTGCAGTGGGACTAGTAAAGCATCCAGAGAGCTTCACCAGAGGTCACAGTGGGCAGAGGGGTCCGTCTGTAAATATGGGCGTTGTAAGTCGGGTTGTCCTAAGTAGGGTACCGCCTGTATCTGGTCAATGACGGCAGTTCAGTGAGAAAAACAGACCGTAACATAAAATATACAACATGTCCTATTTTTTGACGTTTTTACGATAGATACTCTGTCAAAGTCCATGGGAGTACAAAAAAACGGCCTACACAGAGTTGTCCACCCGGGCCGTTGCGGTGGGTTGCTCAGTTGACCAGTCACGTGGGTGCCAGCCCGCCATATTTTTTTGTAGGAATGGACAGTTTACACAGTGGCAAATGGGTTACATACGGGTGAAATAGCCAGTTTCTGTCAAAAATGAGACTACAATATGCATACGGTTGTGTGCATGAGGTCTAAGTGTGAATTTTATTATTGCTCAATGAACTTTCTCACTATTTCACAGATCATGCTTGCTGTCATATGTTCATTTATCACACTAGACTTAAACTGTCTTTACTTATGATTATTGGTCTCCTTAACTATACCAAGTCTAGGCAAGTAAAGTTATTTTATAATTCCTTTTTTAATAGATTCTTAAGGAAACCACCATTCGGATGGGGCTTATAAGCGGGACATGCACCGGCCATGCCCGGACCATGCGTGCATCTGAATAGGAAGTGGTAGCGCGCATGTTGCGCCGAGCGCGGATCCCGGTGCGGGAAAGCTAGTAAGGATATAAACATTTAATAAACTGTTTAAAACACTTTAAAACTGTTTAAAAACAAACGGAGATAAGCGCCGGCACCAGCTCACCCTGAGCTGGTGCACGGCATGTCCAGCTATAAGCCTATCCCAAGTGGTAGGTTTCCTTTAGATAAATGAGAAGAAATTTGAAAAAAATGTTATTATTACGGTACGCAATCAGAGGCATAAAACAAGCACAATAGGACCCGAATACCTCAGACAGTGCCACCTTGTTAACTTATAGATTACAAATCCACCAAATCGCCAATCTTACACAATACCAATTACCAACGTTTGTAGCTAAAGGAACAGACACGGGTTCTCCGAAACAAACACTTCCATAATTCCCATAATTTCTTAGGAATACTGTAGCAGAATTGTAGCCGAGATTGTTCTAGCAGCACATTTATCAAGGATGGCACTAAGTGCCCCTGAGTATGATGCTGCCCCCGCCCGCGCATGTGCCGGATCTATCTGGTGGCTCCATCATTTTGATAAGTCCGGCATCTTACAGCGCAGCTATGCACCGAGCTCTTCATGCCAGGTCTGACTTTCTGGTTGCCATGGCCGATTCCTGATGCATTGCTGTCCGATGCGGCACCGTCCCCGCCCAATTGGCTGATTGGCCCGGAGGAAGCGTGCAGTGCCTAAATGCGCCTAAATTACGGCTTGTACACCTGCCTACAGGCCATGATAAATGTGGCCCATAGTCTTCTCTCTGGGTGCTACATAAGAGCACCCTAAATATCACTACTATTCCACCGTATTGACCTGACTATGAAGGTCCCTTTTCTATACAGTTGTATCACAAACCCCTCAAGACAGATCCATTACATTTCTTAACTATAAATTCAGTTTTGGAAATAGTAAAATTTAATTTAAGATGGGAATATTTTTAGCCGACACATTAATGCATAAAATGTACATCTCAATTATAATTCAGCTTTACAGATGGAAACAATTTGTAGAACATCTTTGATCTGGCAGTTTTCGATTCAGTGACCTGGAAACTCCTCTAAGCAACAACAAATGGATCTAATTCTACATGAATAATGAGAATCTGTAAAACAAAAGTATTTTCCAAAACATATTCAAAATCTACTTTACAACAATGAAACGAAAAACCTGGAATCAAGTCAGCGCTGTAAGCCATGGAAGTCCAAAGGAAGCCGAAAAGAAAAGATGAAACACAAATTCACAAAACTTATAAATACTACATATAAATAGTAAGACACAAAACCAGCACAAATATAAAATAAAGAAAGAAACAGGATTGGATTTTTTCATCTAGCTCAAGCTGGGCTTTGGAGTTTATTCATTTCTTCTCATACAAAATGAGATTAAAATCAGATTTTTATGATAATTAACTAAACTAAAATGACTAACATATGGAAAAACCTAAACAAGTAAATATGACATTTCTGCACAATATTCGTTTATTAATATCATCATTAAAGAATGAGTATTATAATAAGTCAGTTAAAATCTACTATGAACAATTTATTACAGCTGTAGGATTAAAGGTTGAACTTGATGGAACTGATTCTTTCTTTAACCTTCTGTACCATGATACCAAGTATGCGATCATCATCAGCAGAACCACCATCGCTACTATTTCTGGATTATATATAAATAATATACTTTAACGTTTTAACCCCTATATATAAAGTAGGCTTCAAGGTGGTATCTTACAAAGAAAACCTTATTTCATATGCTTTTTAAGGCAACGATTTTCCTTAGAGCAATTCCCTATTAAAATCCAAAATGAGCCCCAGAGCTTCAGTTCCATTAGCATAATTTTTTTTTAAAGTGACTTTAGATGGAAGGAGGCCCTGGAGTATTGTCAGGCACCAGGGTAGTGGACCCATGGACCACCACGGAAGAGTGTAAGCTGACACCTGGGACTAGAATTAAGGGTAACCGGTTTTACAGAGCCCGCAGCAAAGTGGGTTTGTAATTGCTGAGTTGGCAGCCAAGGCGTAGTACACAGACGTTGAGCAGAATCGTAGTCGGGAACAGGCAGGAGGTCAGGACAGGCAGCATGGGATCAGAGTCGAGGATTGTAGCAACAGGTCAATGCATGCAGCAAAGGGGAGTAGTCGGAATAAAAACGGGTCACAACGGGAAAACACAACTAACAGCAAGGGCATGGGAACAAAGGTTTTTCTACAGCACTAGGCACGAAGATCGTCAGGGTGTGCAGGAGGGTGGCTGGATCAAAAGGATTCTGGGTACAGTCAGCACCAATTAACGGCGCAACTGGACCCTTTGAATCTCCTGAAGCTGGTGCGTGCCAGCATAGGAAATGGGCAGCACAAACACGTCCACCAGACCGAAAGCAGGAACGAGGATGGGTGAGTAGAAGCTGCAAGGCGCTGGGGCACACAGAGGGGCATGGGTGAGCCGCAATCTGAGACATGGGTCGCAGAGCACCCATGACAAGTAAACTGTCGTAGTTTATCAAGATGGTACTTGATGGTAGATTTTCTTTAAGGATCCTTTAATATGAGTCAAAACAGCAAGTCAGTAAACGAGGCTCCAGTTTTGTGGTACCTGAGCCATCTAATTACTGTATTAAGTAGGCAACAAGGGCAAGCCATAAATCAAACAAGTTTCATTCTTTTTGCTTACTATAATAGTTGATCTATGCCTATATCTTGTATATACAATCACCGGCCACTTTATTAGGTACACCATGCTAGTAAGGGTGGAGCGCTTTGCCTTCAGAACTGCCTCAGTTCTTCGTGGCATAGATACAAACAAGGTGCTGGAAGCATTCCTCAGAGATTTTGGACCTATTGACATGATGGCATCACACAGTTGCCGCAGATTTGCCGGCTGCACATCCATGATGCGAATCTCCCGTTCCACCACATCCCAAAGATGCTCTATTGGATTGAGATCTGGTGACTGTGGAGGCCATTTGAGTACAGTGAAACTCATTGTCATGTTCAAGAAACCATTGAGATGATTCCAGCTTTATGACATGGGCATTATCCTGCTGAAAGTAGCCATCAATGTTGGTAACATTGTGTCAAAAGGGATGGACATGGTCAGCAACAATATCAGGTAGGCTGTGGCGTTGTTGCAACAATGTCAATTGGTACCAAGGGGCCCAAAGAGTGCCAAAAGAAAATATCCCACACCATGACACCACCACCACCAGCCTGAACCGTTGATACAAGGCAGGATGGATCCATGCTTTCATGTGTTGACGCCAAATTCGACCCTACCATCCAATGTCGCAGCAGAATTGAGACTCATGGAGACCAGGCAACGTTTTTCCAATCTTCTACTGTCCATTTCAATGAGCTTGTGCAAAGTTAGCCTCAGTTTCCTGTTCTAGCTGAAAGGAATGGCACCCGGTGTGGTCTTCTGCTGCTGAGCATCTGCTCAAAGTTCGATGTACTGTGCGTTCAGAGATGCTCTTCTGCCTACCTTGGTTGTAACTGGGGGCGATTTGAGTCACTATGCCTTGTATCAGCTCGAACGAGTCTGCCCATTCTCCTCTGACCTCTGGCATCAAACAAGGCATTTCGCCCACAGAACTGCCGCCTCACTGGATGTTTTTTCTTTTTCGGACCTTCTCTGTAAACCCTAGAGATGGTTGTGCGTGAAAATCCCAGTGATCAGCAGTTTCTGAAAACTCAGACCAGGCCTTCTGGCACCAACAACCATGCCACGTTCAAAGGCACTAAATCACCTTTCTTCCCCATACTGATGTTGGTTTGAACTGCAGGAGATTGTCTGACCATTCTACATGCCTATGCACTGAGTTGCCGCCATGTGATGGCTGATTAGAAATTAGTGTTAACGAGCGGTTGGACAGGTGTACCTAATAAAGTGGCCGGTTGAGGGTATAAGTGTACTTAGGCACATTTTATCTTGGTCTACAAAGATAAAAATGCTGAGTGTATGTTACTTTTTATTTTGCATTTTCTGGTCTCTTGTAATTTATTGAACAGCCCTTTAAGTTTCTATTCATCATCGCCGGGATACAGTAAATGGAATACAATAAGTGGCATCTGTTTTTATGTCTGAAATCAGACCTTACAGGGAAAATGTATTAGAATAAAACCAAGTCTTGTATCCATAACAAAGGCCTCATTACATAGGAAGTGTGTAAAATACTTTACGCAGCGGGCACCAGGTGCGATGCCCCTCGGTCTGAGACGGTATTCTACTACCTTATGGCCAATCCAGACCGAAGAGAACACTCTTCATAATCCTGCAGGTAAATTAAAACATTCTCACCCTTCCTTCTACGACTCCGGGTTTTTCCAGCTTTTTGAACTCTCCAATAACCTGAGTAATCAGTCTTCCATGTATATATGTTGGACATATGACTTTCACATATGTGGGTTTGCTGCAGGATAAACAGTTATTTTGATGAATTCCAGCGAATGTCAATGGTGATCGATGTCTTGAAGCTCTGTTGATGGCCAAAGTCTCATAGACATCTGAAATGTATATTATTTCAATCCATACCAGACTCCGCTAGGGAACAATGAAGGCGTAAAGAAATTTGAACGTTACATACTTAAGTCAAAGGACACCCGTACTTGTTAGGATATTTACGCTTTGTAATTATTATGTAATCAATCAATAGTAGTGTAAAGTAAAGCAAATATACTGGGAGACAACTGTGGGAGGGGTAATATACTGTGGCAGACAATGGCGATATTGAAGGATATAATTGAGTTGAGTTAGACAGAAAGAGGCATTATATTATTTTATTATTATTATTATTATTATATAGATAAATAATAGCTAATTTCCAGGAAGAGGCAGTACTCAAAATGAACATAAAACAACCGGTGATTCTTTACTCCATGATGCACCTTTTTGTGTGTTTCTACCTTTCCAATATTGCCGTAATTGTGGGCCATGGGGGAGTAACCAGGCACGACGTGAGGAGATGCTATCAATAGTCTACCTATCATGTAGATCAAGGCAGTATAAACCGGGTGTAGTAAATGTCTGGGGAGACAGTTCTCAGGAGCAGGAGACATGAAAAAAAACACAATACTGATGCCATGTTAGGATTGCTGTATATCTCCAAATAGGTCCAAACAGGAATGCCTCCATAACACAATCAGCTACTTAGATAAGGGCAATTCAGCACTCTCTAGTAGTCAAAAGCTAAAATACACCAAGATCCTGAGGATTATGGGTTTCTGCTGTATAGTTCTCATAAAGTTAAAGAGAAACTATCATCAGCGACCCCTCCTACACAAGCCACATACAGTACCTTTACATTTCTTTATATACTTTCACTAATGCCTTTATCCATGGGATTAATGGCACATTCTTCTAAAAAAAGACTTTCATTGATGTCCTCTCTTCCAATTATGGATTCGGGGAGCTGCAGCATACAGTCTGCATAGCCCTCCTGATGCTGCTCTCTCATGAATGGCTCTCAGAGAGCCAGGACAGTGCAGGGAACAATGAATGCAGGACTCACTTAAAGAAAGAACCGTCATGCAAAAAAATAACCCCCCTAAACTAAAATATTTTCACTAACTGCATGTAGAGAGCATTGCCTCTATCCTTCATTGTCCTCTACATGCCTGTAAACCTAAGCAATGAGGTCCTAAGCTGTATGCAAATGACCTGTGAAATGTCCAATGAAGCATTAGCATATTCAAGCTGGTCCACTCTATTCATGAGTGGGAGGCCAGCACACCCCCAGTGCAATGACGAGCCTGGATAATGGTGTGAGGCTGTATAATGAGTGCTTCCTGGTGTGGTGCGCACGCCCCCCTGCAGCCTGTGTGTGTGTGTATAGGAGAGATACAACAGCTCCAGGCAGCCATGTTATAGCGAGAACATGTCAGATTCATGTGTAGCTGATGTCTGGTCTCTCACCTGTGTATTAGGAGGATGCAGCATGTCAGCAGATACAGCACACACTAGCCATGCTTTACTATACATTACACACAGACATGAACAGGGGGGGGAAGAGGGAGGAGGGGTAACAGTGGTGACTCACGCCTTCTGACCATGTGACCAGCCTCATTACATGATAAAAAATAAGCTGACTTTACAATGATTAATGTATGAAATAAATAGATAAAGGCTGGGATGGGATCCATGTGAGCTGCTCCAACGGTATAGTAGTGACAGGACTAGTGACACAGACTGATGACAGGTGTCCTTTAATAGATTGGACTCACATTATGGTGAGAGTTGCATATTAGTTTACAACCTTTTTATTTACATTGCAGTCATGGAAAGAAACCATTAAGGGCAAGCTTTTTAATATATTTTTTAATGAAGTGTTATTTTGTGTGGTTATATTGAATGGCAGGTTCCCTATAAGGGTGAATGTACAGTGCAGGCTAGTCTACTAAAGAGCATCACTGGATCTTATGGTAGAGATTGGGAGTTGGAAAAAATTAGATTTTATTTTACTTAATAGGTTGTATTGCTTGCCCTATTGTTCTAAGTAAAGTCCTAAAAGAACCATTATATGAATCAAATTTAATTTAGACTTTTTTTTACATTTTTCAGATATTTTATGAACACCTGTTTGTTTTAAGTTGAAAATGGAATGGAACTAGTTGTAACCAAATAATAAATAAAGATGCCAATCCTTTGAAATGTCATTGAAATAAAATTCACTTCTAGCACATATTTCCTATTAAAAAAAAATTTATCAGAAGTGTCTGAGAACAGAACAGGTCTAGTTGCCCATGGCAGCCAATCAGAGCTCAGCTTTCATGTTCTCACAGCTATTTAAGTAAAGAAAGATGAGCTCTGATTTGTTGCCATGAGCAACTAGAACAGTTCTTCTCTCAAACTATAATGTCTTAATTGAGCCTTAAGATAATGACCTCCTGTCCACACATAAGAGGCGAAGAGTTGGATTGCTGGTCACATGACACAAAGGAGGACCAGAAGGGATCTGATAACTGATAATTACAGCCACCTCTAGGATTGTCATGCAGCATAACTTACTATTAGGCCACAGAATAAAAATATTTGTGGGAATGTAACTTTTAGCTTTGTGGTTTAAAAAGTTACACATCTGTAAAAAAAATGGGGTTTGCATTTCGGGATGTCACACACAGTCCTTGGTCATACCATGCAGGTATGAGTAAGAACTGCGCATGATGGTCTGAAACGCGTCACCCCATCTTTCTATTTTTGCTTCTGATCTCTATCAGTGCTTTTAACATGGATTGAATTAAAGTTAACCATCATGGAGCCCTAATGTTACCATCTCACCAGTAGCAGTAGCCAACATCATTTTGTCTTTACATGTTCCACTGGATCGGGCTGTCATACACAGCCCTTAGTGATACTATTCAGAGTAAGGGCTCATTCACATGGCCGTGTGCTCACCCGGACTGGATCGTGTGTGAGCACAGGATCAGAAGGAGGAGGGGGAGGCGCTCCTCACCCCTCCTCCCTCCATAGGGAGCACTGTGTGCTAATTGCGGTCGTGTGAATCTACCCTAAGAACTGCATATGATGGCCTGAAAGGTGTCACCCAATTTTTTAAATTTTTGATCAATTTTCAATCAATTTGATCCATTTTCAATCCCTTAGTGATGTTATCACAATAAAAATAAGTGAGGGTCAGTGCAAAATTTCAGGGTGTGTCTAAGCAGACACTTCATGATCCCACTAGTTCTATGTGCTGACAATGTGCTTAGATTATCAAGGTACAATGTTTATATACACTTTCATTTAGCTTCTCAACATTGTACACATAGACAGAGAGAGATGAGACAGATCAGAGATGAGATGATGAAATCCTTTAGATTCCTATTACACACAATGACAGTCAGCTCTCCTACATCTCTGCTATTCCACAACACACTAGATCTGCTGAGATCTGAGAAACTCAGCTCCACAGCTCACACAGAAATCCAAGATGCCTTGCCCGACCCTAATTTAGAAGTTACAGGGTCGTGTCTAGGGGCAACTGAAATTGTGTACACCAGGACTGATAGAGACAGGTTGGAATTATATCTGTGAAATGCTGTATTTTTGCCAATAACAGTAAATTTAGAGAATGTGTTATTTTGTTATCCTGAGTACATATAAGAAACTTTGTGGTAATAGCCCTTTAAAGGGGTTGCCCCAAGTATTTAAATCATTCCCTAGCCTCAGAAAAGGGAATTGAGCAGTTGATTGGTGAGGGTCTCATTGATCATGAGAATGCGACTCCCACAGGGGTGTAACTAGAAAAGGAATGACCCTATAACAGAATTTTAAATGCCCCCCCCCCAACTTCCTCAGAAAATATACATATTTGCATACTTACACATATATACACTTTTACACACATACACACACACACACTGTTGTACTGCTGTCCCTCCCTCTCCCTGACATTGGTTATTTGAACTGCAGCTCAGCTGTATACTGTGAATGATGTGCACCATTATATACATAATGGTGCAAATCCTCCATTCTTTTGTATGTCAGGTTGGATGCCAGGGCCCCCTGACACTGTGGTCCACATAGCAGCTACTATGTCTGCTACCACTGTAGTTACACCCCTATACTCTCCTCAATCTGAACGGCATCCCGTTCTCACTAATGGGTAGAGCAGCAGGATAAGCAGGTGCCCTGCCACTCCATTTAGATGTAGGGGAATAAAGGAACCAGCTGAGACAATACTTGACTATCTCAAACTGCTCCCATAGACATTGATCGACGGTACATCCATGGGGGTTTCGCTCTGGTGATTGTGGTCAGACCCTCACCGATCAGCTATGTAACCACTATCCTTTGGATAAGGAATAACTTAAATTTTTGGGACCACCCCTTTGAGCACAGTAGCACATCACATGTTCAGGGGGCTCTGACTGCATGGATACAGATATACGTTATGTCCTCCACGTCCAAAGTTTGTATATATATATAGTAAGTGATTGCAGATTCATTGCTCCGTCTTGTGTTGTTTGCTTCTACTGGGTGCCCGCACTTCCTACCCCTGACACTCTTTGTGTCTCACGCTAGAAGTTAATTGTTCCCACCTTAGTGAGTGGGATCGCTTTCACATAGCGCTGACATAAAATACTGATTTGTAGACAAGCGGATGAAATGACTGATAGTGTAATAAAACAAAGTGTTTAGCTCCTGCTTCAAAGAGCCGAGCATCTGTTTGTGGGGAGAGAGTCTAAACAGCCTCCATCTATAAGCGCATGACATTAATATCTACTGCCAAGAATTTAATAGGTTTAAGGGTGGTCATTTCTCTGTGGGGGGAATGGTAAAATTCCTATGGAAATCATCAAATTAAAAAAATATATACTTGGAGGCACGGAGCCAAATCAACAGATGTTTCACCCGGTTTGCCCCTAGGAAGATGTTACTTCTTGAGCAATGAAGATATGAAATCATAGACAAGACACCTTGTTCATTATCAGGTCACGCATTACCACCACGGGACCCACTAAAGCTGTTGGATAGTATTTACAAAGCTGAATGTAGTTTGTCATTGTCATATTACAATGCTATCTTCCTCTAAGGATGGCAGGTAACTCATGGATTAAAGGGACACTCTCACTAGATTTGACCCCATTAAATAACTCATTATCCCCCCCCCTCCTCCTCATGTAGGGAGTGAAATGTCCTTTCTCAAATTCCTTCTTTTATGTGAAATCTTACCCGTTTAACTATATAAGTATCTCATACATAGTCATATGCAAATGAGCATAGAAGAGTCATTTTTTTGCCTTAGATGGGTCAAGTTTAGAGGCTGCAGGGGGGTATCAATTCAGATGACCTTATCTTTGGTTCTCTAGTACCTAAAAACATGTCATATTAAAGATAAGAATCTGTTCTTGAAATGGAACCTGTCAGGGCGATTTGGGACACTAAACCATTTACAGGTCCTTATGGAATGGGGGTTTAGTATCGAAATCACTTAAATAGCCTCCTATATAAAAAAAACAACCAAACATGTATACTTACCTGTACCCGCAGCTCCCCGGATAATTTGCATTGAGCATTACATGCCCTTTTGGAACCTGTCATCACCGAAAAATGCCCTTTGTGATGACAGGTTCCCTTTAATCCTGTGCACTTCAAACACATCCCCTAATAGTTTTATGGTA
This sequence comes from Engystomops pustulosus, assembly GCA_019512145.1. Taxonomy (NCBI): domain Eukaryota; kingdom Metazoa; phylum Chordata; class Amphibia; order Anura; family Leptodactylidae; genus Engystomops; species Engystomops pustulosus. The sequence continues at coordinate 28,839,928 of CM033641.1, forward strand.
AACTCAGCATTGCTGCATCTGGCATTGACCACTATACAGAAATCCAGCAGTCATCTTCTGAGTGCTTAGCCTGGGGCCTTATTGCTTTGATTCTGTGCCATCTTGTGATCTGTTTTTTTTAGAATTTGAGCTCAGTATCTGCATTAACCCCTCAGTACCTGATTGGTCCTTAAGACTCCAGCTCAGTCTGGGTGTGTGGACAATCTGTCACTCTCCATTATACTATGGTGAGCTGGCCGGCTGACAATGTCTCTTACATCTGTGTATAATTGTGTTCTTTTCATTGTACTACATAACCACAAAGATCCTCCGGAGGAGAAGGTATTAAATGTCTCCACTGAGATGTAGTTATTTCTTTTATTTAAGGTAAGACATCTGCTTAATAAGTGATACCCTTGGGATACAAATGTAATATACATCAAAAAAACTGCACTCACATCAAACTTCAGCATCCAATTGTCTGTATTCAGGGAATTCAATTACAAAATACAGAACATTTCTCCATTTCATATATTCACCAGTGATGAGAAATCAGTTCCTTCTCTTCCCATAGAGGAGCAGAGACGCTCATGATCAGGTGTATGTTCTCCTCCAACTCACATGTCATTAGCATCAAGCTATAGGAAAGAGGTAATACTAGAGGTAAACAAATGCTACCATGATAGGGTAATAGAGATTTTTCAGTCACATGATGGGATCATATTTTCTTAGTCTTCACAGTGTGTTACCTGGACAGGAGAAATAATGGAGTAGATATGTGGTTCCATGTTTTGTGCTTAACCCCTTAAGGACGGAGGGTTTTTCGGCTCATTTCTCGCTCTCCAACTTCAAAAATCCATAACTTTTTCATTTTTCCGTGTACAGACCTGTGTGAGGGCTTATTTTGTGCGTACGATTTTACTTTCCCGTAATGTTATTTATTTTAACATGCCGTGTACTGCGAAGCTGAAAAAAAATTCCAAATGTGGAAAAATTGAAAAAAAAATGCACGTTCTTGTGGGCTCAGTTTTTACGACTTTCACTCTTCTCTCCAAATAACATGCCTACTTTATTCTTTGGTTCGGTGCATCGCGGTGATACCAAATATATAGGTTTTTATTGTGTTTTAATACATTTTCAAAATTAAACGAATGTGTACAAAAAAGAAAAAATTTTTTGGCCATCTTCTGACACAAATAACTTTTTCATACTTTGGCGCACGGAAATGTGTGAGGGGTCCTTTTTTGCGAATGAATCAACGTTTTCATTGCTACCATTTTGAGGTCTGTGCACATTTTGATCTTTTTTATTTCATTTTATATGTTATGTAAAAAGGTGTAAAGTCGCATTTCGGACATTTGGGCGCCATTTCCCCGCCTCGGAGGTCACCAGCCGGCCGTAACCGTTTTTATATTTTGATAGATCGGGCATTTTGGGACGCGGCGATACACTATAATTGTTTGTGATTTTACTGTTTAATGTTTTATATACAGTTTCTAGGGAAAGGGGGGTGATTTGAATTTTAATATTTTATTAATTTTTTTTATTTTTTAACTTTTTTTTTCTTTTTTTTTTCACTATCTTTTAGACCATCTAGGGTACATTAACCCTAGATGGTCAGATCACTGCTACCATATACTGCAATACTTCTGTATTGCAATATATGGCATTTTTGCAGCACATTCATTACAATGAGCCACTGGCTCATTGTAACGAATCTGCAGCTGCCAGATAGCCTCGTGTCAAAAGAAGACACGAGGCTACCATGGCAACCGATCACCGCCCCCCGATGACGTTCAGGGGCGTGGCGATCAAAAAAAAGATGGCGGCGCCCGCGCGCCGCCGTCTTTTAGATGCCGCCGCGACTTTGCCGGCGGCAACGGGGGGGGGTTAATAGCCGCGATCGGTGCTAGCACCGACCGCGGTTATTAGCGGTGGGGGTTTTATGCATTATGCAAAAACCCCCACCTTTGTATGAAGAGGACTCAGCCCGTGAGCCCTCTTCATACATCCCTTATACCTCTGTGCCGTAGAGCTACGGCGCAGAGCGTTAAGGGGTTAAAGGGAGCCTGATGTTGAACCCTGTATAGTGTAGATGATATAAATGTGTGCAGTGTGGACATTAGGCAGGGGCGTAACCAGTGGCGTAACTAGGAGAGACAGGGCCCCCTAGCAGGCTACTGCATGGGGCCCCCCTTCCCACTTAAAAAATATACATATTGGTATACTCACACATGCAAGTTATAATCACATATAAATACACTCATGTGCATATACACACATACAGTGCCATATGCAACATACTGACATACAGTGTATACAGACACCATATACACATCACAGTATACGTTATATACATATTATGCTGGACATGTGCAGTACAATATAGATATAATGGTGCACATCCTCCGTTCTTTATTGTGTCAGGTCGGATGACGGGGCCCCTGGGTGTAACTTGAGGGGGTGCAGAGAGTGCGATCTCAATCGGGGCCAGAAGCTTTAGGGGCCCGTAAGGTTTCAATTTCCCATATGAGTAGACTAGTACTATAAAACATACATTATAGTCAGGGGCCCAGACTTTGCACTAGGGCCCTACAGATTATCAGTGAAGATTAAAGGGAACCTGTCATCAGAAATTGGCCTAATAAACCACTACCAGTATGTAGTCAAGCAGTTGAACAGCTTCAAGATGATGTTTCTTTCATGACCCAGCTTGGTGGTATCATCCAGAAAATGAATTTTGAAGTGAGATGTAAGTTAGATGTATAAAGTCACGGAGGCAGAGAGTTTAATACTGAAATGAAATTCTTCCTTTCGCTAAACACCTCCTTTCATGTGATTGGCATCATGGGCCAGATTGTAGGAAATCTGTAATGATGTCCCTGGACACAGGACCATCACTTACAGTAAAGGGGGCATTCTAAGGCAGGAAAAGCTTGACTTCAGTGTTAAACTCTCCGCCTCCTTGACTTCTTAAAACCAATTTACATCTCACTTCAAAGTTGATTTTCTGGATGATGTCCTCACACCAGACCATAAAAAAGAAACATCATCTAGAAGCTGCTCAGCAGTTTGAAAACATACTGCTTGTGGCTTATTAGGCCAACTTCTGATGACAGGTTCCCCTTGACCCCTTAAGGACCAGGACTTTTTTTTTCTTAATTTTTCACTCCCCACCTTCAAAAATCTATAACTTTTTAATTTTTCCATGTAAAGAGATGTGTATGTGCATGTTTTCTGTGTAACAAATTGCACTTCATATTGGTGGTATTTAATATTATATGCCTTATACTGGGGAGTGGGGAAAAAAATTATCAATGCAGTGAAAATGGTGAAAAAACGCATTTGCGCTGTTTTCTTGTGGGCTTGGATTTTACAGCTTTCACTGTGCGCCCCAAATGACATGTCTACTCTATTCTTTGGTTCAGTATGATCACGTGGATACCAAATTTGTATAGGTTTTATAATGTTTTCATACATTCATAAAAATGAAAACCTCCTGTACAAAAAAAAATCTTCATTTCGCCGTCTTTTTCATACTTTGGTGTACAGAGCTGTGGGTGGTGTCATTTTTTGCAAAGTTAAATGACATTTTCAATGCTTCTATTTTTAGGACTGTACGACCTTTTGATCACTTTTTATTGAATTTTTTATATTTTGCAAAATGGCAAAAAAAATGCCATTTGAGACTTTGGGCGCTATTTTCCGTTACGGGGTTAAACCCAGTGAAAAAACGTTATTTTTGATAGATATATCAAAATAGATATACATATTTTGATAGATCGTGCATTTTTGGACACGGAGATAACTTCATGTGTTTATGATTTTTACTGTTTATTTATTTTTATATGGGGGTGATTAGAATTTTTAGGTTTTTAAATATAATTTTGTTTTCTTTTTACTTTTTTTTTATTTTTTACTATTTTTCAGACTCCCTAGGGTACTTTAACCCTCGGTTGTCTGATTGATCCTACCACATACTGCCATACTACAGTATGGGGATTTTGCACACAATCTATTACAATGTGCAAATCGCACATTGTAATAAATAGCCTAAAACATGATAGCCTCGGATCTTTGTGTGACCCGAGGCTGTCATGGCAATGGATCGATGACATCACGGGGAGCCAAGATGGCGGCGCCCACGAGCCAGCTCGTTAATGCCACCGACGGCAATCAAAGGGTCAATACCTAGCACCGATTGCGGGTGTTAGCGATGGGGGTTTACTTTATTGTAAAGCAAGCTCCCCGTGAGCCCTCTTCATACTCCCCCATGCACAACAAAACATACAGGTACATCTTATTGCGCTATGGGGTCTATTATTGCGTATAGTATTTAGCCCCTTTGCTCAATATTGAGTAGGAGCAGCTTTTAAGCTGGTGCAGCCATGAGTCTTGTTGGGAAGATTCAACGAGTTTCTCACCCCTGGATTTGGGGATCCTCTGTCTCTTCCTTGAAGATCCTCTCCAGTTCCCTCAGGTCGGATGGTGAAGTAGGTGGAAGCCATTTTCAAGTCTCTCCAGGGATGCCCAATTGGATTTAGGTCATGGCTCTGGCTGGGCCAGTCAGGAATGGTCACAGAGATGCTCTGAAGCCACTGCTTTGTTATTTTAGCTGTGTACTTAGGGCCATTGTCTTGTTGGAAGGTGAACCTTCGGCCCAGCCTGAGGTCCAGAGCACTCTGGAAGATTTTTTCATCCAGTATATCTCTGTACTTGGCCTCATTCATTCTTCCTTTAATTACAACCAGTCTTCCTGTCCCTGCCCCCATAGCATGATGCTGCCCCCATAGCATGATGCTGCCACCATCACTGTTGGAATTAAATCTGGCAGGTGATGAGCTTTGCCTGGTTTTCTCCACACATACTGCTTAGAATTAACACCAAAAGTTCAATCTTCGTCACAGTGATATATGACTTCGTGGAACTTTCTCCCATCTCCCTACTGCATCTCTGGAGCTCAGCACAGTGAACTTGAGGTTCTTCTTTACCTCTCTCACCAAGTCTCTCCTCCAAAAATTGCTTTGTTCGGCTGCATGGCCTGGCCAAGGAAGAGTTGTGGTTGTTCAAAACTTCCTACATTTAAAGATTGTGGAGGCCACTGTGCTCTTAGAAACCTTGAGTGCTGCAAAAAATTTTTTTTAATCTTGGCTAGATTGGTGCCTTGCCACAATTCTGTCTCTGAGCTCCTTTGGCAGTACCTTAGACCTCAAGGTTCTCATGTGCTGTGACATGCACTGTGAGCTGTGAGGTCTTTTATAAACAGTTGAATTAAACACAGCTGGACACCAATGAAGGAGTAGGACCATATATAGGAATTTCAGAAGGAAATGGACAGCATGTAAGTTAAATATGTCACGGCAAAGGGTCTCAATACTTATGAACATCTATATTTTTTTTCTGTCAAGAATGTTTGTGATCTTACAAATAGTCTGCAATGAAACAAAGAGTGAAACATTTAAAGGGATCTGAATACTTTCCATACCTACTGTACACAATGTAGAATATGCTCGGTGGGTGTTAAACAGTTAACACCTGCAATCAGTGCTGGCACCAATCGTGGGTGTTACTGGGGATATGGACCTTGTCCAGATCTGGGTTTGGTACCAGAACTTGGCTGGGAAAAAACTTAAAGGGGTATTCCGGGGATATGAACGTCTGATACAAAAACCCATAATGCTATAAATAAATGAATATAACAAAACTTCATGTCAACTTCATGTCATTTGTCACAAAATGGAGCTAAAATAGTTTGATTTTATGATTCACAAAATGTTATGGGCTTTCTAAAGTTGTTTCAGTTATCACCAAGATGGCTGCAACTGGAAACTACAAATCCCATGATCTTTGAGTTCTCAGTACCTCCTCCTCCTTCCCCAATAACAACTAATTATATATTGGTTTATATTTTAAGGACTCATTTGTATATGTATTGTATACAATATGTATCATATCATATGTATATATATTTTGCTTATTCCTGGAATACCCCTTTAAGTGGGTCCGCTTATCTCTAATTTCTAATGTATTTTATACTATAGGTTAACTGCATCATTTATGGTCTTCCAACACAACGATAAATTTGCTCTGCTAACAGATCTGTAGTTTTTGACACATAAAAAAAATGAAAATAATTTTAGCAGAACATCAAGGAAATATTTTTTCCTCTTTTGTTCCCTTGAAATTTTTTGATACTCCAGAAATATCTGGGATATGATTTTAATTGGCCGCCTTTGCTCAGATGCATCTAGTGCTTTTATCTGTGACTTCAGACGATACATAATGGGCACAGTTGATACATCAAACTAAGTTTGTTATTCCAGCTTCTCTTCAAGTCATCGAGAGTTACGCTTAGAATGACTATGCTAACACATGATGCAATATTGATGAATCACCCCTAGGAGACCTGACAATGTAGATCAATGAGTACAGTAATCACTTACAGCTCACCCCCACTGAACCCGGCCTGCCTCATCAACGATCTTCATTTCATGTCAGTAGTTTTTATGGAGGCTTTACATGGAAAATTGGGCTTACTTGATCCATGGATGTTTTTCAGATCTGGATACTTGAAGAAATGTAATCATATTTGAAGGAATATAAGTACATACAAGGAAGTACATCCCTGCTACATAAAATGGCAACAATATATAATTTAGGTTGAATAATTATGTAATGGAGAACAACATTAAAGGGAACCTGTCACCAGCTTTTACAGCTTTAAACTAACACCCCCAATGGGAGGGTACGAAAAGTTCTCTCTAGATTTTCCACTTTCATGTGAGATTTTGCCCCTTTAACTATAAAAGAAAAACTCCCCCAAAGTCATGTGCCTGAGATGAGTCACCATAAAGGGCTGCAGGATTGTCACTTTTTGTCTCTGGTTCTTTAGTTCCTAGAAACATATTGGTTATTAGTGTATTATTAAAGACGAGATACTTACTAATATGACCCCAATATCATGTTCCTACGTAATAAAGAATCAGAGCTAAGGTTATCTGAAGGAACACTCCACCTAAATCCTCTAAACTTGACTAATCTCAGGCTCATTTTCACTTTTTGAGTTTTTTAAAAAATTTTAAGAAAAAGTTAAAATCAACCCCTTTCCTCAGGAGTCTGATCTATCAAAATATAAACTTAACAATCCCATGTGGTGACCATCGTTACAGGTTCACATTTATCACAGCTTGTATGGTTGAAAACAGGTGTACAAGTTGTGGTTAAGTCACAATTCCAGGGACTTGTTCTTCCCCTATACACCAGTTGGGCGTGGAGGGGGAGTTGGCTGGTCACGCAGTGGGCTAACATGGGGACTTTCTGCCCTGCCCTGCGCACTGCCTATGACCTGTGCCTGCAGGCGCATCCTTATAGATCAGACGCATGCCGGGGGACGGGGGCAGCTTCATAAGCTGTAACACTTGGCGTCGGCCTATGATCAATGTGCCCTGAAATGTTCTAATTGACACTTTTTTTCCACTCTTAAAAATGTGAACACAAAGGAAACAAAAGGTCATACAATCGTTAATCAGTTAAGACTTGAGCACATCCCGGAAAAACCAAAACCTTTACCTCTACTTATACATCGAAGTATGAGGAAGTTATGGGTATCAAAATTTCTTGTTTTTTTATAAGGTTTTTTTTAAATTTAGGTATTAAGACAGAACAAAACTTTATTAATTTGATACCTTGATGATATTAACCCACAGAGTAAAGGGGATGTCTCATCTGGAGTCGGAAACAAAAACTTGTAAGAAAATGGCGTAACTGTGTTTTTTGTCAATTCCACCACATTAGAAACTTGTGTCCAGCTTCTCAGCACATGCCAGAGAATATCAAATGGCGTCACTGTGAAGTACAAATCAGGCCACGGACACCCCCCTTCCTCCGCCCTCTTATAGCTCTATTCACCGAAATATCAAAAAGTTAGGGCTAGTGGAATAAGGGGGGTAGAAAATGTAAATTTAAAACCAAGGTCCTAAAAAGGTTGAGCTTCCCCCCCATACCGGTAATCCAACTGACTTAATACGCTACACTCCAATGCTGGAAATGTGATGCAAAAATATAAGCACGGTCATGCTCATTTTTGGGTTGAATTTTCGTGAATGTACAATTCAACTTTCTATTATGGTTTTACTCTTGTGGAAAATAAGTTTTACCATCATCATAGACCAGATACTTTACTGTACGAGGGGTGAAACATTGAAACTCATTGGGGCACATTTACTAAGGGTCGCCGGGTTTCCCAACTTTTTCCGTTTTGCGCCGCATTTAACTTGGTTTTTTGGCGCACGCGACCTGACACAAATCGGGGGGTGTGGCTGTCGGACAACCCGACTGATTCAGACTAAGTGCGGGATTTAACATTCAAAAATTTGTTGCAAAACATGCACTTACATGCAGCGGGAAGAAGAAGGTGAACTCCAGTGGACCTCAGCGGGGAAGCAACAAATGCAGGATATTGGACGCACGATCTTAGTGAATCCCGGCAGCTCCGAATTCTCATCGGACAACGCACCTCGGGGATCGCGACGGGACGGGTAAGTAAATGTGCCCCATTGCCTATGGATGCTTAAAAGGAATGGTTGATAATTTGAACATGTTCAAGAGGTCCCTAGATGCCTCAAAAATAAATGCATAAAATGAAAAAATTCTAATGGAAAAGCTTGATATATAAATGAATCCAAGTGGTTTGGCAGAGTCCTAAATAACGCATGTGTGACCACTGCTGCCAGAGTGCAGGGGTGGTCGTATCCAAGGACAACATGGCTACATTTATGGAAAATTATATTCCCACGAGTAGATTTTTTAAATCAATCTATACGGCAGATGAATTTAATGAAATGTGAATGTCCAGATGAAAATACCCCTTTATGGAAGAAATAAAGTATTAGTAAAAACAATTATGTGGGATCATTTAGGAGAGCGGATCTGTCTTCTTGTTACTTTCACTCTTTTCTACATTTACCAGCTTTTGGTGTTTTTAATCATAAGTTATAAAGTATGAAAAATAAAGCTCACTGCAGGTAGAAAGAGTTTTATCCTCTTAATCTATGAATCTGCAGGAGATTTGTAAGGACCAAGCAAGGAAACTGAACACCTGAGGCTTCCAGTGTTACAAGGACATTTTATATTTAAAGATAATATTGACAATTCAGAGAGCATGTAATAATGCAGAAGGAAGGGTAAAGGGAACCTTCCACTAGGTGTAGCCCATGAAGCTACTGCTCCCCAAAGGTAGGGTATGAAATGTCCTTTCATATGGCTCATGATTAAGAAGGGTTGTCCCGTTTGGCCATGATTTACACTTTGGATTTTAATATTATTCTACAATAAAGGAAGAATTGCCCTCAACACGGCTGGATCCTGGATTATTTGTGCTATTTATTTCGCTGCCTGTATTTCTGATTCTGTAGATGACGAAACTACAAGCCTGGTGCAATCTGAAAGAGGCAATTCTTATTTAATATATGGGTGGCATGGTGGCTCAGTGGTTAGCACTAAAGCCTTACAGACCTCGGTTCAAGTCCTAGGCGCAACATATGTTTGTTTGTATGTTCTCTCCGTGTTTGCATGGGATTTCCTCCGGGTCCTCCGGTTTCCTCCCACACTCTAAAACATACTGGTAGGTTGATTAGATTGTGAGCCCCATTGGGGACTGATTTGGCAGGCTCTGTACAGCGCTGCGTAATCTGTGTGCCCTATATAAATAAAGGAATTATTATTATTAGATAAAACATAGAAGCATATTACTAAGTGCTATAGAACTGAATATAGGGGCAGGTGTAGTGATGCTCCCCTTGTTGCCTCTAAATTTGACTCATCTCAGGCAAATGTGACTCTTTTGTACTCATTTTATTATAACAACTGATTTCACATATTAGAGGGAATTCTAGAAAGAATATTTCATACCCTGTCTAGTAGTTTAATGGGGTAGTGTCTGGTGACAGGTTCCCTATACAGGCAGTCCCCGGGTTACATACAAGATAGGTTCCATAGATTTGTTCTTAAGTTGAATTTGTATGTAAGTCGAAACTGTATATTTTATAATTGTAGATCCTTGATAGGTCAGGGATGGGATTCTGTAGAATTGGCATTACAATGAAACTGTGCCAAAATGTCTGTTTCTACACCTCTACTCTTCTTTCTTCCTCCCCACCCCCCTGCCATCCAAAATTGTTCATGCATTGGGGAATCTTTACTTAATTGGGATTGTAGAACAAGGCAGTGAGGAATCAGGGTATATGCTGACTATAGATATTTTTGAAGGTGGAAGGGGATTGTTATAACAGCATAGAGCAGTGATGGCTAACCTATGGCACTGGTGCCAGAGGTGGCACTCAGAGCCCTTTCTGTGGGCACTCAGGCCATCACCAGAGATGACTCCAGGTATCTTCCTGCAGTCCCAGACAGCCCAGGACTTGTTGTGCACAGAGCTATTTTAAAGTGACAGCTCTACCTGGGACTATTTCTGCTTTATTGGTGTCCTCAGGGTGCCGGTTCAATGAAAGCTGTGACAGAGAAGGGAGTATAAATCACAAATTAAATTTCTGTGTTGGCACTTTGCGATAAATAAGCGGGTCTTTGTTGTAGTTTGGGCACTCGGTATCTAAAAGGTTTGCCATCACTGGCATAGAGTATATTGCTGTTATATATAAATGTATATCATAATATATAACAGCATATATCATCCTCTGATCCTTTTGTCTCATCCTCTATGTCATCCTACTGTTTGATACTCCTGTTTAATGTCGTAATGTTGCATCGTAGCAAATCTCCACCTACCAGCTCAAGGTAAACTAGGAATTAAAGGTTAAACATACCATTTACAGTAGTAAAGTTATTTGTCATGAACCTATACAATTTATTCGGAAGGAATTTATTCCTGTTCTTCATGTAGTTTATACATGTTCTATATTGGTATATACAAGGCTCACACAGTTTGGGAGCCCAGAGGATGTTAGGTAATGCTGCAGATTCTTTGTTGTGGTCGATGTTCTGCATTTTTACAACAAAATTGTGTCCAAGAGAAGAAATACACTTGAAGGTTTACACTGTATCTAAAAGACAAAAACCATATAACCACAGGCAGACATTCCACTGTAAATTATGAGGACACTTAAGAAGAAAACCAGCGGTAAAACTTGCCATTGAACTTTTTGTAAGAACTCAGAAGACCTCAGAGACCTCTACAGAATTTATGTCCTGCATCAGTTTTTAGTTTAGTCCAGCCCACGTTGGTTCTGGGAATAAAAGCTGGCATCCCAGTTTTACTCATATAATGGGATAACTTTGTAGTATGAGATTTGGGACTTTAGACATTTTCATTCTGACTTTTTTCAGTATAGTAGAACTTTTTGTTCTTTATGTTTTGTTATGTGTTATATGTGATGGTTGACCTTGATTGTTGCTTTTTTCTGTCCTTACTAAAGAAAAATGTTTAGTAGATAAAAGGATGTAAATCGATTGACTTTGCATTTGCTGTAATTGAGGCATTTTGAATTACATGGCTGCTGAACATAGCTTACATGGCTTGTTTAAAGGAAATCCACCATTTGCTTTTATGCATTGTGAACCAAACATACCTTGAGAAAGCTGTAGTTACACTGATACAGAAACATATCTTGTTTAATCCCTGAATTTATTGGTTTTGCTGATAAAAACTATTATAAAATTATGATAATGAGGCTCTGTTACTCCTGTGGCTGCCCCGACGCTTTTCCTCTTACCGAATTATGCACTGCTCCATCCTTGTTCTGCCCAGCATAATTCGAGAATACAGCATCACTGTGTTGTCCCTGACAGGCAGAAGTAATCAATCGATGTACCATCCCCCAGCTGCTGTGTATGAGTCATCCAGCTCAGCTTGATTAGTCCTGGACAGTCCGGGCAGCTCCTGTGTATGTGGAAGTATTCTAGAAAACCCCATAGGGAGCTGGGACAGGAATAGGAAAAAAAAGTGTACCTATACCTACACCTAAGTGTACCTTTTGGTGCTTCCCATCTTAAGCAGCTGCTCTGAAGACCTCCATGTTCCAGGGGGTCACAGGTGAGCCAAAAGCCATCCCTTCCTCTGACCACCGGATGTTGCTTCCTTTGTTGCTCCCAGATCCAAGGAGCATATTTAGGAGTTAAATTTCTGATGAGACACAGGACCGAGAATTACCATAAAGATGGGGCAAATGGGTGCCAGAGTATGGGAAGTACACTTCTTTTTTTTGCCACCTCTTGTAAAACTTTACAATGCTCAATATTGTTCTGTTTAATGCAAGACATACTGTATATGATGTTAAACCCCATGACAAGGCTACATAACATTACCACGACATGGCCATGACCATGACGAGGCTACATAGCATGACCATGACGTGGCTACATAGCATGACCATGACATGACCATGACGTGGCTACATAGCATGACCATGACATGACCATGACGCAGCTACATAGCATGACCATGACAAGGCTACATAGCATGACCATGACATGACCATGACCATTTCAAGGCTACATAGCATGACTATGACATTGCCCTGGCCATGACGAGGCTACATAGCATGAACATGACATGGCCATGAACATGACAAGGCTCCATAGCATGACCATGACATGGCCATGACCATGACAGGGCTACATAGCATGACCATAATATGGCCATGACCATGACAGGGCTACATAGCATGCCCAGCAGAGATTTCTCTCAGTGACTTCTGCTTTACACATGACCATCCATATACACAACTCTTCACAATAAAATCCATTTTATGTGGTCTTCCTATTTCCCCAGTAGTGAATCACATCCATTAATAAGCTGTAAAATTTTTAACAAGTGCATCAAGACTGAAACGTGATATATTCAATGTGTGTAATACAAGCCCATCCATTACTGGGACCATTTCTGGCTGTCAACATTTCATATATTATTAGTGGAATTGTACCTGTCGGCTATATTTTTAAATATTTACAGAAAATGTCCTATTATTTCTTAAAATATGAGCTGTTCCCATGTATACATTACACCGCAAAGTGCTGCCAGAAAACGTACGCTTCAAATCAAGTTTAATACGAAAACCAAAATGCCTCCTAATCGTGGCCTCATAAATTATAGACAAATAAATGCAGGGATAAGATATTCGATAAACCACCCAGACGGTTACCTGGTGGATACATAACAAAAACAGATAGAGAAGAGCAGGCATTCCTGTAGAAGCCTAATCTAGGAGGTACACTAACCTCCCAGGAACATAAAGTAAACTGTCGAAACAGGCGCTGTACTCGGGCCAAGTCTTATATCAATGAGAACAGTTGGAAAATCTGAGCAGAAAGGAAAATGAAATTGAAAAGAGAATGTGGAATGTTCATTTATGTTAGTGGATCAGACAGATGTCTTTCAGGGCCAATAATGAGTAAGAACATATCCTCCAGATAGCAGCTGTGTGAACCCCATTTATAGGTTCAAAATGGCTGTCATTCCCACTAAAGTCAAGTAGCATCAGTAATACCTATGGTGATCATACATATTCTAATCAGTTTCCAAATTTTTGCATTGATTTGAATGAGCTTGTATCAAGACAAGGAAGACGCACAGGCCCTGAGCTTGCCCAGAACCTCTTTTCCTGTCTACTTGTCAGGCCCTGTGCTAAACCACAGGTGTAACTTGATGACAGTCCCTACTCTGCGTATGTGCACAGAACAGATGACAGACAAATAGAGAGACAGATAGACAAACACAAGTGTAGTCAGGCTAATCAGGTCCTAACCAAGATGTTGGCAAGGTACAGAATTATGAGGAAAGAAAATAGTCAATAACAAAAGAAAATAAATACAAAGTTCTTTGCAGTATTTCTGACAGCTTGTTAATAATTCTCTAAAAACTTAAAAGTTGAAAACTTCAATGGAATCTCCATTGAACCCACCTTTCATCTCCTCTTGAACAAGTTTTAGAAAACCCACCCCAAAAAATTCCTTCCTACCAAGGTCTACAGATCTGTTGGTCCTCTAAAAAGTAGTGTTGGCAAGAAGAGATAATTGGGGCTCTATGTAATAATTGTTTTGCCAAGACAATTTTGGAGGTGTTCTCATCCACATAACGAAAATTTTTAAGTTTTTCCTCCTAGAAAATATTGACTTTATTGACAACTGAGTGTTAGATGTTTGGACGTGAGTCTGACCCTGTCCAATCACGCTATTTAAAGGGAACCTGTCATGAAGAACAGGCAAAATACGTAAATCTTACCCACCCTCCACTGTGACTTTGTTAGGAAGTGCAGTGACGGCATCCCAGTGTAAATTTGCTTCCTCCCACCAGAAGAATCGTTCTCTTGAGTTTTTCTGCTTCTGTCTATGTTGACTCCGTTCACCGCCGCTTGGCTCCGCCCATAGTGGGGTACTTGAAATGGTGAGAAGACCTTTAGTTTCCCACTCAGTACTCACTGATAAATTCACCATGAAGAGAGAGGGACAGTATTCTGTTATGGACAGGAAGTTGACAGAGAAAGAACTTCCTGTCAGCTTAGGCTGAGATTTGAAGAGACAAAGAGCTGTTGATCAAAAGAAGAAATCGTTCTTCTTGATAGCCTGGAGAAAACATGACTCTTCTATTAAAAAATATGACCTATCTATTCCCTTATTTCACCTCCTCCTCTTTCCAGAGCTCACCGCTCTTTTTCGCCTGACTCTGTGCCTGATTATTCTTTCTCTACTTATACATCGTTGAACATTCGCATATTTTCCGTCTCACACTGCTCCCCCCTCTCTTTATCTTCTTTTTCTTTTTTCCTTCCGCACTCCTTATCCGTCTCCTCCGCTCTTTTTTCCCTTCACAACGCGGTACAGTGCCTCAGTGGCAGATCATTTTAGGTGATATGGGGAGGATTTTAACCCTTCAACAGCAGATATTACTGGTGTGAGCGGTAAAATTTGGGTGACAAGTCTTCTTTAAGGACACTCCACAAAGGAAAAGGTAATGCCCTATGACAAATTTTGTTTATTGGAAGAAAAGAAGTAAAACTGTTCTTATTCCGGTTGTTATTCAGGTGATCATCAATAATCTTAGATCCCTCCATGTAGCCTTGTAAGCATAAAATATTTAGTATTTATCACTTTAGGTCTACAAATTTATAGCTTAGTATGACTAATGCTGGGACACTGCATAGATGTAATAAAGCACAGCAGAACACAATGCCAAAATCTTATATTAAGCTGTTTGGTTATAGTTTAATTGCATTGTTGAAAACATCAGCTGGACCTTCATGCTTAATAAATGTAGATATAATTTATACCCTGGCTGAGAATACAGAAACGTTCTTAGTTTTTATTTATTAGCCATGAACAATTACTCCATGTTATTGGTTAAGGTATGATATTACAAGAAGTCAGTGGAGGTTTACGTTGCCTTAAGGGAAATTAGATTTCCAAAACAGATCTGCAGTTTCCTTAAAGGAAATCTACCATTTTCTTTCATGCATTATGAAGCAAACATACCTTGAGAATGCTGTAGATGCACTGATGCAGAAGCATATCTTGTTTCATCCCTGAACTGGTTTTGCTGAAAAAACAATTGTAACATCCAGGACCTTGGGAAAGCTGGATTGCATTCAGCCTGCCATTCATAAACACATTACACGGAACTCCTGAATCCCAGGCAGAACTAATCAACCTGACCTGGACGAATAATACGCAGCAGCTGAAGGATGGTGCAGCGATTGATTACTTCTGCCTGACAGGGATAACACAGTGATTACATCATTCTGTGGTGCAGTGCATACTGAAAGTGGATAAGCGCCCAAGCCAGGCACAGGAGCGACAGAGCTTAATTATCATAATTTTATAATAGTTTTTTCAGCAAAATCACTCAGCTCAGGGATTAAACAAGATATCAAGGAATCAAATGATAGGTTTCCTTTAAGATGTAGAGAAATTGGGGCACATTTACTAAGGGTCGCGCAGTGCACTTTTATCGGACTGTACATGTTCTTCATGGCTAAAATGGCTTGCACAGGTATTTAAGAAGTGTCTGCGCTGTGATTAGCACACAACCCTTTTGTGGCGCAGCTGCGCTGGCCTCCATGCTTCACAAATTAGGGGATGTGCCATCAGATGGTCCGACTGATTCAGACCAAGCGCCATATTTAACTTTCAAATCATGTCACACACCGTATGTTAGAGGTGCACCACAAAAAAGATGGTGAACTCTGTTGGACCTGCGCGGGGAAGCGACACATTCGTTAGTAAATGTGCCCCCATAAAGACATACATTATAGGAATTTCAGGACATTGTGGGGCTCATTTGCTAAGGGTCCGCACTATTGTCAGAATACCCAACGATTTGCGATGTGTGCCTCATATAGAAAGGGTTTCAGATTTTGGTGGATCGGCGCTGGCTTTAACGCGACACAAATCGGGGGAGCAGGCAGTCGGATGATATGACGGATTTGGACAACGCGCAGAATTTAACAAAGCAATTTGTGTCGAAAGCCAAGCACTTACATGCACCGGGAGGAAGATGAAGAACTCCTGAGCGGGGAAGCAACAGATGTAGGAAATCGGGCGCATGATCTTAGTGAATCGCGGCAGATGTGTACTCCGGCGGACAACGCACCTCGGGGATCGCGCAGGGACCAGGTAAGTAAATATGCCCCTGTACGTTTTCTCCTATTGCAGCCCTTCTATTGTGTTATATCTTACTACAGGGCTCTCTGATTAGTATGTAATACAGTATATAAAATTACAAGGGTGACAATCACACAGTACATTTCTACAAATTAATATTCAACATTTATAACCTTGGTTTGGGTTCATCCTCGCAAAGGTCACCACACAAATAGGCAGTAATGTTTCTGATTCGTTCTGCTTATTCTTTATTTTAACTTGAGTTCCTCACAAGTTTGTGACATCTCTAATATTAAACAACCACAATGTCAGGTCAGCCTTTTGTAGCCCCAACGGGTCCTTTGTGGAACACCCTAAAAACCAAAACAACAGGAAATGCTCTGGATCTACTCCAACTCAGCCACGATGTATGTAAAAGCCAAAAAGCTGAATACGTGGATAACAAACTAAGCAAATAAACATTTCTAGACTAGTACATAAGTGATAGCGGATTCCTGGAACTATACACTAATAGCAGTAAACAGATGACAGCTCCAGCTATGTTTTTCACTCATGTCCTTTCATTCTCTTCCAGGGTTTTCTATTTTTGTGCTTTTTTAGCACATTCAAGACTTTTGATATTTATTTTAGGCTTTATGCCTTTCAGAACTGCAAGTCACAGCAAGGCAAAGTCTCTGGCAGCCGGTGGTGACGTCTACTAGAAGAAGCTGAGAAGTTCCGTATCAGCATTTCAGTTCTGTTGTCCTAGCAGTTTCTATTGTATAAATGTTGACTCTCCTCTATGTGCTATTTATTTTAGATATGATTCATAGTCAGCCACGACCCTCATGGTACACAAGATGGATGTGTTATAACTGGCTGGTTTCTTTACATTTCATCAAAAATGATTTGAGGTCACTAACTTTTCAAGAAACGTTGCATCAATCAATTGTTACAGT
This sequence comes from Engystomops pustulosus, assembly GCA_019512145.1. NCBI lineage: Eukaryota > Metazoa > Chordata > Amphibia > Anura > Leptodactylidae > Engystomops > Engystomops pustulosus. The sequence goes on from CM033641.1 coordinate 28,857,453, forward strand.
GAATATAACAAATATACAGGCAGTCCACGATTCCATAGGTTTGTTCTTAAGTTGAATTTGTGCTTAACCCGAAAGTGTATATTTTATAATTGTATATTAAGACAAAGGGGCAGATTTACTTACCCGGACCATTCGCGATCCAGCGGCGCATTCTCTGCGGTGGATTCGGGTCTTCCGGCGATTCACTAAGGTAGTTCCTCCGACGTCCACCAGGTGGCGCTGCTGCGCTGAAGTCCGCCGAGGCCCGCTGGAATGCCCTGAAATTCACCGGCCTATTCCTGGTGAAGGTAAGTGCAAGTTTCGCGACACATTTTTTTTTTTAAATGCGGCGGTTTTTCCGAATCCGTCGGGTTTTCGTTCGGCCACGCCCCCGATTTTCGGCGCGTGCATGCCAGCGCCAATGCGCCAAAATCCGATCGCGTGCACCAAAATCCCGGGGCAATTCAGGGGAAATCGGCGCAAATCGGAAATATTCGGGTAACACGTCGGGAAAACGCGAATCGGGCCCTTAGTAAATTACTCCCAAAATGTTTTTTTGCACCAGTGACAATTGTACTTTCAACATTTAATGGGGTAATTGGACCAAGGATTATCAATAAAACTTCATTACAGACACCTCACAGCTGATCATTGCAGTCTGGGACTATAGTAACATCCAGAGAGCTTCACCAAAGGTTACAGTGGGCAGGGGGGTCTGTCTTTAACTAGGGGTCTTATGTAAGTCGGGTGTCCTTAAGTAGGGGACCGCCTGTATGATATCAGAGCAAAATGCCTCCTTCCCCACTTACCTCGGCTCTCAACGTCTTCCCTCCTTCCTAATCAGTTTTTAGCCCTCAAATCTGTACTGAATTCTGTCTTGCTAGCAACAAGACAGAAGATCACTGAAAAGTCAGATTACATATAGGTTTTTTGGAGGCATAAGAGGAATTAGTGAGCCACATTAGCCAGGTCTTCACTTCCCAACACAGAATAATAACTGCAAAGAAATTTTGTAGTAGATTTATGGAAAACACCATAAACAAATGTCAATGGATGGAAAAGGTGCACAAAGGACTTGTAAACTCATTGGTGTACAAAGGACCTGAGGAAACGTGTGAGTTTATAGTATCTGCGGACATATACGCGTACATAGGAACTGGAGGACACATTGGTGTACATAAGGGGGGCACATTTACTAATACTGCCTGTATATAGTGCAGAGAGCATCAGATTCAGGATGTGTGATGCACGTTCTTCAAGAATCTCGCGCCCCCTGCACTGCAACGACACTCCAACTTTTTCTGGTGCAACTTTAACGTGCGACACAATTCTGTCGGACTTTGTATGATAAATGTGGCGCATGGTCCGAATGTGCACCAGAATGCCCCTTCAGTGCAGAAATTTGTGTCGTAGCAGCGCCACAAAAGGGTCATATGTGATACATATGTGATACCGACACTTCTTAAATACATGTGCAAGCAGTTTGCACATGAAACAAGCAAAGTCCGACAGAGAACTGTCGCAAGCGCCTTAGTAAATGTGCCCTAGAATCCTTCGATATATTAGTGCACAAGAGATCTGTTGGCACAGTGTTGTACATTAGACTTGTAGACACATGGGTGTCCAAAAGGGCCAGTGGGCACATAGGTGCACATAGGATCTGTAGCCATATTTGTCAACATAGGATCTGTGGGTACAATCATGTGCATAAGACCTGTAGACACATAGGTTTACATAAGGTTTGTAGACACATACGTTCATATAAGGTTTGTAGACACATAGGTTTACATAGGACCTATAGACCTATTGGTGTACATAAGACCTGTAGACACATAGGTGTACATAGGACCTGTAGACACATAGATGTACATAGGACCTATAGACCTATTGGTGTACATAGGACCTGTAGACACATAGATGTACATAGGATCTACAGACACATAGGTGTACAAAAGACCTGTAGATACATAGGTGTATATCTAATGCCCAACCGGTTCTCTTCACCAATGCCGTGCGCTACAGCTAGGGTATATATATATATATATATATATATATATATATATATATATATACACACCAGCTGTAGTGCCCGGCGTTGCCCGGGATTATAAATAACTGCAAAATAGAATGGGTTAATAAAAATATTTTGTATGGATCTATAGACTGTCTCTGACTGTATCTGTCACTGACCTTCTCTGTCACTGACACTGTCTGTCTCTGGTAGTCTCTTTCAGTGACTGTATTTCTCTGGCAGACTCTTTCCAGTGACTGTCTTGGACACTCTCATTCGAAAGAATGTATCATGCACTCTCATTCCAGTGACTGACTGTCTCGGGCACTCTCATTCCAGGGACTGTCTCTGTCTCTGACTGTCACTTTGTCTATGGAGAGATTTATCAGAACTGTCTGAGAGCAAAACTGCGATAGTTGGCCATGGTAACCAATCAGAGCTAAAGTTTCATTTTCCCACGGCTGTTTATAAAATTACAGCTGATTTATGATTGGTTTCCATGGGCAAATGGAATAGTTTTACCTCAGACACTTCTGATAAATCTCCCCCTATCTCTGTCTCTACCAATTACCTCACACGTAAGTGTTTCATTCTCAATGACCTCAATGGCAGAGCAGCAACCAATCACAACTCAGCTTCCAACTGCCACAGCAGCAGCAGCAGACAATGGCTCCTGTATATTGTGGGTAATAAGTGGATTTTAGAAAGCATGGGGTGAAAATTTCAGGTCAAAACTAGGTCTATGAAGTTCCCTAAATCATAGAGAGTGACTGTGCAAAATTTGGTGACGGTAAACGCAACGTTGTAGATTCCAAGCAGACTCACTTACTTACATACACATTCACACACACTCAGCTTTATATATTAGATATATATATATGATCATAAACATATATGATCGTATATAGATATTTGTTTTGTAACTAAGGTAGAAGTGCTTTGGGGGGCTAGCAGTGTTCCTCTGGGCTCCAGCATCATGCCCCTTCACATGACCTCACTGCAGTAGCAGATGGCACTGCATTGGATGGGCATAGCAAACACACACTATGCCAGAGAGCAGTATCATCATCGGGAGGGAACCATGGCAGAAGTGCTCCGGAGTTGTAATGCCCCCCAGGAATGTTTCTGCCACATTTACATAAATATAACATTCATTTTTAAAATAAGCCAGATAATACAGGTGGTCCCCTAGTTAAGAACACCCTACTTACAGACGTCCTCTAGTTAAAGACGGACCCCTCTGCCCACTGTGATCTCTGGTGAAACTCTCTGAATGTTTTACTATAGTTCCAGACTGCAATGATCAGCTGTAAGGTGTCTGTAATGAAGCTTTATTGATAATCCTTGGTCCCATTACAGCAAAAAAATTTTAAACTTCAATTGTCACTGGGGCAAACTTTATTTTTTTCTGGAACTACAATTATAAAATATACAGTTTTGACCTACATACAAATTCAACTTAAGAACCAAACCATGGAACCTATCTTGTACTATCAGGGACTGTCTGTATCTATAGTAAAAAATATGGCTGCAGCAATGATCCTAACTTCAACAAGTTGGTTAATGATGGTTAAATTAAGTGGTGGATTTTCTTTAAACTTTAATTTAAAAAAAAACATTGATTTTAGGTCCCCACAGGTTATTATACCCTATGGGATCTGATCACTTATAAAATACACTGGAATATTGTAATAAAGATTGAAGAATTACTGCTATGGATGACTCTTGCAGGCCCCCAGCTGTCATGGCATTGGTGAAATGATTAGGTTAAGAGGTTTACCACCGCAATTGGTGCCAGTTAGTGGCTGGTGCCTGGTAGAAAACACAGCAGACATCTGCCCTGTATGGAGAGGGATCAGCCTGTGAAGTCTCTCTATAAATCATTTGATGACTTTCTTATGTAATTTTATGTTAAACTGTTGTGATCGAGTTATTTACAAGCTGCACTTGAAGGTAAGCAATACCGCCAAGTCAATGGCAAAGAAGTGATTTTTAGCTCTTAGGGTCAATACACTTAATGCGCCCTTAAACTAACTTTTTTTGACCCCTGGAGTCCTTTCATTTAACAAAAATACTATTTTATGGTCTGTGGGGATTTGGCCCAGTAGAGACTGTGGTAGCGGGGTGCTGTGATGCAGTTCACGACAGTGACACCAAAGTACAGTCCAAAACAGGTCTAGTCTGTGTTTATTTCAGCAGGAACAAAATAAACAGCCTTTACATTTAGGCATCAAAACAAAATAATATCCTACCCGTCAGGGTACTAACTAAACAATGGTTCTCTGACTCACCACTAACAAAACACTTTTGTTGCTCCAGGCACAGAGGTCAAGGCTGCGTGCTCTCCAGCCTCCTTCCAGAGAGAGCACACTCTCAGCTCTGCTGAGCGGCTTTATGCAGGCTGATTGGGCTGTTCCCACCACCTGTGTCCAAGGTGCTGGACAACCCAACCTCAGCACTAAGGCCTTGCATAATAGCAAAACCTAGGGGAAACATACCGCCCATCCACAGTTAACCCCTTCAGTGTCTCACAGGTCCTATACATGTCAGATGTCCAACAGGTTAAAGTCGGCCAGTTGTTTCAGGTCTTTCTACTTTATCTTTATCACCAGGGTCCTGATAGTAATACAAACTATATGGGACAAAATATATTATCAGATCTCCCATAGGCAATGATGGCACCTCCCTATTTGGCTCAGTCATGGAAATGGGGTATGAGAACAAAAGTCATAAATACCCTAAATGGGAATAGTAGTTTAACTTTTGTTATTTAAAAATTCACAGTTTGTTTCTAAAGAACTTTGGCTGGTAAAATGTTTACTTCCCTTCCACTAAGAAACATCTGACACTTGATAGTAGTCAATAAGTTCACCTCCCACAGGCACTTCACATATATAAAGGTGTTCTCATTGCTTGAATCAATAAGCCGGTTCTATATCTTAGACATCTGAGTTAATTCCAGTAAAGCTAATTTTTCGTTCTGTAGCTTGGTTCTTGTTGTGTACTGCTCGCAGGGCTCACATGCCAAGTAGGTAGAAAGGCTGTAAGCAATTAAAATACCATGCTAGCTTCACATTCACTCTCTGGTTGCTACCCCACCATGCTCCAGTCTGTTAATCACTCTTAAAACACATATTTATAACTCCAAAGAGGATTACGGCACTTTTTGTCGCTCGGGGCTCTGTTTCAGGCTATCAAATGCTGTTAATTTGTCTCCACATGCCGTAGCCAAACAACGGAAGAGAGGGCTTAGCCTGCCAATCAGAAGGAACTGCGGGGTATTTGTGCTGGATGCAGCGCTTTTATTACTACGCACTATGGAGTTAACTAAAGCCGCCTCAACTTTTTTCCACCTTTCTGTATTAATTTTTACTATTAGTAACTATGATTTTTCTGATGTAGATGAAAGTCCTATGGCACTGATCTTGAGTTACGAACAAACATAAAAACATATTGATATTTATTAATTTTTTTTTATTCATAACTTGTTAGAATTGGCAGTTGGAGTTGAAGAAGAGGCTGGCACCTAATAAATTCTCTTGCATTTCATCAATAGGGAGACCCATTCAGGTACAGGTTCCCTGAGTTCGGACAAACCCAAGAGTTTGGTTTGGGATACCAGGACCTGAACACTTACCCCACCCACATAATCGGTGATGGCACTGAATGGAGGTTTATGGCATTGCCGCCGACGCCTTTTAAATGCTGCCACATGTGCACACCCCAGAACCGTGGCTCTCTGTCACACCATTGTGAAAATGCCAGTGCGCATGTGCTCCTGGTGGCTTTGCTGATGAAATTTAAAGGGTAAACTCTCACAATTGTTGCCAACACTGATTACTGGTGTTACCAGCAGGGGGTAAGTCTGTACATCAAACCTTAACTCAGGTTGTTTGGTTCTACTCATCCCTACTCATGGGCTCAACAGTCTCAGCAGCCCCAAACAAGGCCACAGCCCACTACAGGGCAAGTAAAAGTTGTGATTGCCTGCCAGAGAAGATTTCAGGCTCCTGGCTGGAAACTTCTCAATTCACAGACAAGTTCACTGGCTCGACTTTTATCGGTCATATTCAGCTTGTCTCATGATGTTCTCATATCAAACTATTCATAGAGCCTACACTGTGCCCGATCCAGCATCTATCAGGGAACAAAGCAGCCAATGTGCCCACCTTACAGATAAGTGTTTTAAGTGGTTTTTCCTATACCACCCACTCCCATTCTCCGGCCAGCGGTATACTTCTCCCGGGTTGTGGTCCGGTTGTAGGATACATTTGTCTACATGAAGACAAAGGTAGTGTTTGGGCACTTCATCCCGGTAGTATATGCTACTCTCACAGTGACCATGTTCCATATTTTCCAGTATATATACCTTGAGTATCACCGTGTGGGAATGAGGAGCCAGATGAGGGAAAATCCTATGAAAACTAAATGAAAGAATGTAGCTCACATCAACCAACCATGTCTTTCATTGTTCAAGAGTGCTATGAATACTATGATAAGCTATGTTGTGACTTAATACGTATGGGGGATGTATGTGGCGTACATATGTCCCCCATACACAGCAATGGCAGCACAAAATGATATGCGGCACCGCACCGCTCTGCACACAAGGAAAAGATAGGACATGTCCTATCTTCACCCTTGTTACGGGCCACGTACCAGAGATCGCTCTGGAGAGGGGAGGGGTCATACGTGCGGCCATACGTTATTGTGCTTTGGGCCTTAGACTGTTGAAAACTTTAGGGCCATCCTTTCTTATCCTATTCCCTGGGACCCCGGCATTGCTTTATTATCCCTCGGCCTTAAAGATATATCCATACCCAACCTAACAATTATATCCCACAACTAGACACAACTAGAAAGCTAATTGCAAAAAATTGGAAGTCAACCAAATTACCTACCATTAACGAAATATTACATAACACAAACAAGAATTTTAAGATGGAATCTTTAATAGCAAATAATAGAGGTACAAGGAAAACCTTTGAAACAAAATGGATTGATTGGAACAGATTCCTTTCAACCCATCCATTATGATTCTGGCAAGCAAGACTCACATCACAATACAGATAATATACAAGGAAACTAAGGGCACTGTTATAAGTTATATTTGTTGTACTAAGTTTGTGTATACCTGTACTTATACCCTGTATAATGTATTATATATGTATTATCAAGCTATAATTATATGAGTGCAGTAATGCATACATGTTTGTTAAATTTAAAAAAAAAAACAATAAAAAGAAAGTGATAAAAAAGAAAACTTTATTAAAGGGCAACGATTGGCACGTGTTTGTGTTTTTGTGTATATCTTATGTGTACATTTTGATTTGAGTATAACTCAAAACCCAAAACACTGTAAGGGGGATTAATTCCCTGCGTCGTAGGATACAACTGGGATGTTTCCGACTAGATGTCGACTTCTACACTGTAAAAGAGTAATGTAATTTATTTAGTGCATGGAAGTCCTATACGTGCACAAAAAAATGTTAATTAATTTTAAGATTTTAAGATCTTGTTGATTGTGGGTGTTTACACCAGAATAGGGTCGGTTCTTTTAAATTCCCCTCTGTAAGAAGATGAATGTCTGTTCCTTTTAGACCGCTCCATGGGCGAAATGTGTTTTTTACGGGGGTCAATTATATGATATTATCACAATTAAAATAATTATTTTCTCCTCCTATAAACATGTTTGTTTGTTCCAAGCTAAAAATACGCTGCAGATGATAGAAGCAACGTATCCGATCAATTTGTTGTTGACTGTTGTTCTTCCTGGAAAATGACAGTGGTGTTTGGTTGTGGTATTATGTGAACAGCGGCTACGAACCGAGGATAAACAGGCCGTGTAAGCCCGGGAATAATTGTAAGGCGCCCGCGTGTAATTATCCCTAAGCATTTAATTATTCCCTTCACCCACGTATATGTTGGCTCTTTTCTTCGGTCCTTGTGTCTTAATATAAACACATAAAACAGATTTGCGCGGTGCATGTAACAATGCGGAGCAGCTCTGCTTGTTTCATGAATGTAACAGATGGAACATTTGCTCATTGAGAAATCTTATTTATTCTTCTCACGTCTGGTGGAGTCAAGTGCTTCTTCTATGGAGAAAGCTGCTGCTATATACCAAATCATATACCATCATAACTATATTAAAAGAAGTATATCACTAAGATATATATTGTGTAAGGGTCATTGAACCACAAACAATTATCACCCAATATCATCTCTTATCACTGGGACACCTATAATCACTAGAATGGAATTCCCAATTTTATAAAGAGCATGCCCTCTCTTATCACTGCCTCCAAACTTACGCTGCATTCAGGCGGCTGTTGGAGGACGTATATCTGGCCAACGTATATATGTAGGATATACGTCCCCAATAGGCCGGCAATGGGCGAATGGCGCCATATGGAGCAATATGGTGCAGCACACGTGCGGCACTGCACTGTTCCGTAGCCGGGGAAAAGATAGGACATATCCTATCTTACCCCAGAATACGGCGCTGTGCGCCATGTTTCCCTATGGAGAGGGGGTGGGGTGAGGGGGTGCTATCGCATGGCGGGCACACACTTGTCTGAATTTGACTAAAGAAAAAATTAAGCATCCATCGGACCGTACCAAACTTCTTTCATCCTGGCCATATTGGAGGAAACGACCAGTGGCGTTTGAATTGCATTTACAATCCGTTTACATAACATAAACTTTGTGTTCACACTATGTTTATGTAAACACAATTTTAACACAAAATTTGAATGACGTTTGAAAGCACAACCTCATGGGCTAAAATATATTTCCCCAATAGATTACCCTTCAAAATTTAGTGTCATTTGCCCATAAAGTGTACATAACCTTCAACAATCTCACAGTGTTCATAAATACAGGTTTAGAGGTAATAAAGGTTAAAGGGGTATTTTCACCAGGACAATCACATTAAATTGAATTCATCTGACATATTCAAACATTTCTTCAATTGTACAAAAATGTCCCTGTGTGAAGATAATTTCCCATGGCCATATTGTCCCATAGAAATTAGATTGTTGTCCATGGATACGACCACCGCCTTACCATGGCAGCAGTGGCCTTGCATGCACTATTGACCACACTGCCTGACCACAGTTACAGTGCCTGGATCTAGGAGTAAATGTCCCCGGTTTACCATGATGGATTTTTATTAGTATTTTTTAATTATCTTCACCAGATTTATCATACAGTATCATACAATGATAAATCTGATTCACTTTAACACTGACCATATTAATTTGTAATGTCTCAACTTTAAACTTTATACATTTTCCCCTGTGTTCTGGCTTCTTGTTCCTGACCTCTTCACCTTCTGTGATGACATTTGCTTGATCTGGGCTTGTTCTGTGATGCTCAACTGCAAATTTAACCTGTAACTATACTCTGCTAGAACTCCCCTTCCTCAGACCTTGGCTAGTTTTCTGACCATTCCCTGCCTCACCCCTTGCTGCCTTGCAACACCATCTTCCGACCTGCCCGGGTCAACTACATTGGAATTACTCCTAGCAGCCTCATAACATTTTTGAAGCAAAATCTAGAAGCCAGGATAGGATGAGGCCCAAAGCCGAAATGGTCAATTAGTGCTGTTGTCCGCCACTTACTGATCATTACTGATGTACATGTGCTGGGTGTTACCAGTTAGTATATAAAACAACTGACATGTCCCCTTCAACAAAAGTTCATTGTCAGTAAAGTTTTCTGCTATGTTATTCCCATGACAGCGCTCCCTGCCCTGTACGTGGTAGTTCAATGCTTAGTCTATAGTCCATGACCTTTACAAATCTTCCATCAAATCCAATTTCAAGAGAGTCACAGAACGTTCCAAGACGAAATGAATATTCATTGATGTAGTTCATCTTGGTGACGTCAACCTTAGTCAGGTTCTTCCATGCATGAAGTAGGAAACAAAATGAAATCTCACTTCCACAACTGTATTTCTCTCCATGTGAGAAGCGCCACCTGTTCCTCCATATCTTATGATTGCTCTCCCGCTCTCTACACAGATGTACAGATGGCAGGAATTCAGTTTTGTGCAGATTATGAAATGAATGGGAAGGTGCTGGGATTCCTCAGAACTTTTATTTATGTTATAGTCTGAAACATCTGCAAACACTCGGCGCTCTCCTCCGCCATTCGGAGACCTCGCTGGGTTATTTACAGGAGAAGTGCCATTTGGAGTGATAAACAAAATCCTGGAAGCGATCCGACGTGACTTCATCTGCTTTGGAAATATGAAGTTTACTTGTTGTTTAAACGTTATTTATAATACCATTGCCACGGTCCCGGAATATGTGACCGATGTGTGAAAGTTTCAAGGACATATTGTTTTTCCAATATTTATGTGTTGTTGCAGAAGGTTCTGACACATACTTCCTTTCACCATGCCATGTCACTGTATGAGAGGTCCAACTCCTGCTGCAGAAAACATTCCTCAAACCATGACACTTGCTCTGCCACCTTTCACTAACTACTTTACACACTTTAGGTTCAGTTTTTTCATCATTTGGCGACAAACATAATGGGGCACATTTACTTACCCGGTCCTGTCGTGATCCCCAAGGTGCATTGTCCGACGAGGATGAAATCTGGCGCGATTCACTAAGATTGTGCGCCCGATATCCTGCATGTGTCGCTTCCCCGCTGAGGTCCACGGGAGTTCACTTTCTTCTTCCCGGTGTATGTGAATGCATGTCTTGCGACACAATTTGAATTTTAAATCCTGGCTTTAGTCTGAATCAGTCGGGTTGTCCGACGACCACGTCCCCCAATTTGGGTCTCATGAAAGTCAGCGCTATTGCGCCAAAATTCAATCATGTGCGCCAAAAAAACCTTTTAAATGTGGTACAAATCGGAAATAGTCGGGAAACCCAACGCAAATGCGGTCCGGGGACCCTTAGTAAATGTGCCCCATTGTTTTCCAACAGACCTAAATAAATTAAACTCGATTTCATTACTAAAATCAACTGTGAGCCACTTCTCCTCTGTTCACACAACATGCTGCTCATCAAAGGTGAATCTAGCCTTTGATTCTATCTGCTAAATAGAGGATTGGTCACTGCAGTGTGGGCTTTTAGTCCAAATGTTCTTAAACATTCAGACACTGTGGGGCTCATTTACTTACCTGGTCATGATGGATTTATATGGTAGATTGCCCTTTATGACTTTTACACTTACTTTTTGGACTCCCAGCTTTGGTACCTTTAACGAACTTAATTTGATGACCAAAGCAAAGTATTTATTGCATGTTTTTGCGGATTTTGAGGAATTGCATAATTATGTTATGTGAATGTAGGGTTTCTGTTTTAAGGCTTGATTCATACGGCTATGGCACCTTACAGCTTTACTGCACATCTAAGCTACGAAATTGCCATGGGAAAACACAGAAAGTTCCCACCATGGATCAGTGAGGCTAAAGAGCCACATCACTAAAGCCACAATTCCTACACAATTATCACCCAATCTGTTGTGGGGAGTTAAAACAATGTGGTCTGGGAAAACAAACATTACATGAAAATGATTTAACACACAACTTCTTATGTAAAGAATCACTGTGGGTGCATCATAGTAGATCTGCTTCTATTAACCCCTTAACACGCAACCGTTTTGTGTCTCAGCTGCAATACACCCGACTCAGCCTAAAATTTTGCACTGAAAGGGGCGTTATGGTGCTCAGTCAGACCATGCACCACATTTATACAAAGTCCGACAGAAATGTGTTGCATGCCCTATGTTAATGGTGCACCAAAAAAAAAAAGTTTGCACATTCTGCCGGAGCAGTACAGAGGGCGCAGATTTAGGAAGAGGGCGCGCCACAATTCATGAATCAAGTGCCCTCTGCACATTACAGATGTGCCCCAGTGACTTACAGGAGACAACACTGTACTCCTACACATTTCCTGTCTCTTCCGCCTGACTTCTACCAGCGCCATTTTGGCTTTGTTAAAGAGAACGTGTCAGGTGGATTTGGGACAAAACCGACAACAGTTGCTTATGGGGTGTTTATACTTAGCTAGATGTGAGTCTGATGAGCAGGGACATAACTTAAGGAGGTGCACAGGGTGTGGTCACAACTGGGCCCAAGAGGTTTAGGCTCATATGAGAAGACTAGTTCTAAATACCATTATAGTCGGGGCCTGGCACAGACTTGGGGCTTCAAGTTACTGCCGATGAGGCATATTGGACTCACGTCTGGAGGTTTCACCCCCTCCTCTCTCAATGCTTCAATGAAACTCGAATAACACTCTAGCTTCATAGTTCATGCATCATACCTACGGCGCTTGTGCAGTGAAGCAAGGATATAGTAATCTGGCTTCATAGCGCTTTTGCAGTAAAGCAAGGATGTACTACTCCGGCTTCATAGTACATGCTGCATACCGATAGCGCTTGCGCAGTGAAGCAAGGATGTACTACTCCGGTTTCATAGTACATGCTGCATACCTATAGCGCTTGTGCAGTGAAGCAAGGATGTACTACTCCGGTTTCATAGTACATGCTGCATACCTATAGCGCTTGCGCAGTGAAGCAAGGATGTACTACTACGGTTTCATAGTACATGCTGCATACCTATAGCGCTTGCGCAGTGAAGCAAGGATGTACTACTCCAGCTTCATAGTACATGCGGCATACCTATAGCGCTTGTGCAGTGAAGCAAGAATGTACTACTCTACCTTCATTAGCTGCATCATGAGCCACGGACTGAAGTGAGTATAAACATTTTTTTTGTGGTCACGAACGTTAATTATACAGGCAATATGTACTCACTAAACCACCGATACATAAGCACCTGTGAGTGGTTTAGTGTCCCAAATCCACCCGACTGGTTCACATTAGGTTTACAATAAACCGGCTTGGTAAAATCCATCACTTTCATGTTACAGAGCTGCCCATGATGACAGATATGGAAGGAAAAAATATTTAATTTATATTCATCAACTTGGCTTTTTTATTACTAGTACTGAGCTGTGCCCATATATACAATATAGGAGTAGTAGTACTGTACTGTGTCCATATACACAGGTTAAGGATAGTAGTACTGATCTACAACCACATATACAGGATAGACTAGTAGTACTGTGCTGTGGCCACATATACAGGATAAGAGTAGTAGTACTGTGCTGTGTCCATATATACAGAATAGGAGTAGGAGTACTGTGCTGTGTCCATATACAGGATAGAGTAGGGTGTTGTGCTTTGTTACATATATACAGGATAGGAGTGGGTGTACTGTGCTGTGTCCATATATACAGATAAGAGTATAGTACTGTGCTGTTCATCATATACAGGATAAGAGTAGTAGTACTGTGTCTGTCCATATATACAGGATAAGCGTAGTAGTACTGTGCTGTGCCCATATTCGATAGAGTAGTAGTACTGTGTCCGTGTCCATATATACAGGATAGGAAGTAGTTAGTACTGTGCTGTGCCCATATATACAGGTAAGAGTAGTAGTACCTGTGCTGTGCCCCTGTATACAGGATAAGAGTAGTAGTACTGTGCTGTGTCCCATATATAAGATATAGAAGTACGGTGCGTGCCCTATATACATGATAAGAGTGTATGTAGCTGTGCCCATATATACAGGATAAGAAGTAGTATACTGTGCGGTGCCCATATATACAGGATAAGATAGTAGTCTGTGCTGTGTCCATATATCCAGATAGAGTAGTATATCTGTGCTGTGCCTATCATACAGGATAAGCTAGGTAGGTACTGTGCTGTGGCCACAATATCAGATAAGAGTAGTAGGACTGTGCTGCACATATATACAGGTATTGGATTAGTAGTACTGGTGTCTGTGCGCCATCAGAACAGGAAGATGTAACGGTCTGTGGCCCATATAGGACAGGATCAGCTAGTGTGAAAGAGTTACAAAGACATAGACAGAAACAGTACACAGACAGACCGGCAGACACACACACACAGAGCACATACCACTTACCGCTCACATGTGCTTGATCTCCCCTCAGCAGTACTGCACAGTCAGGACCTGTGTATGACTTAACTCACAGGTCCTGAAAGGTCAATAGTAATACATGTGTGGGGAGCCAACACATATGTGAACAGAGCAGGGCTGCACTAGTCCCTGCATACAGGTAGGGACAGAGACAGAGCTGAAAGGTCCTCAGTGTGTCCCTGAAATTCCCTGGGCCCCAATAGCCAGTGTCCCCAGTAAGTACACCTCTGCAGGAATCTGAGGAGGAACAGCTAGGAATTGTAATTTCTTTGTTCATTTTCTATTATTAATAAGTTTTGCAGGCGTTGTAATACTAACGATAATATATAGCATAAAGTGTCGCTCTTTATGCTGTATTTATTTATTTTAGGCAAGTTTAGTTGTTCCAACAATTACTAAAGAAGACCATCAGTGGCAACACTTACCATCCCTCATCCAATATCATACTCTGCACTACTTACAGACCGGGCGCCAGCACCCAGCTTACCTAGGCAAGTTCTCAGGGGCGCAAGGGTGCTAAAGGGCCAACGCAAAACTCACCTTTCCTTGCTCCACCGAAGCGATGTACCCCGCTAACTGCGCTGGCTCTAAAGCGGCACACATGTTGATGTCATTACGGCTTCAGAGCCGCATACAGCAGGCACATGCAGAAAGAAGGTGGCTGCTGGTGCTGCTTCGGGCGAGTGAGGAAAAGTGAGGGTTTTTTTCCCAGAGTAGGGGGGACAGTGGGTCTTATGGGGGGAAAAGTGTGGCTACAGGATAGACATATATCCACTCTACTGGTGTGCGCCTATTTTCCAACCTCCACTTAACTTCAACTCCAGCCATTGTGGCACTAGAGTTGTGCCTAAAAACAAGAACAACTCAATCCAGTGAGTGAGAATTACTTCCCTGTAATGTACTCACCCTATGAGCGCTTCCCCCCCCTTCTTTTTGGCCTCCATTTCCTCATAAGAAGAAGTGGGAGACATGTAGATAGCCATAGTGGGGCGCCATAATTTTGTTTTTGCTAGGGTAGCTAACACGGTAAACCTAACCATTCTGCTGCCTGAGATGAACTATAGAATGGCGTCCCCTCCACCCCATCAAGTAGTGATATATATTAGGTTCTTTTTTTAGTAGGTGGGTTCTCCGTGCAGTGTCTCACACCTGTGCAGACATAGGTGTGAAGAAACATACTTTTTAAGTGCTGAGTTCTCTTTTGTAGCGGGTGACAGCTCCCCCCCATCTTGCTGCAGTTGGTGCTTCCTGAGGCAAGAGGCTCAACTCACCTCATGGCAGGTACAACCCTGAGTAGACCTTTAAAAGAGCAAAAAATGTCCTTTGTACAAATAACATTGCCATTTTAAACCAATACATAATTCTTTCCAATCATCTAGATCTTTTCTTGTAAGCAAATATATGATAGTCTTACATTACATTCTGCTGTGGTTTTGCCTTGAGGTCCAGCCTTTGCTTAGTATCAGCATGAAGTTCTAGCAATTTGTTTATTTTTCCTGCTTAGGAAAAAAAATCCATGCCAAATAAGAACTGGACTACGGTGCGGTATCATGTGGTGTGACTCGGTGTTTACAGATCCGGTTTGTAAAGTAAGTGTTTTCACTGTTTTCATTTAACATTTTCTTTCAATTTTTTTTTCTTTTTTTGCCAGAAGCATAAAATTGTTGGGTATACGGCATTCGTTCCCATCATAAGTTAGGAAGGAAACAAAATGACAAGTCCTATAAACATATACTGTATATTGATGTAATCTATCTATTGTTATAGTTGTAGCATGTCTTTCATGGCGTGGATTTGCACTGGGCAAAGTTGCTGTAAATTTTGAGAGTAATAAGCATCAAAAATTGACAACTGAAACATAGACAGATGAACATTTATCGTCCATATGACTAGTTCATGCAGTGACATGCTGTTCTTACTTATACATACCATCAAACTTCTCTATTGTGCCCCCAACCTATATAATGTCCACCTTCCTGTGACTTTATATCCACAGATGCTCCTTCCGCAAGCCTCTACTTAACACAGCAGCAAAAGAAGTTGGATCATGGTGTAAGGGGTCAACGTTAAATTTACAGGTTCCCAAGCAAAGTATATATGTATATATATATATATATATATATATATATATATTATATAGCTCTTATCCAAAGGAGTGGTGAGTCTGTTACTTGTTTGTTGCCATTCCTTTTGCAGCACGAGAACCGTTTTATCTTTATTCTATATTTTTCTTATCTTTTCTTTTTGCTACCTTTCTTATTGGTCAGCCAAATACTAAAATTTCCAAAGCGTCTAATGTGTGCCAGTCTTAATCATTTGTGCTACTAAGACCTTACAACCAGAATTGAAAATTTTACGGAAGGTCTTGTAGTAGACTTGTTGTAGATTTCAGCTACAACCTGCACCCTCGCCCACCTTGTTTCTTGCCCTGCCATGGCCACTTTTTTATATGGCAACATAAGTGCAAATAGTCGCAAATTCCATGGCGTATACAGGGCGGCAAAAGGCACAAAGCATTAACCCCATTAACTTTTATGTTTTCATAGGGCTTATTGATTATCTTTTAAAAATTTTGCTATAAGTTATGGTTGGAAAAAACCATGATATTCTTTTGAAGCTTTTTTATATGATGCTCATCATGCAGTCTAATACTTTTCTTTAATTGCTGGGGCTGTTACAGTCATGGCCGTAGCAATTTTTTGGGTTCTTTTGATCCTCCACAATTTTTATCTGGTGTAAGCATTGTAGCATAAAATAATACATTTCATTATGAGGGTTGAGGGGACCTGACCTGTCATGGACACAAACGTTGTGGGTTGTGATGCCCAAAATTGGGCTTCAGTCAGAAGTTTGGGTTTGGTGTTTGGGCTCATCCCCACCAGTAACAGTTGCTGTTGGCACCAGTCGAGCATGTAAACCGTTTCAATGCCGTGGGCAAAGTATTTGCACCGCCAATTTTCTAGGATGGTCAATCCCAGATGACAGTGGCATCTAAAGGGTTAACACTTGCATCTCTGCTGGCAGCAATCATGGGTGTTAACTAGTGATGAGCGGACCTGTTTCTTTAAATTCTATTAGCAAAGCTGCGGGTGGATGTGTAGATTCAGGGACCCAAACCAAACTTTTGTTTAAGATTTGGCCAAAATTACCAAATCCTGTCTACTCATCACTATGGGGCAAATTTACTTACCCGGTCCATTCGCGTTCCAGCGGCGGCTTCTCCGCTCTGGATTCGGGTCCGGCCGGGATTTAATAAGGTAGTTCTTCCGCCGTCCACCAGGTGGCGCTGCTGCGCTGAAAGTAAACTCATCGCGCCGGAATGCACCGAGCTGGACCAGGTGAAGGTAAGCGGTCCTTATGCGACACATTTTCGGTTTTTAAATGCGGCGGTTTTTCCGAATACGTCGGGTTTTCGTTCGGCCACGCCCCCCGATTTCCGTCGCGCGCATGCCAGCGCCGATGCGCCACAATCCGATCGCGTGCGCCAAAATCCCGGGGCAATTTAAGTACAAGCGGCGCAAAACGGAAATATTCGGGTAACACGTCGGGAAAACGCGAATCGGGCCCTTAATAAATGACCCCCTCTATGTCAGAACTTGTGAGTAGCTAAAAAATGTGTAGATTTACAATATTAAAATATTTTATATTTATATTAGTTAAAAATGATCCATAATTACTTATATATAAAAAAAATTCAATGATTTCAATAAACTTTAAACTAATCGTTGAAAGGTTACCCTAAACTCCTCTCTTCTGTGTCCTCTCTTTACCTGAAATCTATTAAACTTAAATTTTATTAACATAATTTAATTAAAAATGGTGCACTTAACCCTAAGATTAAAAATATCAATCGGGAGTAAGGATGGTTATATGTATACACATGTAGCAATGTAGGTGGATATTGTATATCATTACAACTAGCTATTCCTCTTTTCCAACCATCTTTTACTTTTATCTTGGAAAATATTGGGGAGGAGGAGGGGGAACAGCCACAATGGTACTTTCAACACACACCCCTTTCTCCTACGAAAGGGCTACTGTAATTAGCTTGCTTTATAATGCCTTATAGCCCCGATGCCCCTGTGAAAGCCACTTATGTTGGGGGGCTACTCAGATTTTAGTACAGTATCGGGAAGGCTTTTTGCTATACTTACTGTTAATCTCTAAGCTAGGTAGAATTCTACTTGTTAGTAGAAGCTAAATATAGAAATAAGCTAATTTATAGTAGCACTTTGGTAGGAGAAAAGTTCATCCGTGTTAAAAGTATCGTTGAGAGGACCCCCCTTCCCCTATATTGTCCCTGACAAAAGTGAAAGATAGGGGTAAATGAGGAATAACCAGTAGTAGTTAGTTAATTAATTCATGAATTATTGATACACAGTATCCTACCTTTCTTGAGTGACAAAGCCACCTACATTGCTACTTTTTGATGCATATTCCCATCCCTACTACGACTGATATTTTTAATCTAAGGTTTAATTGCACCATTTTTAATTTGATCTACATTAAAAAAGTTAAGTTTTAAGTGATAAAAAGGTTAAATGAGCCCATTGGGCATAAGGTTTCATATTTGATAAAATAGTATCACACTCAGGTCAGAAACCTTCTTTTTTGTGCTGTCTGCACCTCTAATACACGATCTTTAAATTCAGGTCTCGGGTTCCGGTGCAAACGGCCAAGCAGGCAATCTGACAAATTGATGCCCGTCACCAATAGCAATGGCTGTGATTGGCCAGGGGGACGCCTGTTGTGACAATTTGCCAAATTGGCTGATCAGCCGCCAATCTCACAATGGGGCACAAATACTTACTCGTCTGGAGGAATTCCCCGAAAGTGTATTGTCCGACGATAATGCACTGTGCCGCGATTCACTAAGATCATGCGCCCGATATCCTGCATGTGTGGCCTCTCCGCTCAGGTCCGCCGGAGTTCACCTTCTTCCTCCTGGTGTATGTAAGTGCATTGGATGCGACACAATTTGAAAGTTAAATATGGCACTCAGTTCGGATCAGTCGGATCATTCGACGGCCCGCCCCTCGATTTCTGTTGCATGAAAGCCAGTGCAGCTGCGCCAAAATCTGATTGCGGGCACCACAATCCCCTGTTAAATTCCTGTTATAGCCGTGCAATCCCCGAAACCGTAACAAAATCCGATGAAAGTGCAATCCGTGACCCTTAGTAAATAAGCCCCAATATGTCACACAGGATTCATCCAAAACCCCGCTCATTTCTAACCACCACCAGAAAGGGAAAATCTTGGCATTTCCATCACTTTCCCATTATTACATTTCCCCCTTTTTGCCACATTTGTGGAGACCACATCAATATACAGATTATTTTAATTAGGACAAGACCAACCATAGGAACCACATTGTCTAGGGGGGCAAAACAGTTTCTCTACAGGATATTAATAGTAAAGCTCTCATTTTTTTACCATTATGTTGATCCCATGTGTCCAAATCATTATTCTGTTCTTGAGACCTACAGAGCATTTTTCCTAATGGCACAATCCAACCTAAAAATGGAAACTTCTTCCTCTGCTGATAAAACAAAAAGACACTTGGTATTGAATCTCAATTTTCTATGAGCAGCACATGAAACGTCTCACGTCTTAAACCTATTTGGAGGTATAATAATATTGTCAACTTTAATTAAGAAATACAAGTATGAACATTAATAAAAAAATTAATTGAAACGGCAAGAGAATTAACTGTCCTTATGATATTCAATACACCGTACATGAGTTATCTACCAATGCTAAAAATTGATAAAATTGCTTTGGTGTTTTTTTTTTATTATTATCTTCCTTCTGTTACAAACCATCATCCATATGTCCAATTATAATGATTCAAGCAAAGTAATTACACAAAGCTTTACAGCCTCCCAGTCTTCCATCTTTAGGGGAACAGATGGGTGCGTCATATGGGCATACAGAGTGACAGACACCTTGGAAAACCATTTTATACACACATCTAACGCCAGAGCCACTATGTAGCTTGAGTTATTGATATGCCAGCACTGTACTGCTCTACGACAGTCTACTCTCTAAATATAGTTATTATGTAGTGCAACTGTTCACAGATAATTAGTTTAGACTTTCTCATATGGTTGCAAAACCTATCATTTATGGGGGCTAAGTACTAATTATGCATGAAGCCATCAATGTACATATTCATAATGCATAATTTTATGATATTCTCCAGCCGCGCTAAGGACAGACTAGTTTTTATCTCAAGGGCATTCTTATCTTTTCTTATTAACAACAGTCTCTAATGAATTAGAAACTCAATAAAGATTGTGTGACCAGGTGATAGAGGGTGCGTTGTGCATTAGATGGAGACAATAATGAGAGTGGGAACAGATGGAGGCGAAAGGCTTGTGCCACTGTTGTACTTGTTGTATGTTTTGTTCTTAAATTTCTCTATGACAAAAAAGTGAGAAATATCTCTAGAAAAATCTCTATCTTGACAGAAGGGCAGTGTTTTCGCCTCCGTGTTCCTGTGGCGTTCCGGTGTTCATGGACGTACCCTTGGTGGTCCTGTGTACTCTGTGGCGTCCTGCGATCCATGAGGTTCCTGCCTTCCCGAGGTACTGCCATCAGAGGTTCCAGCACATCCAGAGGTCCTGGCCTTTCCTGTGTCCTGGCTGCCACCCGGGCTAGTCGCACCCGATCATCGCGACTGGTGGCTCACCGCAAAGCACGACCATCTGTGTTCTTTGCCGGTGGGCTCTGGCGAACAGGGGGCTCCACCTTAGACTCATTTCCCGGGTTGCGGCTAGTACCATCATCGCCTGTGGTCCGGGCCGTCCACTGACTTAGCCTCACAAAAAAATTTTATCCACACCGCCCGTAGTGTGACAATCACATAGTCAAAATGACATTGAAGTCTGGTTCTGTACAAAATAAAATTTTACCAGCAAGACAATTTTTATGTGTTTTGTATTATTTTTTGGTCCACAACTAGTTGAAAATTAAGTGGAAAGGGAACTTTTCTAGAATAAATAATTTTATTTTAAAAAAAATCTGGATGAATGTTTGACATTTGTACAATAATTAATCCAAACGAGTTTGATTATCTCTCCGTGTTTGGGGGTGTTTCCTCGGGTCTCCGGTTTCCTCCCACATTCACAAAACATCTGGCAGGTGATTAGATTGTGAGCCCATTGGGGGACATTGACGGATTTGGCAAGGTTTGTGAGCGCGCGCAATCTGTGGTGTGGTATATTAAATAAAGGAATTATTATTGTAGTCAATAACCAGTATGAGTTAATTATGTTTCATAAATGAAAACCCAGAATTGTTGATGCCCCTCTGATGCATGAATTCTGATCCTCAGTGCTTGCTGATTCTGTTGTGTGTCCCTGGTAACTGAGAGCTATTTAGCTGAAATTCTGCAAAACTTCATCTCTGATCTCATCCTGGGTCCTATAGTCTCTATAGTTACCATGCTGCTCGTGTATTTGAGTGGACTTGGATAGATTTGTACTTAGCTTAAAAGAGACGCCGTACGGAAAGCGGTTAAAAACAAGCAGGGTAATTAGTATTTGTTAAAGGAGGGATGAACATATTACAACCACTACCCATGTTCATATAAATGTGAAAAGTAATAAATGTAGGAAAAGAGAATTAATGGAAAAAAAATACACTTGATATGGTATAAAGGGAACCTGACATCAGGTTCGGCTCCCGCCATGTCCCATAGAGAATAGTGTTACACATTGCCAAAGAGTTTTATAGTAAAACTGGCTTTTTCCAAAAATAAAGATAAGTTAGATGAAAGTTTACCTTTCTGGTATGCAAGCTGGTCCCTAGTCCCATGGGAGAGGGCCAGTGAGGAGTGGAGCAGACATGTATGACGTAGGGGACGTTTTATTTATCTGAATCGATTTTATCGATTTGGGGGGGAACGGGGGGGCGCTATAATGCCAACTGCCCTGATAGGGACAAGTCTGCATACAGAGAAGGTAAAACTTTCATCTTAACTTATTCCTTTTTCGGAAAAAAATGCAGTTTTACTATAAAAACTCTTTGCAATGTGCAACACTATTATCTATGGGAAAGTGGGGGGAGACAGAAAAGGGTTCCTGTGATGATGGAAATATTGTTTATCCATCTGACCCCTGTTCTCATAATCTGTGGGGTCTTACAATGGGACCTCCCCCACTTGACAGGGCACTTGAATTTTAGACAACCCCTTTAATCGGATCAAAATTTTTGGATGATGCATGGAATTGGTCTTATTCAACTAATATACTAGATATACTATGACAAAGAAATTTACATTCATTTGCCTAAGTAAAACAGTTGTAGTTTTACACACCTCTCCTTCTCCTGATATGTATTGCCAAAATAAAACTGTTCAATGGTGAAATTCCCTTGGGTCAGACATAGACTGAACTTTGCTTCTTCTGGGTCTTATGTCTGATTTAAGTAAAAGGTTTGTCCAGTAACTAAAATATCTATAAGGGGCTCTACAAGGTTCAGCTAATAATAAATGATTATTTACGACTCCCACCACTTTCTGTCTAAAATAGAGAAACAGTAGAATCCTCTGCTGATCATTGAAGTGAAGGCCACCTCATTTGAACGAGAATCCAATAGTTTTGTTTATCCCTACTTATCATAGTTCATAGTTCAGATGGTTTGAAAAAGACACATTGTCCTGAAGTTCAATCAAGAAGGAAGGAAGGGAGGATGAGGAGGAGGAAGGGATTTTAGGGGAAAGAATGCGATAAAACATAACCATCAATGTATTTTGTGTTGTGTTGTGTAAAAAGGCATCTAGAACTCTTTGCTGTCCTGCTGTGACCAGACGCTGAGGCAGGCTATTCCAAGATTGACGCTCTCATAGCAAAGCCCTATCGCCTCTGATGAGTAAACTTTGTTTCTCCGGATGCAGACAGTGACCTTTGGTCTTTTGATTTGATCAACCTGGAACAACTGTCCACATATTTTTTTTGTATGGACCATTATATAACGGCGGTCCCCTTACTAAGGAGACACCCGACTTACAGTACAACTTAGTTACAGAACGGACCCTCTGCCCACTGTGACCTCTTGTGTGAAGTCTCTCTGGATGCTTTAAATAGTCCCAGATTGCAATAATCAGCTTAAAATTGAGCTCGAGATGAGAGCTTATTGATAATTCTTGGTTCCTATACAGCAAAAAAAATTTGAAACTCCAATTGTCATGGGGGCAAAAAAAAAAAATTGTCGGGAACTACAAGAGTAAAATATACAGTTTCGACACATACAAATTCGAACTTAAGAAAACCTTACAGTCCCTATCTGTATGTAAAACGGGGGGACTGCTGATTGGCATTCAAGGGTGCGTTGTGCATTAGATGGAGACAATAATGAGAGTGGGAACAGATGGAGGCGAAAGGCTTGTGCCACTGTTGTACTTGTTGTATGTTTTGTTCTTAAATTTCTCTATGACAAAGTCAAAAAGTGAGAAATATCTCTAGAAAAATCTCTATCTTGACAGAAGGGCAGTAGAACAAATATATGAATGGTCCATACAAAAAAATATATGGTGGAAAGTTGTTCCAGGTTGAATCAAATCAAAAGACAAGGGTCACTGTCTGCATCTGGAGAAAACAAAGTTTACTCATCAGAGGCTATGAGAACTGTCAATCTGTGGAATAGCCTGCCTCAGGCGCTGGTCACAGCAGGGACAGCAGAGAGTTTCTAGATGCCTTTTTACACCAAAATAACATTGATGGTTATGTTTTATAGCATTCTTTCCCCTAAATCCCTTCCTCCTCTAATCCCTTCCCTTCTTTGATTGAACTTCATGGACATGTGTCCTTTTTCAACCATATAAACTATGATACTATGATAAGTAGGGATACAAAACAAAACTATTGGATTCTAGATTCAGATGAGGTGGCCTTCAACTTCAATGATCAGCAGAGAAGATCTCCTACTGTTTCCTCTAGTTTCATGAACAACAAAGGAATGGTGGGAGTCGTAAATAATCATTTATTATTTAGCTGAACCTTGTAGAGCCCCTTTATATGTAATTTTATGTTACTGGACAAACCTTTTACTTAAATCAGACATAAGACCCAGAAGAAACAAGTTCAGTCATGTCTTGACCCAAATAGGGAAATTTCCACCATTGGAACAGTTTTATTGGCAATACAATACAGGAGAACGGGAGAGGTGTGTAAAACTACAACTGTTTTTACTTAGGAAATGAATGTAAATTTCTTTGTCATAGTAATATAGTATATTGAGTTGAATAAAGACCAATTCCAATGCATCATCCAAAAATTTTGATCCAGATTAAAGGGGTTGTCTAACCAAATCAAGTGCCCTGTCAAGTGGGGGGAGGTCCCAGTTGTAAGACCCCACAGATTACTAGAACAGGGGTCAGATGGATAAAACATATTTCCGTCATCAGGAACCCCTTTTCTGTCTCCCCCATTTCCCCATAGATAATAGTGTGCACATTGCCAAAGAGTTTTTATAGTAAAACTGCATTTTTCCGAAAAAAGGATAAGTTAGATGAAAGTTTACCTTTCTGTATGCAGAGCTGTTTTAATGTATCAACCACCCAGAAAGGTTTTCACATTCTTGCCGAGCTAGTACTAGGGCGCAGTTTGGAAGAGGGCGCGCCACAGTTCCATGAATCGTGCCCCTCTGCACATTACACTGAATGTGCCCCGTGACATTACGAGTACACACTGTACTCCTGACACATTTCCTTCTCTTCTTCAATCTCTCCGCCTGACTTCTCCAGCCGCCATTTGTGCTTTGTTAAAGGAACGTGTCAGGTGGTGGATTTGGGACTAAAACCTCAACAGTTTGCTTATGGGGTGTTTCTCACTTAAGCTAGATGTGGTCTGATGAGCTAGGAGATAGATACTGGGTAGGAAGGAGGTGCAACAGGGTTGGTCCTCAACTGGTGCCCAGTTTAGGCTCATATGAGACGACAGTCTAAAACATTCATCGTCTGGGGCCCTATGCACAGACTTGGGGCTTCAGTAACTGCGCGATGATGTCATATTGGGACTCCCTCTGGAGTTTCATCCCCCAATCCTCTTCATGCTCAATGAAACTCGAATAAACTCTACTTCATATTCACGGTGCATCATCCTATCGGCGCTTTGTCATGTGAAGCAAGATATGTGATATCTGGCTTCAATAGCGCTTTTGCAGTAAAGCAAGGATGTACTACTCGCCGGCTTCATAGTACTGCTGCATACCGATAGCGCTTGTCGCATTGAAGCAAGGATGTACTACTGCCGGTTTCATAGTAGAATGTCGCATACCTATAGCGCTTGTGCTGTGAAGCAAGGATGTTACTACTCCGTTTCATAGTACAGGCTGCATACCTATAGCGCTTGCCGCAGTGAAGCAAGGATGTACTACTACGGTTTCTAGTACATGCGCATAACCTATAGCGCTTGCGCAGTGAAGCAGGATGTGACTACTCCCAGCTTCATAGTACATGCGGCATACCTATAGCGCTTGTGCAGTGAAGGCAAAATGTACTCACCCTTCATTAGCTGCATCCACATGAGCCCGCGTCTGAATCTGATTCGAAGACCATTTTTTTTTGTGTCACAGAACGTGTAATTATACGGCAATATGTACTCACTAAAACTAAACACATACATACACCTTGAGTGGTTTAGTGTCCCAATCCACCCGACTGGTTCACATTAGATTACAACAACCGGCTGAGAAAAAGCCATCACTTTCATGTTACAGATCTGCCCATTAGACAGATATGGAAGGAAAAATCTATTTAATTTATATTCATCACTTGGCTTTTTTATTACTAGTACTGGCTGTGCCCATAGATACACTATAAGGATGTAGTATACTGTACTGTGTCCATATACACAGGTTAAGGATAGTAGTACTGATCTACAACCACATATCCAGGAATAGACTAGTAGTACTGTGCTGTGGCCACATATACAGGATCAATAGTATACTGTGCTGTGTCCTATATACGACTAGAGTAGGAGTGCTGTGGCTGATCCATAATCCGGATATGATGGTAGTGTACTGTGCGGTGTATACATATATACAGGATAGGAGTGTGGTGTACTGTGCTGTGTCCATATATACAGGATAGATAGTAGTCTGTGCTTGTCCATATATACAGGATAAGAGTAGTCGTACTGTGCTGTGGTCCATATATACAGGATAAAGGAGTAGTACTGTCTGTGGCCACATATTCCGGATAAGTATTAGTACGGTGGCTGTGTCCATATATAAACAGGATAGTAGTAGTAGTACTGTGCTGTGCCCATATATACAGATAAGAGTAGTAGTTAGTGCTGTGCCCATATAACAGATAAGAGTAGTAGTACTGTGCTGTGTCCATATATACAGTATAAGAGTAGTATTACATGTGCTGTGCCCATATATACAGATAAGAGTAGTAGTACTGTCTTGCCCATATATACCGGATAGTAGTAGTATACTGTGCTGTGCCCATATATACAGGATAAGAGTAGTAGTCCTGTGCTGTGTCCTATATACAGGATAGAGTATGTAGTACTGTGCTGTGCCCATTATACAGGATAAGTAGTAGTACTGTGCTGTGGCCACATATTATGAAAAGAGTAGTAGTACTGTGCTGTGCACATATATACAGGATAGGAGTAGTAGTACTGTGCTGTGCCCATATATACAGATAAGAGTATAGTACTGTGCTGTGCCCATATATCAGGAATAAGACTAGTGTGAATGAGTTACAAAGACATAGAACAGAAACATGTACACAGACCACCGCAACACCACACAAGAGCACATACCACTTACCGCTCACATGTGCTTGATCTCCCCCTCAGCAGTACTGCACAGTCAGACCTGTGTATGACTTAACTTAACTCACAGGTCCTGAAAGGTCAATAGTAATCATGTGTGGGGAGCCAACACATTCTGTGAACAGAGCAGGGCTGCACTAGTCCCTGCATACAGGTAGGGACAAGAGACAGAGCTGAAAGGTTCCTCAGTGTGTCCCTGTAATTCCCTGGGCCCCAATAGCCAGTGTCCCCCGTAAGTACAACCTCTGCAGGAATCTGAGGAGGACAGCTAGGATTTGTAATTTTCTTGTTCTTTTCTATTATTAATAAGTTTTGGCAGGCGTTTAATACTACTAACGATAATATATAGCATAAAGTGTCGCTCTTTATGCTGTATTTACTTTATTTTTAGGCAAGTTTAGGTTGTTCCATGCACAATTACTAAGAAGACATCAGTGGCAACACTTACCATCCCTCATCCAATATCATACTCTGTCACTACTTAACAGACCGGGCGCCACACCCATCTTACCTAGGCAGTCCTCAGGGCGCAAGGGTGCTAAAGGGCCACTCAAACTCACCTTTCCTTGCTCCCCACCGAGCGATGTGACCCCGCTAACTGCGCTGGCTCTAAAGCTGCACACATGTTGAGTCATTACGGCTTCAGAGCCGCATACAGCAGGCACATGCAGAAAGAGGTGGCTGCTGGTGCTGGCTTCGGGCGAGTGAGGAAAAGTGAGGTTTTTTTTTTCCCAGAGTGGGGGGACAGTGGGTCTTATGGGGGAAGTGTGGCTACAGGATAGACATATCCACTCTACTGTGTGCGCCTATTTTCCAACCCCCCTTAACTTCAACTCCAGCCATTGTGGCACTAGATTTGTGCCTAAAAACAAGAACAACTCAATCCATGAGTGAGAATTACTCCCTGTAATGTACTCACCCTATGAGCGCTCCTCCCCCCCCCTTCTTTTGTGGCCTCCATTTCCTCATAAGAAAAGTGGGAGACATGTAGATAGCCATAGTGGTGGCGCCATAATTTTGTTTTTGCTAGGGTAGCTAACAACGGTAAACCTAACCATTCTGCTGCCTGAGATGAACTATAGAATGGCGTCCTCCCTCCACCCCATCAAGTAGTGATATATATTAAGGTTCTTTTTTTAGTAGGTGGGTTCCTCCGTGCAGTTCTCACACCTGTGCAGACATAGGTGTGAAGAAACATACTTTTTAAGTGCTTGAGTTCTCTTTTGTAGCGGGTGACAGCTCCCCCCATATCTGCTCTTGCTGTCATTGGTGCTTTCCTGAGGCAAGAGGCTTCAACTCACCTCATGGCAGGTACAACCCTGAGTAGACCTTTAAAGAGCAAAAAATATGTCCTTTGTACAAATAACATTTGCCATTTTAAACCAATACATAATTCTTGTTCCTAATCATCTAGATCTTTTTCTTGTAAGCAAATATTGATATCTTACATTACATTCTGCTGTGGGTTTTGCCTTGAGGTCAGCCTTTGCTTTTAGTATCAGCATGAAGTTCTAGCAATTGTTTATTTTTCCCTGTAGGAAAAAATCCCATGCCAAAAGAACTGGACTACTGTGCGGTATCATGTGGTGTGACTCGGTGTTTACAGATCCGGTTTGTAAATAGTGTTTTCACTGTTTTCATTTAACCATTTTCTTTCAATTTTTTTTTCTTTTTTTGCCAAAGCATAAAATTGTTGGGTATACGGCATTCGTTCCCATCATAGATTAGGAAGGAAACCAAATGACAAGTCCTATAAACATATACGTATATTGAGTGTATCTATCTATTGTTATAGTTTGTAGCATGTCTTTCATGTGCGTGTGATTTGCACTGGGCAAGTGTTGCTGTAAATTTTGAGAGTATAAGCATCAAAATTGACAACTGAAACATAGACATGATGAACATTTATCGTCCATATGACTAGTTCATGCAGTGACATGCTGTTCTTACTTATACATACCATCAAACTTCTCTATTTGTGCCCCCAACCTATATAATAAGTCCACCTTCCTGTGACTTTATATCCACAGTGCTTCCTTCTCCCCGCAAAGCCTCACTTAACACAGCCAAAAAAGTTTGGATCATGGTGTAAGGGTTCAACGTTAAATTTACAGGTTCCCAAGCAAAGTATATATGTATATATATTATATTATAGATATATATATATATATATAGCTCTTCTCCAAGAGTGGTGAGTCTGTTTACTCTTGTTTGTTGCCATTCCTTT
Organism: Engystomops pustulosus; assembly: GCA_019512145.1. Lineage (NCBI taxonomy): Eukaryota > Metazoa > Chordata > Amphibia > Anura > Leptodactylidae > Engystomops > Engystomops pustulosus. Next base: position 28,886,439 of record CM033641.1, read on the forward strand.
TGCGCACGCAGAGACCGTTTTAATCTTTATTCTATATTTTTCTTATCTTTTCTTTTGCTACCCTTTCTTATTGGGTCAGCCAAATACTAAAATTTCCAAAGCGTCTAATGTGTGCCACTTAATCATTGTGCTACTAAGACCTTACAACCAGAATTGAAAAATTTTTACGGAAGGTCTTGTAGTAACTTGTTGTAGATTTCGCTACAACCTGCACCCTCCGCCCCCTTGTTTCTTTGCCCTGCCATGGCCACTTTTTTATATGGCAACATAAGTGTCAAATAGTCGCAAATTTCCCTGGCGTATACAGGGCGTGCAAAAGGCACAAAGCATTAACCCACCCCATTAACTTTTATGTTTTCATAGGGCTTATTGATTATCTTTTAAAAATTTGCTATAAGTTATGTTGGAAAAACACCATGATATTCTTTTGAAGCTTTTTTATATATGTCTCATCATGCAGTCCTAATACTTTTTTAATTGCTGGGGCTGTTACAGTCATGGCCGTAGCAATTTTTTGGGTTCTTTTGATCCTCCACAATTTTTATCTGTGTAAGCATTGTAGCAAAAATATACATTTCATTATGAGGGTTGAGGTGACCTGACCTGTCATGGACACAAACGTTGTGGTTGTGATGCCCAAAATTGGGCTTCAGTCAGAAGTTTGGGTTTGGTGTTTTGGGCTCATCCCACCAGTAACAGTTGCTGTTGGCACCAGTCGAGCATGTAAACCGTTTCAAATGCCGTGGGCAAAGTATTTGCACCCCAATTTTCTAGGATGGTTCAATCCCAATGACAGTGGCATCTAAATGGGTTACACTTGCATCTCTTGCTGGCAGCAATCATGGGTGTTAACTAGTGATGAGCGGACCTGTTTCTTTAATTCTATTAGCAAAGCTGCGGGTGGATGTTAGATTCGGGACCCAAACCAAACTTTTGTTTAAGATTTGGCCAAATTACAAATCCTGTCTACTCATCACTATGGGGCAATTACTTACCCGGTCCATTCGCGATTCCAGCGGCGCTTCTCCGCTCTGATTCGGTCCGGCCGGGATTTATAAGGTAGTTTCCTCTTCCCCCACCGGTGGCGCTGCTGGCGCTAAAGTAAACTCATCGCGCGGAATGCCCGGCTGGACCGGTGAAGGTAAGCGTCCTTATGACACATTTTTCGGTTTTTAATGCGTCGGTTTTTCCGAATACTCGGTTTTCCTTCGGACCACGCCCCCCGATTTCCTCGCGCGCATGCCACGCTGCGCCACAATCCGATCGCGTGCGCCAAAATCCCGGGCCATTAAGTACAAGCGGGCGCAAAACTGAAATTTTCGGGTAACACGTCGGGAAAACCGAATCGGCCCTTAATAAATGACCCCCTCTATGTCAGAACATCTTGTGAGTAGCTAAAAATGTGTAATTTACAATATAAAATATTTTATTTATATTATAAAATTATCCATAATTCTTATATATAAAAAAATCATGATTTCAATAAACTTTAAACTAATCTTTGAAAGGTTACTCTAAACATCCTCTCTTCTGTTGTCCCTCTCTTTACCTGAAATCTATTAAAACTTAAATTTTATTAACATAGATTTAATTAAAAATGGTGCACTTACCCTAAGATTAAAAATATCAATCGGGAGTAAGGATGGTATATGTATACACATGTAGCATGTAGGGGGATATTGTATATCTTACAACTAGCTATTCCTCTTTTCCAACCATCTTTTACTTTTATCTTGGAAAATATTGGGGAGGAGGAGGGGGAACAGCCACAATGGTACTTTCACACACACACACCCCTTCTCCTACGAAAGGGCTACTGTAATTAGCTTGCTTTATATGCCTTATAGCCCCGATGCCCCTGTGAAAGCCACTTATTGTTGGGGGCTACTCAGATTTTAGTACAGTATCGGGAAGGCTTTTTGCTATACTTACTGTTAATCTCTAAGCTGGTAGAATTCTATCTTGGTAGAAAAGCTAAATATAGAAATAAGCTAATTTATAGTAGCAACTTTGGGTAGGAGAAAGTTCATCCGTGTTAAAAGTATCGTTGAGAGGACCCCCCTTCCCCTATATTGTCCCTTGACAAAAGTGAAAGATAGGGGTAAATGAGGAATAACCAGTAGTAGTTAGTTAATTATTCATGAATTATTGATACACAGTATCCTACCTTTCTTGAGTGACAAAGCCACCTACATTGCTACTTTTTGATGCCATATTCCCATCCCTACTACGACTGATATTTTTAATCTAAGGTTTAATTGCACCATTTTTAATTTGATCTACATTAAAAAGTTAATTTTTAAGTGATAAAAAGGTTAAATGAGCCCATTGGGCATAAGGTTTCATATTTGATAAAATAGTATCACACTCAGGTCGAAACCTTCTTTTTGTGTGCTGTCTGCACCTCTAATACACGATCTTTAAATTCAGGTCTCGGGTTCCGGTGCAAACGCGCCAGCAGGCAATCTGACAAATTGAGGCCCGTCACCAATACAATGGCTGTGATTGGCCAGGGGGACGCCTGTTGTGACAATTTGCCAAATTGGCTGATCACCCGCCAATCTCACAATGGGGCACAAATACTTCTCCGTCTGGAGGAATTCCCCGAAAGTGTATTGTGTCCGACGATAATGCACTGTGCCGCGTTCACTAAGATCATGCGCCCGATATCCTGCATGTGTGGCCTCTCCGCTCAGGTCCGCCGGAGTTCACCTTCTTCCTCCTGGTGTATGTAAGTTGCATTGGATGTCGACACAATTTGAAAGTTAAATTGGCACTCAGTTCGGATCAGTCGGATCATTCGACGGCCCGCCCCTCGATTTCTGTTGCATGTAAAGCCAGTGCAGCTGCGCCAAAATCTGATTGCGGCAACCACAATCCCCTGTATTTCCTGTTATAGCCGTGCAATCCCGAAACCGTAACAAAATCCGATAAATCTGCAATCCGTGACCTTAGTAAATGCCCCATCCCCAATATGTCACACAGGATTCATCCAAAACCCCGCTCCATTTCTACCACCACCAGAAAGGGAAATCTTGGCATTTCCATCACTTTCCCATTTTACATTTCCCCCCTTTTTGCCACATTTGTGGAGACCACATCAATATACAGATTATTTTAATTAGGACAGACCACCATAGAACCACATTTCTAGGGGGCAAACAGTTTCTCCTACAGATATTAATAGTAAAGCTCTCATTTTTTTACCATTAGTTGATCCCATGTGTCCAAATCATTATTCTGTTCTTGAGACCTACAGAGCATTTTTCCTAATGGCACAATCCAACCTAAAAATGGAAACTTCTCCTTTGATGATAAAACAAAAAGACACTTGGTATTGAATCTCAATTTTCTATGAGCAGCACATGAAACGTCTCAGTTTTCTCACGTCTTAAACCTATTTGGGGTATAATAATATTGTCAACTTTAATTAGAAATACAGTATGAACATTAATAAAAAAATTAATTGAAACGGCAAGAGAATTAACTGTCCTTATGATATTCAATACACCGTACATGAGTTATCTACCAATGCTAAACAATTGATAAAATTGCTTTGGTTTTTTTTTTTTATTATTATCTTCCTTCTGTTACAAACCATCATCCATATGTCCAATTATAATGATTCAACAAAGTAATTACACAAAGCTTTACAGCCTCCCAGTCTTCCATCTTTAGGGAACAGATGGGTGCGTCATATGGGCATACAGAGTGACAGACACCTTGGAAAACCATTTTATACACACATCTAACGCCAGAGCCACTATGTAGCTTGAGTTATTGATATGCCAGCACTGTACTGCTCTACGACGTCTACTCTCTAATAAGTTTTATTATGTAGTGCAACTGTTCACAGATAATTAGTTTAGACTTTCTCATATGTTGCAAAACCTATCATTTATGGGGGCTAAGTACTAATTATGCATGAAGCCATCAATGTACATATTCATAATGCATAATTTTATGATATTCTCCAGCCGCGCTAAGGACAGACTAGTTTTTTATCTCAAGGGCATTCTTATCTTTTCTTATTAACAACAGTCTCTAATGAATTAGAAACTCAATAAAGATTGTGTGACCAGGTGATAGAGGGTGCGTTGTGCATTAGATGGAGACAATAATGAGAGTGGGAACAGATGGAGGCGAAGGCTTGTGCCACTGTTGTACTTGTTGTATGTTTTGTTCTTAAATTTCTCTATGACAAAAGTGAGAAATATCTCTAGAAAAATCTCTATCTTGACAGAAGGGCATTTGAACAATACAGGCAGTCCCCGGGTTACATACAAGATAGGGACTGAGGTTTGTTCTTAAGTTGAATTTGTATGTAAGTAAGTCGAAACTGTATATTTTACATTGTAGTTCCCGACAATTTTTTTTTTTTGCCCCAGTGACAATTGGAGTTTCAAATTTTTTTGCTGTAATAGGACCAAGATTATCAATAAAGCTTCATTGCAGACATTTTAAGCTGATTATTGCAATCTGGGACTATTTTAAAGCATCCAGAGAGCTTCACCAGAGGTCACAGTGGGCAGAGGGGTCCGTCCTGTAACTATGGGTTGTCTGTAAGTCGGGTGTCCTTAAGTAGGGGACCGCCTGTATATGAATGGTCCATACAAAAAAAAATATGGTGGAAAGTTGTTCCAGGTTGAATCAAATCAAAAGACAAAGGTCACTGTCTGCATCCGGAGAAACAAAGTTTACTCATCAGAGGCGATAGGGCTGCTTTGCTATGAGAGCTGTCAATCTGTGGAATAGCCTGCCTCAGGCGTTGGTCACAGCAGGGACAGCAAGATTTCTAGATGCCTTTTTACACAAAATAACATTGATGGTTATGTTTTATGCTCTTTTCCCCTAAATCCCCTTCCTCCTCTATCCCTTCCCTTCTTTTGATTGAACTTCATGGACATGTGTCCTTTTTCAACCATATGAACTATGATACTATGATAAGTAGGGATACAAAACAAAACTATTTGGATTCTAGTTCAAATGAGGTGGCCTTCAACTTCAATGATCAGCAGAAAGATCTCTACTGTTCCTCTAGTTTTCAGGACAAGAAAGGACTGGTGGGAGTCGTAAATAATCATTTATTATTTAGCTGACCTTGTAGAGCCCCTTTATATGTAATTTTTGTTACTGGACAAACCTTTTACTTAAATCAGACATAAGACCCAGAAGAAAAATTTCAGTCATGTCTTGACCCAAATAGGGAATTCCACCATTGAAACAGTTTTATTGGCAATACATACAGGAGAACGGGAGAGGTGTGTAAAACTACAACTGTTTTTACTTAGGAAATGAATGTAAATTTCTTTGTCATAGTAATATGTATATTGAGTTGATAAGACCAATTCCATGCATCATCCAAAAATTTTGATCCAGATTAAAGGGGTTGTCTAAGACAATTCAGTGCCCTGTCAAGTGGGGGGAGGTCCCAGTTGTAACCCCACAGATTATGAGAACAGGGTCAGATGGATAAAACATATTCCATCATCAGGAACCCCTTTTCCTGTCTCCCCCAATTTCCCCATAGATAATAGTGTGCACATTGCCAAAGAGTTTTTATAGTAAAACTGCATTTTTCCGAAAAAAGGATAAGTTAGATGAAAGTTTACCTTTCTGTATGCAGAGCTGTCCCTAGTCATGGGAGTGGCTAGTTATAAGCGCCCCCCGTTCCCCCCAAAATCGATAAATCGATTTCAGATAAATAAAACTCCCCTACGTCATACATGTCTGCTCCACTCCTCACTGGCCTCTCCCATGGGACTAGGGACACAGATTTGCATACAGAAAGGTAAACTTTCATCTAACTTATCTTTATTTTTGGAAAAAGCCAGTTTTACTATAAAAACTCTTTGGCAATGTGTACACTATTCTCTATGGGGACATGGCGGGAGCCGGAAACTGATGTCAGGTTCCCTTTAATACCATATTCAAGTGTATTTTTGTTTCCATTTAATTCTCTTTTCCTACATTTATTACTTTTCACAATTTATTATGACATGGGTAGTGGTTGTAATATGTCATCTCCTTTGTAACAAATACTAATTACCCTGCTTGTTTTTTACCGCTTCCGTACGGCGTCTCTTGTAAGCATAGTACAAATCTATCCAAGTGCACTCAAATACACGAGCATCATGGTAACTATAGAGACTATAAGGACACAGGATGAGATCAGAGATGAAGTTTATGAATTAGCTAAATAGCATCTCAGTTACCAGGGACACACAAGAGTAGATCAGCACTGAGGATCAGAGATTCATGCATCAGAGGGGCATCAAACAAATTCTGGGGTTTCATTTATGAAACATAAATTAACTCATACTGGTTATTAATAATAATAATAATTCCTTTATTTATATACCACACACAGATTGCGCAGCGCTACACAAACCTTGCCAAATCCGTCAATGTCCCCAATGGGGCTCACAATCTAATCAACCTGCCAGTATGTTTTGGAATGTGGGAGGAAACCGGAGGACCCGGAGGAAACCCACGCAAACACGGAGAGATAATACAAACTCTTTGGATTAAATATGTGTACAAAAATGTCAAACATTCATCAGATTTTTTAAAATAAAATGTATTTATTGAAAAGTTGCCCCTTTCACTTAATTTTTCAACTATGTTGGACCAAAAAAATAATACATAGAACACATAAAAAATTGTCTTGCTGTAAATGTTTTATTTTGGTACCCTATGTCATTTTGACTATGTTATTGTCACACACGGGGGTGTGGGAAAAGTTTTTTGAGGCTAAAGTCAGTGGACGCCCGGGACCACCAAGGGCGATGATGGTACTAGCCGCAACCCGGGAAATGAGTCTAAGTGGACCCCTGGTCTTCGCCAGAGCCCACCGCAAAGAACACAGATGGTCTTGCTTTGGCGGTGAGCCACCAGGTCGCTCGACGGGTGCGACTAGGCCCGTGGTGGCAGCCGAGGACACAGGAAAGGCAGGACCTCTGGATGGCTGGACCTCTGGATGGCAGGACCTCTGGAAGGCAGGACCTCAGGATCGCAGGACCGCCACAGGAGTACAGGACCACCACAGGGACGTCACAGGAACACAGGAACGCCACAGGAACACGGAGGCGGAAACGCACAGGAAACACAGAGGCATCTGGAAACGCACAGGAAACACAGAGGGCTTTCTCTTCAGTGGAAAGACTTGAAGATCCGGCAGGGGATGCTGGGAGCTGCCGGATTATGTAGCAGAGCCAGGCATGCCAGCGCTAATTAGGAGGACGCTGGCCCTTTAAATAAGAAGAGTCGTCGCGCACTCTCCCTAACAGCGGGAGTGCGCGGCCCAGACGGGACTGGCGTGCGACCTGGCCGAAGACCACAGCCTGGAACCCAGAGAGGTAAGTACAGGCCTGGGGGAGCGGGGACAGCGGCAGCAGGCACGGGTGCACCCGCAATCCGTACCGAGGATTGCGGGAGTAACCGTGACAGTTATGGTGTCCCTGGCAGGTTTCCTTTCATATCAATATAAAAAAATATATATATATATAGTTTGAAGGAGAGAATCTGACAAACTTGTTTTCTGTCACTTTAGATTCTTTCTAAACTTTTACTTTCCCACTTGAGTAAAAACTTTATTGCAGGGAAGGACTGACTATTTCCCCTTTCAATGCAATGAAACTCCAGAGATTTGAAAGCTTTAATGCAATGTTGAAATATGTTGACAGAAGAAAGAGGTTCAGCCTGACGCTTAGATGAGAGTCTCGCTGAACAGATTTTTGGCAATCCTATGCAGAAGTTATAGAAAAATATACACATTTGTTAGCGGCAATAAATCATGTGTTGATGTTCTGTGATGTTCATTGTTTAAAATATAGATATAAATGTCTCACGGACAAACGCAAATATACATTTTATTACGAAAATGGATTTATTAAGGTTCTTACATACTATATTATCCCCAATCTTCTCAGAAAATCTGGATTTTAAGTATGACCTAATCAGAGAAAGGCTATACTGATATAATAAACCCCTTATCTTTAGGATACCAGAACCTCGTGAACTATTAACCTCATGAACTTAGTCATTTCTCTGTTTGAGTGTTAATTATATTTTTATGATTATTTTTAAGAGCTTAGAGCCTTTAACGTAGATCATAAATGTACTGGGCTTTCATGAAACAAAGTTTACTACGGTATATAAAGTGAAATGCCAATGCCAAATAGTGAGCATGTCAATAGAGATGAACAACTCTTCCAAGATTTGTATCGTCAGACGATTCAGTTAGGGTCGAAATCTGTGCAAACTGATGTTACTCCAATTGTCCTGGATATTGGTATATAACGCCTTCTAGTCCTCGAAAACACAGCTTTTTATTCATAAATAGAGATGAGTGGACCCAAACTTTAGGTTCAGCGTCGCCTGTTGGCCAGCCCTGCCTAACCCAGGCATGTTGCATGATGGGCTCCAGAGCACCCAATCAGTCATCTTTATGCCCCTAGCGATTAGGCATGGCTGTGATTGGTTAGGTGTTTCTGCCTGGTTTCACCAGGTTTCTGCCTGGCCAATTACAGCCATGGTTAGTTGCTACGGGTGTAAAGCAGCCTGATTGGCTTCACAACAGCTCATCAAGTAACATGTCCATGTTAGGTAAAGCTGCTGAAGAGAGGAAGCCGAAGAAAGGACGCCGAAACCGAAGTTCAAGTCTCAGTACAATCTCATTTTGTTAATTTTTTTATTGGAAATCTTTACATTTTTCATTGCCCACCCCATCCCCTAAGTTCTGGGATGAATGGCAGCAATAGCTAGCCGCCAATTTGAAAGATTCATCTGCTAATTCTAATCTACGAACCAACCCATTGATTTACTCATCTCTGTATTTCATTTGACATGTACTGGTTTCAGGTTGGTACATGTGGCACTCACACGGATCAGGCATTTTGGAACACAGTTGAAAAAAACAACCTGCTCCTAGAGGTAAAAATGAAAAGTAACAGGAAATCACTATTGCACATCTGCTTTTTAATGAAAGGAAATTATCTTGGCTTCCAGGCTGTAAACACCATCTCCTTGACATCTCTGAAGGTTTCCTTTCTCATACTACATCCTAACTGTAAGGAGACCACTGAAGATGTCCATGAAAGTAGAGCGGTAAATTTGGGAAGGATTTCATTTTAAAATTCTTTTTATTAACGTCTCTTGCTATAGTAAGATCATGACGAAAGCTGGGATCAGTCTTGTCATAGCTAAGAATAAACACTTGTAGCATGGAACTGTCACACTTGAGGAGGGAAAGTGTGTGGAAAAGTCTCTTGGAAGAGTCTGTGGACCCTATGGACCACCGCGGGAGATGCTATGAGGCCCACGGTGGCAGCCAAGGTAGTACGGCAGGAAACAGTCCGAACCTGGGATGACAGCAGGAAACACGGAGGAATACTGGTAACGCTGGCACACAGAGGAACACTGGTAATGCTGGCATGGACTGTAGATTCCACTGGACAGGAACCCTGGAAGGCGCAGCAGGACAGGAATTGCAGAGACACAGAGGAATACTGGTAACGCTAGAACACAGAGGAACACAGGGAATGCTGAAGATCCAGCGGGGAGTGAAGGTAGCAAGAGCCGGATTAGCAAGAGCCAATCAGGAGGACACTGGCCCTTTAAGTCTTAAAGAGCCGGCACACGCGCGCCTAGAAGGAGTACAGCCAGGAGCGTGGAGAGGTGAGTCCAGGCCAGGGAGCGGGACAGCGGCAGCGGGGACCATGGCACATAGAGGATCACGGGTGTGCCCACGATCCGCAACAAGGATCTCGGGTGCATCCCTGACAGCCCACCCCCCTTTAGGACACCTCTTCTTCTTCGACCTCCTCTTCTTCTTTTCAGTCCCAAGAAATCTCTGGAGGGGACTAAGAAGCTGGAAATGGACAGGAGGTGGTGAGGCCATGCAGCGAGAGTCACAATCTGGTCCGCAACTCAGGATCTCACCAGTCTTCCAGTTGAGGACCAGAGCATGGAGTTGCAGCCATGGATGACCTAGAAGAAGGCACAATGTGGATCGTGGCAGAACATAGAAGAAGATTCTTTCTTTGTGATTTTTCCATCACAGTGACGCTGGAACTGCAGGAGAACAGAGGAGGTAAGTATGAGGTTTTTTTGTTTGTATACTCCCTCATGTCTTGTATAAAATTATCAAATAGCCCAGACATCCTCTTAACCTTGTATGGAGAGATCTAATGGGTTGAGCACTCTTTAGACAGTGCAGGTTGTATAATATAGCAGACACCTACCTTTAACTCTCCAAATACATTTTTTTTTACCATTCTGCTACCCATAATTATTTCAGTAAAAAGCGCTGTAAAGATCCTACAGTTCTCAAAATGATATAAATGAAAACACAATGGGGCAGATTTACTTACCCGGTCCATTCGCGATCCAGTGGCATGTTCTCTGCGCTGGATTTGGGTCCGGCCGGGATTCATTAAGGCAGTTCCTCCGCCGTCCACCAGGTGGCGCTGCTGCGCTTTAAAGCATCTGAATGCGCTGGAGTTCACCGGCTCGGGCTGGGTGAAGGTAAGCGCATCCCAAGCAACACATTTCTTTTTTTAAATGTGGCGGTTTTTCCGAATCCATCGGGTTTTCGCTCGGCCATGCCCCCGATTTCCGTCGCGTGCATGCCGGCGCCGATGCGCCACAATCCGATCGCGTGCGCCAAAATCCCGGGGCAATACAGGGGAAATCTGTGCAAATCGGAAATATTCGGGTAACACGTCGGGAAAACGCGAATCGGGCCCTTAGTAAATGACCCCCAATGACCAAACCAATAGAAATGAGATGTCATTTGGACCCTAGTGTAAAAGCTGTAAAAGCAAAGCCCGCTAGAATATAGCGCAACTTCATTTTTTGTATTTTTACCAGATTCTCAGCACTTTGCATGGAATAATAAATGGTGTCACCAGGAAGTACAATTTGCCCCGCCGATAACAAGTCAGCATATGGCTCTGTAAATGGAAAAATTAAAAAAAATATGACTTTTTGAATACAGGAAGTAAAAAATGGGAACAAAAACAAAAATAGAGTCTGGTTTTGTAGGAGTTAAAGTGTTTCATATTCTACAGTCGTTCAACATGTAAATATAACAGTTAAAGATTTTAATAGATTTTAATAACATGCCGCAGTGGATGATAAGTTGCTTAGCAATATTGTATTCACTTTCCGGATCATATTTGCATTGGTGAAATTCATATGTTCCCCAGGTTGCTATGATCCAATTATTACTGATGTAAAGTATCATTTTATCAGAAAATAGAATTAATTAATTCCAACAAGCCGCCTATTAGCAGATCAGCCCCGTGCAGTCTAATATAGCAGTTAAATGTTAATTTCAATTATTACAAAACCTTCATGCATAAAAGCAGCTCAGCTATTTTAACCGCACGCCTGTTTTCCCAATTTATTTCCACTTAATGAACAAAACCAGGCAGAGAAACAGCAGAGATGATTTTTTTTCCCTGTCTTATTAATATGCTTCATTTTCGTTTTTTTTAAAGATTTGTTTTATAACATCAACAAATCCAGATTAATAAGCTTGTCATGGATGGGTTTTATCTACAAATCCAAATTTTCTCCGCTAAAATGTCACTTTATAAGAACAATGTCTGGATGAGTGATTCTGCAGAGTTCATACAGGTTTTCATCTGTTCCCAACAACAGCCCATTATTTCTGACTTCACGCGTTCTGCTTCCAAATATTTTGTCCTATTCATATCAAAATTTGATGCATCTACTGGAGCTTTCTAAATCCATATTTTATAGCTTTCCCAAAAAACCTACTTCAAATTTTACTGCATGTCAACATTTCATAGATGCCTGTCCTGGCCTTCGCTAAATGACACACAAGTTGGAATGGTACAAGCCACCTAAAATAATGAGTGGGATAATATTCTAACCAAATCCATAACCTTTCATCATTTACTTGCAGATGGTTCATGCCAGCTCTTGTTTTTCCTGTGGGCGTCAGCTGAAGAAATGACCTAAATTTGGCACATTTCACAATTTGCACATTTCAAAATTCGGCACATTTTGTATTTAAATAGAACCTGCCATTCATTCGTTAACCCACCCAGAATAAATATTAAACAAAAAACTATGATAAAAAAGCATTGCCCTAATGGTTCTTTTCCATGGCTGCAATGTTAAAAATGAAGTTTGTAAACTTATTTGCAATTCACCTGAGGTGAGTCCAATGATATTAGATTTTACTTGCCTTAATCTGCCTCTTTGTTCTTGATTGATAGGTCTCCCTGCTAGGACATGCTGCTGTATGGAACTAAGACGTAGGGACCATCTGCCAATATTCAACTACAGACGTATACAGCTCTATTTACTTATTATTGGAGGTAGAAAAGGCATTCCTTTCTGGAACGTTGAAAGAGAGCTCTGTTACATCATTAGGTACTTCATGCCCTGTGGTCAGTGTGATTTCATCAACAGAATCATTTGCTTTATCCAGTAACATTAACATCTACCTCATGTATGTATCTGATCACATGAAATCACAGCATGCCTCCATGGGGATTGGGAGGAGTAGAAGTCCATGGAGTCATGCTGACATCTGATTACATCACCCTGGTCACATATCATGAAGTGCTGAATAGTAAGGAGGCATAAGGCATGAGTAGCTGGAAGGGGACATGCTCCCTCTGTTGCCAGGTGTAACAGTCACACAGACAACAGCAAGGTACCTGGGAGTACCCAGGAGTAAAGTCTCTATAGGAAAAGTCCAGAGGGAGGAGTCTGTGGACCAGTGGACCCTCTGGACCACCATGGGAGATGAAGAGAGTACTAGCCGCAACCCAGAACCAGAGTCTAAGTGCCACCCTGGTCTTCACCAGAGCCCGCCGCAAATTGGGATAGTCCTGCTGCAGCGGGTTGCCACCAGGTCGTTCAATGGGTGTGACTAAACCCGCGGTGGCAGCCAGGGATGACAGGGATGTAGGACACAGTCCGAGCCTGGGATGACAGCAGGAAAGTGGCTTGTAAGGATGAGCTGACAGGCAAGCAGGCAGTAGCTGGCACAGGACCAGGTGGGCAGGAATGGAGAGGTCCTTGGAGGTGGCTTGGAGACATCTGGAAATGCTGGAGGAATACAGAGGCGTCTGGAAATGCTGGAGGAACACGTAGGCCTCTGGAAACACTGGAGGAACACGGAGGCGTCTTGAACATGGAGGCATCTGGAAACGCTGGAGAAAATGGAGCGTCTGGAAACGCTGATGGGCAATCACTTCAACAGGAACCGCTTTGGGAATCAAGGTGTGGAAACCTTGGAAGGTCCATTAAAATTCTGAAGATCTGGCCAGGAGGGAAGGGAGGTGACAGATTATAAAGGCTGAGCCGGATTAGCCATCAGGAGGACGCTGGCCCTTTAAGGCTGGGAGAGAGAGCAGGCGTGGGAATTTTAAAGTGGGCACAATTTATTGATTTTGACTACATAATCAATGCCCCCAAGCACTACAGATCTGCCATGGCTTCCTATGACCTGCTTGTTCTACCACTCTTCAACTTCTCTTCAGATGCTGGTTGAACCCCAATGACACCAGCAATGCAACTCTGAAGACGCTTGAGTCATAGGAGGACTGTGCAGGCATGGCAACCAAAGAAGAGGACTGACATCAGAAGGCAAACAGGAGGATGTAATTGGTGGATCTGAATTCATATTAATTATCATATTTTTCTAAAGTTGTTTCTCTGGCAAAAACCAACAGGAATGCCGATAACAAGCCTGGATGAGTGAATTTATGACCTCAGTCTGGTGGGGGGTGTTTTCGAGAGAGATTTCATTTAGGCCACATTCACAGAACTGTAAAGAGGGTCATGATCCCGGCCCCATTGAGATCTATGTCTCCCGGTCATGGCGCTCACGACCGCTATAGTCAAGCTGCCCGCCTATTTTTTAATTTAGAGAGGAGGGGTGGGGAGTACTAACTCCCCCTCCAACCGGCCCTGTGTTTCCCCGGGATCCTGTCTTGGTGAGCACACTGTCTTGAGAATGCAGCCTTAAACTGATTGTAGCACCAGTCATACATGTGCATTGGAGCTTCATCCAAAGGTGGTGCTCAAGGAGTCTTTTAGCTCCCAATTCTTCTAATTGCAAGGGTGTTGTTAGAGCTAGTGTCTAAGAATCTATGGTGGGCCAACCGTTCCAGGCAGGGGACAATCCACAAGGTGAAAAAGTAGGCCTTTCAAGCCCTTTAGGATCATAAATGTTCACCACATTGATCCAAGTTTCATTTTTAAAAAACAGATATTAAAATTACAAAACAATGAGTAGAATGGGCATCTCATGGATGTATAGTTATTTATATAGTTATAGTTATTCATTGTTAGGTGGAAATTTGCTCATTTTTGCTCTTAATCACAGCTGTTCCTTGGGGTTTTTAAATATAATAAGAAAAGTTTTGATAAACCTCAAATTACCAGCAAAGTAATACAAAGAAGGGTCATTAAATATAAGGGAGGTGTAAAGATTAAGAATAAAGAAACTTTAGAAAGGTTGATACAAAAATTAAAAATGTATTTCCATTATCTCAACTTGAAAAAGATCCTCAATGCATATGCAGATGTAATGTTGCTGAAAGATTTGAAATAAGCTCCGGAGCATGATGAAATGTGATCCAATATTGAACAACCACTTACAGGATAAGCCCGAGCTTAACTTTCAAGACCCTAAATCCCTATAAAATATTCTCTTTCCAAGTGTTCAAGTGTAGACCATCTGCAAGTAAGAAAACCGCTAATGAAAAATTGTACTTTGTGTAATGACTCGTATGCCAGCTGTGCTGCGCTGTAAAATGTAAAACATCCATACATAAAACAGCAGTGAATGGAAGAAATGTAATGTATTGTCATCTTTTATCGTGATTCAGCATTGCCTGGAAATCACAAGACTAAATGAATTCCTTGTATACCCCATGGGTAATACAAACTGAGATTAGGCTCACATTTATTGTGGAATACTGTGCTGATATAAAAAAAAACATTTATAAAATGAACATTTCCAACACCTATATGTCCTTTTAGTAAATAGTAGTGGTGGAGCCCAATATAGGCAGTTTGGTCAGCCCCAAACTCATGGGGGGAGTAAACCACCCACCATGTTAAATAGGTTTCGTCCATAATGTCATTCAACTAAGTGGGGTGCATGAGTACAGTAAAGAAAATTATCATTAATTATATCATGAATTGGGGGTAATCTATATATTGTGAGGCTTGGCCATTGATGATTAATCCAGGTTGTGGGGCAACCTTATTGCAGCTCATTAGCCTGCACCTGGACCAGGGCTTTATGAACCCTAGGTGCCCGATAGATGGGTCTCTCTGATCGGAGCTAGAGGTGATGCTGTGAGTGAATCAAGCCTGAACGTAAAAACTGCCATTGCGTTTGTTTTGTATTTAGTAGCTAGAGAGGGAAAAGCAAGCTGTGTTAGGCTATAGTCACACAAACATATGGGGGATGTATATATGGCCGACGTATATACGGCGATATTTGTCCCCCATACATCGCTATGTACTCACGGCACCCAACGGTCGGGGTTCAGCGGCGCTCTCCCCCTCCTGATCTCCCCTGACACTGCCGTGTGCCCGCTGTGCTACGGTACGCTGTTCAACGGCAGTGTGAATGTAGCCTTAGCTAGCGCCCAGACGGGCAGGTCTTTTGTTTTGTATTTTGTTTCTGTTTGTTATGAGCCTATACATGTTGGGCCTGTAACTATACCTGATAATAAAGACTGGAAGTTAAATCCGTTTTGGAACTACAAGTCTAACTCTGCATCTCTGTGAACTGTCTTGGCTTTCACCAGTGAGCTGAACCCCTGCAGTATTTTAATTCGAGATGAGCAGGCCAAAGTTTTTGTTTGCATTCCGTATTCGGGTGTGTCCTCCTGTGCGACCGGGACATATTGCCAAACTAATTAACGTCCCTAGCTACTACCCATGTCTGTAGGCATATTGCTGGCCAATCACAGCAACAATTATCACTTATCCTAGACCTGGTAGGAGATAATCCTCCTATAAATTTCTAGGGCCATATCTAATGGACAGATGGATGAAAATGCAGGGGCACCACAATTACATTGAAATGAGGAATGTATTTTTCAGAGTTGTTTGAAAAAAAATATTTACTTGACATAGTAGGAGAGATTAAAGGTATTTTTACTAGTATCTGATCACTCATTGTCCAGCTGCTGTTATCTCCAGAGATTATGCGATCACAGAGATCCTCTAAATGCTATGTTGCTCACCTTTAAAACCAAACGCTATACGGATGTCTCCAGTCTGGGCAGTCACTGCACTGGTTGCCGGTCTCCTTCCAAATAATCACTCTCATTCACAAATCTCCGCACAATTCTGCACCTCCCTATCTCTCTTCTCTCATCTCAGTCTATCGCCCAACCCGTGTTCTGCAATCTGCCAGAGATATAAGATTCGTCTCTACCTTAATTCAAACCTTTCAAACACGGGACTTCTCCCGAGCTGCACCAACTCTCTGAAATGACCTTCCTCAGACTAATACCCAACCTCCAAAGTTTAAAACATGCTCTTCAAACCCATCTCCTTATGCAAGCCTAGCTAACTGCATGAAATGTCAGCTCTCTCTTTATTAATCCAACCTATGTCCTCTTCCGTCTGTTACTCGGCAAACACCAGATAGATACCAATTCACCAATTCACTGTGACCATTATCTAGTTGGTTCCTAAGCTAGTGGGTTCAGTATTACACAGAGTCTACCACAACAATACAGAATCCATAGGATTCAGACAGCTACCCAACAAGTTCTGCTACCAGACTTGGCCTCATTGGGCAAAAAATATACAACAGCTTACATACAAAAGAGACAAAAAGAAACAGACCATAACAATGTACCAACAATAAAATAATCTGGACTGCACACCCTGATATAAAACAATAATAAACTGCAATCAGCCTAAATTATTAAAACCGAACACAAGGTTCTTGGAAGACATGTTGACATGTTGACCCAACTCCATAATGTCACTTCTTATTCTCAGTGACATCAAAAATTTGATGCTTTCCAGATTTATCTGAACCTATCATACAATCTGAATTTACAATAAAACAGTGTGTAACCAAAGGTCAGTACAAGACTAAAAAGATTTACCAGGCCCCCAAGAAGTTTACATAGTGAGGGCCAATTCTCAGTATAGGTTATCAGTATGTGACTTGTGGGGTCATTTGTGGATTATAATATAGACACTTTGTGTGGCCCAAGACCATCCAAACCAACACTGAATTTTATACTAACTAAGATCACCCATGAAATCTTTTTACATCTGTTCGTGCTCTCTGTACAAATGTGCAAAGAGCCATTTCAGGAACATTGAAGCTCCTCCGAAGGTCCTGAAAGCATAGATTGAATGCAGGCGAAAGGAATTCCATTCCCCATGAAGCTGATTTTAGTCTCATATGTAAAAAGTGATTCCAGACTTGTAAGGGCTATAACATTCATACAGCCCAGGGCCAGTGGTGAACCTAAACTCTCTGCTGCCTGAGGCAAGGGATGGAATGTCGCCCGCCCCTTCGATTAAAAATATATTAAGTTTATTAAGCGGGTTCTCCATGCAGTGTCTCGCACCCATGCTTACATCAGGTGTGAAGAGACACTATTTTTAAGCGTCAGGTCCTGTTTTAAAGCACCTAACTATTACCCAGCTGCTGCACCCCATCTTCCTGCAGTTGATGCTGCCTGAGGCAAGAGGTTCAACTTGCCTCAGTAAATACCAAAAAGAAGATAACCACTACAAAGTAACAAATCCCTATACTGAGAACGAAAGTGAATACCAATAGTAGTACACAGGACCACATTAACCAAAAATCATAATACATGAAACAATAAATTGCAATACTCAAATTTTATTCCCACAAGGTAACCAAAAAGGACAAGACAATTTAAAAACATCACCTAAAATACACAACAACAAACACACATGAGCGGTGGTGGTCAATTGAATCACAAATCCACCTCAGTGGGTATAGGAGTAAATATAGAGAGCACAATGCATATATTTGTATAGATACAAAAGCCCAATGGTCAATTTTCCCAAATAAGAAAAGAGGGCGTTACATGTATAAGTGCCTACCACTCTAACACAGGGCTCTCAAGACCACCACCGCAGCACACCGACGTAAGTTTCACCGTCGCTTCCTCAAGGGGATGTTGTTGTGTATTTTAGGTGATGTTTTTAAATTGTCTTGTCCTTTTTGGTCAACTTGCCTCAGGGCTGGTGCATCCAGTCTTAATTTGCCCCTGGGTGGGGTCCTTCAACTTGTCTCTGCAAGTTGTCTCTGTTCTGGTTTTCTCATCGGACAAGGTCTTTTACAGTGTACGTAAACAGATGAAGATGGCTCTTTTCATTGTATACCAATTGTGACAGGTATATAACTGTCTTCTGATCTACAATTCCTTGGAATAGCCATTAGAAAGTTGAAGCCTTCTGCTTCCAGTTATATCCACTGTATAGGCAGCTGGAACAGTTTATCTGTGCAGGGTCTTGTTGTTGGACCCCCCCCCCAATGATGACGTAAAACTAACTAAGGGGCCTCTTCCATAAATATAGATTTCCACATTTTATATGGATGTCTTCATGTTTATAAACCAAAAGATCATGCCCAAAGTCGGAGATACCCATTTCGGTCAGCCTACTGGGTTACTATTTTGTTCTAAACAATGTAATGAGACCAGTGTAACAAGACAATCCATCTTCTATAATATTATATTAGGTGACCAGAACATAAGCTAAAGAGCTGCAATTTCCCCTCCAGGGGATGTTTTGTGTCAAAAATTCCAGGTCACTAATCATTTTTATGCTCAATATAAATATATTTCGTGCCACTCATTTTCCCCTGAAAACCTCACCATATTTAGTGATTCTCTATGGAGCGGAGTTATTCTACGGTTTCAGTAAATTATATGCTACAAGTACAATTGTGTATTCTGAGTGTTTGGTGCGAAACCTAGGAATGAATATGTTACACAGACCCCGGAATGAAAAATCCAAGATAAATAAAAAGTGAAAAGCAATAGAAAAAAGCTGAAGACGTGGGAAAGAGTACTGGGAACTGGCATACACACCCTGTTATCTTTCTGTCTGGGCAGATATATGTGTCACATAGTGAGCCAAGCCTGGATGAAATGATGACACTGTCTTTCTGAATATTGAGTTATTACAGTCACATTGATGACCAACCTAAACATATCAGCGAAGGAAGCCACTAGCAAATGATTTAAAGAGTAGACATCATCAGCTTAGGGAAGCTCGGAGGAGAAAAGAGGCATGGATAAGTGCATCAAGATAGGTGAGGCAGTATACTTAGTGAAGCCTGTAGGGCTCTGGTAATGCCACCTGAAGCACTTATGCCTCATTTACATATTTTTTAAGTTTGTTTAAAAAAAAAACCAGCACAATACAAAGAAAGTAAAGACATGTGGCTGCTCCACTGTTATACCTTAAAATAAATAATCCATAGATTGACTGCTCTGGGTGGGTTTGACGACTATCAGACTGGTAGGACAAGCCACCTACTAGTAACACATAATTTATACATATATTACAAGGAGAATCGACAAGATGAAGTTTTGAGAAAAGATGTGAATGCTATGGGTGGTAAAAACAAATCCTGCACCTAGTGATAGTCAGTATAAAACAATGGCTTCACACGAACATGAGCCACCATTGAGCTACCCAATACAACGTCCTTAAGGCATCTTCATGTCCACCACAGTAGATGAAACCACCATGGTTCCTAACACGCAGAGAATCTTATAAGCAGCTTTTTCTACGTCAGAGGAACATTATTGTTCAAGAAATAGCATCATCCAGTACTTTCTAATGACTTATTTGTTTAGATCTTGTTTGGATTTTTTTTTTTTGTGGTTTGTGGAAAATTGTGAGGCACAAAGTCAACAATACAATCAACGTCAGGACACCTAGCTGATGTCTGTCCTCAGGTTCTACCATTCGTACAGAGGGTTAATAGCAAGGTTGATGATTGTTTAAAAATTCGCATTACCAAAGCGGATTATTTGCATCTACGGAGGGGATCAGCAATGTAAGCCTACACTGAACCATTATTGGAGAAACAAAGCTTTCATTTAAGCCTTTGATAACAAGCATAAAATGGACAAAGAAAAAATTTCTTCTGATGTAAGAAACAAGGCAAACACTACACGCTTTTCATACAGACTCGCTTTCCAAAAGCCGGTCAACATGCCACATTACGACAAACTGTCTCCTCGAATAGACCCAATGTGAAGACGTGGTGTAAATCAGCAAGAGAAAAGAATGGTCAATATCAAAAAAGAATACTGCCGGTGTTATTACAGCCATCAAACAGATCTTTTCTCCTGCCCTAGACCAGGGCACATTTTCATTTTCTTTTTGTAGCTGCGAGCTTGGTAAATGAATGCTTCATGATGTAAGAATGCATTCCTTTGTTCATCCCTCATGATAAAACTGAAGACCCTCGGGGAAGGTTGGAAGAAGAGCCTCCTGAAACAGGTCAATGTTAGTCCACATGACGAGACAACTCACAACACAATAAACCACTCTGGTGATCTGAAGAGAAGCGACTCGAGCAAACAAGATAAAATCTCATTTCATTGATTTTCTTGCCTTTCAATAAATTGAAGATGACAGGCCAGGACTATAATTCACATTGCATTTTGGCCAGTATATGAATGAGATCTTCTTGAGTGCCACAGTTCTTAGATGTTTGCATTGGTTCATTTGTAGCAAAGGAAATTTACGAGAACAAATCCAATGTCAGACCATTCAAAGCCACAATAGACTTTATTAACTTGATCTAGATCAAGTGAAACTTCATTAAATATATAAAAATTTTAGATGACAATGTACACAGTTGTGGACTTTGCTCTGCATATTCAATCTCTTGCTTGCTCTTGCCACGTGCATTTCAGAAATATCTCCAGAATCTGCCCATTTTTACAAAGAATGAAACCTCTAAAATACTAATTGTGTGCTCTGGTTCACTCACGACTAGACTACTGTAACTCCTACTAATAGGTTTTTCACATCACAAACTCTTCCTCTCCAATCTATTCTAATTAAGAGCCAAGCTTGTCCTTCAGACCAATTACTACACAGATCCTCCAGTCTGTGCCAGTCACTGCACTGTTTGCCCATCACCTTTCAAATGCAGTTTTAAATAATCACCTCATCCACAAAGCTCTGCACAATGCTGAACTTCTCTAACTCTCCTCTCTTATCTCGATCTATGCCCAACCCACGCTCTTCGATCTGCCAGTGATGTTAGATAATGTCTACCTTAATTTGAACCTCCACTAACGGCTACAGGACTTTTCCATAGTGCACCAATTCTCTAAAATGCCCCCTTCACGGACTATCAGACCCAACCACCAAAGCTTCAAACAGCTGTTAAAACCCATTTTTAAGACAGGCCTAATACCTTCCCTAACTGTATGAAATTTCAAATTCCCTTACTAACCCATTCTGTGTCATCCTCCTCTCCCGGCAAACTCCAGATAGATACCAACCTCCAGGCTTCTCTGCAGTCCTATTGATGTTGGAATTTGTATATAGATGGTGGCTGATGGCTGGTTCCCTTATAAAGAATGGCTGGACCATATACAATCTTATACCTCGTGTGTCACCCCCTCATCCTCAGACGCTAAGCTCTTGTGTCACCTCTCATCCTATAGACTGTAAGCTCTTGTGTCACCCCTCATCTTCATAGACTGTAAGTCTTGTGTCACCCCCTCATGTAACAGGGGTGGTATCTGATGCCAATATCTTCGAATACTTCAGAAGATAAACTTCTGCCATCTTCATCTTTCAAAAATGTTGGAGTGCAAAAACACCACTAAATAAATAGTTTCATGGCTATAGTGGTTGTTGAGATGAGTCACACATTGGTTGTGGTGCTAACGGGACCCTTTTTTAAATGTCATATAGTTGGGGGAGCTTTGGGAGATCTGCTTCAAGTTATGCCTCTGAATTGTACATGTCAACTACTTATGAGTACTTCCAGCCTTCTGAATTTTTTTACTTTTTTTTCAATGGACAGGACATAGACAGTTAACTAGGGGAAACGAGCAATAAATTAAAGTGCAAAACTACTTAAGATCTTAAGGATATAAATTGCAAATAAGTTGTAACTGCTACATATGAAGCTTCTAAAAGAGCAGCAGACTGATGTAGTGTCCAGCATATACTGTGCATTGCGGTGCAGTGTATTGTCAGCCATTTTATTGACACACAACCAAACTTCTGTAGGCCTCAACTAGAAATTCTCGGGGTTCATAGTATTTAAATTCATTACCAGCTCAGATCCTATCATCATGCCTCATGAAAATCGCCAACATGGGAAGCATGTATGTTGGTGCCTGCATTAGAGGAGCCTAAGATAAAGTGAGGTAAGATTGGATCTAGGTCTTCTACCATTTACAATCAGTGCCAAGGCAAGAGAAAGTGGACCTTCTGTCCAAGAAATGTGATAGTCTTAAGGAATATCAAAATATGGTGCTCAAGGACTGGAAGACAATAATGCCTGTTACCAGACTATATCACACAATTTTATTATGCCAGCATGACGATGTGGCATCAACTTTATACTATGAGTTGCGATCTGTGCGCCCAATTCAAATCTAAAATTTTATAGGCAATTTTATGAGACGTTTAGGTGGGGCATGTACTTATAAGCCTTAAACAGAAATCGTTTGGGTTCATAGAGAATTTGTATATAGGCTCCCCTATATTTACCAGCTCCAGATACTTAGATCCACTACTAGATCCTGTACAGGGGTCCCTGAATAGGACAACATTAGGACCCTGTGTATGGTGGTGCCTGCAGTTGAAAAGGATCCTAAAGCAAGTTGAGGTAAGACTGAGTCTACACTCCTCTACCACCAGCAATTGGTGCCAAGCAAGCAAAGTGGACTTTCATCCAAGAAATATGATAGTCATGAGGAATATCAAAGTGCCTCAAGGATTGGAAGACAATACTGCTGCCTATACAAGCCTGTATCACACAATTTTACTGTGCCAACATGACTGATGTGGTGTCCAAATTTATACTAGGTGTTGCGGTGTATGCATCAGCCATTCCATGTAAAATTTTATGGGACATTTAAATGGAACCCTGACAATTTCCTCATATAATTGCCGACACAAGCGTACAAGTATTAATTGTACAATTTAGCAAATCCTCCAAATTAGTAATTCAGCAATATTCTGGCATCAGGCTTTCAGTAACATAATAAGACTTATAGAGTTACATGAAGCCATTCCTCTATAGACTTCCAATTTACATTACCTGAGGCTGAACGTAAAGCAAACACGATTATGCTAATATATGGTAATAGGGCAAGAAAAGCTCTGTCTCTGGTGCCTACTGAGCAGGCATGGAGCAGAATTCAGCTTTACGTAAATAGCTGGAATGCTTCCAATGAGATTATATTCATCAGAGGCTTTGAACAATCGCTCTGTGATCCAGGCAGGGATAGCAGATTGGCCTTCTCTTTCATATGGTCGACTTTCATTTCCGTGTGTCGCCAAATAGGTAGTCCAGAAATCTGATTAAATGTGAGATGGAGCCTTTGTCTCTCCATCTGGTGGTATTAATCCCACGCTTTAAAAATGCCTCATACAAAAATAAGTGTGTCCCCAAGATGTCTGGACCTGAAAAGCAGTTACATGTATTTGTTTCTTCAGAAAGAGCACTAGACTCTAAGATGCAGTGGACTGCTTATGGTACCATGGGTAATTCAAATAATTGTTTTCTAAAGGGCTTGTACGACTATTAAGTTAGTCCCCTATCCATAGCCTGATTGGTGGAGGTCACATGGTGGGACCTCCACGATTCCGGGATTGGGGTTAAACTAAAGTTATGAGTTGCAGAACAGAATTCATCCTGTAGCTTGATTTAATGTGTATGGGAATGTCAGAAATTGCTCAGTTATCTCTGGCTTCCCATTCTGTCTATGGACATAAAGATGCGTGAGTTTTCTGAATTGCTTGGGGTTCCAGTCTCGTGATTTGTTGGGTGATTCAGCAGTGTAACCTCACTGATCAGCTTGGTTTCCCCCATCCTGCAGATAATCAATGGCTTAAATAGTTGGGGTAACTTCTTTAACAGCTATCTATAGACCTTAATACATCTTAAAATGATTGTCACTGACCGAGACTCATCATATACAATACAAAATGGCTCAGCAAAAATACATGTTAATGAATGAAACTGCTGCATTCGGCAGCAGCTTATCTCCCCAGAACAGAAGAATTAGGCAGCTGAGTTCCAACTTTCTTGATCCTTAACTCACCTGATATTTCCATTGGAGGAGAGTGTACAACTACCACGTACAAAATGAGCTCAGGTGTGCTACATTAATTTCTAGGAGTCCTCCAGATGGCTACCCTATAAAAGTGAATGTCTCGTAGAAAATGAATATCAAGAGAAACGGCAAAGATGCCACATGTTGTAAAACCTAGTTAAAATAACACAAATGCACGTTAGGTGGCGCTCAGCTTTCCTTGTTGTATGGATGGTACAACATATGTCAAGGCTTGCTTGTGTGGCACTGCATTGAAAAATTCTTCTACAGTTATAGTTGGGCCCCAGCATCAGGGCATCCATGGATCATCTTATTCAATATAGTAGAAAATCCCTTTAATGAAAAATCTGTGTGTTGGAGGAAGAGTTTTATCAACGCAGGATTCCCACATACAAATTGATGAGCTGAGTATAAATGTATGTATAAATAATATAATACATAGAAGTAGGGTAAGTAGATGAATATTTATTGGCTGGAGGAGTCCCGGTCTCGAGATGACGGCATGGATGACGTATCCGAACCGGGGCTGAGTTGACGGTACACCGTACAGATCACGAGAAACTTCCCTGTATTGTATCCAGAACTCTATTAAGCTAGATCAGAACGATAGTCATAATGAATGTGGTCTACAAGGCATCAGTCTCTTTTTCTTCTGTACGAGGGAGGGTACGCAGCCCTGCGATAACGAAAGACAAATGTCAACTGAGGCCATACCAACAAACTGGAGGAGGGCCAATGTTTCTGTGACTATGGTGACACGCGTCTCTCCACCGTCGTCATATAAATAAGGAAAAGCCGCTAAAACAGACATCTAAATGCATCAGTATTATGACTGTGCCGCAGGTGGAGCGAAATTAGTGAGACAAATGTGTACAGAAATAAACCTGTACCTGTCAGTGTATTGCATTTGTCACAATATTTAGCTGATGATGAGACGACCATGCAACATATGGATCAGTGGCATGAGACAGCATGTATGTTATGTGACGAAACGCATACTTCACACACTGACCATGCAATGACCTCAGATGAGGGAGTAGCTCCTCTTAAAGCTGAGCCCAGCAGGAGACCCCTTTGATGTGGAGCACGTGTTATCGGTCACACTGTACTGAGCTCTGCACCTATGGCACAAGCCAGACCTCTTCATTATTCCCCATGAGGAGTCCTCAGTCTCTTCATCTGTCTACAACAATATTACTGGAGGAATGACGAGAGGTGGAAAATGTCCAGAGTCAGAGCAAGTCCACCCAGATATATTGGATAATTAGGAGAAGAATACTTATTTTCAGAGCCCATTCCTGTCGCAGATAATAATAGGTTAATTAAAAACGCATAATTCGATACGTTTGCAAATAGCAATTTTTGTTGAGAACTTTGACAAAAACTTTCCTCATCAGTCTCTGTTCTGACACTAGTCTCGTCTGCATACTCTGCAGACTCTCATGCTTATGCAGTTTCTCCGATTAACGGCAGATTCTCCAATAACACCATTCTCTCCAGTTACCCTCCAGTCTCTTGGTTACCGCCAGTCTCTCCGATAAATAATAGTCTCTCCGGTTAGTTACCGGCAGTCTCTCGTTAGGTTACGGCAGTCTCTCCGGTTAGGTTACCGGCAGTCTCTCCGTTAGGTTACCGGCAGTCTCTCCGGTTAGGTATACGGCAGTCTCTCCGGTTAGGTACCGGCAGTCTCTCCCGGTTAGTACCGGCAGTTCTCTCGGTTAGGTTACCGAGTCTCTCCGGTTAGGTTACCGGCAGTCTCTCCGATAAACACCAGTCTCTCGGTTATAGCCAGTCTCTACGATAAAAACCAGTCTCGCCATGGTCACACTGCTCCAATACTATACTACTCAATACCATAGGAGCATTGGAAATTTTCGAGCACAGGGCCGGACATCTCATAGACTCACAATCACTGTCTATTAATACATGGTGCTCAACAATTTGCAACACATTCATAGTATTTAATGAAGCGGCCTGTTGCAAGCTCGACGCCACCTATCACGGATGAACCCCAATTCTCTGTCATAATTTTTGGGGGTCCAAGCAGATGGACCCACAGATAAGATTGTATTCCCTCCTGTGGACTTACTATAAAATCCAAGTCTTGGGACGTGGAACAGCACTATCCCACCGTAGTGCTACCACTAATAGCCATGTTAGCATTAGTGTGGTACCAGTCCCCACACACAAGTGGACAACTGGAACCCCTACCATATACAGTACCACTTCTGTTGCTGCGTAACAAGAACTGTGCTTGCTGCTCAGGCTCCATGCATAAAACTAATAGGAAGAAAGAAAATCAGACTGTTTCCCCCTCTACAATAGGCTACTGTATGCAGAAACATATAGGCACAGTCAATGTGGTCTACAAAGCAACGTCTTGAAGAATATGGAAATTTGTGCTAATGTAAACTACTGTAATTAAAGACCCCTGTTCTGCTCTTTGCCGGTGTCAATAGACTTTTGTGCTCTGGTTATCCCACTTAGTCTGAGCCTGTTGTAACTTGCAGAATGACTGAGTGGAGATATCACCTCCAAACCCCCCCCCCCACCCGGTGGGTGCTCCACTGTTAATGGAGAGCGCCTGACTAAGAGAATATGGCTTTTATAAAACAAACATCTACAGTACAAGGAAAGTTTTTGACCGCTGTCTCCTGTCACTAACTTCGAAGCACTCAAAGACCTCAGCATTTCACACATGATGACAGAGGTATTTTCAGCCGTCATCATTAAATCTATAGTTTAGGCACTCATTATACTACTCAAATCCGAGGGGTTTGGACTTGTAGATGATGGTCCATTTGCTCTAGGATAAAGATCATAGCATAAATGCCAAATGATTAAAGGGGTTAATGGTGATGAAGCATTGGACTATATGGAAGGAGGGGGAGACTATTGGCTCACATATAGACAAGAGAAACACAGGAAGAACCTAGAGCCATAAGCTACGTCTATTCATGAATTTAAAGAGAACCTGTCCCCATTTTGTTTTACTAGATAAATGTAACTGTTCTGGATAATCATCAATACATCTGACATGTGTGTGTTCCTTTACATGGGTATTCCTCCTAAATGTAGGAGTAAATTAACGACGGGGGTGATGCCATTTCCTTTATGAAAGGGGCGTGTCTCTATATGTTAAGGCACAACTGAGTGATGTAATTTCCTTTATAAAAGGGGTGTGTCTGCATTTTATGGCGCAACTTAGTGAGGTCATTTTCTTTATGAAAGGGGCATGTCTCTGCAGCTTATGGCACAATGCAGTGATGTCATTTCTTAGAAGCATTGTGCCATAAGCTGCAGAGACACGCCCCTTTCATAAAGGAAATGACATCACTGCATTGTGCCATAAGCTGCAGAGACACGCCCCTTTCATAAAGGAAATGAATATTGAGTTATTACAGTCACATTGATGACCAACCTAAACATATCTGAAACAGGACTAGAATAGTGAGACGCCGCTAGTTATTCCACTCATTAAAGGAAATCTACCACCAGAATCACTTCCCTGTGTTGCTGATTAATCTGCCCCATTATTGTGTGTTATAACTTACCTTGCATCCTGACAGAATCCTCTGTGTAGTCCTAGGGGGTTGGGCTTTGGTTTGGATGCATTTCAAACACAACATGTGACTTGTCTGTGCTGCAGACTTCTCAGCTCTTGGGCCCCACCTTTGTGCTCCTGTACAGCTCCTCCCTCCCCCACTGATGTCAGCTCACCAGGCTGTGAACTCTGTGAAGGAGCAGGAAGAGCTATAAAGGGCCGCAAAAATGGGGAATGAGAGCTGAGGAGTCTGCAGGAGTCACATGTTGGTTTTTGAAATGCATCTAAAACAAAGCCCAACCCCTAGCACTACACAGAGGATTCTGCCAGGGTGCAGTTCTTTATTCAATAATATTCCCATTGTAAACCCTCAGTCATGGCCACAACAGC
This sequence comes from Engystomops pustulosus, assembly GCA_019512145.1. Lineage (NCBI taxonomy): Eukaryota > Metazoa > Chordata > Amphibia > Anura > Leptodactylidae > Engystomops > Engystomops pustulosus. Next base: position 28,914,714 of record CM033641.1, read on the forward strand.
TGACGCTTGTGTCACCCGCCAGAAGTAATTAGATACATAGGACTAGGGATTGGGATCCATCAACTTGAACATTTCTCTTCAACATTGTTTTGGCACAAACACTTCATGATGGCTCGCCCAAGGCAGAATGAGTGCAGCTTGCCGAAATATTATTTTGACATGGTATGCCACAAAATCAATGCAAAAATGATGACACTTGCCATAAGGACAAAGGCTATGCAAATGATGGCGCACATGGCAAAAGACATTGTTTTTGTCACTTAATGTGCGTGTCACTTGGGATCCCTATAAAAATATTCTCTTGGATAAATTACTAGGCTACTCATTAAAGGGAAGATGATGATGATGAGCATGCCGATGATAGGTTAAGAATGAACATAATACAAGTGATTAGAAGTACTACTCTGTACTGCCTTGTGGAGACTGCCTTTGCATATAGAGAGTCCCTGAGCGTCAGAGTCTTAAAGGACACACATGCTCCGCTTAGAATCCTGGGAAAGGATATGCAAATAAGTTAAGGGATTGTGGTCATTCCCTTATAGTCATTGTCCAGGTGGGGGAGCTGGACTCCTGGTTATAATAGATATAATATATATAAATTCAGGCACTAATTTGAATCTGAGAATATTGAGTTATTACAGTCACATTGATGACCAACCTAAACATATCGTAAACAGGACTAGAATAGTGAGACGCCGCTAGTTATTCCATTCATTAAAGGAAATCTACCACCAGAATCACTTTCCCGTGTTGCTGATAAATCTGCCCCATTATTGTGTGTTATAACTTACCTTGCATCCTGACAGAATCCTCTGTGTAGTCCTAGGGGGTTGGGCTTTGGTTTGGATGCATTTCAAACACAACATGTGACTTGTCTGTGCTGCAGACTTCTCAGCTCTTGGGCCCCACCTTTGTGCTCCTGTACAGCTCCTCCCTCCCCCACTGATGTCAGCTCACCAGGCTGTGAGCTCTGTGAAGGAGCAGGAAGAGCTATAAAGGGCCACAGAAATGGGGAATGAGAACTGAGGAGTCTGCAGGAGTCACATGTTGGTTTTTGAAATGCATCTAAAACAAAGCCCAACCCCTAGCCCTACACAGAGTATTCTGCCAGGGTGCTAGGTAAGTTATGTCAGGGCTCGCGGTCAGTGAACCCCGTGGACCACAGCAGACAATGACACAAGCCAATATCTGGGCCCGTCGCAAAGCAGGATCATCTTGCTGCAGTGTGGTGCCACCAGGTCGTTCCACAGGCATGACTTGACCGTGGTGGCAGCCACGGTCGAGGTACAGGAAGGCAGGCAATCTCGTTGTCATGGTCAGGCAGATGGTCAATACAGACAGAACATTTACTATTATTAAAAGCTGTGGGAAAATGAAAGCTGAGCTCTGATTGGCTGCCATTGGCCACTATAACAGTTCTACTCTCAGACACTTGTGATAAATCTCCTCAAAATTATTTAAGACATGGTGGCACCAGTTTTGATTGGTTACAGTTTTTTTTCTATGATTACATAGTCGCTTTTATATCTTTTATCATCTTAGGTTGTTCCATATGATTGTTTGTACTCTGTAATGTAATGTTATACTTGTACATGCCCCCTATGGAATACATATTCCCCTACTGAATTTGATGGCACTATATAAATAAAGAATATTATTATTCAGTTCTTTATTCAATAATATTCCCATTGTAAACCCTTAGTCATAGCCACAAGAGCTGACGCTCGTGTCACCCACCAGAAGTAATTAGATACATAGGACTAGGGATTGGGATCCATCAACTTGAACATTTCTCTTCAACATTGTTTTGGCACAAACACTTCATGATGGCTCCCCCAAGGCAGAATGAGTGCAGCTTGCCGAAATATTATTTTGACATGGTATGCCACAAAATGAATGCAAAAATGATGACACTTGCCATAAGGACAAAGGCTATGCAAATTATGGTGCACGTGGCAAAGGACATATGTTTTTGTCACTTAATGTGCGTGTCAGTTGGGATCCCTTTCAAAATATTCTCTTAGATAAATTACTAGGCTACTCATTAAAGGGAAGATGATGATGACGAGCATGCCAATGATTGGTTAAGAATGAACATAATACAAGCGATTAGAAGTACTACTCTGCACTGCCTTGTGGAGACTGCCTTTGCATATAGAGAGTCCCTGAGCGTCAGAGTCTTAAAGGACACACATGCTCCGCTTAGAATCCTGGGAAAGGATATGCAAATAAGTTAAGGGATTGTGGTCATTCCCTTATAGTCATTGTCCAGGTGGGGGAGCTGGACTCCTGGTTATAATAGATATAATATATATAAATTCAGGCACTAATTTGAATCTGACTTTTTTTTTTACTTTCACATATTTTCCACCTTTTGGCTTGAACAAGCGATCTCCAGGAAGGCAGAACCCGGCAAGAAGAGGAGCCGACAGCCTCGGGTCACTCGTCGTTACCCGGGCAGGTGCAGGAGGGATCCACGGGGGACACACTTGCACTTGGAGTTTTTCCGATCCCGGGTGTTAGTGCACTATACTGACCCAATGTCCCGAAATCTTCTTCTGACGCGGCGCCGTAGAAAGGCGTCGCGTCAGAAGAAGTACCCTTAATGACCGACGAGGATTCCCGATAGGGCGGTCATTAAGGGGTTAAGCAGTAGTGATCGTTTAATGTAAACATGATCTAGAAAAATCTTTTTATAAAATCCGCCAGGATTCATCTGTACCCATATAGTCTCTATAAGCCTTAATCGGTCAACAAACATGCCCATCATACATCAAAAAAAAAAAAAAAAGTAAACAAGAAGAACCCCACATTAAATCTCCAGAGCAATGCACATACATCTACATTAACATTAGTTTCTGAATTAAACAGATATCCCTGTAATCTGTGTATATCAAGGTGGTATATAGATATAGCATATAACCATGTATATATCGTAAGCTGGCCGATGGTATAAGTATAAACTATTGCTCATACGTAAAGTATGAGCTATGGAATAAATATAGGGATGTGAAAATGTATGCGCTAGAAATCGGCCGCCCTAGTGAAAGTGCTATAAGTGCATAAAGTGCCACATGCCTCAATGTGGAATATAGAAGTAGCAGAACTCAGCCTAAACGGCAATAAAGTGCTCATATCAAATACAATATTGTCCTCAAAAAGTTAAAAAGTGTAAAAAATGTGAGAAAAGGGGGAATGATATTAGAAATATCAAAATGATGGCGATAGCTGGGTATAGTTACATATCCAGGACTACCCACTATTAGTGCATACTCGCAACATGTGTATATAGTGAAATATACAATATATCCATAATTACAAAGTCCAATAGTAAAAAATTACGTGACACCAAAGTGAAAGCAATACAAAGGATGTATATATATAGGTGAAAAAACATTAAAAAACTCATGCAAAAAACGTGAAAAATACTGAACGCCTCCAGGCTTGGCCAATTCATATAGAGCTTCTTTACATGGAGAATGTGATGTCTTCTAGATTTTTCTAGATCATGTTTACATTAAACGATCACTACTGCTTAAGATTATGTCATATCCCTATGTTTATGACCATTATTGCTTAAGATCATGTTATACTTTATGTCCATATTTCATGTGTGCGGTCCGTTAGTTTAATTTTTAACATTGTGTGTCAATTTGTGTTTATTATACTGAGACAAAATTATTTTCACATACGTACCTTATGATCATATCCTGTTGACGCGCCCATGCGCGTGCGCCGCGCGTTGGCATGGGGAAGTGCACAGCCGCGGGATGCGTCTCTATGGCAACGTCTCTCCGATCACGTGATGCGGAGGGGCGTTTCCTGTTGACGCATTTCCGGTGCGCGACCTCAGGGCACGCGCGCGTCACGTGGTGGGCGCATCTATACGCAGGGATGCCGTGGGTAACTATAAAATGCTAGATGCAGCACTATGCTATCACCTCCTGACGAAGCATTTGTGCGAAACGCGCCTCGGGGTGTATCCTTTGGCTTTCCCCTGATCTGCCCAGCGTCTGTCCATCATGTTTTCGGGTGAGTTGCAATAGTAATATGATATTTTTCCAACACTGGATGGTACCTCCAGTGTTGTGTATGGTTTACTTCTACTGCACTGTTGCCACTTTTCCCCTATCTATTTGAGTCTAATATTTTGACTATATTATTATTATTATTATCAATTACATTATTTGGACTCTAGGCTAATAGGGGTAGCCATTGGTCTCCTGTGTTGCCTTTTTTCCATCTTGGGCTACTTGTGTCCCCCACATATTGTATTTATATTCTCTTCCCATTTGAGGGTTATATATGTCGAATCTATATATTCATTTTCAATAAAGAATATTACTTTTTTATATTAGTGTTTGTTGCCGCTCTGGTTCCTTTTGGTGTTTTGATTGTATAGTTGGAGAGGCGTTGATGATCTATGGAGGAGTGTAGGGGTAGGTTTGGTTTTGCAAAATATTTTATTGTCTAAATTAAAAAATTCGCAACAGAACCTCTGTTTTGTTTAAAAGGGTTAACAAGCTTACCAAAGACTGTTTTAAATAGTTTGAGGGGGGCAGTTTTAAAAATGGGCCAATTTGTGGGGAGTTTCTAATAAATCGAACATGGAAAACCCTTATGAATATGAATCGTCCCTCTAAAAGAAAATTGAATCTGAAATTCACTTAAAAATTTGGAGAACCTCTGGTCGAACAGTAAGCCTCCTAAAGTCCTAATAATATTAACTTAAAATTATGGCAGCATAAAGCAGAAATTTGGTTAACGTTAGTTAGCAACTAATTTGGGCAGTTAGACTGTTAATGAGTAATACATTTAGAAATCTAAATTTTATTTAAAAAGATGTCAACTAAAATATAGCATTGATGTGAAGAACAATGGGGCACATTTACTTACCCGGTCCGGAGGATTACCCGAAAGTGCATTGTCTGACGATAATGCACTCTGCTGAGATTCAATAATATCTTGCGCCCGATATCCTGCATGTGTCGCTTCCCCGGTCAGGACCGCCGGAATTCACCATCTTCCTCCCGGTGCATGTAAGTGCATTGTACGCAACACAATTTTAAAGTTAAGGCGCGCACTTTGTCCGAATCAGTCGGCCAGCCCCCCAATTTGTGTTGCATTAAAGCCGGCGCCGCTGCGCCAAAATCCGATCTGGTGCACCAAAATCCCCTTCTAAATCCCTGTCCCAGCGGCACGATCCCTGAAAACTTTGGAAAAATGCGATCAGGAACCCTTAGTAAATAAGGGTTCATTAAAAAAAAAACTATCTGAAAATAAACTTGGTAAGATAAATTGTTCCAAAGTTATAACTGCATATCGTGACACAGGCAGATTTGAAACGGTGAAAATGAGCTGTTTCCTTAAGGGGTTAAATGTTGTAGGATTAGCACTTAATTGCACTGTTTATATAGTACGACATATATGATTAAAGACGACTATTTATCACCAAAAAAGATCCGATTTTTCAGTTGCATGTATAATGTATAATTTTTCTTCATTACCGATACAGACACTGTATATTTTTCATTTATAAGCAGAAGATGAGCACATCTCAGGCTATAACCTAAGATCACACTTTTACATAAATAGTCATCTTTCAACTTCACATTTCGGTGCCAACTGCTAGTGAACGTGTGGGGTTTTCATCCTTGAATGGTTCCCTTTAATAAAAATACACTTATGCAATGTGTAATCCCAAGATAAGAAGAACTTGCCGAACTTCCTCACTCCAGAGTGAACACAACTGGAGTTAATATATGGGATAGAAGATGAACTGAGTAATTATGTACTTAATAAAGAAGGATGACTCTTCCTTGCAGCTCGGCAGATGATATACAACAACTTCGGAGCTCTATAAAGGCGTTCTTTAACATATCTATCCCGCTGACTTTACAATGCTGAGTGTCGTAGAGGTATGACTGATGCGCACCAAATAGTAAGGCTCAGGGAAGGATTATCCAAACTAATATCATTATGGAAGTTATGTAAAATGAATTCCAACTATCTTATTAATATTTTGTAAAATTACGGTATATTAACAATATTCGTAGTTCACACAGTTATCATCATCACTGGAACAATGAAACAGAAGTCTTAGACCTCCTCTCCCAGTATCCCCGTCAGGGAAATCGTATGGGTGCATTAAGGGTTTTGCCTGGAATAACTTTCCAATATTTTTCACAAAAAGTTAGGGATGTATGGCTTTCAGGGATGATTAATAAAAACCCAAAAAGTTTGCACTGCATCATGGAAGTAGGACATTCAAGTGGAAGCATGCAATGGGGAGTTCTTCTCAAATGAATTATTGCTAATTATTGAAACAAAAGCCAAAAATGTTACCCCACAAAAATAGTCTCTGTCTCAATAACTGTTGACCTTGAGCATCAATTACTGCTTGACCGCGATGTCTCATGCTGTTGACAAGTAGACTAGTTGTGTGTTGAGGCCTGGCATCCCACTCTTTGTGGAGGATGTCCCTTAGATCGTTGAGGTTCTAGGGCTATGAACCTCTACATGGCGACTCAGCTGAACCCATAACTTTGGAACAGAAATCAGGTCTGGAGAAGCTGCATTGCACTACATTTGAGGTATCCTAGTCTCCGGTATCCGTTTACTTCAACGGTTTATTCCCCTTTTTCACATTCTTTTGTGGTTTTCTCTAGATCTCCGCTTACTTCTGCCATTCCTATGTATCCTTACAACGGGTCTGAAGTTTTTTAGAAGGTTAATTGTGCAATTCTGATCTTTACCACATGACCCCCTGCCCCTAACTCCATGTCCCTACCCCAGTTGGATGATGTGTAAATGAAGCCTCAAGAAATGCATTCATAGTCTGGTCTCCTTCAATCTGTAAAGGTCAAGTGACACTTGATGGATCAGGTATACAATTTTACCAATTTGCACCAATTTCGATGTCACGTGGTGTCTCATGAAGACGGCCCAATAAGCATTGTAATAGCCATTGCACATTGTCTTCTGTTCTTATACATGAACCTCGAATGTAGTCAAAAGATTGGATTATGAAAGTGGATTTGTGTTTTTGTAATGCATGTTCCTGCCATTTATATAGCCCTAAAATGGAAGCTTTTATATGAAAATATCCAATTTATCTCAAGCAGCTGTCTTGTATGATTAATAACTCATTCAGACCCTATGTAACGTGCACTTACAAAAGTGTAGATTTTCTAGAGCGGCTCCTTGAATCGCCCCGGTATCCCCGCTCCTAATGAATTCACATTGTGCTTCAGATACACCGCCACGGAAAGTAAACAAAGTACTTAGACCTGAATGAGATTACTGATGTTTTAAGTATTTGATGCATCTTGCTCTATTACCCAGCGTTCATTTCTATGATGAATAAGGCGAGCGACAAAATATCATTTAGATGGTATTTTCATTTAAATGTAAGTGGTGCTTTGTTAAACATTTGAATAGGAAGATTCTAAGCATTCGTTTTACAAATCTGGTCAATAAGATTGTCCAAATCTGACTGCACAATTGTAGTGTAGCCCAACTCTGAATATTTGTTGAGGTGTACACACCTAATATGATGGCTCTTGGTAGTCCTCCTGTACAGTACATTTAAAAGGGGTTTTCAGGGACTAATATACTGATGACTTGTCATTAGAATAGGTGGTCAATATAGGACTAGTAGGGGTCTGCCCCCTCCCAATTTATCAACTCTTTGTAGACATTGGGGCAGATTTACTTACCCAGTCCATTTGCGATCCAGTGTCTTCCGGCAGTTCCTCCGACGTCCACCAGATGTCGCTGCTGCGCTGAAGTCTGCTGAGGCCCGCCGGAGTGCACGATCCTATACTGGGTGAAGTTAATTGCTTGTCCTGTGACACTTTTTTTTTAAAATGGGGCGGTTTCTCCGAATCCGTTGGGTTATCGTTCAGCCACGCCCCCGATTTCCGTTGCGTGCATGCCAGCGCCGATGCGCCACAATCCGATCGCCTGCGCCAAAAACCCGGGGCAATACAGGGAAAATTGGCGCAAATCAGAAATATTCGGGTAACACGTTGCGAAAATGCGAATCAGGCCCTTAGTAAATGACCCCCATTGTGGCATTGTTATGATCACTTCATTGTTGAAAAAACAAAGCATCATACACTGAGGGTGATTTTCAGAAGTGGTGGACACATTTTCGTCGGGTTTTCCGACTTTTCGGGGATCGCGCCAGGGATTGTGTCTTAATCGCGCCGGCTTTCACGCAACACAAAACGGGGGGCGGCCGTCAGACGATCCGACAGATTCGGACTAAGCACGGGATTTAACATTTAAATTTGTGTCGCAAGCCAAGCACTTACATGCACCGGGAAGAAGGTGAACTCCAGCGGACCTGATCGGGGAGCAACACATGCAGGATATTGGGCGCACGATCTTCTTGAATCGCGGCAGATGTGCATTCCGGCGGACGATCCAGATTGGGGATCGCGCAGGACCGGGTAAGTAAATGTGCCCGACCATGGCGACCAATCAGAGCACAGATTTCATTTTCTCGCATGTTTATAAAATCTAAATGGACCTCTGATTGGTTTCCATTGGCAACTTAAATAGTTTTACCTCGGACACTTCTAATAAATCTCCCCCAATATATTGTGGCTATGCTTGGTATTACAGCTCAGCCACATTTACGTGAATGGAACGGCCCTACCCCCACTCCATGAGACCGATAAATGTGACATCAAAGGACTAAGAAGCAGAAGTGGTGGTTGGGGGGAGCGGTAGAGGTCAGACCACCCCTAATCTGACATTGATAAGAAATACAATGGATAAGTTATCTATAGTTTCATCTGAAAAAGAGAGACAGACAGAAGGCTTTTAGATGTACTCCCTTATTACTATCCATATAGATTCATATTACGTATTTTATATGACATTTTAACATCCCCGCTCTTGGTGAATACAGGGCCGAGTTTCCTTAACAATAAATTACCATGTGTAACATCACGTAACGCTACATGAATATTCCGTATGAATATTCCATGGTAATGTATGAGCTATAAAGTGTTGCTTTATATTCTATTCACACATTGGCCTCGTTGTGTATAATTAATCAAACAAATCAAAGAACAATCTTAATTTAAATTTACTATAATATATCAGAGGCAGCGGTATTAGCCGAGCGATCTGAAAACACAATCATTAAAAGTTAACTCTAATACCAACTTCCAATACTAAGGGGGAGATTTATCACTGCTTCTACACCAGTTTTCTGGAAGTATAGAGGCCACATGAATACATTATGAACAGTTGAATATTTTGGGAAACCCCTAGGTATTATGGGGTCCATTCTAGGTTTATATTAGAATAGGGTCTGTTCTAGATCTTTATAAGTGTGGCGTTTGTTATGGGTCAATATTAATATGGGGCCTGCTCTTAGATTACATTAATATGGAGTCTGTTCTAGGTCTATATAAGTATGGAGTTTGTTCTAGGTCTACTTTCATATGGAAATTGTTCTAGGTCCATATTAGTATGGGATCTGATCTAGATCTATATAACTATGGGGTCAGTTCTAGGTCTATATTAGTAAAGGGTCTTTTCTAGGTCTATATTGATATGAGGTCTGCTCAAGGTCTATATTACTATGGGGTCTGTTCTAGGTCTATATCACTATGGGATCTGTTCTACTGTTCTAGGTATTTATTAGTATGGGGTCTGTTCTAGGTCTATTTTAGTAAGGGGTTGGATCTAGGCCTAGGTCTATATTAGTATGGGATCTGTTCTAGGTCTATATCAGTATGGGGTCTTTTAGGTCTATATTAGTATAGGGATATTGGATGTCTGAGCCTTTAAATTGGAGTAAACTTTGTATTCAGTTACTGTACAGCAATCTAAAATCTGAAGAAACAGGTTTGGTTGTAGGTGTCTAGATTTGAACTTAGTTTATATAATAAAATTCAGGAGAAACACATCTAAAGAACAAGAATTTGAGGGAAATGAATACTACCTGCACATTCTGTATATAAATATATATAGTCCATATTTGACTGCAACTCCATGCCCACCACAAGGTGTCATCATTTACATTATAATGAATGGCATGGGCCGGCTGAGGGTCAATAAGGTAAGTATAAGAACTATTATTGTATCATACATTTGATGCAATTGCACAGGGTTTGTTCCAAAATCCAGTGGTCCTCACACAGAGGGGAAAATACAGGTTTTCCTTTATTGGTTATTAAAATAGCAACCCGCAGTGCCCCAATGTGCTTCATACTGTATAAGACGCCTTGAGAGGTAATATAAGGCTATTATTTCAAGGGATTGTCCATCTGCAGCAAATAACTGATCTGGTTTGTGTTAGGAAAAGTTATATGATTTTATAGGGCAGTATAACATTTGGAAACTGGCTTCGATGGCCGGGGCCACCGGGGTGTCTGCCACCATAACTGCCCATATTATTTTCCACTACTGGTCCTATGTGTATCAGCTGTTCTCATTGTCTTGATTATGAAAATCCAGCACGGATAAATATGAACTTTTATAAACTCGAATCGTCAACATTTGTAAATGTTTATGCATTTTTATGACAAATTACAAAAATTAGCTTTGCCACAAAATTGCATGAAGGCGCCTGTGTACATAAAGGTGTCTACTTTCCCTGAAAATGTGCAGAATTTTTATTTTTTTTGAATCATAATTTAGATTTTTTTTTTATACCTGCCAAAAGCTCTCCTATCAGTGGTGTGAAATGATATACTGGCGGTAGGTCTATAAATTAGGATCTGATCTCAATGTAATAGCAGGCGTGCCTACCGTATATGTCATGGGGGGGGGGGGGCTGGAGCAACATATCCTGTCATCTCCTGCGTTATCCCTGACTCTGATTCACAGCCCAAGTACGTGAGTAAGAAAATAACATCCCGATGAAGAATGCAACGCAAGAATCCTCCTATTTCTCAGCAATGTCAAATATTCACTTGGCATTTTCTTACATGTAGCCGAGATTACCGCAGTGTAAACTAATGTTCCCTCCGACAGGATCCTCCAGCAGATGAATGATAAAACCCAATCACCCAGTAAACACATATTAGTCCAGTTAGATTCTTTGTAGAAATAACACCGCTGAGTTTTCAACACTTGGTCTCAGTGAATACGGCCATGAAAACCGACTAAGACTGGGATTTATAAAGCTAACATTATGTCATTGAGTAATTGAAGGTTTTCTCTTCTTAGTTATAGTCCCTGTAGAAGGAGCCTGTCAGGTCCAATCATCCCTTCCTTGTAATGACAATTGTCCCCCGAGGCGGAGATGCAGAATGAGAAACTGTTGAGGATGAAAAATGAAGCAACAATTACACAGACTTTTAGTCTATCAATGACAGATTGCTGTGTAATACTCCCCACTCATTCCTCTTCTATTTATCCATAAACTTCTCCAACAAATATGACACCGGCGGCATGGCACAAGTGACCGTGACACAGCTACTGTTTCCCTGTATGTCAACACAAATCTCTATAAAGCTTCGAGGGGAGATCTATAGACCAGCACTCAAAGATGGACCTATGTATGCACAATGGGGGACATGTATCTATATTTCTGCTAGTCAAATTGTCTCATTGGTGTGACTTCTGTCGTTTTTGTGACTTTTCACTGCGGCTTTTGCTGTACACCTTGGTCTGCACCTTGTGCCTTAGTATTTTTAGTTTCCAGATGTTCCGTGCAACTTTACTCTTATGTATCACTTTTTTTTTTGCTTATTTTTGCACCTTTTAGGGTCAAATCTGCACCTGGTCCAGGGCAGGTTCAAAGAAAGGATTTTTTTCATGGACCTTGTTTTAACATATAAATTGGAATTATTTCACATGCTTTAAATGTTTTACATTTTGCATATTCATAAATTTTTGCGTTTACATTTTAAAAAAATGTATAAGTTACTTCTAAGGGCGCGGTCAAACGCAATTAAAATGCAATCAAAATGCATTACAATAGCTGTGGAGAGGTGATTTGCCTAATTACTGTTAACATTTGCGATTACAAAATCCAATGTAAACGTGACATTGACCCATTAACGCTCTGCGCCGTAGCTCTACGGCGCAGAGGTATAAGGGATGTATGAAGAGGGCTCACGGGCTGAGTACTCTTCATACAAAGGTGGGGGTTTTTGCATTTTGCATAAAACCCCACCCCTAATAACCGCGGTCGGTGCTAGCACCGATCACAGCTATTAACCCTTTCAACGCCGTCGGCAAAGTCGCCGGCGGCGTTTAAAAGACGGCGGCGCGCGGGCACCGCAATCTTTTTTACGATCGCCCCGCCCCCGAACGTCACTGGGGGGCGGCGATCGGTTGCCATGGTAGCCTCGGGTCTTCGTTTGACCCGAGACTATCTGGCATCTGCTGATTCGTTACAATGAGCCAGTGGCTCATTGTAATGAATGTGCTGCAAAACAAAAGTCGCACGTGATGAATATCATTAGGCGCAGCAAAACATCTGGAATTGAACGATAGATGAGGGAAAGGTGGTTATTTTTGCTGCGCGGCTAATTTGACGTTTAATCGCAAAAATGGCGCAAAAACGGTGCGCCTAAACGAAAAGGCGCAAAAACAACAGAAAAAACAAGTGATAAATGTGGCCCTTAGTGTATAAAACTTTACTAAAAGTTTTGGTCCAAAGAAAGATTGTAGGTGGAATAAACTTAAAGGGGTTGTTAGAGGTTGATTCATAGTTGCTCTATTCCAAAAACAGCTCCACTCCTGACCATGGGTGGTGTGTGGAATTACAACCAAACTCCATTCATCTCTATACACAGGAATGTTGTAATATTGGTGCTAACACCCATTGCTGACATGGGTGTTAAGCCCCTTAGGTGATCAAACGCGATGGTAGCAGCACTTAAGTGAAGATTCAGCGCAAGCACCACCATCTTGGATCAGGCTGACACCCTTGTGACGTTCCGAAGTATTAAAGTAACACTCTAGTCACAGCTAAATCATTGGATACTCCAGTTGCTTTGAGAGCCAGGACCCTAGCCGGGGGATCCGTGGCTGTCATTGCAGGATGAGTTAGTAGGCTCTATTACAGATCCAGTAATTTTACAATATAGTACAAAAATATAGTATTGCAACATATTATATAAGTGATCAGACCCCCTAGGGTTCATGTACCATGGAGGGTTTAGAAATACAGAAAAAAAATAAAAATGATTGAAAAAAACCTAAAAGTTTAAATCACTCCCCTTTCCCTAAAAAACTAATAAAAATGAATAAACAAATATAAACCAATATTGGCACATCCCAAAAAGCCCAAGCTATTCAAATATAAAAATGGTTATTCCTGGCAATGAACCTTGTAATGGAAAACAGCCCAAATGTCTGAATCGATATTTTTCTGACATTTCACAATAAATATGAATTTGAATAAAAATTGATCAAAAGGTCATACAGTCCTGCTAAATAATGATACCTTACACAGTTCTGTACACCAAAATATGAAAAAGCCGTCAGAATATGCCGAAGCTAAGACTTTTTTCCATACAAAAGGTTAGAGTTTTTTTAAATTCTTAGAAAAACTGAGCATTGCTACAATGAAGATGGTAAAGAACAGTGGCTTCCGAACTCATCCTCAGAGGTTTCCTTCAAGCCTTACCTCCATCTATTGGTCCATAGTTACCTAATGCATATATGGACCTTCAAACTAGAAAGTCTAATGGTGCACCAGATTATAATCCAGCACCAGACAATGGGGCACATTTACTTGCCCGGTCCAGTCGCAATCCAGCGGCGGGTTCTCCGATGCAGATTCGGGTCCAGTCGGGATTCACTAAGGTAGTGCGCCCGATGTCCACCAGGTGTCGCTGCTGCGCTGAAGTCAGCTGGAGTTCACTGGAGTTCACCTTCTATTTCTTGGTGCAGGTAAGTGCGTGTCAAGCGACACATTTTTTAAAAAAAATACGGCGGTTTTTCCAAATCCGTCAGTTTTTCCGACGGTCACGCCCCCCGGATTTCCATTGCGTGCATGCCGGCGCCGGAGTGCCACAATCCGATCGCGTGTGCCAAAAACCCGGGGCAATTCGGTGTGAAGTGGTCATTTTCGGGAAACGCAATGACAAATAGCGATTCAGGCCCTTAGTAAATGACCCCCAATGAGAGAAATCCAGTGCTTTTCCGTGTTGCTTGTCCAAAGACCACCACAATAGGTGAAAATTAACCAAATCCATAGATTTTGATGGGTTGGGCGAACCATCTAATGTGCATGGGCACACCATGCTTTCACCAGCTTTCTTCTGATATTTGGGAAGATAGGGATAAGACAAGTTGAAATTGAACTGCTAAATTATTTTCTCTTGGGGAGATAAGCCAATGGTTGAGGAGTCTGGCAGCGACGTTCATTCACTACACATATTCATCTTTGGAGATGTCCAGTATTGGTTTTTAGCATCTGATCCCATCAGCTGGGATCAGATGGGAAATGGTGACATCAACCAACCTCAGCAGTAATTTCGATGAGGGCATGAGAAGTGAAGACTGAGAGCCAACACAGGAATGGCAGTGGTCGTGTCTAGCTCACATGTTCTCTATTTTCTATGCTACTGTAACTAATGAACTAAGAAGCGCTTTACATAATGACAACTTGAGCATCTAAAAGTTAGTAGAAAGGGCACTCAATTAAATCTTTCTGCCTGGGGGGCTTACTCACTTGACCTGTTTTGTAACTTTGAAAATTGCAACATACCCCATGAGCCCCGCTCCCTATGGAGCCCCTGCCTTCATATTCAGGATCAGCTTCACACAAGACCGGGAGCCTTTGTAGTTGTATCTTAGTTTCATAGGAAAAGAGTCTGTGCAGCCCATTTATCTATCTATCTATCCCATTTCTGTATATTCAACCATCTATCTATCTATCTATCTATCTATCTATCTATCTATCTATCTCCTATCTATCTATCTCCTATCTATCTATCTATCTATCTATCTATCTATCTATCTATCTATCTATCTTCTCATATCTATCTATCTCCTATCTATCTATCTATCTATCTATCTCCTATATATCGTAGTCTATCTATATACTATAGTATCTATGTATCTAGCTCCATGTTAGCTAGCTATCTTAATCTGTCGGTAGTCTGATATATAGTATGAGGGACCCCTTCCCCTACTCCCACAGCTTCCGTCGCAGGGAATCAGCTCTTAGGTCTCTTCTGAGGACTTCACCCTCCGCACTCGGGCGTTGCGCCTGTATCAGCTGACCCACCTAATCCAATTGCTCGAGGGAATTCGAGGAGCTTCCTTGGTCCACTCAACACCAGATTTTACCCCACAAGAATCCCGTGTATGTAGATCCCGGCTCCCCCCCACCCCTGCATGTCGCTGTTGGGTCTAGAGGGTCAGATGGGCCAAGCGGAGGTGAGTCCGGTGGCGGCCTTGTGGTGCCCGGGAGGAGTGAACTGCATCCGCGTTCGCAGGTGCCTGCTCTCACAATGCCGTCGTCTCCACTCTCCCGCCTCCATGGGAAGGGCCCGGGCTGACGTGCAGGGTTGCCTCGGAAAGGTTTCCCCAACTAACCTCTTAGCGGCTCCGACAAGATCCTGCGGTCTTCGCCACCCTACGTAGAAACGCCACGATATGAACACCTCGCTAAAGTACCATCCCCTTCCCCTCAACACTAACTATCGAGACCGGTCCCTGCAGAGTTTCGCCCAGTGCATATTTCCCCTTCCCCCTCTTTCAAAATGATCAACCGGACCCCCTCTTTCTACCCCCGCCGGCGGTCGAGCTGTTTTACCGACCTGAGTGGAAGAGGTGGCCGCTGACGGGTGGCGCAATGGTACGGCATTAATCGCGTGAGGGGGGTGAGGGGGAGGAGCGTCGCGGGTGGGTTCGAAGAGCCGTATGAGTTGTCCTGAGTAGGTCGTGGATAGAGATGGTTGATTCGCTGGGGGGAGTGGTAGGGTTGGGTCGTTTGCGGGTTTTGGGGGTGGTGGGGGGGTGTTGGTTGTGGGGTGCCGTCCGTGGGGGTGGGCTGGGGGAGGAGGTGGGGTACGAGTGGAGGGGATGTATGAGTGGCGTGGACGTAGTCGGTGGGGTATGTGGCGGGGGGGATTCGCGGGGGGGGGGGGGTAGGGTGGCGGGGCGGGCGGGGGGTGGTGGGGGGGGGGGTGGTGGGGAGCGGATGTGGAGGGGTGGGGGGTGGGAGTTGGGTTGTGGGTTGGGGGGGCGCTGGAGGGGGAGGGAACGATCTATGCTGAGCTGAGGGCGGGTGAATAGGGGCGGAGGGCGGAGGATGCGTGATGGTAGGATGCTGGAGCTGGCGGGAGTGCGGGAGCGATCGTCTGCTGGAGGCTAGCGCACAGTAGGTCGGAGGGTAGTCATGGATCGATATGCGTCGCGAGCAGAGTGCTGGAGCTGCTTGATGGAGGGATGGTCGTATCTATCGTATCGGCGACAATATCGGGGGTCTATAGGTGAGTAGTTGAAGAATGCGGTTAGGTGCTATCTATGTGGTCGGGATTATCTATCTCAGGTAGTCTTGTGGCATCTACCAGTCGTATCGGCTAGGAGTATCTGCAAGCCTATCTATCCATAGGCTATCTAGTGTATCCATCTAATCTCTCTGTAGTAGGGTGTTGGGTAGTTTGCATGCTAGCGTATGCAATCCAGTCCATCTTGAGGACATGTCGTATGGTATGTGGTCTTGGGGGGAAAACGGCGAGGGGAGGGGAGCAAAAGAGGGCGTGGTAGCTATCGAGGAGGCTAGTCGGGCGGGGGGGGTATCTGCCGATCTGAGGGAGAATCCGATCTAGGAGTCGGATGTAGGGGTGGATCGACGAGTCCGGTATGCGTGGTCGGCGCGAATAGTATCTAGGTATGCCGAGGTATTCTAGCGATCTATCGGTACTCTGCGAGGTATCTACTATCTATGCTAGGGTACAAGCTATCGAGGCTAGCTAGGGATATCGAGGGGCAGATCGGCGGAGGCGGATCGGGATCGAGGCTGCCGAGCGGAGCGATCTATCTATCGTAGGTCGTATCTCGAAGTCGAATCTAGTGCTAGTCTTATCTATCTATCTATCTAATCGTATCTATGCTACTAGATATCATCCATCTATCTAAGTCTATTATTCAAACGAAAAAAGCAGGACTCCCACAGGCAGGATGAAGAAAAGTGGACCCTTTATTCCATCAAATTGCGACGTTTCAAGCCCTATGGAGCCTTCTCATAGCAGTGTACAAGTGATAAAAGAGGGTATTGTATACCAAAACGTGATGGGCCACATTTATCACTTTTGTGCGCCTAAGTGTAGTAGTTGCGCCTCAATTCGGGCGCACTGTGTTTGTGCCAGATTATCACAAGGCTACAAAGCATCTGGTGGGATAGTATATTTTGCCTCTTATATATCACTTTACTTTAAACGTTTAGGTGCCAATTTGGGCAGTTTAGGGCGGGCCCTGTTAGAGTCAGGCCGTTAAATGTAATGCCTGTCACCAAAGCTCCTCTCTGCTTCTCCCACAGCCCAGAATGAAGATAACACTCACAGCAGCACCCAGGTGTGTGACACCCAGCACCCAGTGACCTCCTCAGCAGCACCCAGGTGTGTGACACCCAGCACCCAGTGACCTCCTCAGCAGGGGCTTCTCCTGGAGGGGATCCCCCAGTGCTGGTCTCCTGCTGCACCCCTGTAATTCTGCACAGTATCCCCCTCAGACATGTTTGTAGTATCTGCAAACTTCTGCAAGCTTCTGCAAACTTGTGCAAAGTTCTCTTCTCTCTTGCTGTGAGCTCAGGTTTTGCAGAATATTTTGTAAATAGAAGGTGATGAACTGTAAATAGAGTCTGCAGCTCCTGTCTGCAGTGTATCTAATGTATCTATTATATGTTCCAGTGTCTGGCTGAGCTTTGCTGCTAGAAATGAGCTGTTCTGCAAAGGGGCTCAGTGCTTTCTTCTCAGCTAACGTCACCTTCGGGCTGGAGTGTTTTTGCGCCCGTTTTTGCGCCTAAATGCAAAAGTCGCACGTGATGAATATCATTAGGCGCAGCAAAACATCTGGAAATGAACGATAGATGAGGGAAAGCTGGTTATTTTAGCTGCGCGGCTAATTTGACGTTTAATCGCAAAAATGGCGCAAAAACGGTGCGCCTAAACGAAAAGGCGCAAAAACAACAGAAAAAACAAGTGATAAATGTGGCCCTATAGGTCATGTGACCTTTACAAAACACGCCCCTCATTACATATGCAAGGATATACAGATATATATACACACATATAAATATAAAGTGTTTCATTTGTGAATACATTGTGCCAACATAGATGTGTAGCGCTAACATGTGATTTAAAAAACATTAGTTTAGGTGTATTGAAGAATTCCTTTCAGTGTGTTTCAGGTTATATGTAACATTAATAAAGTGCCAAGTGCTTAAAGTGTAATCGTACCTAGGTGCATTTGCACGATCGTCTCCCTGTGTTGAAAAGCGGCAATTAAGTTGATACTTAGTATCTAGCGTGCCGGGGGGGTGTGGAATGCATAAACCGGAAGTGACATCAGAAACCGGAAGTGACATCAGAAACCGGAAGTACCATCGGAGTATATGGCAATATCCAGTGTGACCTAAGCGGTTGTCAACTGCACACATTTTAGATTTTTGCCATTTACAGCGCCATCTGCCATGAAACTTCCATGTTTTCCTAGGGAATACAAATCTGCAATAAAAAAATTGGGGTTTCTATTTAAGATTTTTAAGTGGTCCTATCACCAGGTGATGGGGGTAAAGGGGCCAGTTTGGTATAATTGAATAAATTATTTTAAAATATTTGACATATGCTGTATATTTTTCGATCCAATATGGTTTTTGCAAGATATTCCACCATCCCAACCATGTTGTTACACCCTGTATATATCTGACTACATCACTTACTTCACCCCACCTCTACATTTCTACATTCGTCTTTGCCCCTAGCAAATTTTCCTTGTGTTCCTCCAATCTACAGTACTCCATTATATTCTGGTCATACCAACAGAATAGCTTATAGCAAAGTTCTGAGCTCAGATAAATTGCCAAAAGTGCCTTTTGTGGGACCTAAGGTCAATAGATTGAGCCATTTGGTCAATATCACATTGCATGTATGGAATAAAGTCTACGAAGTCTACTTACAAGTCAATTATAATTAGTATTTGTACAATATCAATAAATCTACAACTAGTGGCGTAACTTGACGCTGATGGGCCCCAGTGCAAAGTCTGTGCCAGGCCCCCGACTATGATGTATGGTTCATAGTACTAGTCCTCTCATATGGGAAAGTGAGACCTTATGGGTCCCAAAGCCTCTTGGGCCCGCACATCCTCCGCACCCCATGAAGTTACGCCCCTGACCACAACTACTACTCTATGTCAAGTAACTATAGTACAGAATACAGTAATAATGCAAATTTACCTGTTCTACATTCAGTTGATAGATGACCTCTAATACCATAGAGAATCAGTAGGATGTATCACTGTACTCTCGCTTTCTTATTGTAGAGGAGAAGGTTTTGGCCCTTGGGTTGTCTTGTTTCTAAATATATCAATGCCCATGAATATTCTATATTCCACATTCTAAATAATTGGATAATTCTAACAGCCTTATCTTCCCATCATTTTTCAATAAGAACCCACTCACTTTCCAGTACTCCATATTTGCCATACACCACATAACCATGATATGTCCATGGGCAACAAGGCAGAATATCATTACCGTTCAGTTTACGTTCACCCCCTTCAGTGAAACAGTTCTGTTTCTTATCTTTGGATTATGTTAAACTTTTTATCTTATCTGTTTAGTGTAGATAACTGAAGTCTCAAATGGTTCTGCACAATGTGGTATCGACATATGGTCAATGAGAGCATCACTGTGCCCTCTCAGAAAGTCAAATATGGCTGATGACCGCACACCCAAAACTATATGTAAAAACTCTCCATACATGTACAAGTATCCATGTGTTAATGGGAAGTCACTGTTACATCAGAACGACCCTCAATTCCATGGACAATGTCTGTTGGCGGAGACCTGGGTGTCCTACATAACACTGGATAGCAACTGGTTCTTCTGAAATCTGTAATGTCTTAAAGAGTTTTTGATGTTGGAGATATCTGCTAACCAATGCACAGTTTGCTCATGACTTATCTCATAATAGCTGTAGATTGAGCCGAAGTGTGGCCAACCAAGTCTTACTACAGGGACCCAATGGGGGTTGCCTGAGTGGCATATGGTTATGGTCTAGCCACCCATGCCCTGAGCTTCCAGAGTGACAGGAAGACCAAAACTGATTTGTGATAGAGAGGTTTGAAAATCAGTGGCTTCGGAGTGACATCATCAGGGACACCGAGACTGATTGGCCGCAGATGATGCCATGACCCATGACATTGCTGATGTTTTTGTATTTTTATTTTACCATACCCTTGCCCGACTCCTTTTAGATGTTCCAGAATACCTGGAAAACCTGTTTAATAGGATGTATTAAGTCCTAGAATAAAAAGATGGCATTCAGAGTGCTGTCGGTTCAATCAATTTTCCTACTTCTCTACATGAAATATAATGTAATTCATTACTTTATTATTATTTTTCGATTTTTCTTAATTTTTGATTTTTCTTATTCTTTTTGCAAATTAAAAGTTTTTAAAACACAATTGTATATATATATATTTTACATAACCAGGTTTTGTTACAGATAGCCCAGGGTAACCCCATAAAAATGATCACTACCTGCACTTTTTCGACTTTTTTACATCTCATTTTGCTTTTCTAAACAAACCTTCATGTCTTACTTATCTAATAAAACAAGCTGTCAAGGTTAGACATTACAATCATTTGTTGGTTATTCTAGGTCGGTAATCAATTACATGGTGGAAGGAAGTTTTCTACCTTCTCGCTCTCAGGGGGAGAATATATTTTGTCATAGTCTAAGCTGTGCCCCCTCATTGGCAAGGAGGAATGCTGGTGTGTCTCTTGGTGGAACAAAGCCACCCTGCCGCTTGGAGGAGTGATGGTTTCTGCTTAGTCTTTGTAGATCTCCAGTCTCCTCTTCCGCGGTGATTTACCTCCTTAGAATTTGTTTTTGTTTCTTTGCAAATAGTAAACAGTCTCAGGAGGAGTCTGACCTTAAAGGGAGGGGGGCTTTGTACGTTTTGCTATGTATTACTTTCTGCCTTCTGGGCACCTTAAGTTTAGCGACTCCCATCTGGAATATTTGTGAGAATTAATTACGTTTTTCACATACTAACAGTGCAGTATTTTGTGTTTCTACTCCAAGTTTCCAAATTGACTTTATGGCTGTAAGTCACATTTGATATCTAAATGAAATACGGCTCAAGTTCTGGATCTTATTGCATACACGTATAGATAGTCAGTCCCCTGCCTTGTGGCTAAGATCCAGTTTAGTATCAGCTTGGTCATTGATAAAGGACTTGGAGGTATATACAATGGGCTAAATAAGGTGGTTCCAAATATAGGTGACCAGGTTGTCTCTTGATCAAAGTCACAAAAAGTTAGAGAACCTGTGGAGCAAATAAACACACAAGGAATTATTAGTGTGTGGTGCCGTTATGGGTCCATCAAGGAGAAGAACTTGGTCGTAAGGTTCTTCAGAAACCTTCTAGAGGGGCTTAGTTTAGGTTGGTTCCTAGTGGACTATGAAGTGGTGGAACAGGGTAAGGTCTACTATTAGAGGAGGTAGGATAAGGGCCTTCATGCTTGGAAATTTAGGGTATCTACACAAACTGTGTCTTTGGGATTTACCCCAGCATTAATCCCGCAGCCATTCCAAAAGCATCAAAAACCAGCTGCAATCCTCTGGTTTCTGATGTGTAGAATTCCCCGATTTTGCTGCTGTTCCTTTGCATTTCAAACTCCATGATCCGCACTAATAAACCACAGGGGGAATGTGCTTCCACTGCAGAATGTTTTTGCGATGTGTATATGAAATTCCATATACTACAATGGTAAAGCTTTACACTGCGGATTTACCCTTAGATTAGGCTTGAGGGTCTCTTCTCCCTATGAAGAGGGCTGGATAGAGATTCTATCCTTATACATATTTTGTTATCCCTGGATTGGAGAAAGTTAGTACTTCTAAGTTAGTTAACCTAAACTTATACTGTCCATCATTTTATGTATCTATTTCTTCTGTACAGAGGCATATTGTACGGTCTATAACAAGTGCAGTTACGTTCTGTTCTCTAGGGGGCAGCAGTGCTTAATGTGACGCTATATTACCTTTGTTATACATCAGGATGTGGAATAGTCATGTATCTTGTTATTGCACAGGGATTGTGTACGTGAAGTGTTTTATTCATTAAATGTATCATTTATGTTACAACATGTTGTTGGAGTTTTTTATTCAGTTACTAAAAGTTTTGTCTAACTGAGCAATGCATGAGATATAGGGTAGTGCACCTGCACACCACTAGGGGGAGCCTACATATTATCCCCATTCCTGCATATGAAATCAGCACTGATGATATTTCCATTCAATACCAAATTTATGTATACACTATATATAATTTTCGTATCCGCATTTATATCATAGCATTCATCCCCTCTTTGATCCTACAAACGGATTTACATTTTAACCTATAATTAGGATGCATCTGATAAATATAAATCTCCCAGCCCCATGATGTGTTTTTTTTGGATACATTGTCTGTTCCCATTCAAGAAAATGTGGCTGAACTGTAATACCAATAACAACCACTATACAATGTACGGCGCAGTGCTTGGTAAGCAATAAAGAGCCTGCAGCAGTCATTCAAACTCTTATAGCAGGTGATCTATAGGGGTTCGGAGTGTGGGGTCCTCACTGATCTGAAATCAATGACCTATCCTCTAAGACTAAGTCATTGATATCAGATAATAATCAGTGTGATCAATTTTTTGAATTGTGAAAGAAAAGATGTAGCAGAGTTGGGCTGGTTCTATTAGGTTTTTATAAGGTGCATACACCAATATGCAGGGTCCAACTTAATGGACATCCATGATGGACCCGTCAATATTAATCCTGTCATAGCGCCTCTCTTTATGTGTGGCTGTGCGTGGTACTGCAGCCCACAAGTAATCATGGGTTATATAGTAGCTGAGTAATATCATACATCAGGTGTACTATCTTGTGTTCAACTCACGGAGATACCCTGATCCGCATAATGATCAGTGGAATATGATGATGTTATATAAAGCTTTATTATTATTATTATTATTATTATCAGTGTATATGGTTATCTGCTGAGGACATCAACCCCTGCCAAAAATGATAAAGATCCAATGAATCAATGCAATTAACACTTTCATGCCTCAGCACAAACCCCCTACAAAAAAATACACAAAAATTGTAAATAAGAAACAACAAGAAAGCACAAGAAGTCGTCCGCCCTGGAGCCATTTTCGCAGAGGGCTGTGACACAAAGAAACTGGTGTGTAACCCTGTAGCGCTGCCCTGGGGCTGTGGAGCTGAGTCTCCTCCATCTCTGACAGCTTGTGTTTAGCTATGCAGCGTGCTGAGAGGAGATGGGCCGTCCCTTTAAGAAGCAGTGATGCGAGTAACACAGGTGCTGGAATTACTTCTCTGCTTTCGGAAGATCTTTCCCCCGATTCTTCTACTTTCCTTTTATTGTAGGAGGGAAATAGAATACGGCAGAAGTGGAGCTGGACCTGTGTGCGATCTGGACATGGCGGTCTCAGTATACACTTGTATTCACTTTACTATAACATTTCTACAGATTATTTTTTGTTCTGTTCCTCTGTTATTCCTCCTTAAAGAAAATAATCTGAAACACATTGACATCGCCGGATAATCCCTGTCCCTCTCGCCTCAGTGGATAATCCCTGCCCCTATTGCGACACCAGAAAATCCCTGCCTCTCTCACCACACCAAATAATCCCTGTCCCTCTCTCCACACTAGATAATCCCTGCCCCTCTCACCACACCAAATAATCCCTGTCCCTCTCTCCACACTAGATTATCCCTGCTCTTCTCCACACCAGATAATCCCTGCTCCTCTCACCACACTAAATAATCCCTGCCCCTCTCACCACACCAAATAATCCCTGTCTCTCTCTCCACACCGGATAATCCCTGCCCCTCTCGCCAAACTAGATTATCCCTGCTCTTCTCCATACCAGATAATCCCTGCTCCTCTCACCACACCAAATAATCCCTGTCTCTCTCTCCACACTGGATAATTTCTGCCCCTCTCGCCACCAGATAATCCTAGCTCCTCTTGCCACACAAGATAGGGGTGAACCTAAATTCTCCATCCAATAGTAATTTATGAGCTTAGTTTTTTTAGTAAGTGGGTTCTCCAAGCAGTGTCTCCAAGCAGCTGATAACTGTGTTCTTGATGTTGCCCCCCCCCCCCCCCCCGTCTTGCAGCAGGTGAGGCTGCCTGATGCAAGAAGCTCAACTCACCTCTTGGCTGGTGCACCCCTGACAATAGGCTTCAAGTAGTCATGGCATAGTCATGGTAGTCGTAGTCATGGCATTGCAACTATTTCAGGGCTAGTACGCCACAAAACTGGCAAACAAGCCCTGATAAATGTCCATGTCTATTGTCTATATTTTAACAGTTTATAGTTCTCTGAACTTTATTGTCCCAAAGTTCTACCTCTATATACAAAGGTCAAACAACTCCATTGGTAATAGTTTCATTGCAATAAGCGATCATAGTTGTAGTTCTCTGTATTGTGAGCCGTCATAAACTCCCTGATAGTCTTCAGGATCTCCTGTTTTGGACATTTTTATCATACAAATCAGAACTTTACTCAATTTTAGAGCTTTTTACTCCCCCTGTATTCTCTTACTTTACAGCCTGTTCAAACAAAATTAGTAAAATTAGTGGCACTACCTTGGGCAAAGCTCAGTTTAGGCTACACCTATTGGTTCACTATGGCATGATATTGAACAACCTAATTTTATTTAGGTAAAAAAACAAAAAAAAATTTCTTATGATAAAATCTAACTTTTTGTAACCGCTACTGGCTTATCTACAGAGGTGCTCAGCGTCCTGCTCCCACTTATTCCATATGCATAGTGGCTCTCCAGCCTTTCCGGAAGCTTCTTTATGACTTTTGCTAAATGTTTTTTGCATAATTTACCACTTTCAAAAAAGGGGCGGGTCAAGGAAAGGTAATGGGTGGAGCCACTGGCAAATATATCATCTAACAAAGATGACTAAAAACCTGCCCCACCTATGTGTCTACTCATGCCTACCACACCAGCATGAGGCACCAAGAATCGCATTAAAAATGACTTCTTGATACCTGCCTCCATAAATGTTTCATAAAGGTCGTTTCCTTGTATTGCAACTTTTCCTCCTGTTTCCTTTGGGCCTGTATTTCTAACTTTGACTTCTTGCCTTTTGCCCCTCCTGATCTATGTCTACAACTTACAGTCAGATTGCTACCCATGTGCCCCATGCAGGTGGCCCAGTCTACTGACTTTAGTCAGTCTACACTCTGACCATTGCTGATGGAGGCCATACTAGGCGTAGTGACCTGCGATTGGCTGCCCATAATACATTGCATGAGTTATAATTGAAACACTGAAAGTTCTTTCAAATCCACTCCCAAGTTTCGCTCTATGTTAATTCAATTGCTTTTCAATTTTTTTTTCTACAATTATGATTTCTGTTTTTTACTAAATTTACAATGGAGACAGGAAACACCCACAAAGAACATGGGCAACAATGGAATAGCAGATAGTCTTCTTGAGTCCTTGGTAGTAAGACGTTTGCCCATTTGCAGTATGTGGTTGGGCATGGAAAAATAGATTACGGTAATTACATATTTTATTCACAGAATATTTACATTTGATCATTTTAATCACTTATTTGCCTTTACAAGCTTTTGTGGTGGTTCATCAGCAATGCTTCTCAATAACAAAAACTTCCAGTACCTTCTAAGACTTCAATCTAAATCTAATCAGAAAATCAACAGGATCAACCGATTACCGATTGTGTAGAGTGCTCTTACTTTTAATTTCTGTGGCCAAAAAGACCAAAAAGGGTTACATTGTCTTTAAGGATTCTGTGTTTCTTAATTAATGTCCTACAGGCTATGGCAGTGGTGGCGAACCTATGGCACGGGTGCCAGAGGTGGCACTTAGAGCCCTCTCTGAGGGCACCCAGGCCATCACCTAGCACAAAGGTCACCATTCAGGACTCCTCCTCCTGCAGTCACAGGCAGCCCAGAACGTGCCATGTTCAGCACTATTTTAAAGTGACTTGAAGAGTAAGGGAGGAGCAAGGAGGAGTGGACAGAGCTGGATTATCATTGAAGCCCCTTCTGAGGGCCTGTGATTCATCCTGTGAAGGGGACCTTAGAGGGAAGCTACAATAATAATCCAAATTTCTCCATCTTTCTACTGTATTGTTGTCTTCAGGACACCAATACATACGAATCTGTGACACAGCAGGAAGCAATAAGTTACATTAAATTGGCATGTTGGCACTTCGTGAAAAATATGTGGCTTTTGGTTGTAGTTTTGGCACTCAGTCTCTAAAAGCTTCGCCATCACTGGGCTATGGGAATCGGGGTGCAGGCACATTTTCATGTCCAAAACTTGTAAATGAGGCTCGAGTCTGATATGTGTAATAAGTAATACATTAATAAAGATACCCAGAATCTATGGCTGGCTGTGTAGGCTTTCATGGTCTCTTCATGTGGCCGTCTTTGGCTACTGACGCTACATATTCAAGCCTCCGTATGAGAGCCATACTCCAACCTTACCACCGAGTGAGCATTCTCTGGCTATACTACACTATGAGGTTTCTAGTTGTCTTTGTAGAATATTTTTTATTTCATCTACATAAACCTGTTGTTTTGCAGAGCTAAACTGCTAACAGCTAAGATAACTGTGAATATTTATACCGGAGTTTATCCAAGCTGTATGTTTCCATGCATCTATAGTAAAACCAGATATCTAATGCATATCAGGACATCTTACATTTTTTCTCTTCTGCCTAATCGTTTTGTTCTCAAAGAGAAGCTGCCAACAGAGGAACCATCAGTTACCTAAACAGTATGTTCGGTTTACAGCCATCGAGGGGTGTAGCTACAGTATTAGCAGACATAGAAGCCACTGTGGGGCCCGCAGTGTCAGGGGGCCCTTTCATCTGACCTGACACTAAAGAATGGAGGATGTGCACCATTATAGACATATTAGGGCACATTTACTTAGTTGCCCACTGGAGTTCACCGAAAGTGCGTTATCCGCCGTTAATGCACTGTGCCGCGATTCACTAAGATCGTGCGCCCAATATCCTGAATGTGTTGCTGCCCTGCTCAGGTCCAACAGAGTTCAACATCTTTTTAGTGGTGCATGTAAGTGCTTGGGCTTGCAACACAATTTGAATGTTAAATCCTGCGCTCAGTCCGAATCAGTCAGATCGGCCGACGGCACCTCCCCAATTTGTGCGGCATGGAAGCCGGCGCAGCTGTGCCACAAAATGATTGTGTGCGCCAAAATCCCAGCGCAGACACTTGTTAAATACCTGAGCAAGCCGTGTAATCCCTGAAAAAGGCGAACAGTCCGACAAAAGTGAGCAGCGCGACCCTTAGTAAATGATCCCCATTATGCTGCACATTGAGCATAATATACATATATGTGATATATACGCTGTATATGTGTCTCTGTGTATTTGTGATGTGTCTATGGTGTGCAATGTGTACATACTATACAGTATGTGTGTATTTATTGCATGTATGTAAATATAATGTATGTCTGTATATGACCCTGGATATGTGTGTATATGTGATGTGTATATGTTCTATGGGGGACATTAATCATAGGGGGTCTCAGGTTCGCCTATTTTTGCGCCTGGTTTGTTCTTCTTTTTGGCTCCTGACCTATGATGGATCTAGTTCTGGCTTAGTAAATGCACTTTGGAATTGTCGCATGTCCGATTCATTTGCGCCCAAATTAGCGGCAAATTTGGCGCAATTGTTAGATCTCATTTGTGAGCAATAATGAAAGGAGACTGAGAAAATGTGACAGAACGTTAAAACTGCTCCGAAGTATTTTCCATGTTGCATAGAGGTTATTCTTCATTTGGGAACCTAAAATGTATGTTTTTAGTAATGAAAAGGGAAGTTTTTTGGAAGTGCACCTGCTCAGAGCAGGCGCATTTTCTGCGCCTATTTTGTGCCTTTTTAGGCGCACTTTTGTGATAGATCCCATGCAAACATCTGTATAGGAGGCTCTCACTATGTCATATAAGGCGCAGGCACTAAAAACCACTAAGTGCCGAACTTTGCCGTGCGGCAGAAAATGACGCATAAATGCGCCTAATTAACGAGATGCGCCAGATTTTTGCGCTAAAAGACGCTCAAAACAGTCTAACAGACTATGATTAATTTCCCCCTCTATGTGTTAATACATGTGTAAGAGTGTATAAATGTGTGTATGAGTGAAGAACTGTATGTTTATGTGTATAGGTATATAAATGTGTGTATATATGAGTGTAATATGTATACAGGCAGTCCCCGGGTTACATACAAGATAGGGTCTGGAGGTTTGTTCTTAAGTTGAATTTGTATGTAAGTCGAAACTGTATATTTTATAATGGAAGTTCTAGACAATTTTTTTTCTTTTGCCCCAGTGACAATTGGAGTTTCAAAATTTTTGGTGTAATTGGACCAAGAATTATCAATAAAGCTTCATTACAGACACCTTACAGCTGATCATTGCTGTCTGGGACTATAGTAAAGCATCCAGAGAGCTTTACCAGAGGTCGCATGGGGCAGAGGGGTCCGTCTGTAACTATGGGTTGTCTGTAAGTCGGGTGTCCTTAAGTAGGGGACCGCCTGTATTTTTAACTGGGAAGGGGGGCGCCATTCAGAAGTCTGCTAAGGGGCCCTGCCTCTCCTATTCATGCCCCTGCAGTCATCCTTAGGTCATTTATACACAATACATATATCTATGGGAGCCTTTAAACTTTCCCTCCCCAGCATAAAAGGTAGAAAATCATCAACATGCCTAATATTCGCGAAAGATAAGCTGCTGACAGCTATCATATGCGTGTGGCCTTCTAAATATGCTCCAATACCTTTCCATTACTAAAACTTTATTAAAAAGCTGTTTA
Source organism: Engystomops pustulosus (assembly GCA_019512145.1). Lineage (NCBI taxonomy): Eukaryota > Metazoa > Chordata > Amphibia > Anura > Leptodactylidae > Engystomops > Engystomops pustulosus. The sequence goes on from CM033641.1 coordinate 28,943,778, forward strand.
AATCAATATGTGGTATAACTTTCCAGTATACACCTTGTCCTAAAACCGGCTATCTGTATTGATTATAAGACTGGGAAGGTGCCGCCGTGTAGATTGATGTTAGAGAATATCCATGATGCCTTGTCGGGCTCCTACTGCAAATACCTGGAACCAAGAAATATTTTAATGCAAGTTCAATAAAGTTCTTTACTTACACACAACAGATTTTCATTGGCTACAGGTGTAGGGGGGGGGGGGGGACGATGAAGGCATGTGTCAAGAGGAGTGCTAACAAGCCACTTTACCTTATCCAGGTATTCAAATATAAGGTTAGGGCAGAAAAACATAACCTTTGCCCTGGGTGGATCGCCTGCTGGAGATAACTCACCGTAGACACTTTGATCTCTTCAATCCTATCAGGTGAATCAGATTCATGCTCTTATCCATCATACAAGATTAGACGAGGAATCAAAAAATTTCTCTATCTAAATTCTCTGTACATGACTGGTCAATGGCAAATATTTCGGAGCTAGTAACTATGCATAGGTAGGAACCAACACGGGTAAACTCCTACATGTCTTACATTGGCCTCAGGGCACATACACTGTAAGCAATAAGTCAAGAATACTCTGTGTGTCGCAATGTGTCATCTACGTAAGGAACCAAAGAATACTACGAAGCATGACATTATTTGAGATTTTAAGATGGACACCAGGATACATTGTGGGAAACTGCAGTCTATGAGCGCTGTAGTACAAATTCGTACTATGACCGAATTCTCAAATTGAAACTTTTTAGTAAGTTTTTAATGAAGATTATGTATTTCTTGTGTTAGTTTGACCTATGATTTACTATCCATTCTGAATATAGTTTATACAGTAGTTTATGTCTGACAATGTCCCTTGTCATCTTGTATTGTCTTATTAGATGCATTTGGCGCTTTGACAAGTATTCAGAGATAATTGGCGGTGAAGTATCTTATCATATAAGTCACATTGTAATTGCTTCCTGCAATGTTATCTGGACATGAGAAGTTAAATTCTTTCAACCTGATATCTAAAAAATCTGATAATTCGGAATTGAAAGCTAAGATAATATGGAAGGCAAAGAGCAAGTAGAAGTTCTCAATTCTATAAGATACGTTTTTTGTCTCTATCTATGGACATTCAATATTTAGGGATAATTAGACACTTCGACACAGGAATATGTGATAATACAAATAACATTTGGGCTACGCTGTAACTTTGGCCATGAGGTCACTGCTGCGGAGTAAGAGTTGGATTTTCTGACACAGTAGAATTATGATCGAAAGGAGACTGAGAAAATGTGACAGAACGTTCAGGGCTTCATCTCCTATCATTGTAATGCAAATGCAGGGACTAAAAGTGACAGAGATGTAAAAAAAAAAAAAAAAAAAATTCTTGCTGAAATGAGTCTTTTCCTTTTTTATTATAATTTACATGAAATGCAGTCTGATAATATTCTCAGATCTGTACAATAAGACAATAATCACTCACAGAGATGATCCCATAGACAATGATGAAGTCGTTACTGGAGAAATTTTACATTTTAAAACTGCTCCGAAGTATTTTCCATGTTGCATAGAGGTTATTCTTCATTTGGGAACCTAAAATGTAAGTTTTTAGTAATGAAAAGGGAAGTTTTTTGGAAGTGCACCTGCTCAGAGCAGGCGCATTTTCTGCGCCTATTTTGTGCCTTTTTAGGCGCACTTTTGTGATAGATCCCATGCAAACATCTGTATAGGAGGCTCTCACTATGTCATATAAGGCGCAGGCACTAAAAACCACTAAGTGCCGAACTTTGCCGTGCGGCAGAAAATGACGCATAAATGCGCCTAATTAACGAGATGCGCCAGATTTTTGCGCTAAAAGACGCTCAAAACAGTCTAACAGACTATGATTAATGTCCCCCTCTATGTGTTAATACATGTGTAAGAGTGTATAAATGTGTGTATGAGTGAAGAACTGTATGTTTATGTGTATAGGTATATAAATGTGTGTATATATGAGTGTAATATGTATATTTTTAACTGGGAAGGGGGGCGCCATTCAGAAGTCTGCTATGGGGCCCTGCCTCTCCTATTCATGCCCCTGCAGTCATCCTTAGGTCATTTATACACAATACATATATCTATGGGAGCCTTTAAACTTTCCCTCCCCAGCATAAAAGGTAGAAAATCATCAACATGCCTAATATTCGCGAAAGATAAGCTGCTGACAGCTATCGAATGCGTGTGGCCTTCTAAATATGCTCCTATACCTTTCCATTACTAAAACTTTATTAAAAAGCTGTTTAAATCAATATGTGGTATAACTTTCCAGTATACACCTTGTCCTAAAACCGGCTATCTGTATTGATTATAAGACTGGGAAGGTGCCGCCGTGTAGATTGATGTTAGAGAATATCCATGATGCCTTGTCGGGCTCCTACTGCAAATACCTGGAACCAAGAAATATTTTAATGCAAGTTCAATAAAGTTCTTTACTTACACACAACAGATTTTCATTGGCTACAGGTGTAGGGGGGGGGGGGGGGTCAGACGATGAAGGCATGTGTCAAGAGGAGTGCTAACAAGCCACTTTACCTTATCCAGGTATTCAAATATAAGGTTAGGGCAGAAAAACGTAACCTTTGCCCTGGGTGGATCGCCTGCTGGAGATAACTCACCGTAGACGCTTTGATCTCTTCAATCCTATCAGGTGAATCAGATTCATGCTCTTATCCATCATACAAGATTAGATGAGGAATCAAAAAATTTCTCTATCTAAATTCTCTGTACATGACTGGTCAATGGCAAATATTTCGGAGCTAGTAACTATGCATAGGTAGGAACCAACACGGGTAAACTCCTACATGTCTTACATTGGCCTCAGGGCACATACACTGTAAGCAATAAGTCAAGAATACTCTGTGTGTCGCAATGTGTCATCTATGTAAGGAACCAAAGAATACTACGAAGCATGACATTATTTGAGATTTTAAGATGGACACCAGGATACATTGTGGGAAACTGCAGTCTATGAGCGCTGTAGTACAAATTCGTACTATGACCGAATTCTCAAATTGAAACTTTTTAGTAAGTTTTTAATGAAGATTATGTATTTCTTGTGTTAGTTTGACCTATGATTTACTATCCATTCTGAATATAGTTTATACAGTAGTTTATGTCTGACAATGTCCCTTGTCATCTTGTATTGTCTTATTAGATGCATTTGGCGCTTTGACAAGTATTCAGAGATAATTGGCGGTGAAGTATCTTATCATATAAGTCACATTGTAATTGCTTCCTGCAATGTTATCTGGACATGAGAAGTTAAATTCTTTCAACGTGATATCTAAAAAATCTGATAATTCGGAATTGAAAGCTAAGATAATATGGAAGGCAAAGAGCAAGTAGAAGTTCTCAATCCTATAAGATATGTTTTTTGTCTCTATCTATGGACATTCAATATTTAGGGATAATTAGACACTTCGACACAGGAATATGTGATAATACAAATAACATTTGGGCTACGCTGTAACTTTGGCCATGAGGTCACTGCTGCGGAGTAAGAGTTGGATTTTCTGACACAGTAGAATTATGATCTGCTGCGGAGTAAGAGTTGGATTTTCTGACACAGTAGAATTATGATCAAGGGAATTTTGGGGTTTTGACCTATCCTTACTTGCGAGGAAGACAAGTAGCATTCATAGACTGTAAGCTCTTGTGTCCCCCTTCATCCTCATAGACTTTAAGCTCTTGTGTCACCCCCTCATACACTGTAAGCTCTTGTGTCACCCCCTCACCCTCATAGACTGTAGAGGGGGGGTGACACAGAGCTACAGTCTGAGAGGATGAGGGGGGAACAAGGCTTATTAAAGTTGTTAGTTGAGGATTGTCGCGGGGGTGACACATCGGCTTACAGGTTTTTTCGGTTTATTGGAAGGAGGAGGGGTGACACAAAGGCTTACAGTATGAGGCTGAGGGCGGTGACACAAGAGCTCCCAGTTCTATGGGATAAGGGTTGACACAAGAGCTGTACAGTTATGAGGAGTGAGGGGTGATCACAAGAGCTTACCGTCTATGAGGATGAGGGGTTACACAAGAGCTTAGAAGTTATTGAGGATGTAGGAGGGTGAAGCCCGAGCTGCATGGTCTCTGCGGCTGAGGGGTGCACAAGAGCGTGTTACAGGTCTATGAGGATGAGGTGGTGGTGACACAAAGAGCTTGCGAGTCGATGAGGATAGGGTATAGGGGGTGGGACACAAGAGTTACAGTCTATGAGGATGAGGGGTGGGCGTGACACAAGGGTACAGTCTATGAGGAATCAGGGGGTGACACAAGAGCTTCAGTCTATGAGGCTAAGGGGGTGACACCGAGGCTGCTACCGGTCTATGCGGAAGAGGGGTGACACCCGCGCGTACGAGAGATGGGAGGAGGGGGTGACACAGAGCTTACAGTCTATGAGTTTGAAGGAGACAAGAGCTTACAGCTATGGGGTGAGATGGGGGGGTGAAACAAGAGGCTTATAGTCTATGAGGATGAGGAGGTGACACAAGAGCTTACAGTCTATGGGATGAGGGGAGGAGGGACACAAGAGCTTACAGTCTATGAGGTGATGGGAGGCGGTGAACACAGAGCTTACGTCTATTATGAGGGGGGTGGACACAAGAGCTTGAAGTGTAGAGCTTGCGGGGGTGACCACAAGAGCTTGAAAGTCCTAATGAGGATTGAAGGGAGGACACAAGAGCTTACACGTCTCTGAATGCCTATTGTCACTCCTCGCAATACAGGATAGGTCAAAAACCCGAAAAATTCCTTGATCTTATTCTGTACTGTGTCAGAAAACTCCAACTCGTACTCCTCGCAAGGACCTCATGGCCAAAGTTTACAGAGTTTTAGCCAAAATGTTATTTGTAATCAATATTCCTGTGTCGAAGTGCTAAAAAAGATTTATCCCGAAATATTGATGTCTCATAGATAAGAGCAAAAAACGTATCCGATAGAATTGAGAAGCTTTACTTGCTCTTTGCCTTCCGATTATCTTAGGCGTGGATTCCGAAGTCAGATTTTTTATGAATCAGGTTGAAAGCAATGTAGAGTGCTTCTCTGTCCAGATAAAGATTGCAGGAAAGCCAGTTACAATGGGACATCTGATAAGATACGTTCACCGCCATTATTTTGAATATTGGTCAAGCGCCCCCAAATGCAGCAATTGATAAGACATACAACGATGACAAGGCGACACTGTCGACAGTGTCAACCTACTGTATAACAACTATCCGAATGGAGTGTCGTATCATGGTCAAACTAACACAAGAAACCTACATAATTTCATTAGAAAAGAACTTACTAAAAAAGTTTCACTTTGAGAATGTCAGGTCATTAGTCACGATTTGTTACAGCCAAAGATTTTGCCCTCATAGACTGCTAGTGTCCGCACAATGTATCTGCCGTGATTTGGTCCATCTTAAAATCATTCAAATATCAGTGTTGCCATGCTTGTAGTGTATTCTTGGGTTCCATACGTAGATGACAAATTGGCGACCAACAGAGTATTCTTGACTTACTGCTTACAGTGTAGTGCCCTGAGGTAGCAATGTAGGACACTTAGGAGTTTAGTGGATGGGTTGACCTACTTTATGCATAAGTACTTAGCTTTCCGAAAGTATTGACTGAAATTGCACCATCATTTGTACAGGAAATTATGACTCGGAGAAATTTTTGATCCTCGTCTAAAGGTGTATGATGGAGTAAGAGCATCTGGAATTGATTACTGATGGATTGAAGCAGATAAAGTGTCTACGGTGAGTTATCTCCAGGCAGGGCGATACACCCAGGGCGCAAAAGGTCTATGTTATTGACTGCCCTAACCAGTATATTTGATACTGGATAAGGGAAAGGGCCTTGTTAGCACTCCTGTACTGGAACATCATGCTTCAGTTGCCCCCCCCCCCCCCCCGCGACATTCGTAGCAGTGACAAATTGTTGTGTGTAAGTAAAGAACGGTATTGAACTGTGCTTAAAATATTTCTTGGTTTACCAGGGATTGCAGTAGGAGCCGACAATCGGCCTCATGGATAGCTCGCAATTCAGATCTAGTACACCCCGGACCCGGCACGGCTGCCAAGTCTTAGTCATACATTGAGTAGCCGGTTTAGGACAAGGTGTATCCTGGAAGTTATACCAGCAGTATTGATCTTAAACAGCTTTGAATAAGTTTTAGATAATGGAAAGGTATGGAGCATATTTAGAAGGCACACGCAATGATAGCTGTCTAGCAGCTTATCTTCGCGAATATAGGCATGTTGATGATTTTCTACCTTTTATGCGGGGAGGAAAGTTAAAAGGTCGCAGTAGGACCTATTATGTGTTATTCGTTATAAGACCTAAGGACTGGACACTGCAGGGGCATGAATAGGAGAGGTCAGGGCCCGGCTTAGCAGTACTTCTGATGGACGCCCTACATTCGCTTTCTTCCAGTTAAAAAATTTAGCAGGCTTGGTTCCCTACTTACGGCACACCGGAGAGCTATCAGACAAGCCCACATAGTTAACAGACTGGATCCCTCTGCCAGTTATGCAGACACGTAGCGGTAAAGCCTCGTGCTCGGCCCATTGTTTACTAAGTCATCCATGACTTTAGCTAATGATGCCCAGCTGCTATTGGGTCTGCTAATGAAGGCTATATTGTAATCTTGAGTCCAAGTTACACCAAAATTTTTGAAACTCAATTGTCACTGGGGCAAAAGAACAAAAAAATTGTCTTGCAACTTCCATTATTAAGCAATATATACAGTGCGATTCTTACAGACAAATTCACTTACGAATTTCACCAAACTCCAGACTCCCATTATTTGTAGGGTAACCGGGACTGATGGTATTACCCCATCCTATTACTCACTATATATACAGAACATTTTATACCGTACACCATTAAATACAGTTCTTCACTTCATACCACACCTTTATACAACTCTTACACATGATTATAATACATAGTACCGGGGGAAATTAATCATAGTTCTGTTCGACTGTTGTAAGCTTGTTCTTTAGCGCAAAATCTGGGGCATCTTACCTCAGTTAATAAAAAAAGATAGACCTCCCAATTCTAAGGCCGGCCATTATGCGTCAATTCTGCACGCATCACGGCAAAGTTCGGACACTTCAGTGCGTTTTTAGTGCTGGCGCCTTAGCTGAAGTAGTGAGACCTGCCTCGCTATAAGATGTTTTTGCTGGGATCTAGTCACTAAAAAGTGTGCGCACGTACCTAAATCTTTTTTGGCACAAAAGAGGCGCAGAAAATGCGCCTGCTCTGCGAGCAGGTGCGACTTCAAAAACTTCGTTTTCATTACGTAAAAACTTACATTTAGGTTCCCATTTAATGACAGAATAACCTCGATAGAACAGTGTGACAAATACTCGTGAGCAGTTTGACAATGTGAAAATTTCTCCTAGTGTAACAGCACTGTCACTCCATTTGTCGTTATGCGATCAATCTGTTGAGTGATTATTGTCTACTCATTGTATCAGATCTGAGAAAAATTATGCCAGACTGCATTTCATGTGAGATTATAATATAACAGTGGAAAAGAGTTCATTTCAGCAAGAATTTTTTTTTTTTGTGACATTCTGTCCCTTTTAGGTCCTGCATTTGCATCAATGATTCGCAGCTTGCCCGCCCCGAACGGGTCGGTCACATTTTCTGCAGTCTCATTTCCATTATTGCTGTCACCACATGTAGATTACACAAATTGCCGCCCAATTTGCCGTATTTTAGGGCCGCACGCCCGCTGGCACATGCGACACTTCCTCACGGTGAGTCTTATAAAGCTCATGAGCTCGCTCCCCCCCCTAGGTCAGGAGCAAAGACTACTTGATGTCCAACTGACGCGACGCACATCCTCATAGACTGTAAGCTCTTGTGTCACCCCCTCATCCTCATAGACTGTAAGCTCTTGTGTCACCCCCTCATCCTCATAGACTGTAAGCTCTTGTGTCACCCCCTCATCCTCATAGACTGTAAGCTCTTGTGTCACACCCTCATCCTCATAGTCTGTAAGCTCTTTTGATCAGGACCCTCACTCCTATTGTTCCATATGACTGTTTGTACTCTGTAATGTAATATTATATATGTATATGTCCCCTATGATTTGTAAAGCGCTCCGGAATTTGATGACGCTATATAAATAAAGATTATTATTATTTTTCTTATTACTACAATGAATATTTGTGCCATGACCCTATTTTAACTGTATTTGATAACGCGATTAGATGAGATATATAGATGAGTGGTGGGTGCAATATATTGTGACATCCACTGTCAGAAGAATTGTGTATGTAGGTGGCTCTACAACAATGTTGGACTGGAGTTGCTTGGGCCCACCAGATAAAATTATTTGGGGAGCCTATCCTTCCCCCAGGAAACAGACCCCATGTTTCTACTATTAAGGTTGTCTTCTGCTGTATCTATGTGATCCAATATCAGGTTAGAGCTCCGGCCCACCGGAGTATCCTCTGCTACTCTGGTGGACCAGTCTGGCACTGCTTCACACATTAAAAGCAATCTACCACCGGGATCAAGGATTGTGTACCAAGAAATGATGGTGTGTGCCCTCTGTGGCAGGATCTGCTCCACTTTTATCTTCTTATGCCCTTGTATTTACAGAAAAAAGTATTAAACACTATGCAAATGAGCCTGAGGGGCTCCGGGCTCAATTAACAGCCATGGAGCCCCTTCATCTCATTTGCATAATTTTAAAGCAGTTTTCATAAAAACTAAAAGAAGGATACCTCCTTCCAAAGGGGGCTCACATCAGCATGTACATGTGCTTGGTCTACAATCCTTGATCCTCATGACAGGACCTGTCAATTTCTGTGTGTTGGTCATGTAAAATTTCAAAAGGCAAATTATTTTCTGGTTAGAGAAGACAAATAACAGTTTGTTGGGGATTTTTTTGCAAAAAAAATCTAAAAAAAAATTCTATTATGGCAATATAATATTAAGAACATAAACAATAAAAATATAAAATGCTAATAATTAAAAATGATTAATATTACCTCAAAAGTTCCTGCTGCAGATGGGCAAATTACGGGGGTAAGTATATATGTAAGCAATAAACTTATAAAGATACATTTAGTAAACTAACTATAAAACACAATGAAGGTAAGAATAAATCCACCTGATTTTTCACTTTTGAAATGTGAGTTGTGGAAATGTGGATGTTTAAAACGCAACGTGAGTAATAAACCTATAAAGATACATTTAGAAAACTAACTATAAAACACAATGTAAATAATAAACCTTTTATAGGTTTATTACTAGGATGAGTCGAGCACTAAATGATGCTCGGGTGGCTTCGTTACTTCGAGCCGAACATTTCCCAGAGCTCGAGTGCTCGTTTCGATAACGAGCCCCATTGAAAGTTCAATGGAGACCCGAGCGCATTTTCAAAGGGGACCATGTTCAGGAATAAAATTGTATTAATTGAAAAAAATGTCTTCTGATACATTTGCAAACATCTGCGATCTATTCTTCACTGTTCCGCGCGTACTATTATCTCACGACAAGTTAGCAGATTGTAGAAACAGATGAAGTAATAGAAAAACGTGAACACAGTGCACACGTGAAAAAGGATCATTTAAGATAAAAAAACACAGTGCAGACACAGATGCGAATAGATTACGAGTTCGGTGGCACAATCGGCTACTTGGCGGGAGATACGGCGGAACGGGCGAACAAATGAGCATGAGAACAATACCATTGGTGTGATAGAACACATTTGCAGAGTTTTTTTAAATAATCTGCATGTGTTTTACAATTATAGTGGTCTCAATGGATATTTGTTCGACGGAGCTCGCGCGTATCTCCCGAAAAGCTAAGCAGTGTGACGAACATCTGTAATCTAGTCTGTCACATGTGTCACTGTCACTGTGTATTTTATCTCTAAATGATGCTGTCTTCACATGATTTTATTATAGTCTTAATTGTTCATTAACTGTGTTTTTTTTAATAAATGCTCGATCTCAGCAGGGGAAATACTAGTAGAGCAACGAGCCGTCTCTCGAGTACCCCTAATGATCGACAGAGCATCAAGCTCGGACGAGCATGTTCGCTCTCACATCTTATTTATTACTCAACTTGGTTTTTTTTAAACATTCCACATTTCCACAACTCACATTCAAAGTGAAAAAGCGGTTGGATTTATTCTTACCTTCATGGTGTTTTATAGTGTAGTTTTTACTAAATGTATCTTTATAAGTTTATTGCTTACAACATACTTACCACCCGTAATTGCCAATCGGACAGCGGAAATTTTGAGCCCTACGTCCGTTGACTATGCGGTTGGTGTGGTAGGGTAAGATTAATCAGTTTGTTTATTATTAGCCATTTTATATTTTATTTTGTTTATGTTTCTTACTAATATATGATGCCATAATAGAATTTTTTTTTAGATGTTTTTTGGCAACAAAAAAAAATCCCCAACAAACTGTTATTTGTCTTCTCTAACCAGAATAATAATTGCCTTTTGAACATTTTACATTCAGACCACACAACACAGAAATGACAGGATCCTGTCATGAGGATCAAGGATGTAGACCAAGCACATGTAATGCTGAGGTGAGCCCCTTTGGAAGGATGGTATCCTTCTTTTGGTTTTATTGAAAATGCTTTTTTTATGAAAAATTAGGCAAAATGAGATGAAGGGGCTACACGCTGTTAATGAGCCCGCGACGGAAGCCTCATCAGGTACTTTGCATAGTTGTTTAAATGACACTTTTTTCTGTAATACACGGCATGATAAGAAGAGATAAAAGTGGAGCAGTAGCGATAATTGCCACAGAGGGCACACACCATATTTCTGGTAAACAATCCTTGATCCAGGGGAGATTGATTTTAATGTGTGATGAAGCAGTTGCCGACTGGTCCACCAGAGTATAGCGAGGATAATCCGGTGGACAGGAGCTCTAAACCCTGAGATTCGGATCAAATAGGATTACAGAAGAAGAAAGACAACTTTAATAGTATGGAAACAGGGTGGTCTGTTGCCTGGGGGAAGGATATGAGCTCCCCAAATAATTTTTATGGTGGAGCCCAAGCAAACTCCCAGTTCCACACAGGTTGTAGAGCACCCTAACATTTACAACAATTCTCTGACCAGTGGATGTCACAATCATAATTGCACCCCCACTTCATCGATTTATTCTATCTATATCGCGTGTATCAAATTACAGTTTAAAATAGTGGTCATAGTGTCATGGCACAATAAGTCTGTAGCATAAGAAAAATAATTTAAATAAATCTTTACGTTATATAGGCGTTCATCAAAATTCGTGGAGCGCTTTTTACAAATCATGGGGGAAGATTTACATACATAAATATTCACAGTTGACAGGAAAAACAGTCATATTGGAACTGAATAGGAGGTGAGGGTTGATCCAAAAGAGCTTACGACTATGGAGGATGACTGAGGGTGTGACACAAGAGCTTACAAGTCATGAGGAGTGAGGGGGAGGTGGGTGGAGGACACAAGAGCTTTACAGTCATGAGGAGATGGGGGGGTGACCAACAAGAGCTTACGTCTAGAGGATGAGGGTCGTGAACAAGAGATACAGTCTAGAGGATCGCGGGGGATGGTGACACAAGAGCGTAAAGTACATTGAAGGATGAGGGGGACACAAGAGATTACCGTCTATGGAGGATGAGGGGGTGACACAAGAGCTTACAGTCCTAGGAGGAGAGTGGGGGGGTGCAGGTGTGGGATGACACAGAAGAGCGTACAGTTATGAGGATGACGGGGGGGTTGGTGTACATCAAGAGTCTTACAGTTATGAGGATGTAGGGGCCGGCGGACACAAGAGCTACAGTCTAATGAGGATGAGGGGGGTGACACAAGAGCTTACAGTCTTGAAGGATAAGGGGGTACCCAAGAGCTTACAGTCTATGGGATCGGGTTGACACAGAAGCTGAAGCTATGAGGATGAGGGGGGGGGTTGGGGGGGTGACACAGAGCTAAAGGTCTATGAGGATGAGGACGGTGACACAAGAGCTTACAGTCATGAGGATGAGGGGTGACACAAGAGCTACAGTCTTATGAGGATGAGGTGGTGGACAAAGAGCTTACAGTCTATGAGGTAAGGGGGTGACACAAAGAGCTTACAGTCTATGAGGAGGGGGGGGGTGACACAAGAGCTACAGTCTAGGAGGATAAGGGGTGAACAAGAAGGCTTACGTCTATGAGGATACATGGGGGTTGACACAAGAGAGCTTACCGTCTATGAGGAGGAGGGGGTGGAAACGAGATTACAGTCTAGAGTATGAGGGGTGAACCAGAGCTTACAGTCTATGCGGATGAAGGGAGACACAAGAGCTTACAGTCTATGAGGGTGAGGGTCGGTGACCACAAGAGCTTTAGTCTATTGAGATGAGGGTTGACACAAGAGCTTACAGTCTAGAGGATGTTGAGGGGTGACGCAGAGCTTAAGGCTATGGAGGGTGAGGGGAGGGGGGGGGACTGGTGACGGCTGGGGATGGGGTGGGTGGGGGGGTGGTCGGACCGGCCGGTTGGACACAAGAGCTTACAGTCTATGAAGGGGGTGAACACAAGAGCTTCACAGTGGTAGAGATTGAGGGGGGTGGTTGGACCACAAAGAGCTTAAGGGGTTATTGAGGTATGAAGGGGGACAACAAGAGGCTTACAGGCGATGAATGCTACTTCTCCTCGCAAGTAGGATAGGTCAAAAACCCCACACAACTCCCCTTGACATATAATTACTACTTGGTCAGAAAAATCCGCAACCGTAGTCAGCCCAGTAGAGGACCTCATGGCGCGCAAAGGTACAGACGTTAAGCCCAAATGTGAATTTGTATGATCCGATATTCCATGTGTCGAAGTGTCTTATTATCTTCCTAAATATGAATTGTCCATAGCATAGAGACCAAAAAACGTTATATATTATAGAATGGAGAACTTAATTGCTCTTGCCGCCATTATTTGCTTAGCTCCAATTCGAATTATCAGATTTTTAGATATCAGGTGGAAAGAATTTAACGTTAATGTACAGATAACAATTTGCCGGGAAGCAAATGACAAGTGATATATGATAGATCTTCAACGCAAATATTCTGATTTACTTGTCAAAACGGACCAAATGCATATAATAAGGACAAATACAAGATGAAAAGGGACATTGTCAGACCATAAACTACGGTATAAACTAATTCAGAATGGATAGTAAATCATAGGTCAAGCTAACACCAAGGAATTACCAGACAGTCTTGCAGTTTAAAAACTTACCTAAACTAAGTTACATGAGAATGCCGGTCATAGTACGAATTGTTACTCAGCGCTCCTAGGACGTCAGTTTCCCACAATGTATCCTGGTGCCATCTAAAATCTCAAATATGTCATGCTTCGTATATTCTTTGGTTCCTTACGTAGATGACCCATTGCGACACACAGGGTATTTGGACTTATGATTGTGTACAGGGTCTGGTGCCCTGCGGCCAATGTAAGACATGTAGGCGGACCCTGCTTGGTTGCCTCCTCCTGCATAGTGACTAGAATACGAAATATGCAGGGACCAGTCAGACAGAGAATTTAGATAAGAGAAATTTGTTTGATTCCGTTAATCTTGTATGATGGATAAGAGCATGGAATATAATCTGATACCTGATCAGGGCCCTGAAAGAGATACTAATAGTGCTTCGGGCGGTTATGTCCAGCAGGCGATTCACCAGGGCAAAGGTATAGTGTTGCCCGTAACTTATATTTGATACTGGATAAGGTAAAGTGGCTGTTAGCACGCTCTTGACAATGTTTATCGTCGGACCCCCCCCTCCGACCCGTAGCCAATTGACAAATGCCTGTTGTGTTGTAGTACCGACTTATGATTGCATTACAATATTTGGGTTTCAGGGATTGAGTAGGAGCCGCAAGCATCGAGGTATTCTAGAATCATCTAAACGGGCCGGGACCTCCGTCGTATAATCGATACAGGATCGCGGTTTAGGAACGGTATACCTGAAAGTTATCCAAATATTGAGTTAAAGGCTCTGATACATTTAGAAAACTAACTATAAAACACAATGTAAATAATAAACCTATAAAGATACATTTAGAAAAATAACTATAAAACACAATGTAAATAATGAACCTATATGATACATTCTAAACTAAATAAAACACCATGTAAATAGTAAACTCTTAAAAGCATTTATCAAAATAACTATAAAACACAATGTAAATAATGAACCTATATGATACATTTAGAAAAATGACATCTATAAAACACAATGTAAATAATAAACCTATACGATACATTTAGAAAAATAACATCTATAAAACACAATGTGAATAATAAACCTATAAAGATACGTTTAGAAAACTAACTATAAAACACAATGTATATAATAAACTTATAAAGATACATTTAGAAAAAGAACATCTATAAAAAACAATAAAAGAGAGAAAAAAAAATCAATATTTCAAAAGAAAAGAGATAAATAACAGACTCCTGAAGTTCAAAGGGCCACTTTTTATCAGCCCAAACACTAGTATATCATTGCACAGAGACATCTGATGATCAGCAGATTGGTTCATTGATCAGGATCTGCAGAAGGCTTCATCACAAGCAGACCTATCATTGTTGACTTTGGAGTGGCAGATGGATAATATGGTGAACAGCCAGGCATAATAAAATGACTTAGACTCTGCCTCCAAGTCTGCTCCCTATCAGCCACCCCCCTCCATTCCCTCCACCAAACCCTCCTGTGCTTTCAATTGAAAGGATCTTCCCATGGTGGTGACGGATTGCATTGCAGCCCTGTAGGAGGCATTCATCTCCAAAGAAATGTGGTTTTGTGTGCTTAAGTGGGACTGTGCTATTGGATTTGGAAGTGTCTGGTGTAAGGTGCTGTGCCTTTAAGAGCAGAGTGTTTGTTTAGAACCTCCTCCTCTCTCTCAGGCTGCAATGTGCAGTTAGTTAGCAGCCAGGCTCAGTGAGGCAGCATGCATAGTGTACGCTCTGTATATAGTGACATGCTATGCAGTCAATGAAACTAACTTACTGTGCACAGATACCAACCTGGCACCAACTGCGCACACCAAGCCTGAGGATACCAGAGTAATACAGGGGGCACAACAGAGAACCTGGCGGAGATGCAGAAATTAATTCACTGCCTGGAGGATTGCTCTGCCTGCTGAAGGCACAATTCACATTCAACCCACTGGCCACTGACGGGAATATAAAAGATCAGGAAGAAAAAAAAGAAAAGAGAAGTTGCTTTTGGTCCTATGATATGTGCACAAGTCATGCATTTCGGATAAGCAAGTATCGTGCCAGATAGCAAACTTGTGAATAAAACAAGTTGCTCGAAAGAAAGAGAGAGAGATTGGCATCTTGGTAAAACATTAACAATTTGTTCGAAGTTTTTTGGCATTTTGTGGTTGGGTATTTTTTTTATTTTTGTATTTTTTTTTTAACCGATTGTTATCAGGATTTGTGAAGAAGAAAATGTGTGGCATTGGTTTCTGGAAACTGTCCATCTCTGTGGGGTTAGTGTTGGTGATCCTGAGCGAAGTGGCACCTCAACCATGCCCGGCTCAGTGTACTTGTACCGGAACAACGGTGGACTGTCATGGTCTTGCTCTGCGTAGCGTGCCACGCAATATTCCCAGGAATACCGAACGACTGTGAGTATATATCTCTGCTTATGTTCTATCTATATTGCAGTCATCAGAATAGAGTCATGGTCATGAATGTTTTTGTTTCGGGGACAGATTAAGAGAGAAATTTGTTAACTAACTTACGTACATTTTTGGGAATTCGGGAAGCAAATCTGAGACTTCAGATCAAACCCATATAGATATATGTAACTTCTTTCAGTATAACCTTGATCATATGGGTAAGGATATGTCCATGCTGTTATAAATGCCTCCTAATATCATAGATCATTGCATTTGTATGATAATGAGGGCATCAGAGACTTTGCGAGACGGGTGCCATGCTCAATTTGACTGAAATCCTAATTCCCCCCTCCAGTGGACCATGCTGTCCTCCTCAATGCAGTCCTCGCAGTTTTTGATCTCCACCATCATCAATATTTATGCATGACGTGACATAACAAATGGCGCGATAGCCCCCGCTCTTCACGGTGGCACCACTTCTCTCCAGCCATGGGACGCGAGATCATTCATCCAGTGTGCACAGATGTAAATCCTTCAAGCATTTGGGCTTTGCCTACAACCCATTACTAGAGCACTTAAATCTCACCAGAGCAGAGTACATTACACAGCGTGGGTGACGTCAATCATGGGAATGAGAAAGTGTCCGGTTTATCAGCATCACTTGGCTTGGCTGTGCGAGTGGCACTTTTTGGCCATGATTAATATACTTATAACTATCTTAGTACGGGAAGACTTTTCTAACAGATAACAAGGACATATTCTTCAGAATTTTACTAGTCAGTTATATTAGGAACAGTATCACAGCAAATACTAAATCGGTTGGAGCTGCTTAAAAAAAATCTTTAAAAAATTCCTTATAGAGCTTCATTTTTTTTAAAAAAATCTTACAAAAACTAGTACTGGTCTCTGTTGTATGCATCCAATCTGATATTATTTTACAAGTTCTGGCACATTAAAGGTTAAATCAATCTACTCAACTGCTGTGGAATCCTACCCCCTTCTTTAAGCTGTTGACAAGTCAAAGTTTAGGCAAATATTGCATTGAACGTCCTGACATGTAGATATAATCTCTGAATAATATTGTACTAAAAATATGTCATTGCCTGCTATTGTCTGGGGAGGTTTCCCTCTTCTAAACTTTTTGTTGTTTGTTTAAAGCTTCTGTGTAGTGCAGGCTTATCAGTAGCTTTACTACTTCTTCAGACGTGTTTGGTGACAGTCAGTGCGCTTCCAAAGGGTTAACTCTCGAAGCCATATACAGATTATTGTAACTTGCCTATCCATTATGGCATGGGGTGATATTTTAATGTGCCATAATTGAAGTGTTAAAAGGGAATCCAAAAAATACTCAGAAGCAGATGGCCTAAAAAACTTTTTTTTTAAAATAAAATAAACTGATTTAAAAGTTTGTTTTGACAGTGGGGTTAATTTGGAATTCGGTTTACTTGCACGGGCCCACATGAGGGCAAGGTTAATTTGAGATGGTGAACTGAGATATTTGGTAAAGTGTTACTATACAGACTCTATATAAGTGTTAAAATAACACATATTATCTAATTTAAGCAGTGTGCTGGTGATTTCCTTTAAAATATCCCATGAGTTAAAACTTTTTCTCAATCGTTTGAAGTTCAAAGACTTGATACTTCAAGATTTTTCTTGATTTTTCTTTAAACCCAACCATGTTTTTATTAGCAAATCAGGCCATTATATGCCATAAACAGCCTTCCCGCTGAGATTTTTCTTAAATTATTCAAATATTTTCATCGCTTTACTAGAATGCCTGTGAATTTTTTGTGGTTTTTATTGACTTTTGCTAGTCATAAAAAGTTCTTTGATGGTCGTTCTGTAATATTGACATTTGTTTAATGGCTAACTAAAATTATTTTATGATGGTCTCCTTTTTTTTTTTTTAAAGTCGATTTTATAAGACACTTTTGGAGCCTTCTTTGAGATAAGGCTTCTAAATATTTTGTTTTATCAGGTGAAGTTTGGAACATAGTTATCATGAAAGATAACATTGATCTGCTGCTGCCAGAAAAGTTTTAGTTGGTTTTTTACTTTAAAAAATTAAATGATTATTCACAATTAAAATCCATGTGCTCAATTATTCTTTTTTGCTACTACTTAATTTTTATTATTTTTGCTTCTTCCATAGTGATCTGAATGGAAATAACATCACAAGAATAACCAAGACAGATTTTGCGGGTCTGAAGCATCTACGCGTCTTGTAAGTATTTTATGCTCTCGTGTGTATTTTACACATGTCTACGGTGTCTAGGCTACTTTTTTTAGAGTGAAATAAGGTTAAGAAAAAGTTTTTGTACTCAATAAAGCATAAAAGTACTTGAAAATATAATTTTAATTTCCCCAAAAAATTTTCACGAAGAAAAGCATGAGACGTGGTCTGTCACATTTCTAAATATCGAGTAAAAATGTGCGGAAATATCAATGTTTTTGCAATTCCAAAAGCAGCTTGAAGGATTTAGTAGTTAGTTCTGCATATTATTAACAGGACAACGGTCATCTGCAAGTGATTAGTTAGAATTGTCAAAGCGTTCAAACACTTTCACAGAACTCTGCTCAGTGTTATCTCTACCTGCTATTGTTTTCAAGTCTAAAAAATAATAATTTAGTATAAACTATACCGAAATCTGTGAACAAATTCGAAATCCCCAAAATTCCTACTTTCCTGTTTGCATATCGCATAAATAATTCTTGGATTTTTTTTTTCCTGTTGTCGAACTTTTGGAGAACTTTTTAGCAAGTTTTACGAGGGGCTGTCTTTAGAATTTGAAAACGTTTTTCAGAAATAATTTTCTGAAAGGCGGTGTAGCAGTTTTGTCTTGCAAAGAATCAATGTATATATTTATTTATATTTTTATAGATTTTTTTTCAACTGTTTTAAACTTTGGTTTCCATTGGGAAATTTTTTTGGGAAATAATAATTGTACACTTTTATTTATTATATTTAATCCATTTCTTCATAGGGTTTATTTTAATGAATATTATTTCACTTTAAAGTGTAAAGTAATCCTATACAGGTCATTGAATAAAGACTGATG
The DNA here is from genome assembly GCA_019512145.1 of Engystomops pustulosus. NCBI lineage: Eukaryota > Metazoa > Chordata > Amphibia > Anura > Leptodactylidae > Engystomops > Engystomops pustulosus. The sequence continues at coordinate 28,962,508 of CM033641.1, forward strand.
TGATGCTATGTTAATGCTTTGCTGATTGGTAGTGTATTAAGCCACATTCTACACTTTCTCTTTTTTTTAAAGGCAGCTTATGGAGAACAAGATTAGTACAATTGAAAGAGGGGCATTTCAAGATTTAAAAGAGCTGGACAGACTGTAAGTCTTTTCTATTTGCTTACCTAAGATTTTTTTTTTTTTTTCAATTTTCATTAACCTAAACATAAAGATTAAATCATGTTCGCCTTCCTAAATGCTGAATCAGAAAGGTTAAATTTGGAAGTTGGAAGTCCCCAGTTTGTAAGAGTGTAATAAAAGACTGGGGTCATGCTAGGAAAGCCATTTAATTGCTTTCCACATCCAGTTTTTCCCAAAGAAAGGAAATATAATTTTTTTATTTATTTTTTTTTCACATCTAGCGAGTAACTCGTTCAGTGTAACACGACTGTTTCAAATTAGGGAATAATGCTTAGAATATTACAGATTATTATTCATTTGTTATGCCAGTATTGCTACCATGTAATTAGGAGTTATCAGTAGGCATTATGTAAAACCTAAATAGCTAACATGGTTGAAGGCAGTCTTCCAGGAAATTGTCTCTCTTAATTAATAGAAACTAGGCAGGAAAACTGGATTAGCCGGTTTGTTTACGTCCTCGAATTTGACTTAAACCGGTGATTATAGTCCAGTGTGAATGATAGTGAATGATTAAAATTATAGTCAGCCCATGTAGGATGCTATAATATATACTGACCCATGGCAGCCATGACTGATCCATTTAATAATGAATACCGCTTCCTGCGTCAGGTTTCTGTCAGGGGTCCGGTACTTTCTGCTGTTGAATACCCATAGTGAAAAATGACTCGAAGCCTTCATGCACATCATCAATGTTTATGTCCATGTGTCCATGTCCATTGATAGAACACAAATAAATTCATTTGGGCACATTTACTTACCCAGTCCTGTCACGATCCCCGCTGTGCATTCCCCAACGATCATGGACTCTGGCGCGATTCACTAAGATCATGCGCCCGATATCCTGCATGTGTCACTTCCCCGCTCAAGTTCGCCGGAGTTCACCACCTTCTTCCTGGTGCATGTAAGTGTTTGGGCTTGCGACACAATTTAAATGTTAAATCCCGCACTCAGTCCGAATCCATCGGATCGCCTGACGGCCACATCCCGATTTGTGTCGCATGAAAGCCGGCACGATTGCGCCAAAATCCGAGCGCCTCAATATCCTTTTAAATGTGGCGCAAATCGGTAATCGTCGGAATATCTGACATTTGTGTGGTCCGCAGACCCTTAGTAAATGAGCCCCATTGTGTTGTTTTCACATGCATGCCTATGGTTTCCATGGCCTGTGTGTAAGCCAAATGCCCAAGCTACACAACTCAGAGCTGGTGCTATGGACAGTTTTTTAGTCTGTCAACGGTGTGTGTGTGGACCTCGTTTGCCGATGGAAAACAGGCCATAAACAATAGACTACAGATACATTGTTTGCGGCCCGGGAATGCACACATTGGTGTGCTGGTAGGCTAACTTTGTAAAAAATGTAGTTTTGCTCTTTGAGAATGGATTTCAAGTAAAAGACACAACCCCTGTACATGAGAGAATGTTGAAAGTTCCCACCAAGAATGACTTGAGTTGGTTCCATTTTAGGTTTCCATTTACAAAACATTAATTTTGGCCAAAGTCTATTTGAGAGGATCTTGCAACACATACAGAAGTTAGAATGTTTGAAATGTCCACCAAAAATGACTTAATGACTACTTTTTTAGGTCCTCATAAAATTTAAAGTCTATGGGGGCCTCCAAAGAGCCTGCTGATATTGGCATATGTGGTTGGAGATTAGGATCCGACTTGGTAGATTTCATGTTTGCTGGGAGATCACCAATTCATGTCCTTCTCCCATTGAAACAGATTTATATCCTTGGTCTGTAGGACTGTACATGTTTATTGGCAGGGATCGAGTGCTATAGCAATGTGCATGAGTTTGCCAGCTCATGCTAAGATGGGTTTTATATGCTCTGTCATCCAGACCTAACAGTAAAAAGTGAAAATCTCTGCCTTGGCACAAGCTGTGATGCGAAGATGGTAGGAACTCCAACAAGACTTATTCACAGGTTGATGGAAAGAGCTATTGGCACAATTAATTTGTATCATGATGTCATCTTATTGTCTTAGGTACATGGTCAGTTTTATTTTCCTAAATTGAACGATTGATCTTAAAATTATTTATCAAGGTGGTCAATTTTATCTTTCTAGTGTTCCTTTATAGGTTTAGCTAGTGCTATATTATTCTGTATGTGGATTGGATAACCAATGGACAGATCCCTTAATCCAGTTTATTGTGATTATTGTATTATAAGGTTGAAATCCAAGTTATCAGAGATGAGTTTTCAATGTTTTCAACAGTTTGGTGCGACGACATCATGGTATAATTTAGACAAATTCCTGCCCTGTCCAAGATAAGAGCCATAAATGACAGTAAAGTGTGATTACTGAAAAGATAGTGTTTATATGAAAGGCTACTGGGACAGCAGCCTAATGTGTTATTGTGTGTTTCTTATGAGACCTTTAATGTTCTTGTTTAACTTTATTAACATTATTTACCTTGTTTAACATTATTTCAGCTGGCTAGGGGGAAGGGTAGTGAAACTCGTGAAAAAGAAGACATTTTTATAAAATGTATGATATAGGCTTTCCATTGAAAGTCATGCTTGTGCCAAAAATCTTGATGACATCTCAATATGACCAGCAATCATACTTCAATGATGTGTTGGACTTCTGTGTGCCCATATTTCATCTTGAACCATATGTCTCCGCATTTGGCATGTGGAAGTTGTATCTGTTGTGTGGAGTACTGGATGCCATAGTAAGGATTACCTACCCTAGAAGGATGGCTTTAAAAACAGCAGAATATAGCTCATGTTTTGGCACCGTATGGAGGAACCATATGGTTTCACTAAGAATGTCTAAAGAATTTCCAGAGAAGAAGAGAAGTCATATTAGGTCTCTGGTAGATGTCTCCTTATGACACATTTACTGTGTTCTAGGGGCAAATTATTAGAGAAAATAGAAAATTATCAATACATAGCTGCAATATATGAATTGGTAAGACTGATAAGTTGGGCCAATGATGTCCCTGGGATGACACGCTTTTATACAATGCATTAGTTATGCGAAAATAATGTAATTTTTTTTTAAGTTTTCCATTTCGATGTGTCTTTTCACAACAGTCTGTGTGGTAAATTCCTTAAACTTTTAGTTTTCAAAATATACTGCTTCACATAGGGGTGTTTTATGCTTGAGGGGAAGTTTGTCATGTTGGCTTTGAACTGTCTGTTGTGAGAGACTTTCTCAGTCTGTTCAGAGCAACTGAGAGCCCATATTTATGAGGCTTGTGCTGTAGGTATAGCTGTGTCTGGCTTGTTTTATCTACCATTACATAATACTTTGGCTTTTGATCTAATATGCCGGTCGAATTTCAGTAAATGATTTATTATTTTTCCCTTAATACGACTATAGTGTATAATATCAGTCAGTAAATAACATTGTTATGCCTTTGGCCTTGATATTGGATCAGTCCAGTCCCTTCTAGGTTTGATGTTAGAGTGTTGGTCTGACAAGACTACTACTCCAAAATATTGGCATATGACAATGTCATTAGGTCATCAATATGAAGATTATTGGGATCTCTTGGTTCCCCACCTATTCACAACTTCTGATACACAGAGAATAGAGACAGAGGTCCTTCTTCGTCCTATGTTTAGTGGAGTTAAATTTACAGATCAGCTCCTCTTCACCTGAATGATTAAACTCAACATGCCAAACATTGCAGGTTCGGGTCTCTGGACACCAACACAGACTTCAACGAGTTCAGGGTTCGACTAAACAATTATTGGTCCATGGGCGTAACTACAGTGGTAGCAGCCATAGCAACTGCTATGGGGCCCACAGTGTCAGGGGGCCCCAGCATCCGACCTGACACAATAAAGAGTGGAGCATGTGCATCATTATATCTATATTATGCTGCACTTTGTACATCATAATATGTATATAACATATGTGTGATGTATATATGCTACATCTGTGATGTGTATATGTTGTATGTGTATATGGTGTATGGCGTCTGCATATACTGTACGTGTGTATATATGCTGTATGTTTGTAAATGTCACTGTATGTGTGTGTATATGCTCTATATGAGCATATGTGTACAAATGTGTGATTGTAACTTGCATGTGTGGGTACACAAATATGTATAATTTTCAAGTGGAAGGGGGGGCCCCATGCTGAAGGGTGCTATGGGGCACTGCCACTCCTAGTTACGCCACTGATTAGTACTGATCGATGGTGTTATCCCTTACATGTTATGGACAAAGTTGTCAGTCCGGGTTCATGAACCCAACACTGGAAGCGATTGCATCAGCAATTACATGCCACTGGCAGCTTTTTCCGTGGCATCTAAGGCTTAACACCCACGTTCGGTGCCAGCACCTGGTACACAAACTCGGACTTCTGGTCCAGTTTGGCCAAATCCACGGTATCGAAATCACCTTTGATCCACTCAATACCACTGACTAGGCATAAGAGCATAATTAACTTTATGTTGAGGTTCAATATTCACTGAAAAAATATTGAAAGTTTTGACATTTTTTGATTTTTGAGGTATCACAAGTGTCCAGTTGTATGATGTATATGTTCATCTGTGTCATGGACCTAAGATCCTTAGCTCCATACACTACTGGTAAAGGGGAACTTCTCTCAGCAAACATTAGGGTTCACAGCTCCAGGAATCAATGCTACTCGTATCCATAGGTTGTATCTAGTACTCTAGCAATCTGAAGAAGTGGTTGAGACAAATACGTGACATTAATTCAAATGATGACACTATTAAAGACAGAAAATCATATATTATAATTCTTAATAAATACTGATTTAATTGGGTAATTCAGACTAAGTTGCGGTTTGAATTATCAAAGATTGTGTTCAATTTGGCAAAACTGTTAATTCTGTGAACCCCATAAATATATTAGCTCTTTTATCCAGCAGGAGTTTAGCTTGGAGTTTTAGCTACAAGCTCCAGATGTTGATGGAAACTCCACTTGCATAGAGTTCTATATAACTTCTACTCATCCATAGAGCCTTCCTAGAAGTGCAGTTTTATAATCTTCTCCCCAGTAGTGTACTTGTTCATATTTTACAGCTCATAAGGCAGGGGTGTATAAGGAACCTAGAATTTCTGAGACTACACCGTTGATATGCGGCATGTCTCCTGCTGTGCGTTATTGTACTGTGCAGCGTTAAGCTTCAAGCACTTTCTCGTGTGTTTCACACATAGCAGGTCAGTCAAATAAAGAGGCCTGGACAATGTCTGCCAGCAATTTTTACCCTTATGATCTGTCTTTATTACTGTGATGAACTGGGAGTCTCCTCCATCTGTTTTCTTCTAGAGGAACCTGTTGCTTTTTAGTAGTTTATGGAGTAGAGTTGCGTTTTATAAGTAGCTTGTTATTTAAGAATTTAATTATTGTCTTATAAAAACTACTTAAATTACTTGTTGGAACATATTTTCCTTCTCCAGTTACCCTTCCCAATTGGGCAAGTTCTTGTCAACTGGGAGAAGAAGCCAATAAGCTACTCCACCCAACAGGCAGGACCCATACTTGTACTTTAGTGTAGTATGTCTATCACTAGTGTATCCTGGGAAGAATGCAAATAAGTTTTCCAAGGTGTTAAATGGAAAACAATACCTCCTTTTGCTACCTTGAAAGGCAGCCCCCTTATCATCAAGTATGACCTACAAGAAGTCTAAAAATATGATGTGGGATTAAGCCAAACCAGTGTATCTATTCCATAAGGAACACACTGCCAAATGTAGACAGCACTGTTTCGACCTGGTTGGGTCTCCTCAGTACAGCGTAGGGAACTGATTTGTCTATGTGAGAGGCTATTGACTAGGGTTAGACTTAAGGAGGACACCTACTGTCTGACACTAGTGTATCCTGACAACTTGGAATAGATTGGAGTAACCACTTGCTGGTGGACCTTACTGATCCTTTTGGGATCTACACAAAGCGTAGAAAAAGTTTTATTGTAGAATGTTGATCTGTGGTTTTATCCCATTGCCAGGAAACAATTTTCCCAAATTATACAAATCATTCACTGGTGGCTTTCTTTTAAAACCTAATTTATATTGAATTTTATTACATTTTATAACCGTAAAAACAATGAAAAAGATAAAAGAAACTGGTGGCTTTCAATTACCTCTCATCAGCCATTCCTCAACTATGATACTAAATGAGAGATGCTGTTGCCCAGTATCTTTTATTTTATGTTGACCAAGAATCCAAGTTCCAGTGATACAATTCTTGATGTGGCAACATGAGTTATATGGTTTTTAGTCTTTAAACTACTAGTGATATGTTTCTAGATTTCAATGGGGCCTATGAAATTTGTTAAAGAGATAGTAGCTTTAAACCTTTGACCGAAAAGGGGGCTATCAAGCATCTGGATGGATCAAAGGAAGGGCTCTTCTGGGACCTTCTTCCTACATTATTACATGTGTAAGAGCACTCTGCTTGTAACATCATGGATTGTTGTTTCCTTTGTGCTGAAGTCCACTTAGACCTATTTAAGAAGTCACTGTCTGAGAACTAGGAAAAGAAGGACAGAAGATTCTGGTTCCTTGAATGGAGACCAAGTTCTATATGAGCAGTTCTTTATAGAAGTTCCCAGCTGTTGGCCAAGAGTAAATATTTCATATTTGTGAGGAAAAGTCGAAAGAATCCCTTCTGTTTACAACTGCCAAGTCCATCTGATGGAGGTACATTGTTATCTGACAACCAATTCATCTCCTTGGGACCCTGGAATTCAGAACCATTTCTAAGGCAACCTAGAGATACATCACAAATATAGTTCTTTTCATGCACTCTCTAAACAAGGGTTACTGAGAATAGACCTTGCCTATATTCCCAAGTGAAAAGAGAAGCGGCTCTTAACTTTTTTATATGATTGAATGTGTTGAACAAAGGCTCACAATAGGAACAATTTTTGTACAAAGAGTTTTGGAAAATTTAATAAGAGAAATTTTCTAGCAAACATTAGATCATGTGCGTGAACGTTTTTTTACAGATCCGCAAGCCTTTGTGTGTTACAAAATTAAATAAAGGTCATGAAACCAATTCCAAAAATGATCCCTGCAGACAAAAACTTCTTTGGATTTTCTCTGCATGTCTCTGTAATGCCTTCTATGAAACCAAGAGCCTAAGCCAAACAATGGATTGCGAAGAACATCATATTCTAAAGCCGAGAAGTCAATTCATGTCTATAACTTATTGCGCTCAATCAATGGGAGTCAAATCATACAATTGTCTTTATTATGCATGGTGGGGACTGGAGTGTTTTGCGCAACTCCTTTTTAGGTGTAAATTCTTGAGCTCACTGCTTGAAAAAGTCACAAAAACAAATTCCCCAATCCACCTAAGGCTAAGGCTCAATTCACACTGATGTGTGCCCGCTGTACCATAGCACGGTGGGCACACGTCGGCGCCGGGGAGCGCTGCTCACTCCCGCCCCTCTCCATAGAGAAACATGGGGCACAGCACCGTATTCCGAGAAAAGATAGGACATGTCCTATCTTTTCACACGGTACGGAGCAGGACGGTGCCGCACTTGTGCAGCACCGTACCGCCCCCGTACGGAGCCATGCGCCCATTGCCGTCTATGGGGAACGTATATATATGTGTATGTACGTCGGCTGTATATACGTCCCCAATACGGCAGTGTGAATGCAGCCTAAGATACATCTTTATTATCTATCCATCTATCTATCTCTTGTATCTTATACATATGTCTATGTACCATCTTATCTCTATCTATCCCATATGTATCTATTTAGTTATATAGACCGCTATCATCTATGTATCTATCTATTTATCTCTCTCTCTCATCTCTATGTAACTCTGCCTTACTATTCTATAAATGAATGAATGTCAATTATTTTACTACATATTATCCATGGGCTATTCGAGGTCTATCCTACATCTATCTTTCTACTGTCTATCTTATTATTCTATCTAATCTATCTATCTAATCTATCTATCTATCTATCTATTATTTCTTCTCTATAACATCCTATAATTACCTATCTCTCTATCCTAGTGATACGCTACCACGCTGGCATGCCTGCTTAGTAAATTAATTTTCCTTGAGCCATTAGCATCAATCAGAGCAGCTCTTTAGGGTTTGCAGCGTATAGCGCACTACGCCATGGAGACTAGTATTACTCCTTCTGTGGACATTAATTTGAAATGATGGTGAGAAACTCTTTCCAGACCTTTTCACAAATTCCCAGCCAGAAAGGCTGTTTATTTTTCCCATGTCTATTTTTGATCGTATCCCTCCTCCACAGCACGTGCTGGGCTCTCCTTACAGCCCGGGACAGATTGGGATGCGGTAGTTTACCCAGGGACAGTGCTCTGACACTTTACCTTTGCCTCTTCTCCTTGCCCTGTTCTTTCATTTTATTCTTTGTTTAGCCAGGGGGCAAAATTCCGAGCTGACATTCCTGGCATTTTTACAGCATGCATTGTTCTGCTGGGATAGGGTGTAATAATTCATATATAACTGGCATAGAGCAGGGGGCACATTGTAACGATCTGCTATTAAGACTTTAATTATATTGGAGGTGAAGGGTTGAATTTAATAAGTTTGTACTTTTATACTGTGTGTCTCTTTGGTTAATTCTGTAACTTATCATATTATATTATTATCTATGTAACACTGAATTGTTCTCTTAGATACATGTGCTCTATATGGCACCATAGTGCAGAATGGGGGACTATATATTTTATGTTGCAAATATTCTACCAACCAAAATAGCCATCATTTGTTGAATATTGGTAAATATCCCCTCAAAAACTTGATATGCCTCCCCCCGGGGGGAATGTATTAAGATTGGCATTTTGCACACCAGGCCTTATCTACTTAGAGGCTCTGGCCTAGGAGATGTGGAAACCTTCCTCATCATGTCGGGCCTGTTTAGACCAGGTCTAACTTGGCAGAGATTGTAGCAATTGTCTTCGCTAAAAAATGGTGGAAATGGGGTTTGATGTATGTGTCGTAAGTACTACAGTCTCTGCCATAAAAATGATGAAGAGGGCATAATAAAAAAGGCCCATTAAGTCTATAGACAGTAGAGATAAGATGGTAGTGACCTAGCCTTCAGCCATGTTTCCAAATGCCCAAAGACCTGCTTACCTTGCCCCTCAGTAGGTGGGTGACCAGATCAGGGCCGGATTAAGGGTGGTGGGGGCCCCTGGGCGCAAACTGGTGGGGGCCCTTCCAACAATGTTTTTGGAAGTATATAGCCAGCCAGTCCCTGTAGTATATAGCCTGTCAGCTTCTGTAGTATATAGCCTGCCAGCCCCCTGTAGTATATAGCCAGCCAGCCCCCTGTAGTAGATAGCCTGCCAACCCCTATCATATATTGCTTGCAGCCCCCTGTAGTATATAGCCTATAGACCCTGTAGTATATAGCCTGCCAGCCCCTGTAGTGTGTAGCCTGCCAGCCCCCTGTAGTATATAGCCAGCTCCCTGTAGTATAAAGCCACCATCTCCCTTTAGAATATAGACTGCCACCCCATGCACATTGCACACAGAGACAGTCAGCGACTCAGCTTAGCTGAGTCCCTGACTGTCAGAAGCTGGTGGGGGCCCCTTTAAAAGTGAAAGTGGTGGGAGCTCCTCCTTTACTCCGGCCCTGGACCAGATAAAGGAAGATGTAAGAGAGATATGCACTATTATTAGATCAGTTATTGTGATGTTTCAACTATATTTTATGGTATGGTGCTGCTATTTGGGTGTTTTATGGCACTGCTATTAGGGCACTATTATGTTGCCACATGTCATAGGATGATTCAATATTCTTAGGATGTCCAGTGCTATTATGTGGACGCTACTGTATACTATCTACGTATCTTCATATAAAACAGTTCTAGCTGAGAAAATTTGTCATCTAGTGTCCAATAATATTTATAAAAATATTTCATTATGTTGTTTTCTTTGATTTTTTTAGGCGTTTGAATCGAAATAGTCTTCAGGTATTTCCTGAACTGCTTTTTCTGGGAACTCCAAAACTCTACAGACTGTAAGTACACTTTTATTTATCTCTTACCTTGATGCAGCATTGAAATCTAAATGTTAAAAAATCAGTGTCCATATTTACGGTGAAAGTTGCCATCTTTGGCATATTCAAGATTTTTAGTAGGAGTCAATAAAAATGATCTCAAATTGAATTTTCTAATGCGAAAGGAACAATATTTGAGAGTCCATTAAGGATATCCTGAAAACATGACCTGTTGCTGGTTCCCGGAGACTAGAACTTGAAAAGGGATCTGTAACTATGTTTGGTTGCCAGTTTTGGCTTCTCCTTAATTGACCAAAATTCTCCAGAGCCCCTATAATCACCAACATGCCATCAGAAACTACACAAGGTGTAACATGGTGATCTTCTCAACACCATTTTGTAGCCATGTCTTGATAAGTTTTAAGTTGGTCGATATTTCTGTCTAATTTGTACATCTACAAACTTGTTGGATCTTTGAACGAAGGAGAAGGCCTTCTCGTATTAAGCAAACACTCTACATAGAAATGTAAAAAGCACAATTTTTGGTAACATGGTATTAATAGTTTAATGTCTCGATCTGTTGATTAGTCTCTAGTCATTAGGATTTGATGTGACTGTCATCAATTTATGTGTTGGGAGAATTTTGCTTGGAATTTGCACGCTTTTACTCCAGAGGCTTGGCCTGAATATTCGCACTGTTATGCATTGGCTCCCGAAAGATTTATGGAAAACATTTCTTTTCTCTTCATGCTGCGTATGAATAGTTTACCAGAGCGAGGGAGTTCATTTACGCGCCTATTAGTACTTATTGCTGTGTCGTACAGTTGCCGGGTACACACTTCATATGTGATTATTGATACTATGGAAACAAATAATGACATTACTGTTTGGCATTCAGGTACCTTATTATTGTATCATGGACATGTAGATGGATACATGTAGCAGGTAATAAATGATGATCCTATCCTGATAAGTGTCCCGGGGCCACTGATCACATGGACACAGTTATTTTACCATCCTTCAGAATAAAACTCTTGTCTATAAAACAAACAACATTCCTAACAGATGAAGCGTTCACATACATAAATGGCATCATATCTCAGTGATGAGCTCATATTAGATGCACCTTTTACATCCACACATGTCTTTTTTCCTGATCTTTATCTACATTCCTGCCCAGGATGACAATGGAATATGTAAGACAAAGGTTAGGGCTCAACAATGCTGTAAGAGCAAGTAGGAGGACAAAAATGTTCGGTCGCATCAATACAGATCCACACAACGGATGTCTATAGTATCTGGCAATGGGCTTTCCCGTTGAAATCCAAAAACTAAAGTGGACATGCAGCAAAGTCGCCCATACCTATACGATTGTATTCGGATAAAAGTAAGACCGGCCACCCATATAATATGTATAAGATAACCTGGCACTTCTATTCCAAATCTTGTGGTCACCTATATGCAGGAATTGGGAGGAATAGACTTTCTCCAACAGCAATCTACAATGTAAGTATACCTTAAGATACTACTTAGAAAGCTTGCACACTTTAACTAGTTGTTGATTGAACTAATTTTGGTTAGGAGCCATTCCTCCTCTCTTTCCCTTATTCATGCACTGTGGGTGTTGCACCTGTGTTTTTAATGAGGAGAGGAAATACTCATTCCGGACTTATGGAAGAGTTAGGGAACCACATATACATTAGACATCTGGAATATGTGGGTATTGCATATATTACAAAGGCATCAGAGTTTCACGAAATTAATAGATACTGCTCACTTACCTGTAGTGTACGAGGGTATCCTAAATTACTGAGGGGACTGTAAAGACAACCATATTAAGTGTCAGAGGGGGTTCCTTTGGCCCGCCAGATATCATTCTGTTGGAATCAGCCTCCAAAGTCTTCTGCTGTATCAATGAAATCCGGTATTAGGTTAGAGTCTTGGCATATTGGAGGATCCTCTCATACAGAATTTCCCACACAGCGTAGAAATTTCACAAAAGAGGGCATGCTTGTTTTTGTTAAGTTTTTTGTTGGGAAACTTAGTTCAGCGTAGTGCAACATAGCGAGACGTTTACTCAAAAATCCTCAGCAAATTAACATCTGCACCAAGTCTGAATCACAAAGAGTTCAGCAAACTCACATAACTGGGTTGGAAATATGCACTTAGTAATTGACTTCCAATGTGCTGACATCAGGTGTGGCCGGCCTCCATATTATATTTCATAATGCTATTCAGTAGCGTACAGGAGAGTACATTAAAGGGAATCCAGTCTACAAAGAACAAGGGCACAGAACTGTGGTATCTGCGGTGTTAGATTTCCTCTGCCCAAGGGTTATTGCTGATCAGACCATAAAGCAAATATCTACTAAAAGCTCATCTCTGCTTTTAAAGAAACAATGGAAAGACGGCAGAATCAATGCTGTGCAACAAGGCACATGTAAAATACTCCATGCTTAATAGTATAACATGTATCTCAGCTTGAATGAGTGAAGTCTTACTGTGGCTCAGTTATAGAGTTGGAGAGAACCAAGCCACGGCCTAATCCACAGGAATAAGTCATAGCTCTGTATCTCTATTGAGCTACAACAGGGTGCCCATAAACATCTACAGGCTCCTATGGTATCTCCACAGCCAGTACCATAAAGAACATTCTACTTTATGGCATGTGGCACCATATCATGGACCTACTATCTACCTAAGTATAGTATCGCAAATTTTTTAAGTTTTCTATGGTGTTAGAACTTGTAACAAGAGTCAGGGTATGATTGGTATGGGTTAGAACTCTTCCACCATTAACAGCCATCGATGATTCAGGGAACCCCAGGTGGACCCATTCAATTAAATTCTTAGGATTGATGGGCTTCTGGCCTTATGAATTGGAGACAATGAACTTGTTAAGGTTATATTTACCTATATATGGGGGCTTTTGTAGTTCTGCTCCATTATTGAAGAAAATGGAAGCCTCCATGTGTAAAATAATGGACACCAAAGGAGCCCAACAATCCAATAATGGAACACGATGTTCTTACATTCTGATGTCAGAGATGTGGAAGTAGACTAATAAGATACATGGAAATGGATCTTCTAAACTACAAAAATCTTGGATCACGAAGCCACACAAAAGCAAACTCTTTACTACTGAAAGGAGAATGACTTCCATGCTGCGTTCACTTTTTGGTTTGATCTACTTGGTACAGCGAGCAGCCCCCCTTCCCTCCCAGCTCCTGTGCATACTAATCATTATATGACCTCTGGTTGTAAATGAGATGCCAGGTGAAAGGGGTTGCATGCTTGTTGTGTAGCCTAAAAGCAATATGAAAGAAAAAGAGGCTTGAGTGTATATGAATTATGATTAGCCACGGTTGATTGCCGCCAGCGGTCTACTATGCTTTCCCTTTACTGTCTGCTCCGGTTTCTCTTTGGACTAGCTTCACGAGCACCGCATGGTCGGGTCAAGAAGCTTGCCTAGAAACAGAAGTACAGTTGCAGCTGTGTTTGTTGGATCTGGAGACCAGTTTAAATAGCATTTCCATTTATCCAGTCCATTAACAGAACTCTGTAAAATAATACCAACTCTGCATAAACGACAGGACAGTGTAATAAAATTACAAGCACTTGTTGACAGACTGGGGGCGTAAGTAAGAGAGAAGCAAAATGGTTCCTGTCTAAATGAGTCTGAGGGTCTTTTTTTTTTTTTAATATATATTTTTGGATAGACTTTTCTCAGAGGTATTTTTTACCTAATTACACCGAGAGCTCTCTGCAAATAAATAAATGGATTGGATTTTTTTTGGAACGATATCCAAATTATTTGTGATTTCTGAGCGCTCATTCAGGCTTTATTTATTGGTTGATACGGATAGTTTCATCTGGCGGAGGTCGGGAAAATTGGGAGCTGTTAAAAAGTGAGTGTTTAATATTACAGGCAAAACAATGACATAAGTTTGGGTAGTTTGGGACTTGTTGCTGCTGTTCTCGGACATGAAGTGCTTGGAAGGTTGAAGAGAGACATCAAAATATTGTAACAAGAGGAAATCGCTTGGATTTAATGTTGTGTTCTTGGATTTACAAGCTCTCAGGCTTTTCGACGTATTCAAGGGAATTTGTATCACATACATTTCTTAAATATACACCTTTGGGACCCAAACGTATAGGAGAAATTTGAGCCCCTTTCCTCCCTTTACCAAGCTACATACAGTCATGTTGGACTGGTCCACCAGAGAACCGGAAGATTCTATAGTGGGTCTAAGGTTAAACATAAAAGTTGACTTTGAAGGCAACTAGAGCTAGGAGTTGATGGAGAATTTTATGTGGTGGCCCAATAAACAATGTGCTGACACTGCCTACAGTTTGGTCAGCTAGTAATATTCATCGGTGTAAATTGAGAGACCCCCAGTAAGACGACGCCAACTATTCCTCCTGTCTGCAGCCAAGAACCCTAGTTCTTCTAAAAACTGCAAAGTACATATCATATACAATAAAAAAGTATCAAGGCGTGTACTGGTGTACAGGCCATTAAGAAGTTGTAGTTGCATGGCCAAGAATTGTGACCTTAACACCTAAATGGGCTGGGAGGGTCGCAAAGAGATACCGTACTGGGACGGTCAGTGGGTCGGGGCATTTAATGGGTTTGGAATTCCCAGTGCTGGCACATTAGCTAATAGCTAAGCAAAGGTTATCACACAATTCGTTGCCATAAGGCTCCTGGCAAAGAATCGATCTGATTTCACTCCTGCTCTATAACATGGTACCTGAAAAAACAAGTTCCCTTTAATATAGTCACAATTCAGAATAAAATGGTGCATATTAAAGGTATTTCTTAATGCGATGCGCAGGGATTATGCAGGGACTAACTCTGTGACTTGGTTGCAGGCAGCTGCTGTATCTTATATATTGATACAAGTGGGCTCACATATTATCATGCTAGATCAGGACAACCACTGTGCGGCCATCATCCATTGCTCGGTCACATCGCTCAGGATATCTTCATTCTACATCTGACACCCTGGTCTACAGCTCTCCTCTTTAGAAAGAGCCAGATTTGCGTCCCCACCCTCATGACATTGTAGGTTTTGTTTCTACTATTCCAATTATAATCAACTGAAATAGTTGCAAATTCCATGATAAAAGAAGAAAATATGCCCTAGACATTATGATTCCTACAACTCCTAGTAAAGTTCAGCACATGCTGAGAGTTGTAGTTTTGTTACGGTGGGACTGTGATAGTTTGGTGACTGATGAGAACGAAAAAAAAAACAACATAAAAATGGAATAAAATACAGCCATAAAGCACTTCCTAGCGTACAGATTCCAGGGAAAGGCTGTATCGCAGGTTGTAACGCTTTCCATTACTCTTCACTTTGTTCAGCATTGACCTAAATGCTCATGAGTGTCGCCCAACCTCTCTAACGTTATCCAAGAGAAAAATGCTGCCCGCTGACAGAAATCGATGCTGACTACTGTGTGTCTCTCTCAGGGTTAATCAATAGACTAGTTAGCACGTTAGCCAAATAGATTCATTACAAACCTGCACATAAAATGATGTGTAATGGCTCTATACATGACCCCGCAGCCTGTTCATAGGGATTTAACACATGTGCACCCTCCGCTATTGCTTGACATTGAGACAAAGATGGAAACCAAAGCTGGGGGCTTTTATGTGAGACATTCAATTTGGACCAGCACCTCTGAAAGACAGGGCTATACAGGGCTCCACTGGCACAGTTCCAGCATCGGACCCTATAGACTCAGCGCTCCCAGAGACCTGTTGGAAGGTCACATGTACGGTAAACCCTCCATTTAGCCAAACAGTAAGAGGATACATTCTGAAGATAGATAAATCGTGAAATGTACTTATGACTAGTGATGAGCAGACTTAAACCACAATGTTCAGGTCTTTGCCGAACATTGTGGTTTTAGGCCACCACTGGCGCCAACATATAGGCCTCATTTAAACGAAAGGTGAGCTAGCCCAAGCTACAAGCACACGTCAGCACGCTGGAAAGGAAATAGCGCCCTACGCCCGTTCTTACGGCCAAAGGTAAAGCAAGTTCTATTTTTTTTGCGGTCACATAATGGTGAACACACATTGTGCTCACCATACCGGGCCTGAGCATCATAGCCGTGTATGGTGAACATATGTCCGGCCACAAATTTGTGATTGTGTGCATGAAGCCTTACAGGAATGAAGACAGCAGGAATGAAAACTGTTACCAGTGGCGGAGAGTGTTTGGTTTCCGGGCTTGAATGGAACTTTCAGGCAGAACCTGAACTTGAATGGGTCTACTCATCCCTACTTATGACCAATCCCATGAATATGTCCTAAATAATAAAAGATGAGAAT
The DNA here is from genome assembly GCA_019512145.1 of Engystomops pustulosus. Classification (NCBI taxonomy): domain Eukaryota; kingdom Metazoa; phylum Chordata; class Amphibia; order Anura; family Leptodactylidae; genus Engystomops; species Engystomops pustulosus. The sequence continues at coordinate 28,978,974 of CM033641.1, forward strand.
ACCTTTCACAACTTGATTACTATTTAAACTTGGCGGATATGAGAAATCTGAAACCCTATTGCTCAGCGTGCGATTAGCAGGGCTTTATGGGAGAGATGTAGTTTTGCAGTAGGTTGAGGAGCTCTACCCTAGAGGTTCATAGTACAGGTTACACAATGGTAAAAATAATACTTTTATTATTTTATTCTGCTAATAGGATGTAATACTATTATGTGTGTGGCACGATGTGACGGTGTTGCGTTTGTTATGTTTAATCCGTGTGATCAACCAGAAGACAACAATGAAATTAATTGTCATATTATCTATAGGTTTACACAATTTCTAATACAAACATGGCTGAATGCAGTGTGTCAGCTCAGATTACAGCGCGGGGAAGTGGATGTGTCACATATTCTCGTCCTCCGCTTCATTATTCCGCAGGTCCGCTTGGCCCCTGCCACAATAAATTCAACAACAGTACCGCTGGAATTGCAGGTTACTGTTGCTACGGTTACCGTTGTCCGACAGATTGACATCATTAGTCATACAGTGATCTGCCATGATAGCTACCGCTGATTTTGTTCTCTGAAGAGGACACTAAAGACCTTCTCAAGCAGCAGCGAGATGGCAATCCATTATTTGTATGTAATTGAAGGGAGATGTGGACTTCTTAGCCTGAAAACACCAGTAGATTACTCAGGCGGCTAGAAATATGATAAACAGCAACTTTGTAAGATCTCGTCTCAGTACGTCTTGTGGGAAAGTGATGAAAATGACATATCCCGCGTCCTTGAGGAAAGTACAAATATCATTGTGTGATAACTTCCTATAAAAACACAAGGATAAGTGTTTTTGCTCATACATATAGGCCCTCAAGATATTGGCCCTTGTTTGTCCTTGTCTTTTGTATTTATATTCAATTAGAATTTACATTTTGTTATCTTAGACCTCATAAGCGTCGGACTTGTTTTTGACCGTGTGCTATCCATTGTTACAACATCTAACGCATTTTCCCATGTATTTCTATGGCCTGCCCTGGCTTACACAGCCACATGTGCGAGCAAAACTGACCCCAAACTTCTAGAAGATCATATTTCTGCCCATGCTTGTGGCTCGGACAACCATTTTCTAGTGTCATCAGCATGTGAGAGGACCTCACCAGGTTGCTAACAATGGCTCAGGGTTGTTTTGTGGCTTGAGAGCAGCAGATGTTAATAGGTAGTATTCGATCTATAAAACTGACTAAAAGCCTAGATCTTTGTTGTCTACTACAACCAATCACAGCACAGCTTTCATATGTGAAGAACACTTTGAGAAACAGAAGCTGTTCTGTGAATGGTTGCTACCGGCAATAGTTTTGGTTTTAGAAAGTTTTATATCTTTTCTGGATGACCATACACAAACAATACAAAGTTTGGCAGCTCACCCAAATCAATGTACCTCTGCTCTCACCGATGCACAGACGGGTCCAAACTCAGCATGCATAGGTCAAATGGAAAGAGAATTCTCTGACACTCAAGGAGATGAGGTACATTCACATATCTGTATTTGTATCCACGGGAAGCCACAGTCATGAGCCAGAGCGACGGGTTCAGAGAACAGTCTTCAACTTGGTCAAAGTCTGGAAATGTGTCGGTTACTGCGGTATCTCATGCCAATTGTGGATCTTTTTAATGGATACAAATAACGTTATGGGATTTTACCACATCCCTTTGAATGCCGGAGAATTCTTTCCATTTGACCACTCCTTGATGTCAGGTCTTCTTTATGCCATTATTCTTAAACAAATGGTCCTGGCATTTGTTTCCTTCACTCGCCCCATTCTAATTCTTTGTTGATATTACCCTCAGGCAACTTGATGAGGGATTTGTGATGCTTTTAGATTATGCAACATTTGGCAGGTAGATGCCAAGTCCCTGATACATCACCTCTACCTCAGCTCATGGGCCTCATAGTCTAGGCTTATGCTCTTGGTGGGCCACTAAACTTCCTAAATGGCTTATGATTAGAAGTTCCTGAAAAATTAACACATCCGATAGATTTATCCCACTGAACCCAACACTTTTCAAATTGTACCTTGGCCTGTTGTTTTTTTAATGAACCAAAAAAGTTGATCAACACTCCAATCGGATAAACCTACTGTAAGTGATATTCTACTGTACAATAATGAATAAAATGTGATTATTCCCATTACAGCTCGACACATTTGTGAGTTTCTCAGCTATTCTACCCAGCCACCCAAGCAAGAGAGCAACCTACTGTCAGCCACCTCTGGAGGCAACTTATCTGTCATGGCTTTGGTTCTTCAACTTGACTCTTCCTTCTTCCAATATATAGAAAAGGAGTCTGAGACAAACCATATGGCATCAATAAGGAGCATTTAGTAGGCCACAAACAAATGAAGTGATACAGAGATAATCATATTTTTATGGATCTACAAAGTGCAGTGGTGGCGGGTCCAATTTGTCTAGTTGTCCTGATGCAGTCAGAGGCTGAATGTGTCAATCAAGGTTAATTCGGTGATGGTTCCACACAAAATTGAGGCCCTGCAGTTATCTGTGGGCAAATCAGAGAATTTGGGCCTGCCGTCATTGCACTTACAGTCTGATTTGAATATCCATAAAAGAGCGATAATCTATGCATTGCCTCATTGGTTTCTAGTCACAAATATATCTTTCTGCTTCTATTTAAGACCCCTTCACTGAACTTGTATTAGTTTAGGACCTGAGTGCCTTCCTTTAATATTGGTTGCAATAAATTACCCCCCACCCTGTATAGCCCCATTTAAAATCCATGACTTGTCGTTTTTTTGCCCGTCTTGTAAATCATTTTCTTCTATTTGGAATTTTTTCTGTTGTAAAAACAGTATCATCAGATTTATTTTTCTGTTAACTTCTTATGTAGTCTTCTGAAAACAATAATCCGCTGAGCCGGAGAGCTTCATGCTTCAGAGCCCGCCGTTTATTGCAGATGAAATGTATATTGTTGGTGGGAGTGGAGCATAAATCCTTTATCTGATGCTTCGCCCGGGCAGAGTGGAAAGATTCATTCTGTCTAATATGTGCTTTGTGTAAATGACCTGCTTTCTAACCAGTCAGACATTATCTGTTATCAACTGGTGACAAAGGGAAATTGATGATACTTTGTATTGCAAACTCGTAACTTCTCCAAGTCTTAGCGGAAGCTGGCAGAAATGACTTGGAGATAATAAGTTCTGAGGTTTCCAAAACGTACACATTAAAGCTACAGCCCGAAGTCGTTGTGGTCTAAGTGCATTACCCTATCCTATATGTTATTGAGAATGAAAGGGTTTTACAACTTGCCAATTCGCCACTTACTGCAATATGCGATGCAAAATCGGTAACAGTCCGATTTCAGTTATCATTTACCACCTATTATACTGGGGTCTTTATATGTGCAACTTATACCTCTGCCTACCTAATTGCCAACCTGATGACTATGGTTAAAGGAAATCTACTATCAAAATCTAGCATGATAACCCAGGGACAGTAGATCCAGGCACCATGACTGTGGTGATCTTCTTATATTTGTTATCAATGGCCTCATTGATTACGTTATTTAAAATTACATGATTGGGCCTAAGGAAGTAAGCAGAGCCCCTCAGTACTACAGATTCACAAGCTGTTACAGTGAGCAGAACATGTGTCACCCAGCCCCCTGTTCTCTCCCTCCTCCCACTGCCTGTGGTAATCTAAGCAGCAGCAGGAAGTGCAGGACCTGCACTGCTCATTGTAACATCATGTGAATATGTAACACCCCAGAGCCCTTCATGCTCATTAGAAAGAAGGAGGCCATGAATAACAAATATAAAAGATTATCCTGGATTTAGGAGGAAGTGTCCCTGGTTTATCAAGATGGATTTTGGTGAAAAACTTTCTTTAAAGCTGGCCTTCTCTATTAGAGCAGTGTCATCCCATCCACAGGATAGGCCAAATGTCTAACTTTATCCCAAATGCAGGAAGAGGAGAAGAGGGTTGAATTCAGAAGGCATAGCTTTCAATTGAGAAAAAAAGATACCCCCCCCCCTATTCACACCTAGGCTACATGAACACGGTCATGTGTGCTAAGAGGGCAACGTTACAGTGGTCCCGCCAATGTCCACAAAAGGTGAGCGGCCGCACTGTAATCTGGGCAGACACAGGGCCTGCTCTATATTTAGCACAATGCAGGTCTGTAGGGACCGTAATCTGGGCGCAGTTTGTGTCATGTGCATGAAGCCTTACTGTGATCAGGACAAATGGGACCAAAAGTCCTCCAACAAATAAAACGCAAGTTCTGGTGGCTACTCTTCCATTCAATTTCTTGGGGCTACGTGAGAACAGTGCCAGTCATTTATGTGCACTCACGCTCCAATGACTGTGGGACCATCGGTTCCACATTCTCCGGATCTGGAATTTATCCCCTATCCCAAGGCGATAAGTTACTTTCATGTCCCTATCATGAGCACACGAGGACCCATTTCATAGAATTTTGCATAAAAGTAATAAAGAATTCAAATTCGGTGGAAAATTATGTGACAAACTGCCGAAAAATCCTGACCAGACTTCGCCTTGTTGCCTTCATCTATGAAAATAAAGAAGCCGAAGACTTGGGGGTAATTGAAAAATATTCAGTAGAAAAGAAAACATTTTTTTCCTCTTACAAAGTTATTGAACTCATGGACTGTAAGCTCTTGGGAGCAGGGCCCTCACTCCTATTGTTCCAAATGACTGTTTGTAGTGTATTTTATTCGTACATGTCCCTTATGATTTGTAAAGCGCTACAGAATATGATTGAGATATAAAAATACATAAATAATATATATATAAATAAAGATGAATATTACCTGAGCGAGAAAAGACTAAACAAGGTCTCCTGTAGGCCAACAAGGGCATTTGCCGGCTTATTGCAGCTTACTGGCATTGTGCGCTCTGTTTATTTCTCGAGTAATATTAATCCACAGCTATAGGAAGAAGTTTCACCATCATCTGCCAATCAACATTGGAAAAACAAGTTTCTTTCCAGAAAGGATTTGAGATGCTGACGAAGGAATAAAGAGAGTCCCTTGACTAATATATAAAGAGGGAAGCAGCTGCACTCTGGAAAGTCTATGAAGAGTCATTGTACTATTAACTACCCTGTCACAGGACTAGTCCATTTTATTTCGATGATAAATTAAACCGGCTGTCCACCTTATTCCTGACTCAGCTTTCACTGTCTTCTAAGGATCATTTACCCAGTGCAAATCATTCATCCCGTATGCTCGTGGATAGATTATTGCGGTCGAGTTTTGTTTTAGCTTTACAAATGGATGTACAATTGAAATGCAAAGTTGAACGACAGATGTAGCAACGCTCAAAAACCTCAGCTCTGCTGCATCTTTTTGAATTGAAAATAAGTGGGGAGTTACTGTAATTGAATGTACTGTATTATTATTTTATTATTTATATTATTATTCATTTTTCACCCTCCCAAGCAAAGAAGAGAAATCTATTACCAAGCAGATCCTAATGAACCCTGATGGACACTATAGTGTGAGCTTTCCGGTTGCCATGAGGTTTCTCGTATTTTTGATTGTAGAAATAGTGCTACAGAATACAATTGATGCTGTATAAAATATCATACCTCACCCACGATTCCCCATGGAATGGAGAATCTATGTGTACAGAATTGGACAGTTTGTTTGAGCCTTAAGCCCAAAGCTACCTACAGTAGTTCAATGTGTTAAGGTGGACATAGACATTAAATCGGTCCAGTGATGTACAACTGACCTCTCAACTAATGTGTGTATGAGCAGAATAAGACCACCATAGCTCCTGGGCTCTATAAAAATTGTGGAGTAACTTTCTGCTTTTATTGGTGAAATTAATGGACCTTGTGGAGGACCTTTTAAAGGGTTGTTTTATACAAATTTTTCAGGAGCTTGCACTCATGTATGAAGAGTGCAAGACTAGAGATCCCTCTACAGGGCATGTTTCAAACTTGGTGGATTGTGGATTGTGGTGCATTATGATACTTTACTGTTTATGGGCTCTTTGGAGAAATAAATCTCCATCCGAGATCTTGGGTAAATACTTACTCTCTTCGTATTATTATTAAGAGCACCTCCATAAGAAGCTTGGTCAAGAGTGCTTGGAATAGCTATCAACCAAACCCTTGTTAAGTAGATTGAAAACTTTTGGACAACCAATGGACAAAACCAAAATGGAAGTTCAGTGAACAATAGCCAATACTTGATTTAGGTGCTAGAGCTGTATTCTTGACTTGCTTAGTACAACCATCTAAGATATATTCTAAATGGCTTAAAAAAGACTTTAAGATTAAGGGATTGTCTTTTTGTCATAGTGGTTATCATAGGAAATCAAGGTACTTTATGATCATTTCTGGAATAAAATGTATTGACATATGGGGACTACTGACTACTGATTACTGTAGACGTGGTCAATGGACCTGAGAGAAATCATCTTGAAAATATTTATGAGGTTGAGGATCTTATATCTTTGGATATTAGACCTTGAGTCACTTTTAGGTGACTACATGATTCAGGTTGACTTATTGATGAATCCATAAACATTATAATGTTGCGTATTGGCTTCACTTGAATTAGGAGTTCTGTAATATTAATTTGGACTTTAATTTTCTTTGACAATTTGGAAATTATGTCACTATTCCAGAATTTCAGTTCCTGGAATTTTTATTAGATGAATAGAAGAGATACAAAGATCTGGAAGAAACAATGTCGCTCCTTTCCTCTTGCCGTTCTATTCTCGTTTGCATTACTGTACGTTTTTGGCATATTGGAGGCAGTGGACTGTGTCTAACAGGCATTAATCTACAGGCCTTGTTAATTTCTGGGCATGTGTTTTCAGCGTCTTGACTGCCAGGATCCAACATACTGGAGATAATTTGTCTTCCTTGCGTCTGGTTAGGGAGGGCTGGTTATTAGCGCTTCTATATTGTGGAAAAATTTTTTTTTAGTTTTCTAAAATGATTATTATTATTAGAAAAGCATTGTCACTGGAAATGATAGGTGGTAGTTGAGCTGACACGTGCTATGAACCATTGAGATAAACAATGATTTGCCTCATCGTAGGATATTAGAAGAGAGATTAAAAGAGTTATAGGATAGAATTGTTGAAGGTCTTCTAATGGGTCGTTGATGGTTCCATATACATCTCTTCTAAAACAGTTCTAATGGCTATCACTTGCTTCTGTGAAGGGTTAAAAGTTGTCACACATAGCTGAGCCGGACTCAGACCCTCTAACTGATGGCGAAGAAAACTTTTTCCTGTAGTTTAACACAATCAAGAAAGCACCTGGTTTGGTGTAGAAGTTAATTGTGCTGATTTTATTTTCCGGGTCGTCCTAATGTAGTCTGTGAACTTTGTAGTATCCATATTTTACTGTGCAGCCTTGACTTGTAAGCCCAGCAGTCTACAAAGTGCTCCAGGCATTTAAGGTTTTGTCTTTCCTGTGATATAGGAAACCACCAAGGTTTAGTTAAGTAGGAAACTGAATCCTGATGACGGAAGTAGTGAGAAAGCAAAGGGCCATGTCCAATCTATTAATCTAGTATTATTAGGCTCGGGGAGAGAATCTAGAAATGCATTAAAAAACTTATCCTTGACTAAATGGTGTCTATAGAAATTATATGATCTTTGCTGTGATAAAAGTTTTAAGAATTTCAACATATTGCTCTGGTTAATGTTAGAAAATTATGAAATTGTTATAACAGGAGGCAATTTTTTGGTCATATTCTGATAATATTTCGTAATATGATGGATCCAATCATATTATACTATTATACTTAGTGGTGATTCATATTTTTCACTTATATCCTGAATAATACTGTCTGAGAACAGGAGAAAATTTGTAAAAGATGTAGTATTCTGCTAACAGGCAAAGAGGGGAAAAATATGAAATTGGAATTCCTTAGCTTCCCTGAAAAACACATCCCAGTTCTTGGGTAATCGCTGGGAAAAATGGCATCCAAGCAGGGGCGGAACTACAGCAGTAAAAGCCATAGCAGCTGCTATGGGGCCCACAGTGTCCAACCTGACACAATTAATAATATAGAATTATTTATTATTAATATTATATAGGATGTACATCTGTATATACATATTATGCTGAGGGGGTTTGGGCAACCCATTTAGACGTCTGCTATGCGGCCCTGCCTCTCCTAGTTATGCCCCTGGATCCAAGATATAAAGGGTGACAAAAAATAATGAAGGTCTGGGTGCCAGACCAAAATGTGTTATGCAGTTCTTTGTAATGTATACTTGCCCACTGATTTATTCATTCATTTGTGATTCCTCTTGGTGACTATTAGTGGGGGGTCATGACAGTCCCTTATAGTCCCAATATTCATTGTTGTATATTATGGCTTCATGGTCTTGACCAACATCAACCAGTGCTTCATAGAACCTTATAATTGGTTACTAGTACCTTTAGACCTTAAATAGTTGTCCAGCAAGTTACTTCTTCTCAAAACATCCATCCTCAAAACATCCATCTTATATATAGGCCTTACCAACATTGCATGTGTTCTGAATAGGGAGCTACTGTCTAAGGCTACATTCACAAAACGTATGGGGGATGTATATATGGCCAATGTATATACGGCATATATACGTCCCCCATGCATTGCAATGGCCTCATGGCACCGTAAGGGAGCGCTACGGAACCGCACGTGTGGCACCGTACCGTTCCGTAGCCCGTAGAAAGATAGGACATGTCCTATCTTTCTACGGAATTCGGCACCGTGTGCTGTGTATTTCGATGGAGAGGGGTGAGCAGCGCTCTACCCCTCATCCTCTACTCCGGCACCAATGTATGCCCGCCATACTACGGTAAGCCAGGCATACATTGTGTGCATGTAGCCTAACACCATTTGCAATGGTTTGTTCCCTATCATTCCTTCTCTTAACATCATCTTGAAAGGAGATTCAAGAGGCTTCCAAAAACATAACATAATACGTCTCTGCTACGATTGGGTTTTGGCGGTTTTGTTACAATGTGTATAAAGGTTCAGAGTGTCTAGTTCCATAGAACCCCAATTTCATAGAAGTGAAGTGATCCATTAATACTACAATCCCCAGCTTTACTAGAAACAGCTTATAACTCAGAAACTTTAACAAAAGGGCAATTTTGAGATCTTCCATTTACAGGGTTCTCTTCAAGTAACTCTCTAATGTATTCTTGTAAGTTCACGAGAGGTGACCCTATACTTTAAGGAGCTTGGACATGCTGAATAGCGGCAAAAATCCCTAAAGAGCGGTTGATTGCTTTGCCGCTGATAATGGAAAGTTCTCCTGTTTTCAAGCTGTTTGTTCTACTTACTAAACTAACAGAATTTTTCTTCAAACCAAGGGAAATACAGCACTGGAGAAAGAAAGCGAGAGGGTGAAAAGTCGTAGTTGGCCAACAATTGTTCCTAATCCCTACAAAATGCTGCAGAAATTCAATTTATTCTTCCTCCCTCCAAGTGTTACCTAGGTCACTGGGCGATGGGAAAACCAAACTGGAAGTGGACTAGGCCTTATCTTTGTTTTGTGTCTAGATGCTTAACCTTAGACACCATAAGGCATCTTAAAGTGTGGTGGGAACTTGATGTAGAGCATTAGCCCCATGTCCTTTATTGCACTGGATTTATAATAGCCCCCCCACCCCCCGCCACCAAAGAAGAAATAGCTCTGTTTACATTATGGTGTTAAATGATCATTTAATTAACACCAGGAAAAACTTGTGAAATCCTCAGAAGCTTTTATTGTGGGTATCCTGGGAGTTTTAATATCCTCGTTGTCGGAAATTTCCTTTTATAGGGCTCACAAAAGGAATTTATGTACTCTGTGAAATAGCTAGGAGACGAGCGGCTTGGCTCCCTCTCTGATGTGTTATGTCAGCGCTCAATGAATTTTACATGTAGTGCGATTTAGGAATCTCTGTGCATTACAAGTCAGCTTTCTTCCGAGGCTTTATCCTGTGATTGTCATGTCTCTTACAGTCTCACTAATGCTTGTGTTTGTCAAAATATCTCCATGTGTTTGTAACCGCGACATGATCTGCCTTGGCATTAAAAACACTTTGTTTCCAATGTGAGCGAAATGATGGAAGGAACGAGGCTCTCAGATGAATAGCAAACAATTACACTCAAATATTCTACATATAAAAGTGTCACGAAAAGAAAGGCAGGGGCTATACTCTACTAACACCAGACTATCACACACTTCAAGTTCAAGTTCATATAGTTGTCGTAAATAAAAGTATTTTTTGTATCTTGAAGGATTTTTTCAGGAATATTTTTACTGATCAACTGTCATAAGTATGGAGCAGTCACTGCGCTCAACTGAGGGCTGCATTCACTTGAGATAAGGCGATCAATTGCACATCAGTAGGGATCCCACGCCAAGCATCTTGTTGATTTGGGGTCGGCGTGCTCAACTGAGGGCTCCTTCTACTTCCCATAAGGCAATCAATATCATAATAGCAAGGATCCCACTCCAAGAACATTGCTGATTTAGGGTTGGAAGCAGTCATTGCACTAAACTGAGAGCTGCTTATACTCGACTAGTCAAGTGTATTGGTCAAGTGACCTGTTTGCTCCTGAAAATAATAGGCCTGACTTGTCGTACCAATCAGTTACACATCAATGTATGGTGCTGTGCTTGTTACGGATTGTAGGGGTCACTTATGTATTTATGACTTATCCTCGGGAATTTACATACATAACTGCTAGATACAGGTCTTCTGTTCCCCTTCCCGTGGCTAGGTTGAATGGAGAGTGTTCCGCCGATGTGCACCAATAATAGCACAGTCAATACAGGCGGTCCACTACTTAAGAACACCCAACTTACAGACGACCCCTAGTTACAAACGGACCACTGGATGTTGATAATTTACTGTACTTTAGCCCTAGGCTATAATTAACAGCTATAACAGTTATCACAGGTGTCTGCAATTAAACTTTATTGTTAATCCTGGTTCTTATGGCAACCCAACATTTTTAAAATCCTATAGTCATAGAGACCCAAAAAATTTTGCCTGGAGCTACAATTATAAAGTGTACAAATCCGACTTACATACAAATTCAACTTAAGAACAAACCTACAGAACCTATCCTGTACATAACCAGGGGACGGCCTGTACTCTCATGTTATTATTGCTCCCATAGACGTGGCTGCTCATGCGAGGAAAGTTCTACATTCAGCTCTTTAAATTAGCTTTCAGTCTGTTAATAAAAATTTGAAAAAGTGTGAAAAAAAGAAGCATTGTTTCTGGGAACATAGTATCCATTTCAAATGTAAAACATTAGAAAAATTTTCTTCTTCTTTACCAGAAGGCTGGGAATACACATCATGTGTGCAAAGCTCAGGGCCCTCACTTGTTTATTCGTTAGTCTGGTAGTCATTGATGAAGTTTGGCCGTATTAGGAATGTCAGTATAATAATAGCCTGGGCTGTGATGCAAATTCATGTCAGCCTCGCCCTCCCGATTGATGTTCTCATTGTGGATCATATAACTCGGGGTCATGAGAAAACTTTAATCCTCCTTTGCCCTCTCAGTAATAATGTCTGTGATAATACAGATATATTTTATATGGCTTCAGTAGATGATGGAGAGAGCCAAGTTTAATATTCATGGCTTGGCAAGGCCTCGCAGCTGCCATGCCGAGGTCTTATATTCAGTGCACTGTGTGTGTGTAATGTTAATTACATGGAAAGATCGGACTCTATTGATGTGACTCAGGTGTAGAAACATTAAGTCTTATATGGTGTTAATCTGGTGTAAAGTGATAGGCACTTGATAGTCTTATTTAACAAGAGGTGTAAAGTGCCGGTTGTAAAATTAGCTTTTATTTCTGGGGGCCAAAGTTTAGACAACCTTCTAATACATGGCACGTATATGGCGTCAATGCTAATCTTTACAGACTGCACCTCCTTCCAGACACAAAAGCCGATTTCACCTCTGAAATGTGATCCCTTTGAAAACTATTACAACTGGGAAGGGATAACACCCTGATAATGGTTTCCCTTTGGATTAGAGTAGACTTTATCTAAATTTCTAGTATCTTAAAGAAGGATACATTTTTGGGCCATTTATTATGCCTGATAAAAGTGGTAAGAAGACATGATCTAAATGAGAGCATCTTCTAGTCTTATATCCTTAAAGGTAACCTACAATCATAAATCTACCTAATAAGGTAAATATGATGGTAGGATCCCATTGACCTTCCAAACCCTAATCTACCTTTAGCTAATCCTAGAATACTTTCTACATTAAACTACAATTTATCTTAAGGCCGGTAGTGGGAGCAAAGGCTACTCCAGGTGCCAGTAACTTCTGCGATCCCTCCCACATGCACGTCCCTGGCCTGCTGCTGCCCTGCTTCCACGTTCTCGAATCCTTTGGGTGCCACCTGTTTCTTGCACTTTGCATAGACTTAAGCTCGCATAGCCGCACCTCATCGATCACTAAGCTGGAGCCACTGTGCATGTGCAGAGCTCCGAAGGAGTCGAGGAGGTGGAAGCAGGGTGGTATCTTGTCAGGGATGGGCAGGTGGGAAGGACTGTAAAGGCTACTGGGCCATGGGTCGCTGCCCAAACAGGCTATTCCATGCATCAGTTGTCTCTGCCAGAAATTACCATATTAGTTAGATAAACCGTAGAGTCATGTAGAAAGTATAGTAGGATTATCTAAAGATGGATAAGGGTTTAGAAGGTCATTGGGAACCTACCATCAGATCTGCCTTAATATGTAGATTTCTGATGGTAGGTTTCCTTTTAAGAACTAAGGGGACTGCCTCACCACTGGTCACAACATACACTTCATACAGCAGTTTCAGCCAACACCCATTCCACCCAATGTAACCATACACATAAACACTCAAATGAATAAGTAGAGGAGAGTAAGCATCTACAAGGCACTTCTGTTGCCAGATAATTAAACTTGAGAAGAAAAGGATGGAAGTTCTTGAAATCCAACAATCACAATCTCCCTTTCCCCATTGTTGCCATTCGGGATTAGTCAGGATGTTGCAATATACATTACATAGTTGGCAGGTCCAATCAAAATTGATGGGTTCATCAGACATTAATTTATATGGTCAACTTTATTCAGTGCTTAAATGCTCCTCTAAGGTCTTCCTCCTGTTTTTGGTCCAGAGAAGTGCAATGATACGTCAAATATTAAGCTAGTTGGGTTGTATGGCTCATGCATGTGCCAGAACCATTTATGGTGTAAGCTATTTCAAAAACTTGCCAAACACTTTGCCGACTAAAGTATACAATATGTAATTGTTGTACAGTGATAGAAGTGATTTGGTAGCAGTCACATCAGGTTTGATGCCTTTGCCGCAGAAGAAGACGCCATTGTTAGAATTAATGGCAACATTGTATGTGAAGAACCTAAATACAGAAATCACAATGGAGCCAGAAGCTTCAAGTTACTCCTGTTGTGACATCTACATCATTAGGAAATTGCAACATCCTTATAGATCTGAGGGCATATAGTTGTGCAGACATGTTGAAGAACAGATGCACCTTGGTGACTCATCACGGTGACAATGTTCCTTAGAGATGTAGTGGTGACCATATCAATTGTCACCACAAAAAACAGAGACCGATAATTCATCAGTAGACTCGCACATTTTATCATTTCTTCATCAAATTCGAAATAAAGTCTTATAATTTTGATTTTGAATGGGAATTTCAAAATTCTAAAAGGTTGTTCCGTCATTTACAAGAATGTGAAGGAACACTTCTGTGACACGGCTTTTACATCATGGTAGTTTCTTGTATCAGCCGGTAAATGTCAGATGCTAAAGAAGCATTGCTAAGACAAGTGGCCCTATGACTGAATTATCTCAGCCCAAGCGTCAGGCCATGATGGCCATTATGTGCCTAATGTTCTATTGATGAGCTGTAGAGTAGGGTGATGTTCACTGCAGGGCCAGGGCAGCAGGCAATGATTTGTACTACACCACTAATTAAATCAGCTCACACGTATAATGCCTTTTCCTATACATTGAGTGGTAAGTGAATGTTCCACCGGAGAGAGTCAGTGATCTTCTCAAATGGGAAATGACTCCATGGCTTGTGAGATAATGGAGAATGTGTACTTGGAGATTCCTCATTGTTAGAGGCACAATGTATAATTTATAATCTGTCATCTGATGATTTACAATTCATTTCCAGTTATCAACTCCCCATCAAAACTCGGTAATACATTCGGAAAATTCTCCCGAGATTTGACTACGACTTCACTGTGAGAATAGAAAATTGCTAATAGCTAAATAATGCATCTTAAGGATGACGAGTGTCTTTTTAGACAAAGTTTTAACCAGCAGAAATGATTAATCGGCCTTAATTTAAAAAAAAAAAAATTGGGGAAAATTGCAGTTTTTGAAAAATTATATTTAAACAGAATTCCATGTTTTTGTGACCGCAGCACATTTATTGATGGCTACTTTGTTTACTTTGGACAAATCCTTTATGATGCAATGGAGTCTTAAAACATAAGTTGACCACAATGCCTGCCCCTGCTGGGACCCCCAATTATCAAATGTGATATGTGAGGTGGTCTGGCAGAAGTAGCTAAATTCTTCTACAGCACCCCCAGAGGACAAATGAGAAAGTGCATTACCTTGATGAAAAGTGTAATGAGGTGTTGGCTCCTCCAGAAGGTCTTTTTAGTTGTTCTGTGCTACTTCTAGTGATAATCACAAATGAGATTACGATTGTTGATGAGCATACCCATTAAAATTGTAAACCACACTCTGCTTGAGGCAGTGATTGACAGTTTGCTCAGCTCAGTTGGTTCCTTTGTTTAAGCTGAGTGTATGTTCTGTGGAAAACGGGTGATTACATCTTATATTGGAGCTGGGTGTGTGTATCAGGTGTAGGTTTGAGTGATGGCTGGACCAATCAGTGGCTGGGCAGGCATCCAGATACTTCACATACACCGACTCCTCAATTCCATCTAATGCTGGTTTTACTGGTCTCCTCATTCTTGTTGTTCTACTTATGTTGCACTATTACTGTGTACTCTGTGACCCTTGTTATGTTTTTGACTATTCTTTGCCTCACAATTTTGTACCTTGCTGCAATCTGGGTTTTTGACCCAGTTCTTCTTACTTCACTTGTGTATGTCTATCAATCTTTGGAAACATTGACCAGTTGCCACCCCAGAGGTTGTAGGTTAGTTCAGGGCCTACACTTTTTCTCCTTCATTAAAGGGTGTATCAGTTTTAATATTTAGCCCCTCTTCACGAGGCCTAATGCTGCACATCCTCTGACTTTTTCTATATTAGGAGGGCATCCTGTTTTCAGCCAACCTTTAGGGCAGTTTGGGTATCCCATAGGAGTCAATCTCATTCTTGTGCTCCATTGACTTCCTTGCGATTTTTGCAATCCTAAAGTCCTGCTGGTTTGAAGCAGGTCAATGGGACCTGTGGAGTTTCCCTTCATATCAGCAGAACTTCAGGCTTTCAGAAGTCACATGGAAATCAATGTAGAAACTGTAAATCCCCTACCCTGTGTAATAATCCCCATATGTCTTGACCTGTAAAAATCTGTTCCAGTGGTGTAAGTACTAATTTAACTTAATAGTCACAGAAGTATAAAAAAAATCCCTGTGGGCCATTGGTAGGAAATTACATTTGACACCTGTGAATGTACAGAGTAAATTATTTGAACACAAGTAATATCAGGAGAATCTCTGGACCCCTTATTAAAGGCATGGTCTGGAGGCACAGGTTCTACACCTACTGACCTGACACCTAATTAAAGCGGAGAGGTGATAATTATATAGGTGTCCTGGCCACTGGTGACCTCCTAGTGAAGGACATTGCAGATAATATCATGCAAATTCCAAAGATTCCTTCACTGACTGTAATTGGATCCACAGCTGGAAGTGTGAATCTTCTATTGACTCCTGTGCGCTACAATGGTCGGAGTGAATACCTGTGCAGTCTTCCTGCTTGCTCGGTCATTGAATATCTATAGTTGCACTTAAATAATAGCTTTGGCTTGTCTGTCTGTAAGGTCTATTGGTGTGATGAAAGATACTGGGTATAAATCTTTAGGGTCAATGTTTACTACGCAGAATTTTTTATAAAGCACCTTCCTGTGAGAAATTAGGAAAAAGGATGACTGGCAATTGTCCTTTCTCAAAGGAAAAAAAAAAAAAACCTTTCCTACTAAAACAGGAGAAAAAATCCATGTCATGCTTGTTTCCTAGCTATACAGTATCAGTATACAAATTAGCTCTCCCCAATGTCACCAATGGTTAGCTGCACTGTAAGTTAATGTCTAGCTTGTTTAAAAAAATAAATAAATAAATAAAAACACAACAGAGGCACCATTTAGATTCCTAGTATTTTTCCAGACTATTTAGGGGTTTTTCCTATGCACTGGGTAGAAAATGGGTGTCAACTTTTGAGACCTGCAACAATCATGTGAGCCGTTAGACCATCGGGCTCTTAATCTCTATGGTATGGTATGTATGTGTATATTAAGGCTACATTCACACCATGTTTTATGGATACGTATACATAGATTTATACTGGCAGACTGAAGCATCCTTTTTGCCTCCATTTGCACAGTATACAGTATGTCGCATTCTAGAGGAAACATGGGATGGAAAGGCAAGGCCAGCTACAACTATCCATTCTGATTTCTCCTGCTGGGCTACACAAATGCTCCGTGGAGGCCATAATAGTTTATGGGGAACGGATGCAGCAGTAATACAGTACATCCATCCCCAACCTCTGCTGAGCATAAGTTCTGTAAGGTCCCCAGTGATGTAACTTTCCATCACTGTGAAAACACCCTGAGGGTCAAATAATGGAACCAGATGCTGTAAACCACATTATGAGCATACAGTTTGATACACCCTAGACACATCATAAATCATCTAAATTGCCTAAATTGGTCATACATTGACATTACAGGGTAGCATTCTTTAGCTCGCAGTAGGGTGAGAGTTTGCAGTGAGGAGAGCTTGTATCTTCTGGGATTCACACCATTAAAACTGACTGTTACTAACAATGCATTTGTGTTCCCTATCCTGTGTTTTTTTTCTGTTTCTATACTATTTTGGGCATCATGGTCATGTCTACCCTACAACCAAATGGCCTGGTCTTGTTGGCCAAGAAAAAAAACATCTAGCTACAACTCTTTTAGTGGAATCAGCCACCTGGTCTCTCTCTGGCCATTAGGCTTCCTAGTTGTCTTTTGCTGGTCTTCCTCATGGTATGTCCCTAAATTAGGAGGACTGAAAAAAAATTACAAAAAACATATTTAAGAGGTTTTGTTAGGCCCAGTAGACTGTAATAGACTGTAAAGGAAAGGGGGAGAAAAATCTGACATATTTATTATATATGTAATTTAATTTTTTTTTTTTTTCATTTGGCGTCAATGAGATCTTTTCACAGTAGGTCGGAAAGCCTCATCTATTTACTGTAAACCTTTAGATAGATCCTTTTATTCACATGGCTCAGCAAGACGTCAATCTAATTCATGCAGAATGGCGACCGTCTTTGCAAAGCCCTTCCCTATGCATTTCACAAATGACATACAGTATAAGCCGTTACATCTATTATGTCCTTTGATGATGATATATAGATATTGTTTGCAAGAAGTCCAGCTTAAGAAAAAGCTGGCTATTGATATGCCATAAATATCATCTGCATAATTAATGAATATGGAGAGCAGTACGAGACGGGGTTAGGGCACTTGGGAATTTCCTAAGAGACTCGGCCACAATAGACAGCGTGATAATGACTTCATGATGATGCTTGTCTGCTGTTGTGGGTCTAGCGAGATGTAAGTGCCAACACCCCGGTGTCCGCTGTCAGAGCACAACTAGCAGGAAGGAATTTGGCAGCGTTGATGCTTTCATGTGGACCTATTGCAATGGCAGACACACAGATAACTGCTTCCTCCGTGGAAACATCAACACATAGCCAGCGGTTCCACATCAGATTAAAAATGAATGGGAGAAGCGCTAGAATAATAAGATAAAAAGAGAAGGGAAACACAAAGTGTGATTAGAAGGGACTCGGATCTGGCACCAAGATGCCAGCTAATCCATGGCTATTGTTGACGAAGAAGATGTCTCGTCTCGAGCAGTCCCCCGGCTTTGTTGGGTAGACAGCTGCCAGATCTGGACAGCTATATTATGATCCATTTTTATGTGCAGCGTTGGTGTCCAATAACTCCAGATAATAACCATCACTTTGTCCGTTTCCTGAATAAGTGTGACATTACGCGTTCAGAGGATTCGGCGTCGTGTTTGTTTATACCATTTCTTTGATATGTACACTGCCTTTCATCTCGTCCTGTTAGTGTAAACTGATAGAGGTTGCTCCACGGTAAAAGGCTTTATGATAAAACCCTACATCACTCCGCTATTGTAGCCGCTCCAGCCCGCAGAGAAAGTCAAATTATGCAGAGAGCCCTGTGGGTCTGTCTGATGATTGAACCACTTTCAACCTTACGGGAGAGAGTATTGTGGGTTTTAGGCCTTTAAATCTGCTAGCAAGATGTTTAGGAGTTTCAGGAGGAACAAATGTTACTGCGGTTTTCTCTTTCTAAAATTTATTTTGCATTTTTTAAAAATTCTGAATTAATTCTTTTTGCAGGTTTGTCACCGTTACGCAACATAAAAGCTTGTATACAATGATGATGTCATATTTATGCAACTCAGCATCCAGTATACAATGATGATGGCATAGCTACGCGACGCAAAATCTAGGATACAATGATGTCATAATTGTGCGACACAAGATGTAGTATACAATAATGATGTCATAAATATGCAACATAAAGGCTAGTATACAATGGTGATGTCATAGCTACGCAACACAATAATGGGTGCATGTAAGTGCTTGATCTTGCGACACATTTCGTTTTTTAAATTGCACGTTTTTTCCGAATCCATCGGATTGTCCGACGGCCACCCCCCGAACACACTTTCTGACGCGTGAAAGCCGGCGCCAAAATTTTGGTGCAAAATGAAAAAATTCGGGAAACCCAATGAAAGTGCGTCCGCGGAGCCCTTAGTAAATGAGCCCCAATATCTAGTATATAATGATAGTTTCATAATTATACAATATAACGTTCATAATACAATGTTGATGTCATAATTATGCAATGCAAGATGTAGTATACAATGATGGTGCCATAAATATGCAATATAATGTTAAGTATACAATGATGATGTCATAATTATGAAACATAAGTCTGCAGTGATGACGTCATAGATATGCTACACAACATCTAGTATACAATGCTGATGTCATATATGCAACATAATGGTCATAATTGCGCAAAAGAACATAGAGTATGATGTCATTATGCAACAGAATAGTCCACAATGATTTCATAATCATGCAATAAATGTCTAGCCTACAATGATGATGTCATAGTTATGTGACTTTATATCCAGCATTCAGTTATATACAAGGTTATAATTGATGACGTCACAATTATGCAGCATGATGTACTATATAATGATGGTGTCATATTTATGGTTTTCAAATTTTGAAGTCATAATTATGCACCCAAATTCCTAGTGTACAATGATGATGTCATATGCTAAATAAGCATATATTATTATAAAATACATATCACGGGTAATCTGGATAATGACAAATCAACACTGGTTCTTCTTTAATTCTCGCTGTGGATTTCCCAGAAACGTGTGCTTCTTCCCCACGTCCACTTTATCAAAAGCTGCCGAGATATCTACAGGAAACTTACAAACCAGAAAGAAGTCTACCATAGCGCTATATGACATGGTGTTGAGAGAGGTTCCTGTATTCAGACCATCAACGTCTAATGCTGACAGACACAACGCTTAGGATGTTTCAAGTCCTTTCTCAAAATAAGACTTTTCCCATTGTCTGTCTTAAGAAGGGATGGGCAAACAACCTAAGCCAAACTAAGCCTTAAATAGACAGAGATATAGCAATAAAGAGCAAAATACTAGAGGCAATGCTGAAATAATATCTTATCGGAAGGGGCGTAATACTCTTCTCCTGTCATTTTTCAATGTGCACACATTCAGATTTCTCTACCGGTAAATATCCCATCCCTTATCATTTTTGGAAAAATGTGGAAAAGATGGACATTGGACATTAGTTGTCATTTGTTATGCACTAATCTACTGTTTGATGTATGTCCATTCAAATTGGTAACCTGACCAGTCATTGTCAACCCCCTCCCTCCCCCACCATGTCTTTACTCGAAAACCACCATGTCTTTACTCGATTGACCAAGTATATTATGTGTATATAGGCACCTTGTCTCTCCCCCAAACAGAGATTGTCAAAATGTGAAAGATTGAGAATGTTGAATGTTAAGATGTCCAATACTATTGTTCTCTGGAGATATAGGTCACCATTAGGCGCCTGGTACATGCATACTTGGCCAAACCAATTAAAATTGTATAGGTACCTTAAAGGCATATTTATATAGATCACTTATCAATAGGACAGTCTGGACCCCAACCAATTGGTTCTATCTGCCTACATTTGCAAAGTCAACAATCAACACAAAGCATGTAAATGTTCAATTGAGTAGGAGTTGAGCTGTAGTAACACAGGTTGGCCACAACACAAGGCTGCCAAATCCATTCTCTGTGTTGATTCCTGTATTGGAGGCAACCGGATTGACCAGATTATTGGTGGTCAGCTTCCATGTGTCTCTGTAGCCTCTGTACTCCACATCCCCACCACTCTACGGCCATCGTTTCTCCTTTTCATATATATATATATATATATATATATATATATATATATATATATACATTAAATAGGAATTAATAGAATATTCTCAAATCTGCAGCCAAAGCAATACGTGCAGGATTTTGGGGCTATTGTCCTGGGCATATACTGATGTAATGGTCTTGTGAAGCAGCCACTGTTGAGTAGACGCGTACAAGCGTGCTGTGAACCCAGATGAACTGTATAGCCACATTTAATTGCCTCGCTGTCTTTTGTCCTCCCATAGGCAAGGACAATAGCTTGGTAAAAAATGTATGAAACGCGCTGTTTCTCTTTGTAGAAAGTTTTCGTCTTGCCCGCGAAGAACCTCCAAAGGAAACTGTACAATAATTGTATTTAAGAGGAAATCAAGGTAGAACTGTGTGTTCATGTATCAATGTCATCGCGGCCGGCTCGTTCTTAACTGGAGAAATCGCAATCATTGCAGCTTAAAAGACAATTACAGGAAACAAGTCTGTAGTCAGCACATGGCTCCTGTATGCTTTACTATTACGGGTCCGGCGCTCGACTGTTTCTAATCGATTTTCTTCCCCCTAAGGTACAAAAGGATAAAGTAACTTGGTTACACTGAAATGAAACCAACACTGATGTTCGGGGTTTTTGGATGTGGCTCATCTCCCTGAAAGGATGTGACATTAGCACTCAGCCGTCACCTTCATTTACAATAGAGGTGTCCAGAATGGCTGTCTAGAACTACAAGTCACAGGACATGATGATAAGCAGTCAAAGGATCTACAGATTGTACTTAGTATCTCACTGCCACTGGGGAAATAAGGTCCCAAATTGGGAGATTTCATTGTGCAGTCAAGTATTGATAAACAGTATAATAAAAATCCTTGGGTTGTCCTCTTCTGTCGATTTTGATACAACTGCTATTGAACTCTCTCCATTTCTTCATCTGTTGATGACCAAGATGGCTGACGTTACAGATGTCTGAGGGATAGTTGCCCTACTGACTTAGGCACTTAAGTTACGGTTTATGATTAAGTAGCTAAACAGCAACTTGTATGTTAGTTTCCAAACATGGCTTTAGGGTAGGTTGGAAGGCCATAGTCGGATTAATGTTGACAAAAGATACTAATTTTGGTAAGATTGATGTGCTATTGTTTGTGAATGTAAGCTGCCCACAATCTCTCTCATGATGGGGCATGGATGGCCTTCTGGAGAAGTATCACATCTTATGGGAATAAAACTTTTTGTAAGTAGTTTTTCTTGATCCAATAAGTTACTCTGATCACCATGTTACGGGTCAGGAAGAATTTTTTTCCCTGCTTTGGGCCATTTGGCATCAGCCTTGCAGGGTTTTTGCCTACTTCTGGAATAACATGATATAATTTTATCGGTTGGACTTGATAGACTGATGTCGTTTTCTAACCATTTAGTATGATTCTATGGTAGACTTCCAGCTAAACCCAAAAGAGAATGAGGAAACAAAAGTTATTAGGAAACAACTTGCTCTCTTCTTTTTATAGAAAACCTATGTTAGTTCCGTCTAGATGAAAGCTACCTGAAGTGTATGGTCATTATATAATATAGACACCAGTGTACAATGCAGAAGCCATGCTATAGCCCTGGCACCACCTATAAGATACTTACAGCTATCTCCTTCGACAAACCATTGACATGCCCGATCAGCATTTCTATTCAGAGCGGGAGACACCGAGCTGAACTGTCACCATAGATTCATTGTCAGCAGATCCCACTGAACTCCATTCACAAGAATTTAATGTCTATGTTTAAAAATGGAGACAAACTCTCTATGACAACTAATTTTACATCTCCTTTAAAATAGATCCTCTCTACTCTGCTAATACTCCTGGTTCTACATGCTTGTATATTCAAATACAATAATCCTTCATTTGCCTTTTCTTATTCCAACAAGAATTGTTTGAATACATTGGCAACTCATTGATATGGGTTGGGGGGTGTCTCCGGACACTTTCAAATTGTCCATCAGTACTTGCTGTGCCTTAAAGGGGTTGGCCACTTTGCCTCATGTTTTTTTGTAATGCATGTAAGTGTAGGGGGGCAGGATATGAGGTAATTTACAAATGTACATCTAATAATAGTTCTGCTCCACTTTCCTGATATGTGAAATGAAGCCTCCTGTATTTTACCTCATCAGCCAGATATTCCTGACAATAAGTGATCTCTAACTGGTGATTGGTCATGGACAGTTAGAGATCACATGACCCTCCATCTGCAGCCATATTATGGACATCAATGTCTACCTAATGAGGAAAAAAGACAGGAGGCTTCACTTTACATATCACAAAAGTGGGGCAGAACTATTAATACATGTATATTGGTAAATTACCTAATATTCTGCACCCATACACTTACAGACATTAAAAAAACATGAGGCAAAGTGGACAACCCCTTTAACATGTAGTGACACACACCCCTTTTAAAAAGGAAGTGACATCAATTAATTGTGCCTTAATATGCCGTGACAGACCCCTTTCATAAAGGAAATTAAATAAATCAGTTGTACCAGAACAAGTAGTGACATGTCCTTATAATAAAGGAAATGACATCACTTACTACTTGTTCTGGCACAACTAAGTGATGTAAATATGAAAGGGGTGTGTCACCACATGTTATGGCACAACTGACACACCCCTTTTCATGAAGATAATTACATTACTCCGTTGTGCTTTGACATGTAGGGACACACCCCTTTTATAAAGGAAATTATATTCCTCCGTTGTGCCATAACATTCAGTCTCATCCCTTTCATAAAGGAAATGACATTACTGCATTGTGCCATTGTGCCATAAGCTGCAGAGACACGCCCCTTTCATCAAGGAAATGACATCACTGCATTGTGCCATAAGCTGCAGAGACACGCCCCTTTCATAAAGGAAATGACATCACTGCATTGTGCCATAAGCTGCAGAGACACGCCCCTTTCATAAAGGAAATAGTGAGTCATTTCCTCTAGAAAGGGATGAGTCTCTGAATGTTATGAAGAGGAAGGAAAGACAGCAATCCAAAACCTGCACGTGAGTTCATATAGTTTGGTGTCGCAGCCAGAGGTTCTGGTACATGAACCTGTAGTCCAGGACATCGATGGAGGAAGCCACAGCACGCAGGAAATCCAAAGTAAAGGCTTTATTTACATAGAAGGCATAAAATTTGCGACGTTTCGATTCGCAATGAATCTTTCTCAAGCTTGAGGCTTGAGAAAGATTCATTGCGAATCGAAACGTCACGAATTTTATGCCTTCTATGTAAATAAAGCCTTTATACTTTGGATTTCCTGGCGTGCTGTGGCTCCTCCATCGATTCTCTGAATGTTATGGCACAACGAGGAATGTATTCCTTTATAAAAGGGGTGTCCCTACATGTCACGGCACAACAGGAAGTATGTAATTATCTTCATGAAAAGGGGTGTTTCAGTTGTGCCATAAATGTGGTGACACGCCCTTTCATAAAGGAAATTACATCACTTAGTTGTGCCAGAACAAGTAGTACGTGATGTATTTAATCCTTTATATATAAGACCTGTCACACTTGTTCTGGTAAAACAACTGATTTATTAATTCCTTTATGAAAGGGGTCTGTCACGGCATATTAAGGCACATTTATTGAGCACCTTCCTTTAAAAGGGTGTGTGTCACTACATGTTAAAGGGGTTGTCCACTTTGCCTCATGTTTTTTAATGTCTGTAAGTGTATGGGTGCAGAATATTAGGTAATTTAACCAATATCATGTATTATAGTTCTGCCCCCTTTCTGATATGTAAAGTGAAGCCTCCTGTCTTTTTTCCTCATTAGTAGACATTGATGTCCATAATAGGCTGCAGATGGAGGGTCATGTGATCTCTAACTGTCCATGACCAATCACAGTTAGAGATCACTTATTGTCAGGAATATCTGGCTGATGAGGTAAAATACAGGAGGCTTCATTTCACATAAGGAAAGTGGAGCAGAACTATTATTAGATGTACTTTGTAAATTACCTCATATCCTCCCCCCTACACTACACGCATTACAAAAAATGAGGCAAAGGGCCAAGCCCTTTAAGGCACAGCAAGTAACTGTGGACAATTTAAATTGTCCGGAGAACACCCCACACCCATATCAATGAGTTGCCAATGTATTCAAACAATTCTTGTGGAAGAGAAAAGGCAAATAAGGATTATTATATTTGAATATACAAGCATGTAGAACCAGGAGTATAGCAGAGTAGATAGGATCTATTTAAAGGAGATGTAAAATTAGTTGTCAGAGAGAGTTTGTCTCCATTTTTTAACATAGACATTAAATTGAATGGAGTTCGGTGGGATCTGCTGACAATGAATCTTAGTGACAGTTCAGCTCGGTGTCTCCCGCTCTGAATAGAATGCTGATCGGCATGTAAATGGTTTTGTCAGGATAGCTGTAAGTATCTTATAGTGGTTCCAGGACTACAGCATGGCTTCTACATTGTACACTGGTGTCTATGTTATTAATGGCCATACACTTCAGAGCTTTCATCTAGACGGAACTAACATAGGTTTTTCTATAAAGAGAAGAGAGCAAGTTGTTTCCTAATAACTTTTGGTTTCTCTCATTCTCTTTGGGTCTAGCTGGAAGTCACCATAGAATCATACTAATTGTTAGAAAACGACATCAGTCCATCAAGTCCAACCGATAAATTATATCATGTTATTCCAGAAGTAGCAAAAACCCTGCAAGGCTGATGCCAATGGCCCAAACAGGAAAAAAAATTCTTCCTGACCCGTACATGGGTGATCAGAGTAACTTATTGGATCAAGAAAAACTACTTACAAAAATTTTATTCCCATAAGATGTGATACTCTCCAGAAGGCATCCATGCCCATGAGAGAGATTGGGGCAGCTTACATCACAAAATAGCACATCAATCTTACCAAAATTAGCATCTTGTCAACATTAATCTGACTATGGCCACCTAACTACCCAACTTTCCCTACAGCCATGTTTGCAAACTAACATATAAGTTGATGTTTAGCTACTTAACATAAACCGTAACTTAAGTGCCTAAGTCAAGTAGGGCAATATCCCCTCAGACACGGTTCGCCCGCCATCTTGGTCATCAACAGATGAAGAAATGAGAGAGTTCCAATAGCAGTGTGTATCAAAATCGACAGAAGAGACAACCCAAGGATTTTATTATACTGTTTATCAATACTACTTACTGCACAATGAAATCTCCCAATTGGGACCTTATTTCCCCAGTGGCATGAGATACTAAGTACAATCTGTAGATCCTATGACTGCCCTTATCATCATATCTGTGACTTGTAGTTTCTAGACAGCCATCTGGACACCTCTATTGTAAATGAAGGTACGGCTGAGTGCTAATGTCACATCCTTTCAGGGAGATGACCACATCCAAAACATCCGAACATCAGGTTGGTTTCATTCATTGGAACCAAGTACTACTTTATCCTTTGTACCTTAGGGAAGAAAATCGATTAGAAACGGTCGAGCCGCCGGACCCGTAAGTTAAAGCATACCAGGAGCCATGTGCTACTACAGATTGTTTCCTGTAATTGTCTTTTAAACTTGCAATGATTGCGATTTCTCCAGAAAGAACGAGCCGGGCCGCCGATACATTGATACATGAACACATAGTTCTACCTTAATTTCCTCTTAAATACAATATTGTACAGTTTCTTTGGGAGTTCTTCGCCGGCAGACGAAACTTCTACAAAGAGAAACACGCGTTCATACATTTTTTACCAAGCTATTGTCCTTGCCTATGGGAGGACAAAAGACAGCGAGGCAATTAATGTGGCCTATACAGTTCATCTGGTTCACGAGCACCTTGTATGCGTCTACTCGCAACTTGGCTGCCTTCACAAAACCATTACATTATATGCCCAGGACAATGCCCCAAATCCTGCACGTAGTGCTTTGGCTGCCAGATTTGAGAATATTCTAATTGTCCTATTTAATGTATTATATATGAAAGGAGAAAGGGTGGCCGTAGATGTGGTGGGGTGTGGAGTACAGAGGCTACAGAGACACATGGAAGCTGACCAACCAATAATCTGTTCAATCGGTTGCCTCCAATACCGGAATCACACACGAGAATGATTTGGCAGCCTTGTGTTGTGGCCAACTGTGTTACTACAGCTCACTCCTACTCAATTGAACATTTCACTGCTTTGTGTTGATGTTGACTTTGCAAATGTAGGCAGAATAGAACCAATTGGTTGGGGTCGACAATGTCCTATTGTAAGTGATCTATACTAAATATCCTTTAAGGAACCTATACAATTTTAATTGTTTGGCCAAGTATGCAGGTACCGCGCCTACTGGTGACCTATATCTCCAGAGACAATAGTATTGGACTCTTAACATTCAACATTCTCAATCTTTCACCATTTGACATCTCTGTTGGGGGAGGGACAAGTTGCCTATATACACATAATATACTTGGTCATCGAGTAATCGGTGGTGGTTTTGGACAACCTTCTTATTATACCGAGGTACAGGGGGATTTTTGCCATGACTGTCAGTTTACCAATTTGAATGGAAATACATCAGACAGTAGTATTAGTTGCATAAAAAATGACAACTATGTCTATTTATCCATCTTTTCCACATTTTCCAAAAGATGCCAGGATGGGATATTTAACCGGTAGGAAATCTGAATGTGTGCCATTGAAAAATGACAGGAGAAGAGTATTACCCCCCTTCCGATAAGATATTATTCAGCATTGCCTCTAGTATTTTGCTCTTTATTGCTATATCTCTGTCTATTAAGGCTTATTTGGCTTAGGGTTTTTGCCCACCCTTCTTAAGACAGACAAGGGGAAAAGTCTTATTTTGAGAAAGGACTTGAAACATCCTAAGCGTTGTGGTCTGTCAGCATTAGACGTTGATGGTCTGAATACAGACCTCTCTCACACCATGTCATATAGCGCTATGGTAGACTTCTTTCTGGTTTGTAAGTTTCCTGTAGATATCTCGGCAGCTTTTGATAAAGTGGACGGGGGAAAGCACACGTTTCTGGGAATCACAGCGAGAATCAAAGAAGAACCAGTGTTTGATTTGTCATTATCCAGATTACCCTGATATGTATTTTATAATAATATATGCTTATTTAGCATATACATCATCATTGTACACTAGGAATTTGGGTGCATAATTATCCTTTCAAAATTTGAAAACCATAAATATGTGACACCATCATTATAGTACATCATGCGCATCAATCGAGACGTCATCAATTAAACTTGTATATAACTGATATCTGATATAAAGTCACATAACTATGACATCATCATTGTAGGGCTAGACATTTATTGCATGATTGAAATCATTGTGGACTATTCTGTTGTCATAATGACATCATCATCTATGTTCTTTTGCGCAATTATGACCATTATGTGCAATATGACATCAGCTTGTTACTAGTGTTGTGTAGCATATCATGACGTCATCACTGCAGACTATGTTTCATAATTATGACATCATCATGTAATCTTAACATTATATGGCATATTTAGGACACCTCATTGTATACTACTCTTGCATTGCATAAATTATGACATCAACATTGTATTTACAACGTTATATGTATAATATGAAACTCTACATTATATACTAGATATTGGGGCTCATTTACTAAGGCTCCGCGGACGCACTTTCATTGGGTTTCCCGAAATTTTTTTCATTTTGCAACCAAAATTTTGGCGCCGGTTTCACGCGTCAGAAAGTGTGTGGTGTGTGGGGGGGGGGGGGGTTGCCATCGGACAATCCGATGGATTCGGAAAACGTGCAATTAAAAAACAAAGGTGTGCGCAAGATCAAGCACTTACATGCAACCCATTATTGTGTTGCGTAGCTATGACATCACCATTGTATACTAGCCTTTATGTTGCATATTTTACATCATTATTGTATACTACATCTTCTTGTGTCGCACAATTATGACATCATTGTATCCTAGATTTTGCATCGCGTAGCTATGCCATCATCATTGTATTTGGATGCTGATTTGCATAAATATGACATCATCATTGTATACAAGCTTTTATGTTGCGTAACGGTGACAACCTGCAAAAAAGATTATTCAGAATTTCTCACAAAATGCAAAATACATTTAGAAAAGAAAACCGCAGTAACATTTGTTCCTCCGAAACTTCAAACTCTTGCTACAGATTTAAAGGCCTAAAACACAACAATACTCTCTCCCGTAAGGTGAAAGTGGTTCACTCATCAGACAGACCACAGGGCTCTCTGCATAATTTGACTTTCTCTGCAGGCTGGAGCGGCTACAATAGCGGAGTGATGCAGGGTTTATCATAAAGCCTTTTACCGTGGAGCAACCTCTATCAGTTTACACTAACAGGACGAGATGAAGGCAGTGTACATATCAAAGAAACGGTTAAACAAAACACGACCCCTCCTCTGAACGCGTAATGTCACACTTATTCAGGAACGGACAAAGTGAATGGTTATTATCTGGCGTTATTGGACACAAAGCTGCACAAAAATTGTATCATAATATAGCTGTCCAGATCTGGCGGCTGTCTACCCACAAACCGGGGACCTGCTCGAGACGAGCACTCTTCTTCCGTCAACAATAGCCACGGATTAGCTGGCATCTTTGGTGCCAGATCCGAGTCCCTTCTAATCACCACTTTGTGTTTCTCTCTCTTTTTATTTATTATTCTAGCGCTCTCCATTCATTTTTAATCTGATGTGGAACCGCTGGCTATGTGTTATGTTTCCACGGAGGAAGCAGTTCTGTGTGTCTGCCATTGCAATAGTCCACATGAAAGCATCAACGCTGCCAATTCCTTCCTGCTAGTTGTGCTCTGACAGCGGACACCGGGGTGTTGGCACTTACATCTCGCTAGACCACACAGCAACAAGCCATCAGAATGAAGTCATTAACACCTGTCTATTGTGGCCGAGTCTCTTAGGAAATTCCAAGTGCCCTAACCCCGTCTCGATGCTCTCCATATTCATTATTATGCAGATGATATTTATGGCATATCCAATAGTCAGCTCTTCTTCTTAAGCTGGACTCCTTGCAAACACATATCTATATATCACATCATCAAAGGACATAATAGATGTACGGCTTATACTGTTCTTTGTGTGAAATGCATAGGGAAGGGCTTTGTAGACGGTCGCCATTCTGCATGATTAGATTGACGTCTTTCTAGCCATATGAATAAAAGGTTTACAGTAATAGATGAGGCTTTCTACCACTGTGAAAAGATCTCATTGAAGACAAATGAAAAAAATAAAATAAAAAAATACTTATATATAAAAATATGTCATATGTTTCTCTCCCCCTTCCTTTACACCTCTACGTGGCCAACAAACCTCTTAAGCTCATGGCTATTGGGTTTTTAGAAAATATAAGTTTTTTGTAATTTTTTTTTTCAGTCTCATTTTAGTCCCCCTAATTTAGGGACATACCATAAGGAAGACCAGCATAAGACCACTAGGAGCCTAATGGCCAGAGAGAGACCAGGTGGCTGATTCCACAAAAGAGTTGTAGCTAAATGTTCTTTTCTTGGGCAACAAGACCGGCCTTTTGTTGTGGGTAGACATGACCATGATGCCCAGAATAGTATAGAAACAGAAAAAAACCACACAGGATAGGGAACACAAGTGCATTGATTTAGTAACAGACCGTTTGAATGGTGTGAATCCCAGAAGATACAAGTTCTCTGTAAAGAGTCAGAGTATGCAAGCTCTCCTCAAGGAGAATGAAAACTCTCACCCTACTGCGACCTAAGGCTACCCTGTAAGTCAGTGTATGACCAATTTAGATGATTTCTGATGTGTCTAGGGTGTATCCCACTGTATGCTCATAAAGTGCTGTACAGCATCTGGTTCCATCCTCTGACCCTCAGGGTGTTTCCCCAGTGATGTAATTTTCCTTATATGCACAGTTACATCACTGGGGACCTTACAGAGCTTATGCTCAGCAGAGGTTGGGGATGGATGTAATACTCTTGCATCCATTCCCCATAAACTATTATGGCCTCCATGGAGCATTGTAGCTGGCCATGCTTCATTCTGCCAGTATAGTCTTGTAACGTACCATAACGTGGTTGACACAGAAAAACAAAAAGCGACCGGCACTCCAAAATATGGAATAATCAAGTGGTGTTTATCCCAACTGCTACGTTTCAGTCTTATCCGAAGCTTTCTCAGCTTGGAAAGTGTCGGATGAGCTGAAATGTAGCAGCTTGGAATAAACACCACTGATTTATTCACCTATTTGGAGGCCGTTTCAACTTTTGTTTTTCAATATTGGAAGGACGTGGCTGTCCGATTGTAGCGTGCACCCGCCTTCATCTATGCAGGTGCTCTAAAGAAATCTTATTTTTTGTATTTATATATACATATACATACATACATTCATACATACATACACATGCATACCATACCTTAGGGATTAAGATCATTATGGTCTAACGGCTCACATGATCGTTGCAGGTCTCAAAAGTTGAAAGACCCAAAAATCAGACGCCTATTTTCTACCCAGTTCATAGGAAAAAACCCTAAATAGTCTGGAAACTAGGAATCTAAATGGTGCCTCTGTTGTGGCTGTTATTCAGGAGTAATATTTTAGGGCTTTTTAAACGAGCTAGACATTGGAACACATTTACTAAGGGTCCGTCAGACACATTTCTGTCGGGTTTCCCGAATATTTTGGCGCATCGGCGCCGGCTTTCATGTGACACAAATCGGGGACAACCCGACTGATTCGGACAAACATCGGAATTTAAAATTCAAATTGTGTCGCACGATCAGCACTCAAATACACCGGGAAGAAGATGGTGAACTCCGGCGGACCTGAGCGGGGAAGTGACACATTCAAGAAATCAGGCGCACACTATAAGTGATTCGCGGCAGCTCCGAATCCTCATCGAACATTCCGGATCGGCGGACGCAACGGCACAGGTAAGTAAATGTGGCCCATTGACTTACAGTGCAGCTACCCTTAGGTGACATTGGGGTGAGCTAATTTGTATACTGATACTGTATAGCTAGGAAACAAGCATGACTTGTATTTTTTCTCCTCTGAGGAAGAAAGGTATTTTTGGTTTTTTTTTTCCTTTGAGAAAGGACAATTGTCAGTCATCCTTTTTCCTAATTTTCTCACAGGAAGGTGCTTATAAAAAATTTCTGCGTAGATAAACATTGACCCAAAGACTTATACCCATATCTTTCACCGCACCAATGGACCTTACAAGACAACAAGCCAAAGCTATTATTTAAGTGCAACATAGATATTCAAGTGACCGTGCAAGCAGAAGACTGCCACGGTATTCACTCCGCCCATTGTACAGGCACAGGAGTCAATAGAAGATTCACACTTCCAGCTGTGGATCCAATTACACGTCGTGAAGGAATCTTTGGAATTTGCATGATATTATCGGCAATGTCCTCACTAGGAGTCACCGGGGGCAGGACACCTATATAAATTATCACCTCTGCCGCTTATTAGGTGTCAGGTCAGTGTGTGAACCTGTGCCTCCAACCATGCCTTTAATAAGGGGTCTAGAGATTCTCCTGATATTTTCTCGTGTTCAAAATAATTTACTCTGCACATTCACAGGTGTCAAATGTAATTTCCTACCAATGGCCCACAGGGATTTTTTTATCCTTCTGTGACTATTAATTAAATTAGTACTTACCCCACTGGACCAGATTTTGACAGGTCAAGACATATGGGGGTTTTACACAGGTAGGGATTTACAGTTTCTACATTGATTTCCATGTGATGACTCTGAAAACCTGAAGTCCTGCGATATGAAGGAACTCCACAGATCCCATTGACCTGCTTCAAACCAGCAGGACTTTAGGATTGCAAAAATCGCAAAGAAGTCAATGGAGCGCAAGAATGAGATCAACTCCTATGGGAGACCCAAACTGGCCTAAAGGTTGGCTGAAAACAGGATGCCCTCTGGGGTGGCAACTGGTTAATGTTCCCTACTCTGAGTATGTGTTCATAACAGACAAAGAGAGACAGATTGATAGACATACACAAGTGAAGTTAGAAGAACTGGGTCAGGGAAAACCCAGATGCAACAAGGTACATTGTAGAGCAAGAATAGTCAAAACATAACAGCTCACAGAGTACACAGTAATATGCAACATAATTAGAACAACAAGTATGAGGAGACAGTAAAACCAGCATTAGGGGGAAGTAGGAGTCGGTGTATGTGAAGTATCTGGATGCCGCCCAACCACTCATTGGTCCAGCCATACATCACTCAAACCTACACCTGATATACACACCCCAGCGTCCAATATAAGATGTAATCACCCCTTTTCCACAGAACAAACACTCAGCTTAACAAAAGGAACCACTGTGCTGATCAAAAACTGTCAATCACACTGCCTCAAGCAGAGTGGTGCTTTACAATTTTAAATGGGTAGGGCTCATCACAATCGTAATCCATTTGTGATTATTAATCACTAGAAGTAGCACTAACAACTAAAAAGACCTTCTGGAGAGCCAACCCTCATTACACTTTTCCATCAAGGTAGCTGCAATTTCTTCTCTAGGGGTGCTGTAGAAGAATTTAGCTGTTTCGTCCCAGACCACCTCACATATCACATTTGATAATTTGGGGGTCCCCAGCAGGGGCAGGCTTGTGGTCACTTTGTTTAAGACTCCCATTGCATCATAAGATTTGTCCAAAGTAAACAAGTAGCCATACAATAAATGTGCTGCGGTCACAAAAACTCAATTTTCCCCCAATTTTTTTTAAAAAAATTAGGCCGATTAATCATTTCTCTGCGGTTGAAACTTTTCTCTAAAAGACTCCATCCCTAAGATGCATTATTTAGCTATTAGCAATTTTCTATTCTCACAGTGAAGCCGTAGTCAATCCTCGAGAATTTTCCGAATGTATTAACCGAGTTTTGATGGGGAGTTGATAACTGAATGAATTGTAACATCAGATGACAGATTTAATATACATTGTTTTTATAAATGTTGCATGTGCCTTTCAAACAATGAGGAATCTCCAGTACACATTCTCCATTATCTCACAAGCCATGGAGTCTTTCCCATTTGGAAGATCCACTGACCTCTCCGGTGGAACATTCACTTACCCTCAATGTATGGAAGAGGATTAAACGTGTGAGCTGATTTAATTAGTGGTGTAGTACAAATCATTGCCTGCTGCCCTGGCCCTGGGGAGGTGGCAGCTGGTGGAGGTTGATGGCTTGTAGTGAACATCACCCTACTCTACAGCTCATCAAATAAACAGTAGCACATATATGCCACATGGCCTGACGCTGTCTGAGTAATTCAGTCATAGGGCCACTTGTCTTAGCAAATGCTCTTTATTAGCATCTGACATTACCGGCTGATACAAAAACTATCATGATGTAAAAGCTGTGTCACAGAAGTGTTCCTTCACATTCTTGTAAATGGTCGGAACAACCTTTTAGAATTTTGAAATTCCCATTCAAAATCAATTTATAGACTTTATTTTGAATGTGATGAAGAACTGAAAATGTGCGAGTCTACTGTGAATTATGTCTCTTTTTTTGTGGTGACATTGATATGGTCACCACTACATCTCTAAGGCACATTGTCACCGTGATGAGCCACCAATATGCATCTGTCTTCAACATGTCTGCACAACATATGCCCTCAGTCTAAAGATGTTTGCAATTTCCTAATGATTAGATGTCACACAGGAGTAACTTGAGCTTCTGGCTCTTCGTATTTCTTCTGTATTTAGGTTCTTCACATACAATGTTGGCCATTGAATTCTAACAATGGCGTCTCTTCTGCGGCAAAGGCAAACCTGATGTGACTGCTACGAAATCACTTCTATCACTGTACACAACAATTAATATGTATACTTTTAGTCGGCAATTGTTTGCAAGTTTTTGAAATAACTTTCACCATAAATGGTTCTGGCACATGCATGAGCCATACAACCCAACTGGCTTAATATTTGAACGTTCCTTGGCACTTCTCTGACCAAAAAGACGGGAGAGAACCTTAGAGAGCATTAAAGACTGAATAAAGTTTGACCTATAAATTAATGTCTGATGAACCCATCAATTTTGATTGACCATGCCAACTATGTAATGTATATTGCAACATCCTGACTAATCCGACATGGCAACACAATGGGGAAAGGGAGATTGTGATTGTTGGATTTCAAGAACTTTCCATCCTTTTCTTTCTCAAGTTTTAATTATCTGCAACAGAAGTGCCTCGTAGAACCTTACTCTCCTCTACTTATTCTTTGAGCGTGTGTTTATGTGTATGGTTACATTGGGTGGAATGGGTGTTGGCTGAAACTTCTGTACGAAGTGCATTTTGTGACCAGTGGTGAGTGCGTCCCCTTAGTTCTTAAAAGAACCTACCACAGAAATCTCCCTATAGGCAGATCTGATGGTAGGTTCCCAGTGACCTTCTAAAACCCTTAATCCATCTTTTAATGCCTACTATACTTTCTACATGACTCTACGGTTTATCTACTAAATGGTATTTCCTGACAGAGACACTGTTCGTGGAATAGCCCTGTTTGGCAGACGACCTATGGCCCAGTAGCCTTACAGCCCTTCCCACCGGCCCATCCCTGACAAGATTCCACCCTGCTTCCACCTTCTCGACTCCTTCGGAGCTCTGCACATGCACACTGGCTCTAGCTTAGTGATCAATGAGGTGCGGCTATGCGAGCTTATATCTATATAAGTCTATGCAAAGTGCAAGAAACAGGTGGCAAGCAAAGGATTCGAGAACGTGGAAGCAGGGCAGCAGCGGGCCAGGGACGTACATGTGTAGGGATCGCAAATTACTGGGCCTGGAGTAGCCTTGCTCCCCCTACCGGCCTTAAGATAATTTGTAGTTTAAATGTAGAAAGTATTCTAGGATTAGCTAAGGTAGATTAGGGTTTGGAAGGTCAATGGGGATCCTACACATCATCTTTACCTATTTTAAGTAGATTTATGATTGTAGGTTACCTTTAAGGATATAAGACTTAGAAATGCTCTCATTTAGATCATGTCTCCTAACCACTTTTATCAGCTAAATATGGCCCAAAATGTATCTTCTGTAAGATAGTAGAAATTTAGATGAAGTCTACTCAATCCAAAGGGAAACCATTATCAGGTGTTTATCCCTTCCCATTTGTAATAGTTTTCAAAGGATCACCATTTCAGAGGTGAAAATCGGCTTTTGTGTCTGGAAGTAGTGCAGTCGGTAAAGGATTAGCATTGAACGCCATATACGTGCATGTATTAGAAAGTTTTCTAAACTTTGCCCCCAGAAATAAAAAGCTAATTTACAACCGCACTTTACACCTCTTGTTAAATAGATATCAAGGTGCCTATCACTTTACACCAGATTAACACCATATAAGACTTAATGTTTCTACCCCTGAGTCACATCAATAGAGTCCATCTTTCCATGTAATTAACATTACAAACCACACACAGTGCACGAATATAAGACTCTGGCAATGGCAGCGCGAGCCTTCCAAGCCATGAATATTAAACTTGGCTCTCTCCATCATCTACTAAGCCATATAAATATATCTGTATATCACAGACATTTTACTGAGAGGCAAGGAGATTAAAAGTTTTCTCATGCCCCCGAGTTATAGGATCCACAATGGAACATCAATCGGGAGGGCGAGGCTGAACATAATTTGCCATCACAGCCCAGCTATTATATACTGACATTCTAATACGGCCAAACTTCATAATGCCTACCAGACTAACGATAAACAAGTGAGGCCCTGACTTTGTATTCCCAGCCTTCTGGTAAAGAGCAAATTTCTACTAAATGTTTTACTTTTCCTCCTACCATTTGAAATGGTAACTTGTTTCCCATAACGTGCTTCTTTTTTTCACAACTTTTTCAAATTTTTATTAACATGACTGAAAGCTAATTTAAAGAGCTGATGTAAACTTTCCTCGCAGCAGCCACGTCTATGTGAGCATAAAAACTGATTGTACAGCAGTCCCCTGGTTACGTACAGATAGGTTCTGTAGGTTTGTTTTAGTGAATTTATGTAAGTCGATTTGTACATTATAATTGTCTCTCAGCAAAATTTTTTGGGTCTCTATGACTATAGGATTTTAAAAATTGGGTGCCAAAATAGACAGGATTAACAAAAGTTTAATTGCAGACACCTGATGATAACTGTTTAGCTGTTAATTATAGCCTAGGGCTAAGTACAGTAAATTATCAACATCCATAGTCTGTTTGTACCTAGGTGGTCGTCTGTAAGTTGGGTGTTCTTTAAGTAGTGGACCCCTGTATTGACTGTGCTATTATTGTGCACATCGGCGGCCACTCTCACATTCACCTAGACATCGGGAAGGGGAACAAAACCTGTTACTAGCAGTTATGTATGTAAATTCCCGCGGATATGTCTAAATACATAATACACAATGTGACCCTACAATCCGTAACAAGCACAGCACCATACATTGATGTAACTGATTGGTACGACATTCAGGCCTATTAGTTTCAGGAGCAAACAGGTCACTTGGACCCCAACAATACACTTGAGTATAGTCGAGTATAAGCAACTCTCAGTTAGTGGCAATGACTGCTTCCAACCCCTAAATCAGCAATGTTCTTGGAGTGGGGTCCTTGCTATATTGTGATATTGATTGCCTTATGGGAAGTAGAGGAAGCCCTCAGTTGAGCGCGGTGACTGCTTCCCGACCCCAAATCACAAATGCTTGGCGTGGGATCCCTACTGATTGCAATTGATCGCCTTATCTCAATTGAATGCAGCCCTCATTGAGCGCAGCGACTGCTCCATACTTGACATTGATCAGTAAAAATATTTCCTGAAAAAATCCTTCAAGATACAAAAAATACTTTATTTACGACAACTATATGAACTTGAAGTGTGTGATATTCTGGTGTTAGTATAGTATATAGCCCCTGCCTTCTTTTCGTGACACTTTTATATGTAGAATATTTGATGTAATTGTTTGCTATTCATCTGAGAGCCTCGTTCCTTCCTCATTTCGCTCACATGGAACAAGTGTTTTTAATGCCAGGCAGATCATGTCGCGGATACAAACACTGGGAGATTTTTGACAAACACAAGCATTAGTGAGACTGTAAGAGACATGACAATCACAGGATAGCCTCGAAGAAGAGCTGACTGTAATGCACAGAGATTTCCTAAATCTCACTACATGTAAATTCATTGAGCGCTGACATAAACACATCAGAGAGGGAGCCAAGCCGCTCGTCTCCTATCTATTTCACAGAGTCATAAAGTCCCTTTGTGAGCCCACTATAAAGAAAAATTCCGAACACGAGGATATTAAACTCCCAGGATACCCACAATGAAAAAGCTGTTCTGAGGGATTCACAAGTTTTCTGGTTTAATTAAATGATCATTTAACCCAGCATTGTAAACAAGGCTATTTCTTCTTCTGGTGGGGCGTGGGTAGAGGGGGCTTTAATAAATCTCCGAGTGCCAATAAAGGACATGGGGGGCTAATGCCCTACATCAATTCCACACCAACTTTAAGTGCCTTAATGGTGTCTAAGGTTAAGATCTAACACAAAAACAAACGATAGGCCTAGTTCCCCTTCCAGTTTGGTTTTCCCATCCCCGTGACCGTAGGTTACACTTGGAGGGAGGAAGAAAAATTGAATTTCTGCAGCCATTTGTAGGGATTAGGAACAAGGTTGTTGGCCACTACGACTTTTCACCATCACCGCTCGTCCGCTTTCTTTCTCAAGTGCTGTATTTCCCTTGGTTGAAAGAAAAAAATTCTGTTAGTTTGTAAGTAGAAACAAACAGCCTTGAACCAGAGAACTTTCCAGTCTATCAGCGGCAAAGTCAATCACGCTTTTAGGATGTTTGCCGCTATTCAGCATGCCCAAGCTCCTTAAAGTATAGGGTCACCTCTCGTGTGAACTTACAAGAATACAATTAGAGAGTTACGTTGAGGAGAACCCTGAATGGAAGATCTCCAAAATTGACTCCTTTGTTAAAGTTTTTGAGTTATAAGCTGTTGTCTAGTAAGCTTGAGGATTGTAGTATATTAATGATCCACTCACTTCTTGAAATTGGGGGTTCTAATAGCATTATGCACCACTGAAACCTATTATACATGTTGTAACCAACCCACCAAAACCCAATCGTAGCGACGCGACGTATTATGTTTATGTTTTTGGACAGCCTCCTTGAATCTCCTTTCAGATGATGTTTAAGAGTAAGGATGATGATAGGAGGAACAAACCATTGCAAATGGTTTGTGTTAGGGCTACATGGCACCACGATGTTGCCTGCTCTTACGTAGTAGGGGGCGATAACATTGGGTGCCGAGTAAGGATGAGGGGTAGAGCGCGGCTCACGCCATACCCCTCTCCATCGAAATACACGAGCACACGGTGCCCGAATCCGTAGAAGTAGGACATGTCCTTTCTTCCTATGGGATCTTTGGAACGGTATGGTGCCGCACAGGTGGCCACCGTTAGCACTCCCTAACGGCCCACAGAGGCCATTGGGTGTATGGGGGACGTACTATACGCTGTATATAAGTCAGCCCGTATATACATCTCTCCATGACGTTCATGTGGAAGAGCCTTAGACAAGTTGGCTCCAATATATTGACCAAACAAATGCAATTTGTGTCAGGCCATATAAGGAGGATGCTTTAGAAAGTAGTAAAAAGAAGTAACTTGCGTGGACACAATATTTACAGTAACTATTAAGGTCAAAGACTAGTAAAACCAATTATCAGGTCTATGAAAGCACTGGTTTGAGTTGTCAAGACCATAAGCCATAATATACACAATGAACTATTGGGGACATAAGGATGGTCATGACCATCCACGAATAGTCCCAAGAGGAATCACAAAATGAATGAAAGCGAATCATGTGGGCAAGGTATACATTACAAAAAGACTGGCTAACACATTTTGGTCTGGCACCCAGACCTTCAATTTTTTGTCACCCTTATATCTTGATCCAGGGCATCAAACTAGAGAGGCAGGTGCCAATACATACTTCTAAATGGGTCGCCAAAACCCCCCCAGCATAATATGATATACAGTTGCCATCCCTAATAATATCATAATAAATAATTCTATATTTTTAGTGTGTCAGGTTGGAACTGTGGAGCCCATAGCGCACTGCTATGGGCTTTCTAATGCTGTAGTTCCCCCTGCTTGGATAGCCATTTTTCCCAGTGAATTACCACAAGGAACTGGGATTGTTTTTCAGGGAGAGCTAAGGATTCCAATTTCATTATTTCCACTTTGCTGTTAGCAGAAAACTAAACCTTTACAAATTTTCTATCCCCATTTCTCAGAAAAATAATTATCAGGATATTAGTAGTGAAAATATGAATCACCACTGAGTATAATGTAGTTAATATATTGGATCCATTCCATATTACGAAAATTTATCAGAAT
Organism: Engystomops pustulosus; assembly: GCA_019512145.1. Classification (NCBI taxonomy): domain Eukaryota; kingdom Metazoa; phylum Chordata; class Amphibia; order Anura; family Leptodactylidae; genus Engystomops; species Engystomops pustulosus. Next base: position 29,019,124 of record CM033641.1, read on the forward strand.
ATGACCAAAAAATTGCCTCCTGGAATAACAATTCTAATTTTAACATGAAACCAGAGCAATGTTTGAAAATTTCTTAAAACTTTTATCACAGCAAAGATTCATATAATTTCTATAGACACATTTAGCAAGGATAAGTTTTTTAATGCATTTCTAGATTCCTCCCTCTCCCGAGCCTATAAACTAATTAATAGATTGGGACATGGCCCTATTGCTTCTCACTCCTTCCGTCAATCAGGATTCAGTTTCCTGACCGTAACCTAAACCATGGTTGTTTCCTATATCAACAGGAAAGACAAAACCTTTAAATGTCCTGGAGGCACTTTTGAATACGCTGGGCTGTACAAGTCAGGCTGCGACAAGTAAAATATGGGAATACTACAAAGTTCTCACAGAGACTATTAGAGGACGACCGGAATAAATCAGCACAATTAACTTCTCACACCAAACACCAGGGGCTTTCTTGATTGTGTTGAAACTACAGGGAAAAAGTTTTCTTCGCTCGCATCAGTTTACAGGGTCGAGTCCGGCTCAGCTAGTGTGTGACCACTTTTTACCCTTCGAGGAAGGCAGTGATAGCCATTAGAACTGTAGAAGAAGAGATGTAAATGGAACCAACAACGACCCATTAGAAGACCTTCAACAATTCTATCCTGTGCCATATATAACATTGCCCTCTTGTTATATCCTACGATAATGAGGCAAACCATTGTTTATCTCAATGGTTCATAGCACGTGTCAGCTCAACTACCACCTATCATTTCCAGTGACAATGGCGTTTCTAAATAATAATATCATTGTAGAAAAACTAAAAAAAAAAATTTTCCAAATATCGAAGCGCTACTTAACCAGACAGCCCGCCTCACCAGACGCAAAGGAAGACAATTTTATCTCCAGTAGTGTGGATTCATGGCAGATAAAGCGCTGAAAACACATGCCCAGAAATTAACAAGGCCCTGTAGATAAGCCTGTAGCCACAGCCTCTGCCTCCAATATGCCCAAAACTACGTACAGGAAAGCAAACGAGATAGAAACGGCAAAGGAAAGGAGACGAACATTGTGTTTCTTCAGATACTTTTGTTCTCTTCTATTCCATCTAATAAAATTCCAGGAACTGAAATTACGTAGACTAGTGACATAATTTCCAATTGTCAACGAGAAATTAAAGTCCAAATTAATATTACAAGAACTCCTAATTCAAGTAAGCCAATACCAACATTATAATGGTTTTTATGGATTCATCAATAAGTCAACCTGAATCATGTGTCCCTAAAATTCAATACTCAAGTCTCTAATATCCAAGCTATACGCAACCTCATCAAATATTTTCAAGATGATTTCTCTCTAGGTCCATTGACCACGTCGCAGTAATCAGTATCAGTATTCCCCATATGTCAATACATTTTATATCCAGAATTCAATAATTTCCTATTATAACCCACATATGACCAAAAGTGGCAATCACTTCAAACCCTTAAAGTCTTTTTTTTGAAGACCATTTAGAATTATCTTAGCATGGTTGTCTAAGCAACGGAAGAATACAGCTCTCTAGCACCTAAATCAAGTATTGGCTTGAGTTCACTGAACTGCCATTTGGTTTTGTCGTTGGTTTCCAAAAGCTTTCAATCTACTTAAAGGGTTTAGTGATAGCTATTCCCAAGCACTCTTGACCAAGCTTTATGGGCGTGCATCTAATAAATCAATACAGAGATAACTATTTACCCAAGATCTCGGTATGGATTATTTCTCCAAAGAGCCCGATAAAGTATCAATAATGAGGTGTGAGTTGGTTGGGCTGGCTTGCAGGTGCCCAAAGGCATCTAGGGGGCTCAATGGCACCCAAACAATCCACCGTTTGAAACATGCCCGTGTAGGGGATCTCTTCAGTCTTGCACTCTTCATACATGAGTTGCAAGCTCCTGAAAAATTTGTATAAAACACCATTTAAAGGGTCCTCCACAAGGCCATTAATTTCACCAATAAAAGCAGAAGTTTACTCCAACAATGTTTATATAAGCCAGGTAGCTATGGGGTGTCTTATTCTGCTCATACGCACATTAGGTTGAGGGAGAGTCATTGTACAAACTCACTGGACCGATTTAAGTCTATGGTCACACCTTAAACACATTTGAACTACTCGCAGGTAGCTTTGGGTCTTAAGGCTCAAACGAAACTGTCCAATTCTGCATACACATAGATTCTCCCATGTACCATGGGGAACGATGGGTGAGTGAGGTATGATATTTACAGATCAGTTGTATTCTGTAGACACTATTTCACAATCAAAAACTACGAGAAACCTCATGCACCGAACAGAAAGCTTCACACTATATAGTGTCCATCAGGGTTCATTAGGATCGATTGGTAATACATTCTCTTCTTTGCTTGGGAGGAGTGTAACAATGAATAATAAATATAATAATATCAAGTATAATACCAGTAGATTTCAATTACAGTCACTCCCCACTTATTTTCAATGTCCAAAAAGATTTGCCAGCAGAGTTGGAGGTTTTGAGCTTGTCTACATCGGTCGTTCACTTGATGCATTTCATTGACAGCCATTTGAAGCAAAAAACAAAACTCGACCGCAATAATCTAGGTCCGCGAGCAATCGGACTGAATGATTTGCACGGTTGGTAAATGATCCTTAGAAGACTGACAGATGAATGATGAGTCAGGAATAGGTGGACAGCCTGTTTAATTTATCATCGAATAAATGGGACTAGTCCTGATGACAGGGTAGTAATATACAATGGACTCTTCTAGACTTTCCAGAGTGCAGCGCTTCCCTCTGTTATATGATGTCACAGGGACTCTCTTATTCCTTCGTCAGCATATCTCAAATCCTTTCTGGAAAGAAAGACTTGTTTTTCCAATGTTGAATTGGCAGTGAGGGTGGCAACTTCTTCCTATAGATCCGTGTTAATAATTAATCGCAAAAAAAACAGAGGCACATGCCAGTAAGCTGACAATAAGCCTGGCCAAATCCCTTGTGGCCTACAGGAGACCTGGTTTAGTCTTTTCTCTTTCGGAAATAGTAGATTCCTTTATTTATATATATATAATTTATATATTTTTATATCGCCATCATATTCAGTAGCACTTTACAAATCATAGGGGACATGTACGAATAAAATACTACAGACCTACAGACCTGCATTGTGCATGAGCATGGCGCACTGATGCATGGTCCAAGCCCTTTGTGCAAAATATAGAGCAGGCCCTGTGTCTACCCAGATTACAGTGCGGCCGCTCACTTTCTATGGACAATTTGGCACCAAACTGTAACGTGTGCCCTTTAGCACACATGACGTGTTCATGTAGGCCCTAGGTGAATGGGGGGGGGGTTGGTATTTTTCTTCATCAATTGAAAGCTAATGCCTTTCAAATGCACCACTCTTCTCTCTTCTGCATTTGGGATAAAGTTAGACATTTGCCTATCCGTGGATGAATGACACTGCTCTAGATAGAGGAAGGGCCATGTTTTTAAAGAAAGTTTTCACACAATCTATCTGATAATACCAGCGACACTTCCTCCCACTAAACCAGGATAACTCTTTATATTTGTTATTCATGGGCCTCCTTCTTTCTAATATTAATGAGATTAAGGGCCCTGGGGGTGGTAGGTACATCTTCACCTGCTGTTTCAAGACAAGTGCACGGGTCCTGCGACTTCCGCGCTGCTTGAATGTAACCGCAGGCAGATGGGAGGAGGAAGAGAACAAGGGTGACGTTAGGGTAGACTGTCTGCCATTGTAACATTTGTAGCCACTGAGGGGTCTGCCGCTTACTTCCCTAGGTCTCAATCACGTAATTTAATACGTAATCAATGAGGCCATTTGATATAAAAATATAAGAAGAATTCACCACAGTTAGCTCCATTTTGATATAGATTTCCTTTAACCCATAGTCCATCAGGTTACCCAATTCAGGTTGCAGAGGTAAAAGTGCGACATATAACGCCCCCATTATAATAGGTGCTACATGATTTAGTTGAAAATCGGAGCTGTCTACGATTTTGCATCGCATGTTGCAGTATAGTGGCGAATTGGAAGTTGTAAAAACTCTTTCATTCCCAATACACTATGGGATGGTAATGCACTTAGACCACAACACGCGTTTCTTCGTGCTTTGTAGCTTTAATGTAACAAGTATAACCGCAAGAAACTTATTATTTATATAAGTTTCTGCCAGTTCCGATAAAGACTTGAGAGTAGAAGTTATCGAGTTCGCAATACAAAGTATCATTCAATTTCCCTTTGTCACCAGTTGATAACAGTAATGTCTGGACTGGTTAGAAAGCGGTCATTTTAACACAAAGCAACATATAGACAGAATAATCTTTTTTCACTCTGCCCGGTCGCGAAGCATCAGATAAGGATTTATTGCTCCACTTTCCACCAAACAATATACATTTCATCGGTGAATATAAACGGCGGGGCTCTGAAAGCATGAAAGCTTCTCGGATCTCAGACGGACTTCATTGTTTTCCCAGAAGACACATACGAAGTTAACCGAAAATATAAATCTGATGATACGTTTACAACAGAAACAAATCCAAATAGAAGAAAATGATTGTACACAGATGTGGGCGCAAAAAAACGACAAGTCATGGATTTAAATGGGCGCTAACAGGGTGGGGGGAGGTTATAATTTTAATTGCAACACAATATAAAAGGCACAACCGGTCCAACTTAATACAAGTTCAGTTGAGGGGTCTGTAATAGAAGGCAGAAACATATATTTGTGACTAGAAGAAACCAATGAGGCAATGCATAGATTAATCGCTCTTTATAGGATATTCAAATCGACTGTGTGCATGACATGCAGGCCCCCAATTCTCTGATTTTGCCCACAGATAACTGCAGGGCCTCAATTTTGTGGGAACCAATCACCGAATTAACCTTGATTGACACATTCAGCTGTCATACCTTGACATTCAGGACTATACCTGACACAATGGAACCCGCCACCACTGCACTTTTGTATGTTCCACTAAAATATGTATCTCTGTTCACACTTCATTTGTTTGTGCCTACTAAATGCTCCTTATTGATGCCATAGGGTCTTGCTTCTCCTTTCAACTTCCTCTTTCTATATTTGGAGGAAGAAGGAAGAGGTCAAGTTGTGAAGAACCAAACCTTACAGATAAGCATGTTGTTCGCCTCCTCTCTCCTCGAGTTAGGTGGCTGACAGTAGGCTTTGCTCTCTGCTTGGGTGGCTGGTTAGAATAGCTGAGAAACTCCATCAGACTCTGTGCGAGCCCGTTCCCGTTTGTCTTCCTTGATTAATGGAAAATAATACACTTTTATTCATTATTGTAAAGTAAATATCACTACAGTAGGTTTATCCGATTGGAGTGTTTGATTCTTAACTTTTTGTGTTCATGAAAAAAAACAACCTGCCAAGGTACAATGTTGAAAGTGTTGGTTCATTGGGATAATCTATCGCGATGTGTTAATTTTTCAGGAGAATTCTAATCATAAGCACTTTAGGAGTTAAGTGGCCCACCAAGAGCATAGTACCTAGACTATAAGGCCCATGAGCTGAGGTAGAGGTGATGTATCAGGGCCTTGGACTCTACCTTCCAAATGTTGCATAATCTAAAAGCACACACAACCCTATCATTTGAGGATGGTAAATTCACCAAAGAATTAGAATGGGCGAGTAAGGGAAACCAATGAGCCCCCAGGACCCATTTGTTTTCGACCACTATAGGATCAAAAGCCAAGATCCCCCCGCATGGACTTATCAAGGATTGGTCAAATGGAATTCAAATTCTCGGCAGTCCAAGGATGTGTGGAAACCCATCCACAATAAACTGTAATTGTATCCATTAGAAAAGATCCAGCATTTGGTCATGTGAGATAACCGACAGAGTAATGAACCGACCTTTCGCAGAGCTTAGACTGAAGTTAGAGAGTTCTCTGACCCGTCGCTCGGCTCCGCGTCATCTGTGGCTCTTCCCGGTGGAGATACAAATACAGATGACTAGTGACTAGTATCTCAAGACGAGATAAAGAAGGAAACCGTAACGGGTCCTCCACTCGAGGAAAGGCAATCTTTTATTCACGCCCGATCAAAGATCAAGAGAGTGCCGTCACGCCTGCGTCACCTAGAATCCAAACAGGCTGTTTACGCCTCTGGTCTGAAAAAAGGAGGGGGTCTGCTCCGGCTGATTAATAAAATTCGACACTGCCGCCGCGGGGCGGGTTAACCGCTTTTTCAAGTCTGTAATGTACCTCATCTCCTTAGAGTGTCAGAGAATTCTCTTTCCCTTTACCTCTGCAGCTGAGTTTGGACCTCTGGTGCATCGGTGAGAGCAAGGTACATTTGTTTGGTGAAGCTTCCAAACCTTTGTATTGGTTTGTGTAGGGGTCATCCAGAAAAGTATAAAACTTTCTAACACCAAAACTATTGTTGGTATAGTCAACCATTCACAGAACAGCTTCTGGTTCTCAAGTTTCTTTCTCATATATGAAGTCTGTGCTGTGATTGGTTGTAGTTAGATCCCACCAAAGGTGTCTCTGCTTGTAGTCAGTTTTATAGATCTGAAACTACCTATTACATCTGCTGTCTCACCAAAAACCCTGGGCCATTGTTAGTCAACCTGGTGAGGTCCTCTCACCATGCTGAACACTAGAAAAGGTTTGCCCGAGAGCCACAAGCATGGCAGAAAATATAGCTTTACATGAAGTTTTGGGGTCAGTTTTCTCGCAATGTGGCTGTGTAAGCCAGGGCAAAGAGGCCATAGAAATACATGGGAAAATGCGTTAGATTGTTTGTAACAAATGATAGCACACGTTCACAAACAAGTCCCGACTCTATGCGGTCTAAGAAACCAATGTAATTCTAATTGAAGCTAATTATAAAAGACAATGACAACAAGGCCAATATCTTGAGGGCCCTATATGTATGAGCAAAACACTATTTCCTGGTGTTTTTATAGGAAGTTATCACACAAGATGATATTTGTACTTTCCTCACGGAACGGGGATATGGCCATTTTTCATCATTTCCCACAGACGTACTGAGACGAATCTTAACAAATTTTCTGTTTATCATATTTCTACCGCCTGAGTAATCTACGTACTGGTGTGTTTTCAGGCGAAGAAGTTCCACATCTCCCTTCAATACATATCAAATACGGATTGCCCATCTCGCTTCGGCTTGAGAGGTCTTTAGCGTCCTCTCAGAGAACAAATCAGCGGTAGCTATATGGAAGATCACTGTATGACTAATGATGTCCATCTGTCGGACACAAACGGTAACCGTAGCAACGTAACCTGCAATTCAGCGGTACTGTTGTTGAATTTAATTGTGGCCTGGGCCAAGCGGACCTGCGGAAATAATGAAGCGAGACGAGAATAGGTACACAGCCTCCACTTCCCCGCGCTGTAATCTAGCTACACCACTGCATTCAGCCATGTTTGTATTATAAATGGTGTTTAAACCTATAGATAATTATGACAATTAATTTATTGTTGTCTTCTTGGTTGATCACAGCACCCACACGATTAAACATAACAACGCAACACCGTCAACATCGTGCCACACACATTAATATAGTACATCCTATTAGCAGAATAAAATAATAAAAGTATTATTTTTACCATTGTGTACCCTGTACTATGAACCTCTAGGGTAGAGCTCCCAACCTCTGGCAAAACTACTCTCCCCATAATGCCCTGCTAATCGCACGCTTGAGCAATATAGGGTTTCAGATTCTCATATCCGGAATTTTAAATATAATCAAGTTTGTGAAAGGTATTCTCATCTTTTATTATTTAGGACATATCATGGGATTGGTCATAAGTGGGATGATAGACCCATTCAAGTCAGGTTCTGCCCTGAATATGAGTTCCATTCAAGCCCGGCAACCAACACTCGCCTCCACCGGTAACATCCACAATCAGTCTGCTGTCCATGCTATGGAGTCTTTTTCCTGTAAGGCCCCATGCACACAATTCCAAATTTGTTGCGACTATGTCCACCATACACGGTAGGATGCTCAGCCCGGTATGGGTGAGCACAATGTGTGTTCACGCATTAACTGTGACCACCACGCAAAAAAAACTAGAACTGCTTTACACCTTTGCCGTAAGACGGCGTAGGCTCTATTAAGTGGAAGGATGTGGCAAAATTGCTCACTCTTTCCCCCTTCTCCTCTCCCTCTCTTCTTCCTGGCTCCTTCCTCCCCCTGCTCCCCCTATATGCCAAGTAGGCAGAGAAAAGAAGGACGATGTTGGTGCAGGAGGGACAGGAGAGGAGGGATCCTTTCCGCGGCTGACGTTTGGCTTTAGCTGGGCTAGCTCACCTTCCGTTTAATGATGCCTATATGTTGGCACCAGTGGTGGCCTAAAACCACAATGTGTCGGCAAGGACTACATTGTGGTTCAAGTCTGCTCATCACTAGTCATAGTTTTCATGTACAATTTTACAATGACGATTTATCTTTCTTTCAGAATAGTATCCTCTTACTGTAATTCTAATGGAGGGTTTACCGTACTTACCTTCCAGAAGTCTCTGGGCTAGCGTCTTGAGGTCTATAGGGTCGCGATGGCTGGAACTGTGCCAGTGAGCCCTTTATGCCCTGTCTTTTTCAGAGTGCTTTTGCTGGTCCAAGTTAACTTTTGAATGTCTCACATAAAAGCCCCCGCTTTCGGTTGCCCATCTTTGTCTCAATGTCAAGCATAGGCGGAGGGTGCCATGTGGTTAAGGTATATTCTTTGTGATATCTCCCTATTGAACAGCTTCGCGTCGCAGGGGTGTGTCTCTTTGTAGTGCGGAGCCATTACAACACATAGCTTTTCATATGTGCAGATTTTTTGGTTAATAATATATTTGGCTACATGACTACTAGTCTATTGATAACCACTGAGAGATACACACAGTAGTCATGCATCGATTTCTGCAGCGGTCAGCATTTTTTCTCTTGATAACGTTAGAGAGGTTGGCGACACGTCATAAGCATTTAGGTCAATGCTGAACAAATAAATTAATGGAAAGGCGTTACAACTGATAGTTCCTTGCGATACAGCCATTCCCTGGAATCTGTAGCTGGGAAGTGCCTTTAAAAATTGGCTATATTTTAATTCCATTTTTATGTTGTTGTTTTCGCTTCTCATCAGTCACCAAACTACAATCACAGTCCCCCGTAACAAAACTACAACTCTCAGCATGTGCTGGAACTAACTGTACTAGGAGTTTGTAGGAATACTACTGTCTAGGGCATATTTTCTTTCTTCTTTTATCATGTAATTTTGCAACTATTTCCGATGGAAATTATCATTGGAATAGTAGAACAAAACCTACAATGTCATGAGGGTGGGACGCCAATCTGGCTCTTTCAAAGAGGATAGCTGTGAGACCAGGGTGGCAGATGTAGAATGAAGATTCCCTGAGCGATGTGACCGAGCAAATGGATGATGGCCGCACGTGGTTCCCGGATCTAGCATGATCTATGTGAGCCCCACTTATACCATGTAGAGAAGAACAGCAGCGCGCTCTGCATTGTGCCATAAGCTGCAGAGACACGCCCCTTTCATAAAGGAAATTACCTCACTAATTTCGCCATAAAATGCAGAGACACGCCCCTTTTATAAAGGAAATGACATCACTCAGTTGTGCCTTAACATATAGAGACACGCCCCTTTCATAAAGGAAATGGCATCACCGCCATCGTTAATTTACTCCTACAATTTAGGAGGAATACCCATGTAAAGGAACAACACATAGTCAGATGTTATGATGATTATCCAGAACAGTTACATTTATCTAGTAAAACAAAATGGGGACAGGTTCTCTTTAAATTCATGAATAGACGTAGCTTATGGCTCTAGGTTCTTTCCTGTGTTTCTCTTGTCTATATGTGAGCCAATAGTCTCCCTCCTCCTTCCATATAGTCCAATGGCTTCACCATTAACCCCTTTAATACATTTGGCATTTATGCATAGGATCTTTATCCTAGAGCAAATTAGACCATCATCTACAAGTCCAAACCCCTCCAGGATATTGAGTAGTATAATGAGTGCCTAAAACTAGTAGATTTAATGATGACGGCTGAAAAATACCTCCTGTCATCATGTGTGAAATGCTGAGGTCTTTTGAGTGTCTTCGAAGTTAGTGACAGGAGACAAGCTGTCAGAAAACTTTACTTGTACTGTAGATGTTTGTTTTATAAAAGACCATATTCTCTTAGTCAGGGCTGCTCCATTAACAGTGGAGCACCCACCGGGTGGGGTGGGGGGGGTTTGGAGGTGATAATCTCCACTCAGTCATTCTGCAAGTTACAACAGGCTCAGACTAAGTGGGATAACCAGAGCACAAAAGTCTATTGACAACCGGCAAAGAAGCAGAACAGGGGTCATTTAATTACAGTAGTTTACATTAGCACAAATTTCACTTATTCTTCAAGACGTTGCTTTGTAGACCACATTGACTGTGCCTATATGTTTCTGCATACAGTAGCCTATTGTAGAGGGGGAAACAGTCTGATTTTCTTTCTTCCTATTAGTTTTATGCATGGAGCCTGAGCAGCAGCACAGTTCTTGTTACGCAGCAACAGAAAGTGGTACTGTATATTGGTAGGGGTTCCAGTTGTCCCACTTGTGTGTGGGGACTGGTACCACACTAATGCTAACATGGCTATTAGTGGTAGCACTACAGTGGGATAGTGCTGTTCCACGGTCCCAAGACTTGGATTTTATAGTAAGTCCACAGGAGGGGGAATAACAATCTTATCTGTGGGGTCCATCTGCTTGGACCCCCAAAAATTATGATCAGAGAATTGGGGTCTCATTCTCCCTTGTTGATAGAGTGGCAGGTCGAGCTTGCAACAGGCCGCTTCATTAAATACTATGAATGTGTTGCAAATTGTTGAGCACCATGTATTCATAGACAGTGATTGTGAGTCTATGAGATGTCCTGAGCCCTGTGCTCGAAAATTTCCAATGCTCCTGTAGTATTGAGTAGTATAGTATTGGAGCAGGTGGACACATGGCAGAGACTGGTGTTTATCGTAGAGACTGGCTATAACCGGAGAGACTGGTGTTTATCGGAGAGACTGCCGGTAACCTAACCGGAGAGACTGCCGGTAACCTAACCGGAGAGACTGCCGGTAACCTAACCGGAGAGACTGCCGGTAACCTAACCGGAGAGACTGCCGGTAACCTAACCGGAGAGACTGCCGGTAACCTAACCGGAGAGACTAGTATTTATCACAGAGACTGCCGGTAACCAGAGAGACTGGAGGGTAACTGGAGAGAATGGTGTTAATTGGAGAATCTGCCGTTAATCGGAGAAACTGCATAAGCATGAGAGTCTGCAGAGTATGCAGGCGGGACTAGTGTCAGAAGCAGAGACTGATGAGGAAAGTTTTTGTCAAAGTTCTCAACAAAAATTGCTATTTTGCAAACGTATCGAATTATGCGTTTTTAATTAACCTATTATTATCTGCGACAGAGAATGGGCTCTGAAAATAAGTATTCTTCTTCCTTAATTATCCAATATATCTGGGTAGACTTGCTCTGATCGTCTGGACATTTTTCACCTCTCTGTCATTCCTCCAGTAATATATGTTGTAGACAGATGAAGAGACTGAGGACTCCTCATGGGGAATAATGAAGAGGTCTGGCTTGTGCCATATGTGCAGAGCTCAGTACAGTGTGACCGATAACACGTGCTCCACATCAAAGGGGTCTCCTGCTGGGCTCAGCTTTAAGAGGAGCTACTCCCTCATCTAGAGGTCATTGCATGGTCAGTGTGTGAAGTATGCGTTTCGTCACATAACATACATGCTGTCTCATGCCACTGATCCATATGTTGCATGGTCGTCTCCATCATCAGCTAAATATTGTGACAAATGCGAATACACTGACAGGTACAGGTTTATTTCTGTACACATTTGTCTCACTAATTTCCGCTCCACCTGCGGCACAGTCATAATACTGATGCATTTAGATGTCTGTTTTTAGCGGCTTTTCCTTATTTATATGACGTACGGTGGAGAGACGTGTCACCATAGTCACAGAAACATTTGTCCCTCCTCCCAGTTTGTTGGTTTATGGCCTCAGTTGACATTTGTCTTCATTATCGCAGGGCTGCGTACCCTCCCTCGTACAGAAGAAAAAGAGACTGATGCCTTGTAGACCACATTCATTATGACTATCGTTCTGATCTGAATGCTTAATAGAGTTCTGGATACAATACGAGGGAAGTTTCTCGTGATTCTGTAGCGGTGTACCGTCAACTCAGCCCCGGTTCTGGATACGTCATCCATGCCGTCATCTCGAGACCGGGACTCCCTCCAGCCAATAAATATTTCATCTACTTACCCTACTTCTATGTATTATATTATTTATACATACATTTATACTCAGCTCATCAATTTTGTATGTGGGAATCCTGCGTTGATAAAACTCTTCCTCCAACACACAGATTTTTCATTAAAGGGATTTTCTACTATTATTGGAATAAGATGATCCATGGATGCCCTGATGCTGGGGCCCAACTATAATCTGTAGAAGAATTTTTCAATGCAGTGCCACCACAAGCAAAAGCCTTGACATATGTTGTACCATCCATACAACAAGGAAAGCTGAGCGCCACCTAACATGTGCATTTGTGTTATTTTAACTAAGGTTTTACACATGTGGCATCTTTGCCGTTTCTCTTGATATTACATTTTCTACGAGACATTCACTTTTATAGGGTAGCCATCTGGAGGACTCCTAGAAATTAATGTAGCACACCTGAGCTCATTTTGTACGTGGTAGTTGTACACTCTCCTCCAATGGAAAATATCAGGTTGAGTTAAGGATCAAGAAAGTTGGAACTCAGCTGCCTAATTCTTCTGTTCTGGGGAGATAAGCTGCTGCCGAATGCAGCAGTTTCATTCATTGCACATGTATTTTTGCTGAGCCATTTGTATATGTATATGATGACGTCTCGGTCAGGTGAACAATCATTTTAAGATGTATTAAGGTCTATAGATAGCTGTTAAAGAAGTTACCCCAACTATTTAAGCCATTGATTATCTGCAGGATGGGGGAAAACCAAGCTGATCAGTGAGGTTACAACTGCTGGAACCACCCAACAAATCACGAGACTGGAACCCCAAGCAATTCAGAAAACTTCAGCTATCTTTAATGTCCCATAAACAGGAAATGGGAAAGCCAGAGATAACTGAGCAATTTCTGACATTCCCATACAATTAAATCAAGCTACAGGATGAATTCTTGTTCTGCAACTCATAACTTTAGTTTTAACCCCAATCCCGGAATCGTGGGAGGTCCCAACCATGTGACCTACACCAATCAGGCTATGGATAGGGGACAACTTAAATAGTCGGTACAAGCCCTTTTAGAAAACAATTATTTGAATTACCCAATGGTACCATAAAGCAGTCCACTGCATTCTAGAGTCTAGTGCTCTTTCTGAAGAAAACAAATACATGTGATAACTGGCTTTTCAGGTCCAGACATCTTGGGGAACACAACTTATTTTTGTATGAGGCAATTTTTAGAAGCGTGGGATTAAATACCACCAGATGGAGAGACAAAGGCTCCATCTCACATTTAATCAGATTTCTGGACTATCCTATTTGGCGACACCGGAATAGAAAGTCGACCATATGAAAGAGAAGGCCAATCTGCTATCCCTGCCTGGATCACAGAGCGATTGTTCAAAGCCTCTGATGAATATAATTCTCATTGGAAGCATTTCCAGCTATTTACTGTAAAGCTGAATTCTGCTCCATGCCTGCTCAGTAGGCACCAGAGACAGAAGCTTATTCTTGCCCTATTACCATAATTAAGCATAATCGTGTTTGCTTTACGTTCAGCCTCAGGTAATGTAAATTGGAAGTCTATAGAGGAATCACTTCATGTAACTCTATAAGTCTTATTATGTTACTGAAAGCCTGATGCCAGAATATTGCTGAATTCATAATTTGGAGGATTTGCTAAATTTGTACAATTAATACTTGTACGCTTGTGTCGGCAATTACTACTGAGGAAATTTGTCAGGGTTCCATTTAAAATGTCCCATAAAATTTTACATGTGAATGGCTGACGCATACACCGCAACCCATAGTATAAAGTTGGACACCACATCAGTCATGTTGGCACAGTAAAATTGTGTGATACAGGCTTGTATAGGCAGCAGTATTGTCTTCCAATCCTTGAGGCACTTTGATATTCCTCATGACTATCATATTTCTTGGATGAAAGTCCACTTTGCTTGCCTTGGCACCAATTGCTGGTGGTAGAGGAGTGTAGACTCAGTCTTACCTCAACTTGCTTTAGGATCCTTTTCAACTGCAGGCACCACCATACACAGGGTCCTAATGTTGTCCATATTCAGGGACCCCTGTACAGGATGCTAGGTAGGTGGATCTAAGTATCTGGAGCTGGTAAATATAGTGGAGCCTATATACAAATTCTCTATGAACCCAAACGATTTCTGTTTTAGGCTTATAAGTACATGCCCACCTAAACGTCTCATAAAATTGCCTATAAAATTTTAGATTTGAATGGCTGGCGCACAGATCGCAACTCATAGTATAAAGTTGTATGCCACATCAGTCATGCTGGCATAATAAAATTGTGTGATATAGTCTGGTAACAGGCATTATTGTCTTCCAGTCCTTGAGGCACCATATTTTGATATTCCTTAAGACTATCACATTTCTTGGACAGAAGGTCCACTTTCTCCTTGCCTTGGCACTGATTGTAAATGGTAGAAGGCCATAGATCCAATCTTACCTCACTTTATCTTAGGCTCCTCTAATTGCAGGCACCAACATACATGCTTCCCATGTTGGCGATTTTCATGGAGGCATGATGATAGGATCTGGAGCTGGTAATGAATTTAAATACTATGAACCCCGAGAATTTCTAGTTGAGGCCTACAGAAGTTTGGTGGTGTGTCAATAAAATGGCTGACACATACACTGCACCGCAATGCACAGTATAATGCTGGACACTACATCAGTCATGCTGCTCTTTTAGAAGCTTCATATGGTAGCAGTTACAACTTATTTTGCAATTTATATCCTTAAGATCTTGAGTAGTTTTGCACTTTAATTTATTGCTCGTTTCCCCTAGTTAACTGTTCTATGTCCAGTCCATTGAAAAAAAGTAAAAAAAATTGGAAGGCTGGAAGTACTCATAATTAGTTGACATGTACAATTCAGAGGCATAACTTGAAGCAGATCTCCCAAAGCTCCCACCAACTATATGACATTTAAAAAAAAGGGTCCCGTTAGGCACCACAACCAATGTGTGACTCCTATCTCAACAACCACTATAGCCATGAAACTATTTATTTATGTGTGTTTTTTGCACTCCAACATTTTTGAAAGGATGAAGATGGCATAAGTTTATCTTCTGAAGTATTCGAAGATATTGACATCAGATACCACCCCTGTTAACATGAGGGGGTGACACAAGAGCTTACAGTCTATGAGGATGAGGGGGTGACACAAGAGCTTACAGTCTATGAGGATGAGAGGGTGACACAAGAGCTTACAGTCTATGAGGATGAGGGGGTGACACACGAGGTATAAGAGCTTGTATAATGGTCCAGCCATTCTTTATAAGGGAACCAGCCATCAGCCACCATCTTATATACAAATTCCAACGTCAATAGGACTGCAGAGAAGCCTGGAGGTTGGTATCTATCTGGAGTTTGCCGGGAGGGGAGGATGACACAGAATGGGTTAGTAAAGGGAGAGTTGAAATTTCATACAGTTAGGGAATGTATTGGGCCTGTCTTTAAAGATGGGTTTTAACAGCTGTTTGAAGCTTTGGTGGTTGGGTCTGATTGTCCAGGGAAGGGCATTTTAGAGAATTGGTGCAGCTATGGAGAAGTCCTGTAGCAGTTAGTGAGAGGTTCAAATTAAGGTAGACATTAATCTAACATCACTGGCAGATCGAAGAGCGTGGGTTGGGCAATAGACTGAGATAAGAGAGGAGAGTTAGAGAAGTTCAGCATTGTGCAGAACTTTGTGGATGAGGGTGATTATTATAAACTGCATTTGAAAGGTGATGGGCAAACAGTTCAGTGACTGGCACAGACTGGAGGGATCTGTGTAGTAATTGGTCTGAAGGACAAGCTTGGCTCTTAAATTAAGAATAGATTGGAGAGGAAAGAGTTTTGTGAGTGAAAAACCTATTAGTAGGGAGTTACAGTAGTCTAGTCGTGAGTGAACCAGAGCAGCAATTAGTATTGTAGAGGTTTCATTTGTAAAAAATGGGCAGATTCTGGAGATATTTCTGAAATGCACGTGGCAAGAGCAAGCAAGAGATTGAATATGCAGAGCAAAGTCCACAACTGGTGTACATTGTCATCTAAAATTTTTATATATTTAATGAAGTTTCCCTTGATCTAGATCGAGGTTCATAAAGTCTATTGTGGCTTTGAATGGTCATGACATTGGATTTGTTCTCTAGAATTCCCTTTGCTACAAATGAACCAATGCAAACATCTAAGGACTGTGGCACTCAAGAAGATCTCATTCATATACGTGGCCAAAATGCAATGATGAATTATTAGTCCTGGCCTGTCATCTTCAATTTATTGAAAGGCAAGAAAATCAATGAAATGAGATTTTAATCTTGTTTGCTCGAGTCGCTTCTCTTCAGATCACCGGAGTGTGTATGTGTTGTGAGTGTCTCGTCATGTGGACTACATTGACCTGTTTCAGGAGGCTCTTCATTCCAACCTTCCCCGAGGGTCTTCAGTTTTATCATGAGGGATGAACAAAGGAATGCATTCTTACATCATGAAGCATTCATTTACCAAGCTCGCAGCTACAAAAAGAAAATGAAAATGTGCCCTGATCTAGGGCAGGAGAAAAGATCTGTTTGATGGCTGTAATAACCGGCAGTAGTCTTTTTGATATTGACCATTCTTTTCTCTTGCTGATTTTACACCACGTCTTCACGTTGGGTCTATTCGGAGGAGACAGTTTGTCGATATGTGTGCATGTTGACCGGCTTTTGGAAAGCGAGTCTGTATGAAAAGCGTGTAGTGTTTGCCTTGTTCTTACATCAGAAGAATTTTTTCTTTTGTCCATTTTATGCTTGTTATCAAAGGCTTAAAATGAAAGCTTTGTTTCTCCAATAATGGTTCAGTGTAGGCTTACATTGTTGATCCCCTCCGTAGATGCAAAGTAATCCGCTTTGGTAATGCGAATTTTTAAACAATCATCAACCTTTGCTATTAACCCATCTGTACGAATGGTAGAACCTGAGGACAGACATTAGCAGTAGGTGTCCCTGGGACGTTGATTGTATTGTTGACTTCACAATTTTCCGCAAACCACAAAAAAAAAAAATCAAAACAAGATCTAAACAGAATAAAGGTCATTAGAAAGTACTGGATGATGCTATTTCTTGAACAAATAATGTTCCCTGACGTAGAAAAACCTGCTTATAAGATTCTCTATGTGTTAGGAACCATGGTGGTTTCATCTATGTGGTGGACATGAAGATGCCTTGAAGGACGTTAGTATTGGGTAGCTCAATGGTGGCTCATGTTCGTGTGAAGCCATTGTTTTACTGACTATACACTAGGTGCAGGATTTGTTTTTACCACACCATAGCATTCACATCTTTTCTCAAAACTTCATCTTGTCTGATTCCTCCTTGTAATATATGTATAAATTATGTGTTACTAGTAGGTGGCTTGTCCCTACCCAGTCTGATAGTCGTCAAACACACCCCAAAGCAGTCAATCTATGGATTATTTATTTATAAGGTATAACAGTGGAGCAGCACAATTGTCTTTACTTTCTTTGGTATTGTGCTGTTTTTTTTTTAAAAACAAACTTTAAAAAATATGTAAATGAGGCATAAGTGCTTCAGGTGGGCATTACCAGAGCCCCTACAGGCTTCACAGGCGAATGTATGCCCCACCTCCCCTGAAGCATTTATTTCATGCCTTTTTTTCTCCTCCAGAGCCTCCCCAAGCTGATGATATCTACTCTTTAAATCATTTGCTAACTGGCTTCCGACTCGCATAGCGCAAAATTTCACAAAAAGAGGATGAAATCACCAACTTGGGGAAGCTCGGAAGGAGAAAGTAGGCATTCAATTAAGTGCTTCTAGAGCCGAGTGGGTCTCTGGCAATGCCCCCTGAAGCACTTGTGCCTCATCTGCCCACTTGTGCCCAGATCTGTAAGTAAGATAAAATATGTAAGTAAGATAAGTTAGATAAGATAAATGTTTTTTGCCCTAGATTTTTCAAAAATTTACATTAATTTTGACCCTCAATCAAAGCAAGCTTCAGCATGGAATTTTTTTACGCAAATCTTCTTTGTACACGAGCTAAAGGGGGCATAATGTACACTATACTTGCTGCTCGGAAAATGGACATATGATAGTCTGTGTACAGTCGGGGTAAGATAAACCTTCTGTAAATAAATTTACGATAGACTCCAGTTTTATGAGATGAAACATTTCCTGTGACGATGCAGGAGTAACGCTTCAGGTATCGGGATCCTGCAGAGCCTCCATCGGCAGCAGTCACACAGGATAGCCGGCATCCATTTACTGGATGTATTGTACAGTGATCGGCGGGGTGCCTTGTAGAGTAAATAATAGCACTCAGCTGGAGGGAGAAAGCAATTACCTTGTAAAAAGACAGAAAAAAGCTAAATAAATGTTTACTTGTTGTGTTATTTTACATGTCACAAGACTTAATATTGATATGTGAAGTGAGGCTTTATGAGGGAGAACCATTTCAAGCCTGACAGGCTGCTTAGTACAGGACTGAGGATGATGGACGTTGTAGTAGAGTCTTGTCACTCCTGCACCGAAACGCGTTATCCCGAAGCTTGAAGAATGTGTTTCCTATTTGTTAATACATTCCAGGCTGAGTTTCTTTGGCAAGGTTGTTAGTGACAGTGTTGAATAAGCTGGCGGCAGAAGTTTTACTTGCTCGAGAAATAGCTGGAAGCCTTTTAAAGGAGCGGGCAATAACTTTTTCTTTCCCTTACGAAAGTAGAGATTTAAATGAGCTTTTTTTTATTATTTGTTGAAATTCCAATTATTTTTATTTTATTTTTTTTTTTTTAAAGCTTGAAAGTAGAAGTATTGATATTAGGCCGGCTTTGATCATTGCAGTGATTTATACTGGGAGAATTAGCTTGCGTCATGTTGTAAGGTTTTATTTAGATGTGCGCTGCCAGGAGGAGGTTATGGGAACTGATATTAACATTCTTGAACGGCCGCTGTTTAACCCTTACACAGCTGACTGTCTTTTGTTATAATAGGCAGTCCTATGTTAATAAGGGGTAATATGTTAAAATTAAAGGTGCATGGTCACCCCCACCACATTCCATGGGCCATCTATACTTTGGGTGGAGAGTATTCTCATTTGCCATAAGGGCAACACTTTTGGCCATAATTGACAACATACCAATTGGAAAGGTGAGAAGAACGTCGAATGACAAATAGAGATGAGCGGCCCCGATGGTCAGGTTTGGGTTTGGTCATCTGACCCAGACATATCGCTGGATCGGCAGCTGAACAGCCAATCGGATAAATTGACACCCCCAGCACTTAGCCATGGCTATGAATGATAGGTTCTAGTTCGGCTTTAAGGACCAAACACTCGCTGAGAACATGACAACTGCCCATCTCTATGGAGGTTTAAAACTGCCATTTTCCCAAAAAAGTACATGCAATGTCTACAAAAGTTACCATCTGGCTCACTTCACTTTAATCAAGCAGATCCATCACAAAGGAGTACAGATTTTTACTGATTTCATATTTTCTTTGATTACCTGCGTGTTCTATGTCCGTGTTGGTGTTGTTATTTTAAATCTAAGTAGAATAAATAATAATAATAATAATTATTTATTATTATTATTATTATTATATACTACATTTCAGTAGTATATAACCAGCTAGCCACCAGTAGTATACAGCTAGCCCCCTGTAGTATATAGTCATCTAGCTCCCAGTAATATATAGCCTGCCAGCCTCTGAAGTATATAGCCAGCCAGCCCCCAGTAGTATATAGCCAGCCAGCCCCCTGTAGTATATAGCCAGCCAGCCTCCTTTAGTATATAGCCATCCAGCCCCCAGTACTATATAGCCAGCCAGCCCCCAGTAGTATATAGCCAGCCAGCCCCCAGTAGTATGTAGCCAGCCAGCCCCCAGTAGTATGTAGCCAGACAGCCCCCAGTAGTATGTAGCCTGCCAGCCCCCTGTAGTATATAGCCAGCCAGCATCCTTTACTATATAACTAGCCCTGTGTAGTATATAGCCAGCCCCCTAGAGAATATAGCCTGCCAGCCCCCAGTATGCCCAGCACATAAATAAACTGAGTACTCACCGTTCCAACGCCCCAGACAGCTCCTCTTATTTCTTCAAGTGCACGAACTATGATGTTGCAATTTTTATTTTTTTTATTTACAGTGTATGTTAAATCGATAATAACTAACTTGTTACAAATGCACACTAAAGGAAAGCATGAAAAGTCAACTGATATCAATGAGCATTTTAACGGATCCAACAGACTTACGTTATTATCCTATGTACAAGATTTCTCCAAAGCCAAGCAGAAAATATTCAGTTTACATTTGATGCATGAAAATTGCCAGATTTGTTCTGAATCTATGATTTAACATATAACTTTGCTCATCTCTAATAGACATGTCTAGTTTGTTTCATCTCCAATACTTGACATGGTCAAGTATACAATGGCTGGAAATTGCACATGGCTTTATATATATTGGACAATGGGCGCAGTAAAGCACATCACTATCTTCTAGATACATCACAAGCTGCCTGTAAGGCATGATATCCATTTTCCCATCCCGGCCTGAGATGCATTCTGCTGAACTAGCGTGTTCAGACCAGTGTAACCAGCCGTGAATGCCCTGTCCTTTCCTGTCCAGCTCCGTTATTCAGAGTCACACAGCTTGAAAATGAACACGGTTTTCCTTTTTATTCGTGCGCCGTTCTAATAGGAATGGATGAAATCATTTCTGCAGGGTTCAGCATGTTCACCAACAAGGGACTATAAATTCTGATGAAGTGACTCCGGGCCTCGCTATGTATGTGCTCAGGCGCTAACAAGTTTATTGACTGGTAAATGTGATGAATGTTCCTTTTTTTATGGCTTGAAGCCGGAATGGAAGTGTACGAGGGGGGATTACCATTCACTGTTACTTGTTCGTGCCTTCGGTCATTCACAAAACACATTGCATCATGATCTTTGTGTATACTTCTGCTTCCTAACCTAATGTACAGAATATTTGTAGAGATCTTATAGAAATTAATTTGATTTCTAGTCTTATTTCAGGTGCCATTTTGTAAATGAAATGGTATTGGTACACTTGCTACAACTGCTACATACCTTCCGTTGAGAGTGTTTTAGGGCTATATCTACCACTGGACAACCACAAAGCCACAAACTCTACCTAAATATTGCCTTGCCTTTAAGCTGGTCATACAGAGTAGATTTATGTTAGTTGAACCTGTTGACTTTGGCTCCACCGGATGACCATCTAATATGTATTTGGCCTATGTCGGAAAAAGAACAATTTCTCTATGTCCAACCCTTTGTCTTGACGGGAGATAATCCTTTCTCCATTTTCCATGCAAAACATTATCCCAGGGATTGTGTATGAAGGGTTCGGGAAGAATGAGTGGTCAACCGATGCCTGTAGGAGGTGTAGGGCTTCCGATATTGTGTAGACTTTATTGGTTGATCTTGAAGATCCATGTAGATGGAGAAGAGTAGATCCTTTATTATTCAAGGAGATCGTTCATACAATGATATGCACCTCATTTGTAGAATACAAGCTGATAGAGTCCTAGTAATAATTGGACATTGGTCCTGGCTGTGGCCTGAACTCGATTTACGGGCTAGATCTGTAGATGGTATTGGGGAGTCGGATGGGCAGCAGGGTTATTTTGTCATATACTGTCTGCTATGAGATGACAGAACCATGTGATATCTATTGGGTCCTTTCAATGGATTAGCTTGTTACTGGTTTATTGTACGGTGGTAATTGCATGGTTGTCCCTGTCATGGGGCATTGTTTGATTTGTAACTCTGCATCCCTATTGTTAGATGATACATGTAACCGCATTGAGGCCTCGTTTCATACTTGACTAGAGACGTCAGTAAAGCAGAACAGGTATTTGCCGTACGTGATTAAATGATTTGGTCTTGGCAGCGCACGTCTCTATATTTACATAAGCGTTTGGATGACTTGTATATACAGTGCAGTAAGGCAGATGTTACCTCTCCAGATGAGGTGCACTCACTTATGTTTCTTAGTTTATGGAACAAACTGCAGACTACAGTAGCTGACAGCCACTAATGGCTAATATTATAATGCCCATAGGAGTACCCAGTTATAAAAGACCTTGCATTGTATTCTGCAGAATAGGATTTTCATGCATCTCTTTTGCTTATACTCTACCACTGCCAGACTTATAGGGGTTGTCCACTGTGTCTAAGTGTGGGGGGGGCAAGGTATTAGGACATTTACCAATATACATCTATTAAAAGTTCTGCACTGCTGTATTTGTAAGAAAAATAGAAGCTTTCTGTCTTTTACCACAGCAGCCACATATTGCTGTCTATGAATTGGAGGGCCATGTGATCTCTTTCTGTCCATGAGCAATCACCCTGCCAGGACCATTATAAACTATTCATAAATATGATATCAAGGTCCTGGCAGAGCGATTGTTCATGGACAGATAGAGATCACATGACCTTCCATCTGCAGCCATTTTGTGGTCAATGTCTGGTGATCAAGTAAAATATAGGAGGCTTCCCTTTACATGTCAAGAAAGCAGAGCAGAACTTTTAATTGATGTATATTGGTAAATTACCTAAATCTGGTCCCCTACACTTACATACACATTACAAAAAAGATGAGCAATAGTGTCCATATCCTTCAACTTCAGTCTCTTGTTCTCTCTGACCCCCCAGACCACAGACAGAAGTAGATGAATGGAGCACTAGTTTCTACTGAACATCAACTGTTAAAGTGAATGGCAGATACGTTACAAAAATTAGTTAAACTTCTATGTATGTTCCAATGACTCTGTAAAAGGTGAAGAGGAAACATCCTTTTAGTACTTGGGAGGATTCACAGAGACCTTTTAAGAGGTAAACTATATATAAATATAATAAAAATTGATCTTGCATTGGTCGATACATCTTTGATGGCTACCTGAATATTGTAGCTCTCTGATCCATCTCTACATTAGTCACAACTGGCTTAATACTATAAAAGCAGCAGACGACAACGTGTTTCGACTTGCCTCATTCTATCACGTTCATGTAAATCTGATTAACAGGTCATAGAGGTTAAATAACATCGTTATGAACTATTCTATTGTATATAGGACACAAATTCCATAGCGGCAACAATTCTCACTATTAAAGTGGCCCCAGAGAGAGGGAACTTATGTTTCCCACTCTTTGCAGACACTGTAGGGTTCAAGGGTCAACGCCAACATCACATCCCCTTTACACACCAGGCCTTATACCCTAACATTTGTCCTGATCGTGACCTACCACCTATTTAGGCTTTCATCACCAGTCCCATCTTCTTCTCTTACGTTACTGGTAATATAATAAGGTTCTAGATGGAAAGGTCACATCCAGACTGAATTTTACCATTGTAACGGCGATGAGTGTTACCAGTTACATCACTGAGCCATGGCAGGCGTTCAGCATTTAATTACAAGAACTACAGAAAGTGACACATGTGAGTGCAAACATGAATTTGGCATGTGGCTCTGGTAACATAAATCCTTTTACAAGTATGGACCAGATTACAGGAAGCCGAGTGACTCAGTCTGTGATAATCCACAAAATGATTCTTTCGGGTGGAGATCAAGCCTGGTCTGGAATGTAGTATCCCACTGACTACACAAGGGAATGCCCCCAAATCAATTAACAGGTTAAAAAGCACATTTTTCTAATGAGTGTACATAACCTTTAATGTCTTGTTCTAAAGAGAAGCAGACTGGGTTGTCCATGATGAATTTGTGGAGTTCCATAAAGTTGACTAGAGAACATCTTTGTGTAATGTGAATTGTAACTTAATCCGCTTTCAGAGCCAACCTTAACATCTACAGAACACATGGGGCTTGTCATCTGCCCATAATGCAAAATGTTCCAAAGGAATGTCTCCATTTTCTTTCAAAGGGAAGCTTTACTATTGGGCAATCTTGGCCAGTTGGTGGAGAATGTGAACAATCGTCTTTGTATTTCTATTTTTATTTCTGCTCCTTTTTGACCACGAGGTTGGCAGAAGAACACAACTGAAATCCACAGAGAAACCACCAGCAAAAGTTTTATTCACTTCAGCATTTTGGATTCTGTTTAAAGTGGGATCCGCAGTGTTATAAAATAGCTTATTGGCTAGGGCTTGTTCACACTTTGATATATCATGGATATGCTCAACATGGAGAGATGAAGGGTCTACTAGTTTTTCACAGACTGTAGATCCATGGAAACATTTACAGGTAAATTTTCTCTATTGGTCCATTTCACAGACCAATGGCTAAAGCCAATCATGTGGATTTACCAGAAGTGTCTGAGGTAACACTGTCCCATTTTTCCCACAGCTGTATATAAAATAAAAGTCGAGCTCTGATTGGTTTCCATGGGCAACTAGATCCGTTTAACCTATGAAAAGTCTGCTAAATCTAACACAATCGGGCAGATTTACTTATCTGGTCCTGTCGCGATCCCCGAGGTGCGTTCTCCGACGAAGATGAAGTCCAGCGAGAGATCCTGCATGTGTCGCTTCCCCCACTGAGGTCCGCTGGAGTTCACCTTCTTCTTCCCGGTGCTTGTAAGTGCGTGTATTGCGACACAATTTGATATTTTAAATCCCGTGCGGAGTCCGAATCCGTCGGATCGTCCAACCGACGCCCACCAATTTGTGTCGCATGCAAGCCGATGCGCCAAAATCCGATCGCCTGCGCCAAAATCCCCTGTTAAATGCTGCGCAACTCGGAAATCACCGGAAACCCAACAAAAATGTGCTCCGCGAACCCTTAGTAAATGAGCCCCAATAAGTCTATATGAATCACAGAAAGAAGATGGGTGTAATCCATGAGCTGTCCAACATTTTTACATTTCTACCCTAGAAAGTTTAGAGATTTATGAAAAAATGGTTGGACCATGGACAACACATGTCAACAATATTAGTAGGATAGGATCCCTTCATGTCTGTCTTAGACAGCACATGTCCATGATTGATATGAAAGTGTGAATAAGCCCTTATACCGTCATCTGTCGGGTGCCATCATAGTGTCCATCACTATAAAAGCTGCATGCCGTGTTGTGTTTTCCATCACAGTGTTTGGATCTGTGATAAAGACGGCTAAAGAATCCTCAGACCAGATGTGAACTCAACCTTACCACTTCCTCAGTAGTGCATGTTGAGAATCAAAGGCTGTGGTAGGGTCAAAACCGGAAGGTCAGATCATTTCTACTCATGGTTTGTGGTATTTATATTGATATTCTTTATACAGGCAGGGATACCTCCTAAAGCTTTACTTTCCCAATTATATGTTTATCTTATGTTGAAGTTTTTATAATTTTAGTGCAGACATTTTAAGTCCTCTGGGAATTCAAGGGGCTTTCCTTGTACATCTTATTCCACCCACTTTAACCTCGTTTGGAACACCCACTATTTGTTATATTTGGTAGAGTCTTGATACTAAGAATGTCCAGAAGTATTTCACAAGTTTCAGCCTGTGATTTTTTTATACAGTATTTTATTAACTGAAAAAAATGTGAAATAAATTCTGCTCATGAAAGTACTAAAAGAAATGCCATCTACTTTTATTTTTTTTTTAAATTGGGGTCATTTATCTTAGCTTTTCTTTTTTTCTCTCTTATATTTGCAACTCTTTTTTGGCACTTTTTTATATATGCGACAAAATTTAGGACTTTTCCACTCTCTGAGTGTTACACCTGATATATCTTTGTATAAAAAAGTTGCAGTTTTGGCGCAAATCACAGTAAAATGGTGACATTTTGACACAAATAAACTCGAGTCACAAACAGGCATAAGCAAAAGTTTTGAAGAGGGTTGTAGATGAATTTGTGACTTAAAAAAAGGCACAAAAAAACAACAAACTTGCCTTATATATCACTCTCTTAGATATATCAAACAAGTCCAAAACAGAGAAAAGGCAAAAAAAAAATATTGCTAAAATTTCCAAACTAAAGATATATGACCCCTGATGTCTTATCAATACAGAATATATCAATACAGAATAGATGACGACCTGAAGTGTAGCTATGCACTAATACTCTTGGATAAGAATTGTTTAGTGATCAGTAGTGATCATTTGGAAAAGTTGCAGCCAGTTAAACCTTTCTCAAGCAGTGGCCACTGCTGGAGAACTTTGGTATTACAAGTTGGCCATTGAAATAGCTTTTCATGAGATACATGGACCGGTTAGGTCAGCCAGAGTAAGACTTGCTCTATCTTATATGACAAGTTCAAAATTCTCCTTTATGACGTTCAAAATGATGAACAAAATTGGAGAAATGAAAAGTATTATTTGGGTACAAAATATTAGTATATAGATTCTGGCTGGCATGTAGCTAAGCATGATAAATTTTGGATCAGCATCCACCCAATAATCAAAAGGTCTTGAAGACCTACAGCCAGCCATGCATCTTACTGCAGTGGCCACTGCTGGAGAACTTTGGTATTGCATGTTAGCCATTCTAATGAAACTGGTCATGGGAAAGCTTTGTCTACCAAATTAAGAGCTGTTTTTTGTTGGAAGCTTTGTACATTGAATAGAACCACAAATTCCCAGTGAGGAATCATTTTTAATGACCTGCTTGGGTAAATAATAGATAAGAAACAGTGTCACATCAATAGGATAAGCCTTTTAAGAGCATTAAGACTATTAAACTAAACATTTTCTCCAAATTATGGAAAAAGTATTAGACAGAGTCTTAAACTTTGATAAATAATAATCATGAGAGTTGTATGGTCCATTGATGAGTCATGAAAAGTAATTTACTACAAGGCACATTGAACACACCGGTCATGAATTTCCAGTTAAGTATCTAACGCTGGATAATATTCACGTTGTTATGGTTAATTGCTTAGTTTATGGGTCACGGTGTTCATTTTTGATGCTATGCTGATCATAAAATGTGAAATAATTTCTCCTATACCCTTGGCCATCATAATACGAAGCAATGAATCACAGGTGACAATACAATAAAGTCTATGGTGCTAAAATTTACATTTATATCAGTCCTGGTGTAGCTCGACAAGTAAAATATTTTGGTATAATTGTGGTATAATAGTTGTAATCATTGCGATCGCTAAGCTCTATTGCAGCCCCCTTCCATCGCATGTCATACGTAATACTAAAACATCTGGAACACATAACAAATTGTACAAGGTAAAGCTTGAAGGTGAGAAAATGTTAAAAAAAAATGCAGACCGGATGACCCCTAACACATGTGTCACAGATAAATCTCAGCAGAGATGTAAATTCGTGAACAGCGCACACGGTAGCTCGCACATATGACTTAACCATTAATGCATTTTAAAGGGACTTAGACTCAATTACTTTCCAGGGAGTCGTGGTACAAGGATTAATGGGAATTTTACAGAAGAGGGAATTCACCGAGTGAGAGGTGGGAGAGGTTACATTTTTTTATTAAACTGTGTGAATTTTACAGAAAGTGTTGAGCGGAGGCCACTACTAAGTGCAAGACGATGCAAATTCCATATTTCATTTTCCAACTTAACTCGTAGAAAGTGCTACCTAAAGCTGAGCTCATGGATTTTGATGAACTAATAAAGTTGTGGTGATTGTTTAAGATGATTTTTTTCATGTTGACTAAGGTTTGGTTTGGCATAAATGGCCGCCAGGTTATATGGGGACCATGTGGGGGTTAGTACCAGGGCCCTGAAATTATCGCAAATGCTAGTTTTTTGCATCTGCCACCTTCACGCCAGTGGGGTATGAAGGGGCGTGAAGGTGGGGCAAGCCTAACCGAGTGGAGGGGGTGGGCAGCTGGGAGTGGGCGCGCTGCAGGGCGTTACTGTCTCCACATAGGGCCTGCACAGGACCCTGCCCGAAACATCAAGAGGCAGAAGTCTCTTGATGTATCAGGCTGTGCAAAAACAGCGGCGGGGGCTGGCGCATGTCTCAAGAGCCGAATCTTAGAGCAAGGGATCGATTATGCTCGAGGATGAACTAGTTTGATGAATTCTGGAGGAGTTCCTGCTTTTGAGGTTGGTTTTGAGAATGAGAAGTTCCAGACATTCGTTACTTCTTTGCAGAGAAGTCTTTAAAACTCTCTAAAGAAATTTTTTTTTCAAACTGTTCCCCATGTTTTACAATTATTTGCTATGGATTGGGTATATTTAGGGTTGTAGTATTTTGGCCTACTTCCATCGTATGGAGGTGACTGATGACATCAAGATTGAGGGTGAATGATAAAGTCTTTAGGATCCAAAATATAGGTTCTCTAGTCTTTAAATAAGGGTAAGGTATACAGAGATCCCAATACACACCTGACCCTTTTTGTCATTCTGAAGTTTTTTTTTTCTGTTTTCTGCCATTTTAAGGAGGGTACTGATGAATAGAGAAAGTAGGCAAAGTTCACAACTGTGTTAGGCAGGTCTTGTTTGGGAAAATTCTGTCGGGGAACAATTTTTTGTTTCCATACACTCTTCATTTTAGGGGACGACTGGGCCTTTCATGTAGTATACCAATATATGCAAATAAATTCTGATTTATTGTAAAAGAAAATGCCAGCCAAAGTGGAAAAATGGACGAGTGGTTCACCCATTTTACAAAAACATGGGAAATGTTTTATTTTCATGTAAATTTCTATATGTTCTCACAAGTCACATTACCTCTAAATTAGCCTCGCTCCTCTTCCTACTGGTACAACTGGTCATCCAAGAGTAAATTCTCATCTACCAGTTATCAATCTTCACAAATGATTTGCGTTGTCACCTCACAGGGGCCGTAATTATAACTTCCTAACAACCCGTCCATTCTCCACCTGCAGTCCTATATGGCCACCCTCATTTAAAGTGACACATCACCTTTAAATACTTCTCTAAACTACTTGCCTAAAGCAAGGGCACATCCTGTCAATTGTAAATTGTTTAGACAGTAGTAGAGCTCACAGGTTCTGCCGCAGCTGCATGGACGATCATAATAAGACATAATTGTCTTTAAAAGGCGCCAATTATTTGATCTGAATCGAATAGAATTTTGTGACATGTAATTGATTTTAGCAAACAGTGAATGAGTAAATGATGGTCTAGTGTGTGCTGGCATTTGGCATTATGAGGAGGAATTTGCCAGCAGGGAGTCTGCACCGGGTTGAACCGAGCCGCAAACATCAATGACAGGTGTGATAAAAAAAAATGTGCAAATGCTAAATGTCAGCCATAAGCCGAAAGGGGAATTGGGAGAGACTAGTAGTAAAGAGAGATATCAAACACAATAAATGCAGAGCCGCAAACTGCACAAGTTCAATTGCTAACACCTGTGGTATTGAATGCTGAAAGGGGGAGCGGACGGGAGCGGTGAAGGTGTTAATGTGAAGGGTGTCCGACTATCAAGATAAACGGAGTGCAAAATACCCCACAAATTACCCAACATTCAGACATGTCACTTCCACTATCTGCTGACATGTGACTCTGTAAATCCCCCCTTTATGACATTTGTTCTAGTATTGTCCACTAAAGAGTTTATAGTTGGGTCTATGAAATTAGGTCAATATGATTTTTTTAATATGATTTTTAAGCATTGTCTGTATTGCAGTTTATCTTCATTGATTGAACGATACAAGAGCTATATATAAGGTATCCCTATCCTGCAACTATTCCCTCCACTTTTGAGAAGACATGCATACATGGCCAAATTTAAGTGTGCATGTAAATGGAGAACTCTGGAGGAACAGCTGTGGTACGTATATTGTCATCTTAAAATAAAAATCTACCATCATGATACACCAGGGATACTTACTCATAGATCCAGACTCTGTGACTGTGGTAATCTTCTTATATTTGTTATACTTGGCTTCCTTTCTTCTATAATCAACGTTAATACTTATGCTGATGAGCCTGAAGGGCTCTGGGGGCGTTAAAATAACCCCTCAGTGCTGTAGCTTCACAAGCTGTTACTATGAGCAGAGCAGGTCTTCCCTCCCACTGCACTTCTTGCTGTTGCTAGATTACACAAACAGTGGGAGGAGAGAGAGAGCAGGGGGTTATGTATGAATTAGTGCCACTGGTTTGTTATGATGGATTTTAATAGTAAATTGTCTTTAAGAATTATATATAACTTACCTCCTCGAGGACTCCCAGACATTCATTCATGCATCAAGTACATAAAATACTGCAAAATTGTGGTAAAAGGACAACAAAATTGCCGCATGTGAACAGCCTTAGGATGGATTCACACTGGCAGGTCCATTGCCTGTTGCTTCCGTTTCGCATCTGTTTTTCGGCTGCATCGTTTCTTTTGTAATGTTCGTTATGCTATTGTTCTGTCTTATATTCAGGTCCGCTTAAAAAAATGGAATGGTTAACCTTGGTTAGAAAACATCACATCTGGACCCTACCGTAATCGGTGAAAAAAATGGGTTCTGTCATTAGTTAGTTAATTAGTTATTAATTGCCTATCCATAGGATTGGTCGTCAATATCAGATCAGTGGAGGTGCCAGTGGAGCTGTTCTTTATGTTCCTTTAGCTATGTAGAGGCTGGGCCTTATAACTGCAACTCAGCTCCCAGTCAAGCCGCAGTACCACAGCTTGCCCACTATATAGAGAATGGAGCTGTTTTCTGAGTTGGAGCCATGTTGGAGCCACCTCATCGGGTAGTAAAGACATCCCAATAGTAATGGCGGCTACATTTTTAATACACTATTCATTTTGTTTCTGTGAATTCCGATAAATACCCCATTGTTCCGATACACTACCTAATACGAGCAGCTGGCTGCGAGCGCACACTGGAATATCCACATGCATGAAACGGCACTGATTTTGTTTTCGTCAGAAAGAATTCCTTTTCCCACACTGTTATTCTTGAAACAAATGCTAATAGTAGAATTAGTCGATCCAGATTGATCTTTTCGAGTCAACTGTTTAAGAAAACCAAAATATTTTCCATGTAATTGACAGTCATTAAGCAGAATGGCTTTTCTATTCTTCCTTTTCCCCAAACTTCAGGGACCCTGGGACTCGAGTAGCAGGTGTTAACTTTATAAGATTCCTTATGACATCACTGCCCATGCGAATACTGTAGTCTACATGTACATTTTTTCCATAGTCCCCACGGTGTAGTCCAGAATTTTCCAGCAGTAAACATTGCAACATAACCAATCCATTACTAAACTTACTCGAAAAGAAGTGGATTCATAGGAAAATTGTGGGTTTTTTTTTACCCCTCTTCCATCCAAATTTGTAAGTTGTTTATGTGACCCAAGTTTGACAGATTCTAGTCTACGGCTTGACAGCCAAAATATCTATCAATATTTTACACAGTATTATCCAAGATGTCATAGACTCATGAGTATATGATCAAATGTGGATGAGGTGCGCCATTCTCCTTCATATTGACATTAATCTGGATCCAAGTAGTAGAGCATAGCTTGGCTGATTAAAACCGGGCTGGCCAACCATCAATGTTTGTTCAATATTGACCATGTCTTTGTCATGGAGAAAAATTAAGGGGTACATTAATATCGATTTGCCTTATCTGTAGTTCTCACAGGAAGTAAGCCAAAAGCGTACTACCCTGGAAGTGGTCTACTATCCTTTTTCCACTAAGAACACATACACAATCAATGAAGCTTAGGCCCAGTAAAGTGAGCCAAAACCAGGAGTGGTCAAACACACAGAACATGAGCAAGTCTTTCCATTTTACCTTTTATCTGTATAGTCAACATAAAGACTTGTACATGTTCAGTCTGTTTGCTGACCACATCTGGTTTTGGCTCACAGAAACTGATGCAAATAACAGAAGACCTAATACAAATGAGAAGTGGGCCCAAGGCTACATTCACACAGCCGTACGGGAGCGGTACAGTGCAACACACGTGCGGCACCATAGTGTTCCGTAGCAGGGAGAAAGATAGGACATGTCATATCTTTCCCCATGATAGGGCACCGTGTGCCATATATCGCTATGGAAAGGGGCAGGGTGAGCAGCGCTCACCCCTTCCTCCTTTCCTGGGCGCTGACGTGTGCCGCCATGCTACAGTATGATGGTGTGAATACAGCCCAATTGTGAATGTGTATAAACAGTTTTCGGACAACAGCAGTTGAATATGTATATGAATACGTAAATGAATATGTATATTGTGTCTCGGATATCATATGGAGGCACAGGGAAATTTTTTTGTATAAACTACAAATTATAGATAAGAAGGGTGTTTTCGGTTGTGGAGAATATGATGGCACCACTTGGTAGGACAAGATGTAAACTACATATCTATAATTAGAGATAAGCGATTATCGAGATCCAATCCGTGAAAGCTTTGCATCATTTTTCAGAAGTTTTGGTTCAGATCTGAATCTATTTGGTCCAAACCGATGTTTCTCCAATAGTCCTGAAAATTGGTATATAGCCCCTTCTAGTCCTCTAAAACAGATTTGTCATGAAAAAGTGCCTATTTCATTTTGTATTTTACAATATTAGTCTAAATTGAATCAGAAAATTCAGAATCTATGGCTGAAAAATTGAGCTAAATCTATAAACCAATGAATAGATTCACTCATCTCTATCTATAACACAGAATTATTGCTCCTTTGAGTTCCATATTACTACTCTAATGTTTGCCTTGATCACATTTTATTTCACTTTTTTCCTCAAAATTCTTTAAAGTTTTTGGATGAACATATTTAGATCCACTTGTGCACATTTTTGACCAAATAAATCTCCGAAACCCTGGGATCTCAGTCAAGGATGATAATTGATTATCATGGTTCGCTTACCCTTAAAATCCCCGAATAATTAAACATTTTTTTTAGATTGATTATATTGTTAGCAATATCCTTGTCCTATTTCCTAATCAAACATAATTTTATAGCAAGACTTCTGTTTTTTTCCACCAGATTTGCACCTATGCACTTAATATATTGTATACTCTTTAATTTCTGATGTGAGCTATGTCTATTAAATAAAATTAAAGAGAAAAACATAGTTTTTAATTTTTATTATTTAATTTCAATAATGTTTTATAATATTTAAAGTAAAAAAAACTGAAGTAATTTTTTTTTTTTTTTGCACAACCAATATAAACCGGGTGGTAAGGCTAAGGAGTAATTACAGTAACTTGTGCAAACATCTGACATTGATAGTGTGTACAAATGTGCTATGACAGCCGTATCCCTCCATTCCTGCTCTTATCTGATTGCTGTGGTTAGATCAGTCTGGATTATATGATCCATAGTAGATCTAGACACCATCAAATCATTAGCTTCTATAAACAAGTCCAAATGAAGCATATCTATTTCAGTGACTGAACGGAAATTTGCCTTAAAAGTTAATTAAAACCAATGCGTGTAGATTATTGAAGGCGTTCCGTCAAGAAAAAAAACAAACGTTCATGTTACATTCTTATTTAGTTTGCTTTTGGTGGTTTTGTTTTTGTACTTTTTGAAATGTAAAACATATTGAGTTGGAGAACATTGAGTTAGCGGTGTTCTACAGCGGTGGATCTAGTATTTTATACAATGGATAGTTCTTAAATTATACGGTTACATTTAAATGTGCGCAACACCTCGATTTTGGCCATATAGTTGTGGAGTCAATGGAACCGACCAATTTGGCAAGGTAGACAAGCCTCCAGGTAGCTTAAGAACCCTGAAAGGAAATGTAATGGCCACTAAAATGCATTCTCCAGATGAGTCTGAAGACGCCCAGAAATATGACATCTAATACCCAATGAATATGGTAGGTTTAGCCAATGTGCCTAATATTTAGAAATTTTGTCTAAGTCTTACCAAAGAAAAACATGATTTTGGATCATTAAAATTATCCACAATTCTCCTGGATCGAATCCCGGGAAAACATAGGTCCTGGTGGAGAAGGGAGGCGTGGTGAGCGGGACTAGCAGCCTCACTCATGGTGCGGTGAGACACTGTGTCCTCACAGCACTGTGATAGGGTACCAAAAACTGCGATCTGACCATATCATAGCCACAATAACGACTGTGTGAATAGGAACCAACATGGCAAAAATATGTCCAGTTTGGCTAATATTCCAAGACCTTCCATAATTCAGACGTTAGTTTGCAGAGACTTACTTCTAAAATACAGCTAATCTCCATATTTCCCATGAATCACTGCTTGTAAAACTGTATAGCTCTCCTCAATAAAACTAATAAACTAATGCTTGATGCTTTTCCCTCAAGATTGGTAAAGCCAAACTAGGGAGGATTGGAGGATAGAGACCAATATCAAAACAGTTTTTCACATTTTTGACTGAACCTTTATTCACCTTTACATTAATTCATTATTAAAAAAAGACCCTTAAGGCAACAGCTTTATAAATGAAAAGCAGGCCAATATAAATGTTACCTCAAGACCAATACGAATGGAGAAAGTATCTAACCTCTCCCGGTTGAAAAACTTTCAAGGGTTGAATTTGATGCTAGTCAAATTGAATTGAACTTTGGGCCCTTGATTGTTCTTGATCCAGGACCATCGGCCATCGACCAGGAAATTCATAATAAAGAATAGACCTCCTCTGGACCCTTATTTTCCCATGAGAGATCATTTTAGCCATTGCCTTTAGCTATATCCTAGAATGTTTTCCTGTAGCCCACACACTCCACGACCGGTGGCCCAGGAGTTAGCATAATATAACTAGACAGCTTGACTTGAAACCTGAGTCTAGTTGTCAAATTACAATACTTCCTCCCTAAGCAAACATATATAAAAGAGAATAACACATAAGTCTACATTTCATATCTCAATGATATACACATTTTTTGATAAGTTATTAAACTTTATTTCCATTGTGATTTCCCAGTGTCCTCCTCTCTCCTCTCCCAGCGTTTTATGCTTTCCGACTACCTGTTAGCATGATCTGGCTTTGCTTTACACGTCCATGATGTTTTAATTTTTGCCTACAGTAATGTAACATGTGGCGTCTGTCTTCATTTGCTGAAATCAAAACCCAGGAATGATCCAGTACCGTGAAAGTGCTTTAGAAGGATCTGTCAATGTCAAAAGTCCAATCGTGTTTCAGTGTATAGCAGTCAAAAGTTGAAATATTTTTCGGGGGAAATTCCTTCTCGCCGGCTGATGAGAGCGCATGAAATCGACTTTATCTTTTAAAATACGTTCTATGACATTTATAATGCTTTAGCAGATCAACAATGTGTCAGTGGATTATTTGTGTGGAGCACCTGTGCTGGAAATATAAAACATTGTTCTAAAGTTCTCAACTCTGGAGACAATGGATAACTTTGCGGTCATTATGTTTCCTGGACTCAGAATCATAATCCCTAGGTCGATAATCATAGCTCTATCTATCATCTATCTATGTTCTATCTTTCTGTCCATCAACTATCTATCCAACTCCATGAAAAAATTAATGACTTTTCTTTCTAATTTATTTATTGTTCTAAAATCTCTCTCTAAAACTGGCTAAAAAATGGCCAAAAATCATGGGCCTAATTTGATGGAGTACAAAGGGTTTGGTTGTACTCGGGCATAGGAGCCCTAAGGGGTCGGGAAGGAATACATTTAGTTAGTGGCACAGGTTTTACATTGGGTCAAACAGGTTCTATCTACACCAAGAATGTCCAATATGGGGCAACAAAAATACACTTCATGCTTTGATTATAACTTTACATGAATGATGAAGTTGACTAAATATAGTATCCTAAAACATACCTCATGCTTAAAAAAGCACAAGTTCTCATCAAGCATTCCTGTTCTACCCAAGCATCTATTTGTTCTTGAAAGGCTGTGATCAGAGATAGAAAGATTTATACGGTGGCAGATCGGCCCACCAGAGTACTAGAGGATCCCATGGTGACTCCAGGATCTGACATACGATTGAGGCCAAAGGTCCGACAGAAGACAACTCTACGTAGAGCTGACTATGTAGAGAGACAATCACTTTCCAATAGGGACTGTGATACTTTTAATGATTTGCAACGTAATTTTTTAAAAGTCTTTACCACCGGTTCATGTCTTTTGAGTAAAATGACATCAATAAAGGTTAGAAGTTTAGCACTAGACACCAAATCCCATAGTTTTACAGAAATGTCTCCTAAACCTTGACATATAGTTGACTCCCTAAAAGCAACGGAAATCCCAGTAGAGCACAGTTATCCAAAATTTTGATTTTTAACACAAGTAGTATTTAAAATATTATATGTACAGGTTCCAGGATCCATCTTCATATTGGATACAATATTCCTCCTCCCGACATGGCGAGGGTCAATCAATAAAGCGATTCCTTCAATAGCGTTGTGTTCTAATTACTATATTCTGTGACATTTTGAAGATCTGGAATGTTAGCGATTCCGCTAGAAGCAAGGCTCTATTGTTTTATTAATTGTTTACCGCATATTTTAAGCTCTGTGTAATCTAAATTAATTAGCCCAGCTGCCGATCCTTCTCCCTTGGAAAGAATGCATTTAATGTAATCTTTTTTATGATATCGCCATATTTGCTAATTAGATTAGTTTTAGTACTTTGCCGATCTTTTTTCAGAGTTGTGTGTATTTCTTTGTAGTTAATTTATCTGTTATTTTGCCTAATTTCATTAATAACATAAAAAAAAAATCCCCCTTTGAAAAAATTCTGAAAATCCTTAGAAAAATGATGGTTATTTACAGATCTTATACAAAAGAAATTTATCGTAGGTTTGTTCGGTTGACAGATAAACGGTTTAAGGCAATAAAACATGAGACCAATCGTTCTTCAAGTTGGCCACAAATGTAATGGGTTTCTCAAAAATGATAAATGATCAAATATTTTATTTTTATCCAGTTCTTATTGTTTCAAAATAACAGTGTCACATAAAGCGGATGATAAATTGTAACCAACACATTGGAAGAGGCTTGTTGTCTACTGAAAACATACAAGCAATAAATTGTTTAAATCTGTTCAGTTTTATCGACTGTATGAGTCCAAATCCACATCATTACTGAAGGATTGCAATTAAAAGGGTTGACCAGATAAGTGTGCCACACCTGTCTACAGGCGGTGTGTGGTATTTCTGCAGAAATACTGTAATATATATGTTGGATATGTATAGAGCTGGATAAGGACAGCCATGTTTTTTTAATATAAAAAAGACACTTTGGTCTTGCAAACTTACCAACTATTGCAACCAAAAAATCACTAATATCCCTTAAAGGGTATCTACCACCAGGATGAAGAACTGTATCCAAATTAGCCTTAGGGCCTCCAGGCTCCATTAACACCGGTATATAAAGGGGTTTTCCCGAAGTTCTGGAATACCCTGTGGAATCGGGGTTGACAAAAAAAATTAACCTTGGTCTGGCTCCTTGTAACTATGTCGCTCCAATACTTCCAAATTTTGACCCTGCACAAGGCATGGATTTTGGGGCTCCTTAACTAATGAGTGGCTTCATGAAAACCCTGGAAAGCAACTTCCTGAGATCAGAGTCTCATAGTCCAAAGATGCCTTTCATTGGCTGAAGCGGGTCCCATGAGCAGAGCTGTAAAATGAAAGTACTTGAGTAATGCCAAGATCGAAAACAGGGAAAGTAACCAATTTTTTGGGCATTCTGGTTCCCATGGAATGATCCAGAATTTCCTAAAAACCCCTTTAAGTGTAGGTCTATAGAAGTAAACTACACTTCTAAAAAAAAGGATAGTTATGACTGATCTGAGATTACAGTATACCAGTCTTTCCATGGCTACATCATGACATTTTATGTACAGTACATTACATCGCTCAGCAAGTCCGCTAATTTTTCAGTTTCCAATTTCTAAGTTGAAAATACTCATCAAACATGATCTCCCTCCCCCAGTGTTATGTGACATGTCAAAAACATTCATCTAAATGACTGCAGAGCCACAGATTGGAACTTGCCCTAAGTGAGTTTAGAATCAAGTGGGTAATTTGAAAACAACGGGACTGTATTTCACGACTAAGACGTCTGGTGCCTCGGACAAAAGCTCATTTGTAAAAGCAGCTTAGAGATAAGATGTTATCACAATGTATATTGTGTTTCACCAATGCTTTCATCTCCAATCCAAATGCCTGTATTAGTTTTGGTCTGTCAAAAATATTGACGTATTGCAGAAATTTTTGGATTTTTTTTTTTTTTTTACCTCTACTCATTTTTCATGGTGGGACAATTCTTTCAAGCTTTTTTCAAAGTATATTTTATCTTTGCTCTATGATTTTTATAAATGTATCGTCCATATATAATTATACTTATTTACAAAAATAACTTAGATTTGTCAAAGAAAATGAACTTTCCAACAAAAATAACCAGGACTGGAGATGTTTGGCACAGCCTTATCTCCCCTGCTCTATTAAAATAGTATCCAGGTTTGTGTCAACAAAAAAGTCGGAGCTAGTTGGGAAGTTTTAAGGTTTCATGAAGTATCTGTAGATTAATAATACGTTGGATCAAAAACTTGGGTTCTTGACCCAAAGCTCTAAAATAAATAAAAGCAATACTCCCCTTACCAGTTCCACATTGCTAATGTGGCACTGCTTTACAGGTTTTCTGTTGGCTTCTGAATCCTGGCCTCAAATTATAATGTTTTGACATGGACATGTGTCCATGTCAACCAATCATCAGCTCCATGACTGAACACAGTGGTGCCCACCGCAGCCAACTGGCTTCTACAGACACCATCACTAGTGCAGTCACTTATCCATGCCAAACTTGCATCACCCAAAGGTAGGACAAAGAGCGTGAACTCAAGCGGAGGATCAGTACTCCATTCCATACTCATTTAGAGTAATTGGTCCAATATGACAAGATATTAGACAACCTCATTTAAGCTATAAGTATATTAGGTGTGAAAGCTTACGGACTGTAGTCTACAGTAGGCTATGTGATGCCCCAACTACTAGGGGACCATTCAGTCCATCTTTTAAAAAAAAAGCCTAAGGAGTAATTACAGTAACTTGTGCAAAACATCTGACATTGTAGTGTGTACAAATGTGCTTGACAGCCGTATCCCTCCATTCCTGCCTCTTATCTGATTGCTGTGGTTAGATCAGTCTGGATAATGATCCATAGTAGATCTAGACACCATCAAATCATTAGCTTCTATAAAAAAGTCCAATGAAGCATATCTATTTCAGTGACTGAACGGAATTTGCCTTAAAAGATTAATAAAACCAATGCGTGTAGATTATTGAAGGCGTTCCGTCAGAAAAAAAACAAACGTTCATGTTACAATTCTATTTAGTTTGCTTTTGGTGGTTTTGTTTTTGTACTTTTGAAATGTAAAACATATTGAGTTAGAACATGAGTTAGCAGTGTCTACAGCGGTGGATCTGTAGACAGAATGGACATTCATGTGTAGTTACTATAAAGAGATTAAAAGTACGCCAACACCTCATTTTGGCCATATAGTTGTGGAGCAATGGCACCGACCAATTGGCAAGGTAGACAAGCCTCCAGGTAGTTTAAAACCTGAAAGGAAATGTAATGGCCACTAAAATGCATTCCCCAGATGAGTCTGAGACGCCCAGAAATAGACATCTAATACCAAATGATATGGTGGTTTAGCCAATGTGCTAATATTTAGAAATTTATGTCTTTTCCAAAGAAAAACTGATTTTGGATCATTAAAATTATCACATTCTCCTGGATCGGATCCCGGGAAAATGAGGTCCTGTGGTAGAAGGAGTGGGGTGAGACGTCCTTACCCCTCCACTCTCCATTGAAAAATGGAGCAGCCCATATGGTGCGGGAGCACTGTGTCCTTACAGTACTGGCCTAAGGGTGCCAAAGACTGATTGCATGCAATTTGTGGCCACATCACAGCACGATGTGTGAATAGGAACCAACATGGCAAAAATATGTCCAGTTGCTAATATTCCAAGACCTTCCATATTCAGAGTTAATTTGCAGAGACTTACATTCTTTAAATACAGCAATCTCCATATTCCATGAATCACTGCTTGTAAAACTGTATAGCTCTCCTCAATAAAAATAATAAAAATGCTTGATGTTTTCCCTCAAGATGGTAAAGCCAAACTAGGGAGGATTGGAGGATAGAGACCAATATCAAAACAGTTTTTCACATTTTTGAATGAACCTTTATCCTTTACATTAATTCATTATTAAAAAAGACCCTTAAGGCAACAGCTTTATAAATGAAAAGCAGGCCATATAAATGTAACTATGTTCATCAGACCATACGAATGGAGAAAGTATCTAACCTCCCGTTGAAAAACTTTCAAGGGTTGAATTTGATGCTAGTCAAATTGAATTGAACTTTGGCCCTTGATTGTTCTTGATCCAGGACCATCGGCCATCGACCAGGAATTCATAATAAAGAAAGACCTCCTCTGGACCCTTATTTTCCCATGAGAGTAATTTAGCCATTGCCTTTAGCATATCTAGAATGTTTCCTGTAGCCCACACACTCCACGACCGGTGGCCCAGGAGTAAGATAATATACTAGACAGCTTGACTTGAAACCTGAGTCTAGTTGTCAAATTACAATACTTCCTCCCTAAGCAACATATATAAAGAGAATAACACATAAGTCTACATTCATATCTCAATGATATACACATTTTTGATAATTTATTAACTTTATTTCCATTGTATTTCCCAGTGTCCTTTCTCTCTCTCTCCCAGGTTTTATGCTTTCCGATACCTGTTAGCATGATATGGATTTGCTTTACACGTCCATGATGTTAATTTTAGCCTACAGTAATGTAACATGTGGCGCTGTCTTCATTTGTTGAAATCACAAACCCAGGAATGATCCAGTACCCGTGAAAGTGCTTTAGAAGGATCTGTCAACGTCAAAAGTCATGTGTTTCAGTGTATAGCAGTCAAAAGTTGAAATATTTTTCGGGGGAAATTCTTTCTCGGCTGATGAGGACGCATGAATCGACTTTATCTTTTAAAAATCGTTCTTGACATTTATAATGTTAGCAGATCAACAATGTGTCAGTGGATTATTTGTGTGGAGCACCTGTGCTGGAAATATAAAACATTGTTCTAAAGTTCTCAACTCTGGAGACAATGGAACTTTGCGGTCATTATGTTTCCTGGTCTCAGAATCATAATCCTAGGTCGATAATCATAGCTCTATCTATCATCTTTATCTATGTTCTATCTTTGTCCATCAACTATCTATCCAACTCATAAAAAAATTATGACTTTTCTTTCTAATTTATTTATTGTTCTAAAATCTCCTCAAATAGAGCTAAAAGAAAAATGGCCAAAATCAGTGGCCTAATTTGATGAGTACAAAGGGTTTGGTTGTACTCGGGCACAGGAGCCCTAAGGGGCGGGAAGGAATACATTTAGTTAGTGGCACAGTTTTAATTGGGTCAAACGGTTCTATCTACACCAAGAATGTCCAATATGGGGCAACAAAAATACACTATAGCTTTGATTATAACTTTACATGAATGATGAAGTTGAAATATATATAGTATCCTAAAACATACCTCATGCTTTAAAGCACAAGTTCTCATAAGTATCCTGTTATACTCAAGCATCTTTTTGTTCTTGAAAGGCTGTGTCAGAGAAGAAAGATCTATACGGTGGCAGATCGGCCCACCAGAGTACTAGAAGATCCCATGGGACTCCAGGCTCTGACATACGATTGAGGCCAAAGGTCCGACAGAAGACAACTCTACGTGAGCTGACTATGTAGAAGAGCAATCACTTTCCAATCGGACTGTGATACTTT
Source organism: Engystomops pustulosus (assembly GCA_019512145.1). Taxonomy (NCBI): domain Eukaryota; kingdom Metazoa; phylum Chordata; class Amphibia; order Anura; family Leptodactylidae; genus Engystomops; species Engystomops pustulosus. The sequence continues at coordinate 29,061,021 of CM033641.1, forward strand.
TAATGATTTGCAACGTATTTTTTAAAAGTCTTTACCACCGGTTCATGTCTTTTGAGTAAAATGACATCAATAAAGGTTGAAGTTTAGCACTAGACACCAAACCATAGTTTTATAGAATGTCTCCTAAACCTTGACAATAGTTGACTCCAAAAGCAACGGAAATCCCAGTAGAGCACAGTATACCAAAATTTATTTTTAACACAAGTAGTATTTAAATATTATATGTACGGTTCCAGGATCCATTTCATATTGGATACAATATTCCTCCTCCCGACAGGCGAGGGTCAATCAATAAAGGATTCCTTCAATAGCGTTGTGTTCTAATTACTATATTCTGTGACATTTGAAGATCTGGAATGTTAGCGATTCGCCTAGAAGCAAGGCTCTATTGTTTATTAATTGTTTACCGCATATTTTAAGCTCTGTGATATCTAATTAATTAGCCCAGCTGCGATCTCTCTCCCTTGGAAAGAATGCATTTAATGTAATCTTTTTTTGAATCGCCATATTGAATTAGATTAGTTTAGTACTTTGCCGATCTTTTTTCAGAGTTGTGGTGTAATTCTTGTAGTTAATTTATCGTTTATTTTGCCTAATTTCTTAATAACATAAAAAAAAAATCCCCTTTGAAAAAATTCTGAAATCCTTAGAAAAATGATGGTTATTTACGATCTTTACAAAAGAAATTATACGTAGTGTGTTCGGGTTGACAGATAAACGGGTAGTAAGGCAAAAACATGAGACCAATCGTTCTTCAAGTGGCCACAAAGTTAATGGTTTCTCAAAAATGATAAATGATCAAATATTTTATTTTATCCAGTTCTTATTGTCAAATAACAGGGTCACATAAAGGGGATGATAAATTGTAACCAACACATAGGAAGAGGCTTGTTGTCTACTGAAAAATAAAGCAATAATTGTTAAATCTGGAATCGCCAATTAGCAGTAAAAGGGATGTCCAGATAAGGATGCCACAAAAAAAAGATCACTTATTCCCTTAAAGGTATCTACCACCAGGAGAAGGACCGTATGCAAATAGCCTTAGGCCTCCAGGCTCATTAAACTATGCGAGCGAAAGTATAGCTCATTGATAAGTTCTTCATCCTGTTAATGTTCTAAACGTTAAAATTAGAAATTCTTCCTGCGACATGGCCAGGATTACAACACTCGGTATATAAAAGGGTTTTCCCAAGTTCTGGAATACCCTGTGGAATCAGGGTTGACAAAAAAAATTAACTGGTCTGGCTCCTGGTAACTATGTGCTCCAATACTTCCAATTGACCCTGCACAAGCACGGATTTTGGGGCTCCTTAACTATGAGTGGCTTCAGAAAACCCTGGAAAGCAACTTCCTGAGATCAGAGTCTCATAGTCCAAAAGGCCTTTCATTGGCTGAAGCGGGTCCCATGAGCAGAGCTGTAAAAGAAGTACTGAGTAATGCCAAGATCGAAACAGGGAAAGTAACCAATTTGGGGCCGGTTCCCAGGAATGATCCAGAATTTCTAAAACCCCTTTAAGTGTAGTCTATAGAATATAACTCTTCTAAAATAAGATGTTTAGACTAGATGATTCGTACTAATTGACATGTATACCAGTCTTTCCATGGACTAATCATGACATTTATGTACAGTAGTACATCGCTAGCAGTCCGCTAATTTTTCAGTTTCCAATTTCTAAGTTGAAAATACTCATCATACATGATCTCCCTCCCCCAGTGTTATGTGACATGTCACAAAACATTCATTATGCATGCGAGCACCAGATGGAACTTGCCCTAAGTGAGTTTAGAATCAAGTGGGTAATTTGAAAACAACGGGACTGTATTCACGACTAAGACGTCTGGTGCCTGTAACAAAGCTCATTTGTAAAAGCAGCTTAAGATAAGATGTTATCACAATGATATTGTGTTTCACCAATGCTTTCATCTCCAATCCCCAATGCCTGTATTAGTTTTGGTCTGTCAAAAAATATTGAGTATTGCAGAATTTTTGGATTTTTTTTTTTTTTACTATCTACTCATTTTTCATGGTGGGACAATTCTTTCAGTTTTTCAAAGTTATTTTATCTTTGCTCTATGATTTTATAAATGTATCGTCTATATTATATTCTTATTTAACAAAAAACTTAATCTTAGATTTGTCAAAGAAAATGAACTTTCCAACAAAATACCACTGGTAGATGTTGGCACAGCCTATTCTCCCTGCTCTATTAAAAAGTATCCAGGTTTGTGTCAACAAAAAAGTCGGAGCTAGTTGGGAAGTTAGAAGGTTTCATAAGTATCTGTAATTAAAATACGTGGGGTCAAAAATTGGGTTCTTGATCCCAAAGCTCCTAAAAATATCCCCTTACCAGTCCACATGTTAGTGGCACTGCTTCCAGGTTTTCGTTGGCTTCTGAATCCTGGCCTCAAATTATAATTGTTTGACATGGACGTGTCCATTTCAACCAATCACCAGCTCCATGGACTCAGTGGTGCCCAATTTTCTATGCGGCTACTGGGGAGGGAGTAGCCGCAGCTGCGGGCTACATGGCGCAGCTACTCCATGGCCCCAGTAGCCTCTTTTCTTCTTCTCACTCACAATCTTCGGCGCGTAGCTACAGGGAGCTGCGCGCGAAGATGTAGTGATGAGGAGGGAAGGGGCTACTGGGGCATGAGTAGCCGCGCCGTGTAGCCTCAGCTGCGGCTACTCCACTCCCCGTAGCTGCATAAGAAAATTTACCTATGTGCCTATTAAAAGTTACCAAAAAAGTGCGGTGACGTGAGGATTAGCCCTTAAAAGGGCTATCCTCACGTCCTATTGATCCACTTACCACCTGATCTACCTTTATAGGTACATTCGTGGTGGTAGGTTCCCTTTAAGCTCTATGTATATTAGGTGTGAAAGCTTACGGACAGTAGTCTGCAGTAGGCTATGTGATGCCCCAACTACTAGGGGACCATTCAGTCCATCAAAAAAGTGCGGTGACGTGAGGATTAGCCCTTAAAAGGGCTATCCTCACGTCCTATTGATCCACTTACCACCTGATCTACCTTTATAGGTACATTCGTGGTGGTAGGTTCCCTTTAAGCTCTATGTATATTAGGTGTGAAAGCTTACGGACAGTAGTCTGCAGTAGGCTATGTGATGCCCCAACTACTAGGGGACCATTCAGTCCATATTAGTAAACTCTGCTCAGAGTCCTGGTAACCCCATCCACATACAGTGATTGACAGTGAGAGTCCTGGTTACCCCGCCCACATACAATGATTAACAATGAGAGTAACAGTGAGAGTCCTAATTACTCCACCCACACACAGTGATTGACAGTGAGACTCCTGCTTCTGCCTACACACAGTGAGAGTCCTGATTACCCCGCCCACACACAGTGATTGAAAATGAGAGTCCTGATTACTCTACCCACCCAAAGTGATTGACAGTGAGAGTCCTAATTATCCCACCCACACACAATAAATGACAGTCAGAGTCGTGATAACCATGCCCAAATACAGTAATTGACAGTCCTGATAAGCCATCAATCATCTGTGTGTGGGCGGAGTAAGCAGGACTCTTGCTGTCTCTCCTAGGAGTCCTGTCACCGATTAATCTTTGTTAAGAAATTTCACCCAAATTATAGAAACCTAGTTATAATAGAACTCGTCTCTTCTCCCTCTGTCGTACCAGCCACCTAACCTGATATGATGATAGGGCTAATAAATCAAGCCACATTTTGCGAAAAAATTTGCTGAAAAAATAATTGTTATTAAACTTTGTGAATAAAATATCATTCTACAATCACCAGACCATTGGTGGTGAACACCGTGGATTTATCCTTGGGCTGGCTCAACCTTTATTGTTTGGTGGCACTTTTATGGTACGTACAGTCATGACTTTTATTAGCCTTATTATGTCATAAACAACCTTATTATACCATAAAATAAGGTCACCTTCCAGTCTCCAGTCACAAGTCACAGAATAGATATGGTCAATGAAATGCAGGAGCACATGTTGCTCAGAACATAATATGTTCGCTTTTTTGTTTCTGTATACACCACGTTTATGGTACGTATTACATAGACTTATATACTGGCAGAATGAAGCAGGCCACTACAATGCTCCATGGAGGCCAGAAAGTATGGGGAATGGAATGCAAGAGTATACATCCATCCCCAACCTCTGCTGAGAATAAGCTCTGTAAGGCCCAGTGATGAACTGTGCATATAAGGAAAATTACATCACTGGGGGGAAACACCCTGAGGGTCAGAGGATGGAACCAGATGCTGTACAGCACTTTATGAGTACAGTGGGATACACCCTAGGACAAATCAGAAATCATCTAAATTGGTCATACACTGGACTTTACCGGGTAGCCTTAGGTCGCAGTAGGGTGAGAGTTTCATTCTCCTGAGGAGAGCTTGCATACTCTGACTTCTTTACAGAGAAATTGTATCTCTGGGATTCACACCATTAAAACGCGTTGTTACTAAATCAATGCACTTGTGTTCCCTATCCTGTGTGGTTTTTTTTGTTTCTATACTATTCTGGGCATCTGGCATGTCTACCCAACAACAAATGGCCTGGTATTGTTGGCCCAGAAAAAGAACATTTAGCTACAATCTTTAGTGAATCAGCCACTGGTCTCTCTCTGGCCATTAGGCTTCCTAGTTGTGATTGTGGTCTCCTTATGGTATGTCCCAAAAATTAGGGGGACTCATCAATGAGACTGAAAAAAAAATTACAAAAAACTTATATTTTTCTAAAAACCCAATAGCCATGAGCTTAAGAGGTTTGTTAGGCCCAGTAGGTGTAAAGGAAGGGGAGAAACATATGACATATTTATAATATAAGTATTGTTTTATTATTTTTTTTTCATTGTCTTCAGAGATCTTTCACAGAGGTCAGAAAGCCTCATCTATTTACTGTAAAACCTTGTATTCATATGGCTCAGCAAGGACGTAAATCTAATTCATGCAGAATGGCGACCGTCTATACAAAGCCATTCCCTATGCATTTCACAAATGACATACAGTATAAGCTTAAAATCATTATGTCCTTGATGATGATATATAGATATTGTGTGCAAGAGTCCAGCTTAAGAAAGAAGCTGACTATTGGATAGCCTAAATATACATCTGCATAATAATGAATATGAGAGCAGTACGAGACGGGGTTAGGGCACTTGGAATTTCCTAAGAGACTCGGGCCACAATGACAGTGTGATAAGCCTTCATGGAGGATGCTTGTCTGATGTTGTGGGTCTAGCGAGATGTAAGTGCCAACACCCGGTGTCCGCTGTCAGAGCACAATAGGCAGGAGGAATTTGGCAGCGTTGATGCTTTCATGTGGACTTTTATTGCAAGCAGACACACAGATAATGGCTCCTCCGTGGAACATCAAACAATAAGCCAGCGGATTCCAAATCAGATTAAAAATGAATGGAGAAGCGGCTAGAATAATAAGATAAAAGCGAAGGGAAAACACAAAGTGTGATTAGAAGGGACTCGGATCGGCCCACAAGATGACCAGCTAAATCTCCCCATGGATGCTATTGTTGACGAAGAAGATGGTCTCGTCTCGAGCAGGCCCCGCTTTTTGGGTAGGGGAACAGCCGCCAGATCTGCGACAGCTATATTATGATGTATAAAATTTTTTGTTTCAGCTTTGGGTCCCAATAACGCCAGATAATAACCATCACTTTGTCCGTTCATGAATAAGTGTGACATACGCGTCAGAGGGATTGGGAGTCGTGTTTGTTTATACGTTTATTTGAATATGTACACTGCCTTTCATCTCGTTGTTAGTGTAAACGGATAGAGGTTGCTCCACGGGTAAAGGCTTTATGAGAAACCTGCCATCACGCCGCTATTGTACCGCTCCAGCTGAAGAGAAAGTCAAATTATGCAGAGAGCCCTGTGGGTCTGTATGAGGAGTGAACCACTTTCAACCTTACGGGAGAGAGTATTGTGGGTTTTAGGCTTTAAATTGCTAGCAAGATGTTTAGACGTTTCGGAGGAACAAATGTTACTGCGGTTTCTCTTTCTAAAAAGGTATTTTGCATTTTGTGAGAAATTCGGAATTAATTCTTTTGCAGGTTTGTCACCGTTACGCAAGCAAAAAGCTTGTATACAAATGATGATGTCATAATTTATGCAACTCAGAATCCAGTATACAATGCTGATGGCAAGCTACGCGATGCAAAATCTAGGATTACAATGATGTCATAATTGTGCGACACAGAGTATATACAATAATGATGTCATAAATATGCAACATAAAGGCTAGTAGAAAATTGGTGATGTCATAGCTACGCAACACAAAATGGGTGCATGTAAGTGCTTGATCTGCGACACATTTCGTTTTTTCAATTGCACTTTTTTCCGAATCCATCGGATTGTCCGATGGGCCACCACCCCCCCCCCCCCCCCACCACACACACTTTCTGACGCGTGGAAAGCGGCCGCCAAAATTTGGGGCAAAATGAAAAAAATTTTCCGGGAAACCCAATAAAGTGCGTCCGCGGAGCCCTTATAAATGAGCCCAAATATCTAGTATATAATGATAGTGTAAATTATACAATATACGGTGATAATACAATGTTGATGTCATAATTATTGCAATGCAAGATGTAGTATACAATGTGGTGTCTAATATGGCAATATAATGTTAAGTATACAATGATGATGTCAAATTATGACACATAGTCTGCCAGTGATGGAGTCATAGGATATGCATACACAACATCTAGTATACAAGGCTGATGTCATATATGCCACATAATGGTCATAATGGCGCAAAAGAACATAGTTTTATTATTGATGTTCATATGAGCAAAAGAATAGTCCACAATGATTTCAAATCATGCAATAAAGTCTAGCCCTACAATGATGATGTCATAGTTATGTGACTTTATATCCAGCATTCAGTTATATACAAGGTTATAATTGATGAAGTACTCGATGTGCAGCATGATGACTATTACAATGATGGTGTCATATTTATGGTTTCAAAATTTTGAAGGTCATAATTATGCACCACAAATTCCTAGTGTACAATGATGATGTCATATGCTAAATAAGCATATATTATTATAAAATACATATACCGGGGGATATCTGGATAATGACAAAATCAAACACTGGTTCTTCTTTGATTCTCGCGGTGGATTCCCAGAAACGTGTGCTTTCTTCCCAGGTCCACTTTATCAAAAGATTTGCCGAGATATCTACAGGAAACTTACAAACCAGAAAGAAGTCTACCATAGCCGCTATATGACATGGTGGTTGGGAGACTGTTCCTGTATTCCGACCATCAACGTATAATGCTGACAGACCACAACGTTAGATGTTTCAAGTTCCGTTCTCCAAAATAAGACTTTTCCCATTGTCTGTCTTAAAGAAGGATGGGCAAAAACAACCTAAGCCAAACTAAGCCTAAATAGACGAGATATAGACAATAAAGAGCAAAATACTAGAGGCAATGCTGAAATAATATCTTACGGAAGAGGGAGTAATACTCTTCTCCGCTCATTTTTCAAGGGCAACCACATTCAGATTTCTCTACCGGTACATATCCATCCCTTATCATTTTGGAAAATTGGAAAAGATGGATAAACCTAGACATTAGTGTCATTTGTATGCACTAATATACTGTCTGATGTATTCCATTCCCAAATTGGTAAACTGACAGTCACTGGCAAAATCCCCCTGTACCTACGGTTACTAAGAAGGTTGTCCAAACCACCACTCGATTACTCGATGACCAAGTATATTATGTGTATATAGGCACCTTGTCCCTCCCCCAAACAGAGATTGTCAAAATGTGAAAGATTGAGCATGTTGAATGTTAAGATGTCCAATAATATTGTTCTCTGGAGATATAGGTCACCAGTAGGCGCCTGGACAGGCATACTGGCCAAAACCAAGTTAAAAATTGTATAGGTAACTTTAAAGGCATATGTATATAGATCACTTCTCAATAGGACAGTCTGGACCCCAACCAATTGGTTCTATTCTGCCTACATTTGCAAGTCAAAATCAACACAAGCATGTAATGTTCAATTGAGTAGGAGTTGAAGCTGTAGTAACACAGGTTGGCCACAACACAAGGCTGCCAAATCCATTCTCTGTGTTGATTCCGGTATTGGAGGCAAAACCGGATTGACCAGATTATTGGTGGGTCAGCTTCCATGTGTCTCTGTAGGCCTCTGTACTCCCAATACCCACCACTCTTACGGCACACCGTTCTCCTTTCATCTAATATACATTAAATAGGAACTAATAGAATATTCTCAATCTGACAGCCCAAAGCACACGTGCAGGATTTTGGGGCATTGTCCTGGCAATAGGATGTAATGGTTTTGTGAAGGCATCCAAGTTGCGTAGACGCATACAAGCGTGCTGTGAACCAGATGAACTGTATAGACACATTGAATTGCCTCGATGTCTTTGTCCTCCCATAGGAAGGACAATAGTTGGTAAAAACAAATGTATGAAACCGCTGTTTCTCTTTGTAGAAAGTTGTCGTCTTGCCGGCGACGAAACATCCAAAGGAAACTTACAATATTGTATTTAAGAGGAAATTAAGGTTTTTAGAAAATATGTGTTAATGTATCAATGTCATCGCGGCCGGCTCGATTCTTTTCGGGAGAAATCGCAATCATTGCAGCTTAAAAGACAAGTACAGGAAACAAGTCTGTAGTCACACATGGATCCTGGTTGCTTTACTATTTAGGGTCCGGCGTCGACTGTTTCTAATCGATTTTCTTCCCCTAAGGTACAAAGGATAAAGTAGCTTGGTGACCACGAAATGAAACCAACCTGATGTTCGGAGTTTTTGGATGTGGCTCTTCCCTGAAAGGAGGTGACCATACACTAGCCGTCACCTCATTTACAATAGAGGTGTCCAGAATGGCGTAGAACTACAAGTCACAGATATGATGATAAGGGGGGCAGTCATAGGATCTACAGATTGGACTTAGTATCTCATGCCATGGGGAAAAGAAGGTCCCAAATTGGGAGATTTCTTGTGCAGTCAAGTATGATAAACAGTATAAAAAATCCTTGGGTTGTCCTCTTCTGTCGATTTTGATTACAACTGCCTATTTGAAAACTTCTCTCCATTTCTTCATCTGTTGATTGACCAAGATGGCGGACATTACAGATGTCTGAGGGGATAGTTGCCTACTGACTTAGGCACTTAAGTACGGTTTATGATTAAGTAGCTAAACAGCAACTTGTATGTTATTCCAAACATGGCTTTAGGGTAGGTTGGGTAGTAGGTGGCATAGTCAGATTAATGTGACAAAAGACTAATTTTGGTAAGATTGATGTGCTATTGTTGTGTGTAAGCTGCCCACAATCTCTCTATGATGGGGCATGGATGGCCTTCTGGAGAAGTATCACATCTTAGGGAATAAAACTTTTGGTAAGTAGTTTTTCTTGATCCAATAAGTTACTCTGATCCCCATGTTACGGGTAAGGAAGAATTTTTTTCCTGCTTGGGCCATTTGCATCAGCCTTGCCCCCCCGGCCCCGGGGTTTTTGCATTCTGAGGATAAATAATAATTTTATCGGTTGGACTTGTGGACTGATGTCGTTTTCTAACCATTTAGTATGATTCTATGGTTGACTTCCAGCTGACCCAAAAGAGCTGAGAGAAACCAAAAGTTATTAGGAAAACAACTTGGCTCTCTTTCTTTATAGAAAACCTATGTTAGTTCCGTCTTAGATGAAAGCATACCTGAAAGGTATGGCCCTTATATAAACATAGACACCAGTTACAAGGTAGAAGCCATGCTGTAGTCCTGGAACCACCTATAAGATAATTAAAGCTATCTCTGCGACAAAACCATTTACATGCCGATCGAATTTGTTCAGAGCGGGAGACACCGAGGCTGAAACTGTCACCATAGATTCATGTCAGCGATCCCACCGAACTCCATTCAATTTAATGTCTATGTTTAAAAAATGGAGACAAACTCTCTCTGACAACTAAGTTTACATCTCCTTTAAAATAGATCCTATCTACTCTGCTAATAATCCTGGTTCTACATGCGTGTATATTCAAATATAATAATCCTTTATGTGCCTTTCTTATTCCCACAAGAATTGTTTGAATACATTGGCAATTCATTGATATGGGTTGCTTTTTGGGGTGTCTCCGGACACTTTCCAATTGTCCCTCAGTACTTGCGTGCCTTAAAGGGCTGGACGGATTTGCCTCATGTGTTTTGTAATGCGTGTAAGGGTATGGGGGGCAGGATATGAGGTAATTAATTTACAAATGTACAATCTAATAATAGTCTGCTCCACTTCCTGATATGTGAAATGAAGCCTCATGTATTTTACACTCATCAGCCAGATATTCAGACAAAAGTGATCTCAAACTGGAGTGGTCATGGACAGTTAGAGGATCACATGACCCTCCTCTGCAGCCATATTATGGACATAAATGTCTACCTAATGAGGAAAAAAGAAGGAGGCTTCACTTACATATCACGAAAGTGGGGCAGAACTTATACATGTAATATTGGTAAAATTTTTTTTAACCTAATATTCTGCAACCATACACTTACAGACATTAAAAAACATGAGGCAAAGTGGGACAACCCTTTAACAGTAGTGACAACAACCCCTTTTAAAAAGGGGAAGTGACATCAATTATTGTGCCTTAATATGCCGTGACAGACCCCTTTCATAAGGAAATTAAATAAATCAGTTGTACCAGAACAAGTAGTGGACATGTCTTAAATAAAAGGAAATTAACATCCCTTACTACTTGTTCTGGCAAAAACTAAGTGATGTAATTTCCTTTATGAAAGGGGCGTGTCACCACATGTTATGGGCAACAACTGAAAACCCCTTTCATGAAGATAAATTACATTACTCCGTTGTGCCTTGACATGTAGGGACACACCCCTTTATAAAGGAAATGTACTCCTCCGTGGGCCATAACATTTCAGGACATCGATGGAGGAACGCCACAGCACGCCAGGAAATCCAAAGTATAAAGGCTTATTACATAGAAGGCATAAAATTCGTGAAGTTTCGATTCGCAATGCTCTTTCTCAAGCTCAGCTTGAGAAAGATTCATATGCAGAATCCGAAACGTTGCAAATTTATGCCTTCTATTAAAAAAGCCTTTATACTTGGAATTTCCTGGCGTGCTGTGGCTTCCTCCATCGATTGTCCTGGACTACAGGTTCATGTACCAGAACCTCTGGCTGCGAGCACCAAACTATATGAACTCACGTGCAGGTTTTGGATTGCTGTCTTTCCTTCCCTCTTCATAACATTCAGAGACTCATCCCTTTCATAGAGGAAATGACATCACTGCATTGTGCCATAACCTGCAGAGACACGCCCCTTTCATAAAGGAAATGACATTCACTGATTGTGCCATAAAACATGCAGAGACAAACCCCCCTTTCATTAAAGAAATGACATCACTGCATTGTGCCATAAGCGCAGGGACTGCCCCTTTCATAAGAAATGACCTCAACTAAGTGCCGCCATAAAGTGCAGACACCACCCCTTTTATAAAGGGAAAGTTACATCACTCAGTTGTGCCTTAACATATAGAGACACGCCCCTTCTAAAGGAAATGGCCATACCCCGTCGTTAATTACTCCTTACAGTTTCGGAGGAATACCCATGTAAAGGAACACACATAGTCAGATGTTATGATGATTATCCAGAACAGTTACATTTATCTAGTAAACAAAATGGGGACAGGTTCTCTTTAAATTCCTGAGAGAAGTAGTTATGGCTCAGGTTATTTCCTGTGTTTCTCTTGTCTATATGTGAGCAATAGTCTCCCTCTCCTTCAATAGTAGTCCAATGGACTTACCATTAACCCCTTTAATACATTTGGCATTTATGCATAGGATCTTTATCCAGAGCAAAATTAGACCATCATCTACAAGTCAAACCCCTCAAGGATATGCGTAGATTAATGAGTGCCTAAAAATAGTAGATAATGATGACGGCTGAAAATACCTTCTGTAATCATGTGTGAAAGCTGACGGTCTTTGAGTGTCTTCGAAGTTAGTGACAGGAGACAAGGCTTCAGAAAAACTTTCCTTGTCACTGTAGATGTTGTTTTATAAAAGACCATATCTCGTAGTCAGGGCAGCTCCATAACAGTGGAGAACCCACCGGGTGGGGGGGGGAGGGTTTGGAGGTGATAATCTCCACTCCCAGTCATTCTCAAGTTACAAACCCGGCTCGACTAAGTGGGATAACCAGAGCACAAAAGTCTAGACAACCGGCAGAAGCAGACCAGGGGTCATTTAATGACCGTAGTTTACATTAGCACAAATTTCACTTATTCTCAAGACGTTGCTTTGTAGACCACATTGAATGTGCCTATATATGTTTCTGACAGCTAGGTGACGAAGAGTGGAGAGGGGGAGGGGACAATTGAGGGGGAAAAAGGATGCAGGGGAGTGATGGAGGAAGAGGCTCTGATTTCTGGGGGGAAAGGAGGAAGGGGGAGGAAACGTATGATTCTTTCTTCCTATTAGTTTTATGCATGGAGCCTGAGCAGCAGCAGAGCAGCACAGTTTCTTGTTACGCAGCAAAACAACAGTGGTACGTCTATTGGTAGGGGTGGGTCCAGTTGTCATTGTGTGTGGGACATGGTACACACTAATGCTAACCATGGCTATTAGATGGCTCAGCACGACGGTGGATCGTGCTGTTCCACGGTCCCAGACTTGGATTTATAGTAAGTCCACAGGGGGGAATAACAATCTTATCTGTGGGGCATCTGCTTGGACCCCCAAAATTATGATCAGGGGAATTGGGGTCTCATTCTCCCTTGTGATAGAGTGGCAGGTCGAGCTTGCAACAGGCCGCTTCATTAAATACTATGAATGTGTTGCCAAAGTGAGAGCACCATGATTAATAGACAGTATTGTGAGTCTATGAGATGTCCTGCGCCCCTGTGCCGAAATTTCAATGCTCCTGTGTATGGAGTAGTATAGATTGGAGCAGGTGGACGCATGGCAGAGATGGTGTTTATCGTAGAGACTGGCTATAATACCGGAGAGATGGTTATCGGAGAGACTTGCCGTAAACATAACCGGAGAGACTGCGGGAACCTAAACCGGAGAGAATGCCGGAACCTAACCGGAGCGGACTTGCCGGTTAAACCTAAACAGGAGAGACTCCGGAACCTAACGGAGAGATGCGGTAACCTAACCGGGAGAGACTGCGGTAATAAACAGGAGAAGACGACGGAACCTAACCGAGGGGGGGGGGGGGGAGGGGGGGGTGGGGGGGGAGGGACTGCCGGAACCTAACCGGAGAGACTAGTAGTTATCGGCGAGACTGCCGGTAACCAGAGAGACTGGAGGTAACTGGAGAGAATGGTATTGGAGAAATCTGCCGTTAATCGGAGGAAACTGCATAAGCATGAGAGTCTGCAGAGTAGGCAGGCGGGACTCGTGTCAGAAGCAGAGACTGATGAGGAACGTTTTTTTGTCAAAGTTCTCAACAAAAATTGCTTTTGCAAACGTATAGAATTATGCGTTTTTAATTAACTATTATTAGCTGCGGACAGAGAAGGGCTCATGAAATAAGATTCTTCTTCCTTAATTATCCAATAATATGGGTGGACTTGCTCTGATCGTCTGGACCAGATTTTCACCTCTGTCATTCCTCCAGTAATATATGTTGTAGACAGATGAAGAGACATGAGGACCGCATGCATCCGGGGGGGGAGATTCAAATGGAAATGGGAGAGGTCTGGCTTGTACCGATATGTACAAGGAGCGTCAGTACAGTGTGACCGATAACACGTTGCTCCACATCAAGAGGGGTCTCCTGCTGGCTCAGCTTTAGGGAGCTACTACCTTCACTCAGAGGGGTCATTGGCATGAGTCAGTGTGTGAAGTAGCGTTCGTCAATAGGCATCTATGCGGTCTACATGGCCAGGATCCATATGTTGCTGGTCGTCTGCCATCATCAGCCTAAATATTGTGACAAATCGAAGTACACTGACAGGTACAGTGAAGTTTATTTATAGTACACATTTGTGCTCACTAATTTTCCGCTCCACCGCGGTCACAGTATAAGTCCTGATGCATTTAGATGGTTGTGGTTTAGCGGGCTATTTCGTATTGATATTAAGTATACGGTGGAGTAGTAGGCTGTCAACATAGTCCAGAAAACATTTTGACCCTCCGTCCCAGTATTGTTGGTTTATGGCCATCAAGTTGACATTTGTCGTTCTTATCGCAGGGCTGCGTTACCACTCCCGTACGAGAAAAGGAAGATAGGACTGAGGCCTTGTATACCAACATTCATTGAGATACATCGTTCTTATCTGATGTCTTAACTAGAGTTCTGGAACAATAACGAGGGAAGTTTCGGGGACGGGGCGTCGATTCGGTTAAGCGTGTTTGAGTACCGTAAACGGTCAGCCCCGGTTCTGGATATACGTATCCATGGGGCCGTCATCTCAGAACCGCGAAGTGGCAACCCTCCAGCCAATAAAATATTTCATCTACTTACCCTACTTCTATGTATTATAGTTATTTAATACGTACATTTATACTCGACTCATCAATTTTGTATGTGGGAATCCTGCGTTGATAAAGACTCTTCCTCCAACACACAGATTTTTCATTAAGGAGTTTTCCTAATATATTGGAATACGGATGATCCAGGATCCCTGATGCGTGGGGCCCAAGCTATAATCTGTAGAAGAATCTTTTCAATGCATGCCACCGACAAGCTCAAAAGGGCATTGACATATGTTGTTACAGCCATACCATTAACAAACAATGGAAAGCTGAGCGCCAACCTGACATGTGCATTTTGTTATTTTAACAAGGTGGTTTACAGATGTGGCATCTATTGCGTGTTCTCTTGATATTACGATAATTTACCGAAGAATTCACTTTATTAGGGTAGAAGCCATGCTGGAGGACTCCTAGAACATTATGTAGCAGAGACACCTGAGCTCATTTTGTACGTTGGTAGTTGGACACTCCCCCATGGAAATATAGGTTGCGATAAGTGCTCAGAATAGGATTGGACTCAAACGCCTAATTCTTCATTTTTGGGGAGATGAAGGCTGCTGCGAATGCAGCTGTTATTCATTACAGATGTATTTTGCTGAGCCATGTTGTATATGTATATGATGACGTCTCGGTGGCGAGGTGAACAATCATTTTAAGAGTTCTTAGGAGAGTTAGATAGATAGCTGGTAAAGAAGTTACCCGAAGAGGGCCAGACTTGTAAGCCATTGATTATCTGCAGGATGGGGGAAAACCAAGCTGTATCAGTGGTTTACAACTGCTGGACATACACCCAACAAATCACGAGACTGGAACCCCAAGCAATTCAGAAAACTTCACTATCTTTAATGTCCCATAGACAGGAAATGGGAAAGCCAGAGAAAGACTGAGCAATTTCTGAAATTCCCATCAACAAGTTAAATAAAGCACAGGATGAATTCCTTGTTCTGCAACTCATAACTTTAGTTGTTAACCCCAATCCGGAATCTGGAGGTCCCAACCATGTGACCTCACAATCAGGCTATGGATAGGGAAGACAACTTAAATAGTGCGGTATAACAAGCCCTTTAGAAAACAAATTATTTGAAATTACCAATGGGTACCCCCCCATAAAACCACGAAACTATAACGTCACTGCATTCTAGAGCTCAGTGCTCTTTCTGAAGAAAAACAAATAATGTGATGAACTGCTTTTAGTCCAGACATCCTGGGGAACAACACTTATTGTTTTGTAGAGGGCTTTTTAGAGCTTGATATAAATACCTACCAGTGGAGAGACAAAGGCTCCATCTCACATTTAATCGATTTCTGGACTATCCTATTTGGCGACACCGGAATAGGAAAGTCGACCATATGAAAGAGAAGGCCAACTGCTATCCCTGCCTGGATACAGAGCCTATTGTTCAAAGCTCTGATGAATATATTCTCATTGGAAGTATTTCCAGATATTTACCTGTAAAGCTAATTCTGCTCCATCTGCTCAGTAGGCCACCAGTAGGACAGAGCTTAATTCTTGCCCTATTACCATAATTAAGCATATCGTGTTTGCTTATACGTTCCGCCTAGTATGTAAATTGGAATCTATAGTAGGAGGCTCATTATACTCTATAAGTCTGTTTATGTTACTGAAAGCCTGATGCCAGAATATTGCTGAATTCATTAATTTGGAGGATTTCGTAAAGTTTGGTAACTTAATACTTGTACGCTTGGTCGGCAATTATAGAACGAGGAAATTTGTCAGGTTCCATTTAAAAATGTCCATAAATTTACATGTGAATGGCGATGCTACACCCGCAACCCATAGTATAAAGTGGACACCCATCAGTTCATTGTGGCACAGTACAAATTGTTGTTGTACACGGCTTGGTAATAGGTCAGCAGTATGTCTTCCAATGCCTTGAGGCACTTGTGAATTCTCCATGACGATCATATTTCTTGGATGCAAGTCCACTTACTTGCCTTGGACCAATTTGCTGGTGGTAGATGGGTGTAGACTCAGTCTTACCTCAACTTGCTTAGGATCCTTTCAATGCAGGCACCACCCATACAACAGGGTCAATGTTGTCCAATTCAGGGACCCCTGTACAGGATCTAGGTAGTGGATCTAATATCCTGGAGCTGGTAATATAAGGGGAGCCTATATACAAATTCTCTAGAACCCAAACGATTTCTGTTAAGTGCTATAAGTACATGCCCACTAAAATCTAATAAAATTGCCTATAAAATTTTAGATTTGATGGCTGGCGCACAGATCGCACTCACTAGTTAAAGTTGTATGCCACATCAGTCATGATGGCATAATAAAAATTGGTGTGATATAGTCTGGTAACAGCATTATTGTCTTCCAGTCCTGAGTCACCATATTTTGATATTTCCTTAGCTATCACATTTCTTGACAGAAGGTCCACTTTCTCCTTGCCTTGGCATGATTGTAAATGGTAGAAGACCATAGTATCCAATCTTACTCTCACTTTATCTTAGCTCCTCTAATGGCAGGCACAACATACATGCTTCCCTGTTTGCGATTTTCATGGAGGCATGATGATAGGATCTTGAGCTGGTAATGAATTTAAATACTATGAACCCCGAGAATTTTCTAGTTGAGGCCTACAGAAGTTTGGTCGGTGTGTCAATAAATGGCTGACACATTACACTGCCAAACCGCAATGCACAGTATAATGCTGGACACTACATCAGTCTGCTGCCTTTTAGAAGCTTTCATATGGTCGCAGTTACAACTTATTTTGCAATTTATATATCCTTAAGACTCTTAAACGTAGTTTTGCACTTTAATTTGATGCTGTTTCCCCTCCCCGTTAAACTGTTCTAACTATGTCCTGTCCAATGGAAAAAAAGTAAAAAAATTCAGAAGGCTGGAAGTACTCATAAGTAGTTGACATGGTACAATTCAGAGCATACTGAAGCAGATCTCCCAAGCTCCACCAACTATGGACATTAAAAAAAAGGGTCCCGTAGGCAAACCACAACCAATGTGTGACTCCTATCTCAACACCACTATAGCCTTAAACTATTTAGTTATGTGTGTTTTTGCACCCACCATTTTGAAAGATGAAGATGGCAAAGTTTATCTTCGAAGTCTTCGAATATATTGGCATCCAGATAACCACCCCTTGTTAACATGGGAGGGTGACACAAGTAGCTTACGTCTATAAGATAGGGGGTGACACAAGAGACTTACAGTTAGTGAGGATGAGAGGTGTGACACAAGAGACTTACAGTCTATGAGGATGAGGGGGTGACACACGTGGTAAGGATTGGATATATGGTCCACCATTCTTTATAAGGGCAACCAGCCCAAAATCAGCCCAGCCCCACCGCTAGTATACAAATTACAACATCAATGGACGCAGAGAAGCCTGGAGGTTGTACATCTCTGGGTTTGCCGGGAGAGGAGGATGACACAAATGGGTAGTAAAGGGAGAGTTGAAATTTCATACATTAGGGAATGTATTAGGCCTGTCTAAAAGATGGGTTTTAACTAGCGTTTGAGCGTTGGTGTTGGGTCTGATAGTCCAGTGAAGGCATTTTAGAGAATGTTGGTGGCAGCTATGGAAAAGTCCTGTAGCCGTTAGTGAGAGTTCAAATTAAGGTAGTACATAATCTAACATCACTGGCAGACGAAGAGCGTGGGTTGGGCATAGGATGATATAAGAGAGGAGAGTTAGAGAAGTTCGCATTGTGCAGAGCTTTCGGCTTGTGGATGAGTGGTGATTTTCATAAACTGCATTTGAAAGTGTGATGGGTCAAACGTAGTCTACTGGCCAGACTGGAGGGATCTGTGTAGTAATTGTTCTGAAGGACAAGCTTGGCTCTTAAATTAAGAATAGATGGAGAGGACAGAGTTTGGTGAGTGAAAACCTATTAGTAGTGAGTTACCAGTAGTCTAGTCCGTGAGTGAACCAGAGCAGCATAGTATTTGAGAGGTTTCATTTGTAAAAAATGGGCAGATTCTGGAGATATTTTGAAATGCACGTGGCAAGAGCAGCAAGAGATTGAATATGCAGGCAAAGTCCACAACTGGTGTAAATTGTCATCTAAAATTTTTATAATTAATGAAGTTCACTGATCTAGATCAAGGTTAATAAAGTCTTGTGGCTTGAATGGTCATGACCTGGATTTGTTCTCTGTAATTTCCTTTGCTACAAATGAACCAATGCAAACATCGAAGGACTGTGGCACTCAAGAGATCTCATTCATATACGTGGCCAAATGCAATGATGAATTATTAGTCCTGCCTGTCATCTGTCAATTTATTGAAAGGCAAGAAAATCAATGAAATGAGATTTTATCTTGTTTGCTCGAGTCGCTCTCTTTCGATCACCAGAGGTGGTATGTGTTGTGAGGGTCTGATGTGGACTACATGACCTGTTTTCAGGGGCTCTTCATTCCAACCTTCCCCGAGGGTCCTCAGTTTTATCATGAGGAGGAACAAAGGAATGATTCTTACATCATGAAGCATTCATTACCAAGCTCGCAGCTACAAAAAGAAAATGAAAATGTGCCCTGGTTAGGGCAGAAGAAAAGATCTGTTTGATGGCTGTAATAACCGGCGTGTCTTTTGATATTGACCCCTTCTTTTCTCTGATGATTTTACACCACGTCTTCACATGGGTCTATTCGGAGGAGACAGTTTGTCGATATGTGTGCAGTTGACCGCTTTGGAAAGCGAGTCTGTAGAAAGCGTGTAGTGTTTGCCTTGTTTTACATCAGAAGAAGTTTCTTTTGTCCATTTTATGCTTGTTATCAAAGGCTTAAAATGAAAGCTTTGTTTCTCCAATAATGGTTCAGTGTAGCTTACATTGCGATCCCCTCGTAGATGCAAATAATCCGCTTTGGTAATGCGAATTTTTAAACAATCATCAACCTTTGCTATTAACCCATCTGTACGAATGTAGAACCTGAGGACAGACCTCAGCAGGAGGTGTCCTGGGACGTTGATTGTATTGTTGACTTTGTGCCTCACAATTTTCAAAAACCACAAAAAAAAAAAATCCAAACAAGATCTACAGACGAAAGGTCATTAGAAAGTACTGGATGATGCTATTTCTTGAACAATAGATTCTGACGTAGAAAAAGCTGCTTAAAGATTCTCTGCGTGTTAGGAACCATGGTGGGTTCATCTATGTGGTGGACTATGAAGTGCCTTGAAGGACGTTGTATTGGGTAGCTCAATGGTGGTCATGTTCTGTGTGAAGCCATTGTTTACTGAATACACTAGGTGCAGGATTGTTTTTACCACACCATAGCATTCACATCTTTATTCAAAACTTCATCTGTCTGCATTCCTCCTTTTAATATATGTATAAATTATGTGTTACTAGTAGGTGGCTTGTCCCTACCCGTCTGATAGTCGTCAAACACACCCCAGAGCAGTCATCTAGGATTATTTATTATAAGGTATAACAGTGAGCAGCAACAATTGATCTTTACTTTCTTTGGTATTGTGCTGGGTTTTTTTTTTAAACAAACTTAAAACATAGTAAATGAGGCATAAGGCTTCAGGTGGGCATTACCAGAGTCCCCTACAGGCTCACAGGCTAATACTGCCTCACCTATCTTGATGCACTTATCATGCCTCTTTTCTCCTCAGAGCTCCCTAAGCTGATGTGATGTCTACTCTTTAAATCATTTGCTAAGTGGCTTCCGACTCGCATAGCGCAAAATTTCACAAAAGAGGATGAAATCACCAACTTGGGGAAGTTCGGAGGAGAAAGTAGGCATTCATTAAGTGCTTCTAGAGACGAGTGGGGCTATGCAATGCCCTGACAGCACTTGTGCCTCATCTGCATATTTTTAAAAGATCGTTTTTCAACGGAAATAGTGCATAAGTAAAAATAATCAAAAACATTCCCAGAATCAGGTGCCCAGATCTGTAAGTAAGATAAAATATGTAAGTAAGATAAGTTAGATAAGATTAGGTTTTGTGCCCTAGATTTTTCAAAATTTACATTAATTTTGACCCTCAATCAAAGCAAGCTTCAGGATGGAATTTTTTTACGCAAATCTTCTTTGTACACGAGCTAAAGGGGCATAACATACACTATACTTCTGCTCGGAAAATGGACATATGATAGTCTGTGGACAGTAGGGTAAGAATAACCTGTCGTAAATAAACTTACGATATAGACTCCGTTTTATGAGATGAAATTTCCTGTGACGATCTTCAGGTATCGGGATCCTGCGGAGCCTCCATCGGAGCAGTCACACAGGATAGGCCGGCATCCATTTACTGGAGCTATGTACGTGATCGCGGGGTGCCTTGTGAGTAAATATAGCACTCAGATGGAGGGAGAAAGCAGATTACCTTGTAAAAAGACAGAAAAAAGCTAAATAAATGTTTATTGTTGTGTTATTTACATGTCACAGACTTAATATTGATATGTGAAGTGAGGCTTATGAGGGAGAACCATTTCAGCTGAAAGGCTGCTTAGTACAGGACTGAGGATGATGGACGTTGTTAGTAGAGTCTTGTCACTCCTGCACCGAAACGGTTATCCCGAAGCTGGAGAATGTGTTTTCCTATTTGTTAATACATTCCAGGCTGAGTTTCTTTGCAGGTTGTAGTGACAGTTTTGAATAGCTGGAAGCCTTTTAAAGGAGCGGGCAATAACTTTTTCTTTCCCTTACGAAAGTAGAGATTTAAATGAGCTTTTTTTTATTATTTGTTGAAATTCCAATTATTTTATTATTTTTTTTTTTTAAAGCTTGAAGTAGAAGTATTGATATTAGGGCCGGCTTTGATCATTGCGTGATTATACTGGGAGATTAGCTTGCGTCATGTTGTAAGTTTATTTAGATGTGCGCTGCCAGGAGGAGGTTATGGGAACTGATATTAACATTCTTGAACGGCCGCTGTTTTAACACTTACACAGCTGACTGTCTTTTGTTATATAGGCAGTCCTATGTTAATAAGGGGTAATATGTTAAAATTAAGGTGTTGCCCCCCCCCACACCACACCACATCCATCAGCCATCTATTCTTTGGGTGGAGAGTATCTCATTTGCCATAAGGGCAACAATTTTGGCCTAATTGGCAACATACCAATTGGAAACGGTGAGAAGAACGTCGAATGACAATAGAGATGAGCGGCCCCGATGATCAGGTTTGGGTTTGGTCATCTGACCCAGACATATGCTGGATCGGCAGCTGACCAGCACATCGGATAAAATGACACCCCCAGCACTAGCCATGGCTAGAATGATATGTTCTAGTTCGGCTTTAAGGACCAAACACTCGCTGAGAACATGACACCGCCCACTCTAGAGGTTTAAAACTGCCATTTTCCCAAAAAAGTACATGCAATGTCTCAAAAGTTACCATCTGGCTCACTTCACTTTAATCAAGCAGATTTCCATCACAAAGGAGTACAGAATTTTACTGATTTCATATTTTTCTTGATTACCTGCGTGTTCTATGGCCGTGTTGGTGTTGGTATTTTAAATCTAAGTAGAATAATAATAATAATAATAATTAATAATAATAATTATTTATTATTTTATATTATTATATACTACATTTCAGTAGTATAAACCAGCTAGCCACCAGTAGTATACAGCTAGCCCCCTGTAGTATATAGTCATTCTAGCTCCTCGTATATAAGCCTGCCAGCCTCTGAAGAGTATATAGCCAGCCAGCCCCAGTAGTATATAGCCGGCCAGCCCCCTGTAGTATATAGCAGCCAGCTCCTTTAGTATATAGCCATCCAGCCCCCAGTAGTATATTCGCCAGCCAGCCCCCAGTAGTATATAGCCAGCAGCCCCCAGTAGTATGTAGCCAGGCAGCCCCAGTAGTATAAGCCAAGCCCAGCCCCCAGTAGTAGGAGCCAGCCAGCCCCAGTAGTATGTAGCCAGCCAGCCCCCAGTGTATGTAAGCCAACAGCCCCAGTGTATGTAGCCGCCAGCCCCCTGTAGTAATAGCCAGCCAGCGTCTGTTACTATAAACTAGCCCTGTGAGTATATAGCCAGCCCCCTAGAGAATATGCCTGCCAGCCCCCAGTATGCCCAGCACATAAATAAACTGAGTCACTCACCGTTCCAACCCCCAGAAACTCCTCTTATTTCTTCAAGTCACGAACTATGATGTTGCAATTTAATTTTTTTTTTACAGTGTATGTTAAATCGATAATAACTAACTTGTACAAATGCACACTAAAGGAAGCATGAAAAGTCAACTGATATCAATGAGCATGTTAACGGATCCAACAGGACTTACGTTATTATCCTATGTCAAGATTTCTCCAAAGCCAAGCAGAAAATATTCAGTTTACATTGATGCATGAAAATTGCCAGATTTGTTCTGAATCTATGATTTAACATATAACTTTGCTCATCTCTATAGACAGTCTAGTTTGTTTCATCTCCAAACTTGACATGGTCAAGATACAATGGCTGGAAATTGCACATGGCTTTATATATATATGGACAATGGGCGCAGTAAAGCACATCATATCTTCTAGATACATCACAAGCTGCCTGTAAGGCATGATATCATTGTCCCCATCCCGGCCTGAGATGCATTCTGCTGAAATAGCGTGTTCAGACCAGTGTAACCAGCCGTGAATGCCCTGTCCTTCCTGTCCAGCTACCGTATATTCAGAGTCACAGAGCTTGAAAATGACACGGTTTTCCTTTTTATCGTGCGCGTTCTAATAGGAATGATGAACTCATTTCTGCAGGGTTCAGCATGTTCACCAACAAGGACTATAAATTCTGATGAAGTGACTCCGGGCCTCGCTATGTATGTGCTCAGGCGCTAACAAGTTTATTGACTGGTAAATGTGATGAACTGTTCCTTTTTTATGGCTTGAAGCGGAAGGAAGTGTACGAGGGGGGATTACCATTACTGTACGTTGTCGGGCCTCGGTGCATTCACAAAACACATGCATCATGATCTTTGTATACTTCTGCTTCCTACCATGTACAGAATATTGTAGAGATCTTATAGAATTAATTTGATTTCTAGCTTATTTTCAGGTGCCATTTTGTAAATGAATGGTATTGGTACACTTGCTACAACTGCTACATACCTTCCGTTGAGAGTGTTTTAGGGCTATATCTACCACTGGACAACCACAAAGCCACAAAACTCTACCTAATATGCCTTGCCTTTAAGCTGGTCATACAGAGTGATTTATGTTCAGTTGAAACTGTGACTTTGGCTCCACCGGATGACCAACTAATAGTATTGGCTATGTCGGAAAAAGAACCCCAAATTTCTCTATGTCCAACCTTTGTCTGGGAGATCCCTTTCTCCATTTTCCATGCAAAACATATCCCAGGGATTGTGTATGAAGGGTTCGGGAAGAATGAGTGGCCAAACATGCCTGTAGGGGTGTAGGGCTTCGATATTGTGTAGATTTTTGGTTGATCTTGAGATCATGTAGATGGAGAAGAGTGATCCTTTATTATTCAAGGAGATCGTTCATGACAATGATATGCACCTCATTTGGAATACAAGTACTAGTAATAATTGGACATTGGTCCTGGCTGTGGCCTGAACTCGATTTACGGGCAGATCTGAGATGGTATTGGGAGTGCGGATGGGGGCAGGGGTTATTTTGTCATATACTGTCTGCTTGAGATGACAGAACCATGTGATATCTATTGGGTCCTTTCAAGGATTAGCTTGTTACTGGTTTATTGTACGGTGGTAATGCAAGGTTGTCCCTGTCAGGGGCCTGTTTGATTTGTAACTCTGCATCCCATTGTTAGATGATAACATGTAACCGCATTCAGGCCCTCGTTTCATACTAGACTAGAGACGTCAGTAAAGCGAACAGGTATTTGCCGTAAGTGATTAAATGATTGGTCTTGGCAGCGCACGTCTCTATATTTACATAAGCGTTCGGATGACTTGTATATACAGTGCAGTAAGGCAGATGTTACCTCTCCAGATGAGGTGCACTACTATGTTCTTAGTTTATCCTAATGGAATTAACTGGCAGACTACAGTAGCTGACAGCCACTAATGGCTAATATTATAATGCCCATAGGAGTACCAGTTATAAAAGGACCTTGCATTGTATCTGCAGAATAGGATTTCATGCATCTTTTTGCTTATAACTACATGCCAGACTTATAGGGTTGTCCACTGTGTCAAGTGTGGGGGGGGGGGAAGTATTGGACATTTACACCAATATACATCTATTAAAAGTTCTGCACTGCGGTATTTGTAAGAAAAAAAGAAGCTTCTGTCTTTTACCACAGCCTGCCACATATTGCTGTCTATGAATTGGAGGGCCATGTGATCTCTTTCTGTCCATGAGCAATCCACCTGCCAGGACCATTTAAAAATTCATAAATATGATATCAAGGTCTGGCAGAGCGATTGTTCATGGACAGATAGAGATCACTGACCTTCCCATCTGCGCCATTTGTGGTCAATGTCTGGTGATCAAGTAAAATTAGGAGGCTTCACTTACTGTCAAGAAGCAGAGCAGCAACTTTAATTGATGTATATTGGTTAATTACCTAAATATGGTCCCTACACTTACAAAAAAGATGAGCTAGTGTCATATCCTTCAACTTCCGTCTCTTGTTCTCTCTGACCCCCAGACCACAGACAGAAGTAGATGAATGGAGCACTAGTTTCTACTAAACATCAACTGTTAAAGTGAATGGCAGATACGTTACTAAAATTAGTTAAACTGATGTATGTTCCAATGACTCTGTAAAAGGTGAAGAGGAAACATCCTTTTAGGACTTGGGAGGATTCACAGAGATCTTTTAAGAGGGTAAATTATATAAATTAATAAAAATTGATCTTGAGTGGTCGATACATCTTGATGGCTACCTGAATATTGTAGCTTCTTGAATCCATCTACACATAGTCACAACTGGCTTAAACTATAAAAGCAGCAGGCGACAACGTGTTTCGACTTGCCTCATTCATCAACGTCATGTAAATCTGATTACAGGTCATAGGGTTAAAACATCGTTATGAACTATTCTATGTATATAGGACACAAAATTCATAGCGGCAACAATTCTCACTATTAAAGTGGCCCCAGAGGAGGGAACTATGTTTCCCACTCTTTGCAGACACGTAGGGTTCAAGGGTCAACGCCAACAATACACACCCCTTACACACCAGGCCTTATACCCTAACATTGTCCTGATCGTGACCTACCACCTATTTAGGCTTCATCACGAGGTCCCATTTCTTCTCCTACGTTACTGGTAATATAATAAGGTTCTAGATGGAAGGTCACATCCAGACTGAATTTTACCATTGTAACGGCGATGAGTGTTACCAGTTACATCACTGAGCCATGGCAGGCGTTCAGCATTTAATTACAATAACTACAGAAAGTGACACATGTGAGTGCAAACATGAATTGGCATGTGGCTCTGGTAACATAAATCCTTTTTACAAGTATGGACCAGATTACAGGAAGCCAGTGACTCAGTCTGTGATAATCCACAAAATGATTCTTTCGGGTGGAGATCAAGCCTGGTCTGGAATGTAGTTCCCACTGACTACACAAGGGAATGCCCCCAAATCAATATTAAAGGTTAAAAAGCACATTTTTAAGAGCGGTACATAACTTTAAGTCTTGTTCTAAAGAGAAGCCAGACTGGGTGTCCATGATGAATTTGTGGAGTTCCATAAAGTTGACTAGAGAACATCTTTGGTAAGTGAATTGTAACTTATCCGTTTCAAGCCAACCTTAACATCTACAGAAACATGGGGCTTGTATCTGCCCATAATGCAAAATGTTCCAAGGAATGTCTCCATTTTCTTTCAAAGGGAAGCTTAATATTGGGCAATTGGCCAGTTGGGGAGAATGTGAACAATCGTCTTTGTATTTCTATTTTATTCTGCTCCTTTTTGACCAAGAGTGTTGGCAGAAGAACACAACTGAAATCCACAGAGAAACCACCAGCCAAAAGTTTATTCACTTCAGCATTTTGGATTCTGTTAAAGTGGGATCCGCAGTGCTATAAAATAGCTTATTGGCTAGGGCTTGTTCACACTTGATATTCATGGTATGCTCAACATGGAGAGATGAAGGTCTACTAGTTTTTCACAGACTGTAGATCCTTGGAAACATTCACAGGTAAATTTCTCTATGGCATTTCACACAGCCAATGGCTAAGCCCATCAGTGGATTACAGAAGGTCTGTTCCATTTTTCCCACAGCTGTATATATAAAAAAAAGCTGAGCTCTGATTGGTTTCCATTCGTTTACATCAGAAAAAGTCTGCTAAATCTAACACAATGGGGCAGATTTACTTACCTGGTCCTGGTTCGATCCCCGAGGTGCGTTCTACGATGAAGATGAAGGTCCGCGCAATTCACGTAGCCGTGCTCCGAGAGATACCTGCAGTGTCGCTCCCCCCGCTGAGGTCTGCCGGAGTTCACCTTCTTCCCGGTGCTTGTAAGTGCGTGTCTTGCGACACAATTTGATTGTTAAATCCCGTGCATAGTCCGAATCATCAGGTTGTGTCCAATGGCGCTCCCCCCAATTTGTGTCACGTTGTAAGCCGGGCCAATGCGCCAAATCCTATCGCGTGCGCAAAATTCCCTGCTAAATGCAGAGCAACTTGTAAATCGCAGGAAACCCAACAAAAATGCGGAACTTAGTAATGAGCCCCATAAGTTACATGAAACCAGACAGAAGATACATGGGGTGAATCCATGAGCTGTCCACATTTTTCCATTTCCACCCTAGAAAGTTGAGAGATTTATGAAAAAATGGTTTGGACCATGGACAACACATGTCAACAATTCAGTTGGGGATCTTAGACAGCCCTGGTCCATGATTGATATGAAAGGGTGAATAAGCCCTTATACGGCATCTGTCGGGTGCCATCATAGTGTCCATCACTATAAAGCACATGCCGTGTGGTGTTTTCATCACAGGTGGTTGGATCTGTGATAAGACGGCTAAAGAATCCTCAGACCAGATGTGAAATCAAAAATACCACTTCCTCAGTAGTGCATGTTGGGAATCAAGGCTGTGGTAGGGTCAAAACCGGAAGGTCAGATCATTTACTCATGGTTTGTGGTATTATATTTGATATTCTTATCAGGCAGGAGAGGATACCGCCTAAAGCTTTACTTTCCCAATTATATGTATCTTATGTTGAAGTTTTTATAATTTTAGTGCAGACATTTTAAGTCCTCTGGGAATTTAAGAGGCTTTCCTGTACATCTTATTCCACCCACTTTAACCTTGATTGGAACACCCCACTATTTGTTATATATTGATACTAAGAATGTCCAGAGTATTTCACAAGTTTCAGACCTGTGATTTTTTAATACAGTATTTTATTAACTGAAAAAAAATGTGAAATGAAATAAATTATGCTCTCTGAAAGTACTAAAAGAAATGCCATCTACTTTTATTTTTAAAAAAAATTGGGGTCATTATATTAGCTTTCTTTTTTTCTCTCTCTTATATTGGCAACTCTTTTTTGGCACTTTTTATATATGTGAAAAAATTTAGGACTTTTCCACTCTTATTACACCTGAATATCGTTTGAAATCCAGATGTGGCTGTTAAAAAAAGTTGCAGTTTTGGGCAATCACAGTAAAATGGTGACATTTTGACACAAATAAACTCGAGTCACAAACAGGCATAGCAAAGTTTTGAAGGGGTGTAGATGAATTTGTGACTTAAAAAAAGGCATAAAAAAACACAACTTGCCTTATTATCTCCTTCTTAGATATATCAAACAAGTCCAAAACAGAGAAAGGCAAAAAAAAAATATTGCTAAAATTTCCAAACTAAAATATATGACCCCTGATGTCTTTCAATACAGAATATACAATACAGAATAGATGACGACCTGAAGTGTAGCTATGCACTAATACTCTGGATAAGAATTGTTTAGTGACAGTAGTGTCATTGGAAAGTTGCAGCCAGTTAAACCTTTCTCAAGCAGTGCCACTGCTGGAGAACTTTGGTATTACAAGTTGGCCATTGAAATAGCTTTCAGGAGACATGGACCGGTTAGGTCAGCCAGAGTAAGACTTGCTCTGTCTTATATGACATTCAAAATTCTCCTTATGACGTTCAAAATGATGAACAAAATTGGAGAAATGAAAAGTATTATTTGGGTACAAAATATTAGTATATAGAATTCTGGCGGCATGTAGCTAAGCATGATAAATTTTGGGGATCGATCCCACCCAAATCAAACAGGTCTTGAAGCTACAGCCAAGTCCATCATCTTACTGCTCAGTGGCCACTGCTGAGAACTTTGGTATGCAGTTAGCATTCTAATGAAACTGGTCATGGGAAAGCTTTGTCTACCAATTAAGAGACTGTTTTTTTGATTGGAAGCTTTGTACATTGATAGAACCACGAAATTCCCATGGGAATCTTTTTTATGCCCTGCTTGGGTAAAAAATAATAAAAACAGTGTCACATAAATAGGATACCTTTTAAGAGCATTAGACTATTAACTAACATTTCTCTCAAATTATGGAAAAAGTATTAGACGAGCTCTTACTTTGATAAGATATAATCAGAGAGTGTTATGGCCCATGATGGTCATGAAAAGTAATTTACTACAAAGCACCATTGAACACACAAACGGTCATGAATTTCTTACGTTAAGTTATCTAAGACTGGAGTAATATTCACTTGTTATGGTTAATTGCTTAGTTATGTGGGCACGGTGTTCTTTTTGATGTATGCTGATCAAAAATGTGAAATAATTTCCTCCTTAAATATATACCCTTGGCATCATAATACGCAGCAATGAATCAAGGTGACAATACAATAAAGTCTATGGTGCTAAAATTTACATTTATAATCGTCCTGGTGTAGCCGACAAGTATAACCAAACCAAAGAATATGAAACTCCAACCACCCCTCCCTTGTACCAATCCTCCCCAAAAACCACTTAGACCCTCAAAACCGATATAATTAAAATCCAAACCCATACACACCCCCCCCAAAGCTCCCTCAACTCAACTTACATCAACCTCCCAAATCTTTCCCCATTACAACCCTTTAATAACTCAAAATTAATTCCAATCCCCCCGACACCCAACTCAAACATACCCAACAACTTCGCTCCTCCCTCACACAATGACTCCTCCCCTACCCCCCCACCCCCCCCCCCCCACCCCCCACACTCCGAATACCCACTTCCGGATACCATCTCATCTCTAACTCATACCTACTTCCCCGAATTCTTCCCCGCGTCCTGAAATAGTTCCTCTTTACTGGGTCACTTACCTCCCCCCCTTACACCTCGTCCATCCTCCTCTACCTCTCCCCCCTCTCAACCATTCCTCACCTGTCCGTACCCGCTCTCGCCTACTCACTTTTCATCCCATTTCTCTTATCCTCCTTGTTCCGCTTGCCCAACCCTATTCTCTTCTCTCTGTCTTTTATTCTCTCCTTCTCTCTTTTTTAAAAATCAACCCATATCAAAACCCCACCAAAAAAAAAACACAGTACATCTTCAATCCCCATCAATACCTCTCTCAAAACACCACCCCCCCCCATATACAAAAACCCCTAACTCACCACTCCCAACGACAACTTCCCCCTACACCCTATCCCCCCATTCACCCAACCACAACTACTTAAACCCCCCAAACCAAACAAAAAAATCCAAACCCCAACTCAACAAACCCAAAACTCCCCCACCCCAACCTCAACCTCTTCCACCCCAAAACCCCAACAAAAAAAAACCAACCCCCCAAACCCAATAAAAAAACTCACAATCCCCCAACCCCCTAAACGCAACGCCCCCACTAACATACCCCCCCCCACAATTACACACAACCCCCACAAACCAACCAACTTAAACACGTAACTCCCCCCCCCAAAAGGAAAAATTTTGGTATAATTGTGGTCTAATAGTGGCGCACAGTTGTATCATTGGATCGCTAAGCTATATTGCATCCCCCTTCCTGCATGTCAACGAAATACTTTAAAACATCTGGAAACACATAACAACTTGTACAAGGAACGCTGAAGGTGAGGAAAATGTTAAAAAAAACGCAGATCCGGTGACCCCCTAACACATGTGTCACAGAAAATCTCAGCAAGAGATGTAATAGGAACAGCGCACCGGTAGCTCGCAACTATGATTAACCATTAATGCATTTTAAAGGGACTTAGACTCAATTACTTTACAGGGAGTCGGGTACAAGGATTAATGGGAAGTTTACAGAAGAGGAATTCACGAGTGAGAGGTGGACGAAGAGGTTACATTTTTTTATTAAATGTGTGATTTTACGGGAAAGTGTTGCGCGGAGGCCACTATAAGTGCAGACGAATGCAAATTCCCTATTTCAGTTTCCAACTGAACTCGTAGGAGAGTGCTACCTAAGCTGAGCTCATTGATTTGATGAAAATAAAAGTTGAGGTGATTGTTTTAAGATGAATTTTTTCATGTTGACTAAGGTTTGGTTTGGCCATAAAATGGCCGCCAGGTATATGGGGACCATGTGGGAATTATCCAGGCCCCTGAAATATCGCAATGCTTGTTTTATGCTAGCACGTTGTTGGAGTATTACCCCATTGCCACCTTCACGCCAGTGGGGTATGACGGGGGTGAAGGTGGGGAAGCCTAACCGAGTGGAGGGGGCGGGCAGCTGGGAGGGGCGCGCTGCGGGCGTTACCTGTCTCCACGTAGGGCCTGCAACAGACACTGCCCGAAACATCAAGAGCGAAGTCTCTTGTACATAGTGTCGGCTGTGCAAACATTGCGGCGGGGGCTGGCGCTTTACTCAATAGCCCGAACTTTAGACGCAAGGGATGCGATTATTCGCTCGAGGATGAAATAGTTTGATGAATTCTGGAGGAGTTTCTGCTTGAGGTTGTTGTTCGATGAATGAGAAGTTCAAGACTTCGTTTTTACTTCTTTGCAGAGAAGTCTTTAAAACTCTCTAAAGAAACTTTTTTTTCTTAAACTGTCCCCTCCCCAGTTTTTACAAATTATTTGCTGATGGATTGGGTTTATTTGAGGGCTGTATATTTTGGCACTACTTCCATCGTATGGAGGTGACTGATGACATCAATATTGAGGTGAATGATAAAATCATTTAGGATCACAAATATAGGTTCTACTAGTCTTTAAATAAGTGGTAAGTGTTACAGAGATCCCAAATACACACCTGTACTTTTGCTCATTCTGAAGTTTTTTTTAGTTTTTTCCTGCCATTTTAAGGAGGGGTAACTGATGACAATAGAGTAAAGTAGTCAAGTTCACCAACTGTGTTAGGCAGGTCTTGTTGGGAACATTCTGTCGGGGGAACAATATTTTGTTCCATTAACACTCTTCATTTTAGGGGACTACTGGCCTTTCTCAGTAGTATAGGAGAACCCAATATATGCAAATAAATTCTGATTATTGTAAAAGAAATGCCAGCCAAAGGGGAAAAATGACGAGGTGTGTTCACCCATTTACAAAACCATGGGAAATGTTGTATTTTTCATGTCAAATTGTCTATATGTTCTCCGCAAGTCACATGCCTCTAAATTGCCTCGCCTTCCTCTTCCCTACTGGTACAAGACTTTCATCCAAGATAAATTGCTCAGTCTACCAGTTAATCAATCTGTCCCAAATGTTTCGTTGTCACCCTCACAGGGCCGTATTATAACTTCCTAACAACCCGTCCATTCTCACCGCAGTCCTATTGGCACACGCCTCATTGTAAAGTGACACATCACTTTAAACTCTTCCTGGAAACTTCGGTAACTACTTTGCCTAAAGCAAGGGCACACCGTCATTGTAAATTGTTTAGACAGTAGTGAGAGCCCACTAGGTTCTGACGCCAGCGCATGGACGATCATTAATAGACTAATTGTCGTCTTAAAAGGCGGCAATTATTTGATCTGTTCTAAGATCTTTTGTGGACATCGTTAATGCTATTTAGCAAACCAGTGAATTGTGGAAATTGATGGTGAGTGTTTGCTGGCATTTGGCATTATAGAGGAATTTGCCAGCAGGGAGTCTGGCACCGGTTGAACCGAGCCGCACACATCAATGACAGGTGTGATAAAACAAAAATGGTCAAATGACTAATGACTGTCCAGCCATAACCGAAAGGGGAATTGGGAAAGAGAACTTAGTATCAAAGAGAGATATCAAAACACAAAAAATGCAGAGCCCGCAAACTGCAAACAGTTTCAATGCTAACACCTGTGTATTGAATGCTGAAACGGGGAGCGGACGGAGCGGTGAAGTGTTAGTGTTAATGGAGGTGTCCGATATCAAGATAACGGAGTGCAAAATACCCCACAAATTCCAACATTCAGACATGTCACTTCCAATCTGCTGACGTGTGACTCTGTAAATCCCCCTTTGACATTGTGTTCTGGTATTGTCCACTAAAGAGTTTATAGTTGGGTCTATGAAATTAGGTCAATATGATTTTTAATATGATTTTTAAGCTTGTCTGTATTGCATTTATCTTCATTGATTGAACGATACAAGAGCTATATAGGGTATCATATCCTGCAACTATCCCTCCACTTTTGAGAAACTGCATACATGGCCAAATTTAAGGTGTGCATGTAATGGAGGAATTCTGAAAGTGTGGTACGTATTGTCATCTTAAAATAAAAATCTTACCATCATGATACACCAGGGATACTTACTCATAGATCCAGACTCTGTGACTGTGGTATAATTCTTATATTGTTATCTATGGCTTCCTTTCTTCTATAATCAAACGTTTATACTTATGCTGATGAGCTGAAGGGCTCTGGTGGGCGTTAAAAGAACCCCTCCATGCTTGTAGCTTCACAAGCTGTTACTATGAGCAGAGCAGGTCTCCCCTCCCACGAATTCTTGCGGTGTTGCTAGATTACACCAAACTTGGAGGAGGGAGAGAGCAGGGGGGTTATGTATGAATTAGTGCCACTGGTTTGTTATGATGGATTTTAATAGTAAATTGTCTTTAAGAATATATTAACTTACCTCCTCGAGGACCCCAGACATTCATTCATGCATCAAAAAATCGCAAAATTTTGGTAAAGGACAACAAATGCCGCATGTGAACAGCCTTGAGGATGGATTCACACTGGACGGTCCATTGCCTGTTGCTTCCGTTTCGCATCTGTTTTCGGCTGCATCGTTTTTTTGTAAGTTCGTTATGCTATTGGTCTGTCTTATATCAGGTCCGCTTAAAAAAATGAATGGTTAAACACTTGGTTAGAAAACATCACATCTGGACCCTAACCGTAATCGGTGAAAAAAATGGGTCTGTCATTAGTTAGTTATTAGTTATTAATTGCCTATCCATAGGATTCTTGGTCGTCAATATCAGATCAGTGGAGGTCGCAGTGGAGCTGTTTATGTTCCTTAGCTATGTAGAGGCTGGGCCTTATATTGCAACTCAGCTCCCAGTCAAGCCGCAGATACCACAGCTTGCCCACTATATAGATATGGAGCTGTTTTTCCTGAGTTGGAGCCATGTTGGAGCCACCATCTGGGTAGTAAAGACATCCCAATAGTAATGGGGCTACATTTTTAATACACTATTCATTTTGTTTCCGAAAAATACCCATTGTTCCGATACACTACCTAATACGAGCAGAACTGGCTGCGAGAGAACACTGGAATATCCACAGCATGAAACGGCACTGATTGTGTTTTCGTCAAAGAATTCCTTTTCCCACACTGTTATTCTTGAAACAAATGCTAATAGCAATTAGTCGAATCCAGATTGATCTTTTCGAGTCAACTGTTTAGAAAAACCAAAATATTTTCCTGTAATTGACAGTCATTAAGCCAGACATGGCTTTTCTATTCTTCCTTTTCCCAAACTTCAGGGACCCTGGACTTGAGTAGCAGGTGTTAACTTTATAAGATTCCTAGACATCACTGCCCATCGAACTACTGTATCTACATGTACATTTTTTCCATAGTATCCCCACGGTGTAGTCCAGAATTTTCCAGCAGAAAACATTGCACATAAACCAATCCATTACTAACTATCGAAAAAGAAGTGGATTCATAGGAAAATTGTGGGGTGTTTTTTACCCCTCTTCCATCAAATTTGTAAGTTGTTTATGTGACCCAGTTTGACAGATTCTAGTCTACGGCTTGACGCCAAATATCTATCAATATTTTACACAGTATTAATCCAGATGTCTTAGACCTCATGAGTAATGATCAACATGTGGATGAGTTGCGCCATTCTCCTTCAAGTGACATGTAATACTGGATCCAAGTAGTAGAGCACGCTTGGCTGATTAAACAGGGCTGGCCACACCATCATATGTTGTTCAATATGTACCATGTCTTAGGTCATGGAGAAAAATTAAGGGGTACTTAATAGCGATTGCCTTATCTGTAGTTCTCAAGGAAGTAAGCCAAAAGCGTATACTACCTGGAGAGTGGTCTACTATCCTTTTTCCACTAAGAACACATACACAATCAATGAAGCTTAGGCCAGTAAAAGGAGCCAAAACCAGTGAGTGGTCAAACACAGCGAACATGAGCAAGTCTTTTCCATTTTACCTTTTATCTGTATAGTCAACATAAGACTTGTACATGTTCAGTCTGTTTGCTGACCACATCTGGTTTTGGCTCACAGACTGATTTGCAAATAACAGAAGACCTAATACCAAATAGAAGTGGGCCCAAGGCTATTCACACAGCCCGTAGGGGAGCGGTACGTGCAACACACGGTGCGCAACCATAGTGTTCCATAGCAGGGAGAAAGATAGGACATGTCATATCTTTCCCATGGTAGGGCACCGTGCTGGGGGGGTGGGGGAAATATGTAGCTGACGCATGGAGGAAAGGGGGCCAGGAACACAGGGTGAGCAGCCCCGGCACCAGGGAGGGGTGAGGCAGCGCCCATCCCCCCCTTCCTCCTTTCCTGGGCGAGGTGACGTGTTGCGAGGACCCATGTGCTGGGGGGGGAGCCCTGTGTGACGCGTGTCGTTCCTGTTGCCGTGGTGGTTTGCTGCCCCACGCCATGCCATTCATGCTACAGTTCAGTGTGAATGTTTATATATTATAAACAGTTTCGGACAACAGCAGTTTGAATATTGTTGTATATGATAAGAATACGTTTAAATGAATATGTATAGTGTGTCTCGGATTCATTATGGAGGCACAGGGGAACAAGGGAAAGGCACCACACAGGGAAGGAAAATTTTTTTTGTATATCAGATAAAGGGAAGAGGGAAAAGAAAGAGGAGAGAGATAGAAGGTATGGGAACGTGGTGTTTGCCGTGGGCGGGGGGGGTGATGGTGCGGGGGGGGGCGGCGGGGAGAGGGTGGCGAGAGAGAGGAAGGAGATATGTAGGGAACTTGTGTTGGGGGACGAGGGAGAATCAGAAGAAGATTGATTTGATTTTTGCACCACTTTGGCACCACTTGCCCAATTGCTAGTTGAGGGCTAGGAAAGACAAAAAGACGCGGAGGGAAAACAGGAGTATAAACAATAAAGAAGAGATTAGAACATAATACTAATGAGAAGCGAGTAATTATCGAGAGAGATTAAATTATCGAGATCCAAATCCGTGGAAATGATGGAATGAACAAGGTGAAAGCTTTGTGCCTTCATTTTCCGAAAGTAGTTTTTGGTTTCAGATTTCTGAATCTAGGGGCGTCCAAAAGACTTGTGATTATTTGTTTGTTTTCTCCAATAGTCCTGTGGAAATTAGGTTTTATGTATATTTAATAGCCTACCATATAGCCCCCTTCTAGTCCTCTAAAACAGAATTTTAGATTGGTCATGAAATTTGAAAAAAGTCGATTTTCCGCTATTTCATTTTGTTATAAAATTTCTTTAAGTTTTTATTATTTTTCACTTGACGTCGCCACCCTTCCAAGCTCTTATAGGATGGAGGAGGATACATGTCTAGGGTGGATGACGGAGGATGATGCATTGTGAAGGTGGCCCGAAGTATGTCAGTATCCCGCAGTATTTTTTTTTATTTGTGTATTTTACAAGTGTTAGTCTCGAAAGGTGTGAAAGAAGAAAAGGCAGACAAAAAATAGAGGAAATCTATCAGAGGAGAAAAAAAAATGAAAGTGATGAAAGTGAAGCAGGGGCAAAGAATGAAGCAGAAAAGTAAGAAAAAGAATGTGAATTTGAAGCAGAAAAAAGGGGAAAAAGAAAAAAAAATTAAAGAAAAAAAAAGCAGGAAAAAAAATAATTGAAAAGTGATGAGTTGAAGATCAGAAGAGGAGAAAAAAGGAAAAAACAGAAGAAAGAAAAAGAGAAAAAATGACAGCAGAGAAAAAAAAAAAAAAAAGAAAAATTCAGGAATCTTATGGCTCTGTTGAAAACTGAAAAAAAAAATGGAAGAATGAAGGAGGGAATAAAATCAAAAATTGAGCTCTAAAAAAATAAAAAAAAAAAAAAAGAAAAAAATGAAAAAATTTTTTAAACTGTGATGGAAAAATGAAAAAAATTAATTGAGCTCTAAGGCTCTAAGATCTATATTAATATAAACCAAATGAATAGATTCCGAAATTCTTCTACGCTAGCTATAAAACAGAAATTCAGAAATCAGAATTATTTTACAGAAGTAGTGCTCCTTGAGGTAGTTCCAGTATTACGCTGCTCTTAATGTTGGAACGGGGAGCGATGAAACATGCATGGGGATTGAACTTGTGTCACGTAAAAAATTATTTTGTTTTTGGTTGTATTTTTTTAAAGTTTGTTTGGAATGCAACATATTTGAGATTCCAATTGTGTTGACATTTTTGACCCCAAAATAAAAATCTCCGAAGAAAAAAAGGGGCGGTGCCTGGGTGCAGGAGAAAGCGGAAACGGAGGAGAAGTGCATGAGAATGTGGTTCGAATGAGGGACCAATATGAAAATACAAGAATAATATGAATTGTATAATATTAAACATTAGTTGATTCTGTTGATTGATTATATTGTGTTTCGAAAGATCCATTTGTCCTTATTTCCTAATCAAACATAATTGTGTTTAAGCAAGACTTTGTTTTGTTCCAAAGATTTTTGCACCTAAAACCGAGGAAGCGAAAGGACGAAGAGAAGGGGAGAGAAGAGGTGTAATGGAGGACGGTGGAGAGAGTGTGTGAGATAGTTTTGTGGAATTTGTGAGCTCTTAGTTGAGATATTGTCTTATTAAATAAAATTAAAGAGAAAGAAGAAAAGAGGGAGAAAAACAAAGTTTTAATTGATTGATAGTTCTATTAATTCCGTATCTAGAGAAAACAACATCTTGTCCAGTTTTTCTTATACTTAACCTCTCTCCAATAATGTTTTATAAGATTTAAAGTAAAAAAAACTGAAGTAATTTTTTTTTTTTTGCACAACCAATATAAACCGGGTGGTAAGGCTAAGGAGTAATTACAGTAACTTGTGCAAAACATCTGACATTGATAGTGTGTACAAATGTGCTATGACAGCCGTATCCCTCATTCCTGCTCTTATCTGATGCTGTGTGGTTAGATCAGTCTGGATTATATGACCCATAGCTAGATCTAGACACCATCAAATCATTAGCTTCTATAAACAAGTCCAAATGAAGCATATCTATTCAGTGACTGAAACGGAAAATTGCCTTAAAATTAATATAAACCAATGCGTGTAGATATTGAAGAGCGTTCCGTCAGAAAAAAAACAAACGTTCATGTGTTACATTTTATTAGTTGCTTTTGGTGGTTGTTTTTGTACATTTTGAAATGTAAAACATATTGAGTTTGGAGAACATTGAGTTAGCGGCTGTTCTACAGCGGTGGTTCGGTGGCTAGTATTATACAATGGATAGTTCTTAAATTATACGGTTACATTAAACGTGCGCAAACACCTCGATTTGGCCATATA
This sequence comes from Engystomops pustulosus, assembly GCA_019512145.1. Lineage (NCBI taxonomy): Eukaryota > Metazoa > Chordata > Amphibia > Anura > Leptodactylidae > Engystomops > Engystomops pustulosus. The sequence continues at coordinate 29,099,281 of CM033641.1, forward strand.
GTTGTGGAGTCAATGGCACCGACCAATTGGCAAGGTAGACAAGCCTCAGGTAGCTTAAGAACCTGAAAGGAAATGTAATGGCCACTAAATGCATTCTCCAGATGAGTCTGAAGACGCCCAGAAATATGACATCTAATACCCAATGAATATGGTGGTTTAGCCATGGCTAATATTTCGAAATTTTTGTCTAAGTCTTACCAAGAAAAACTGATTTTGGATCATAAAAATTATCCACAATTCTCCTGGATCGAATCCGGGCAAAACATAGGTCCTGGTGGAGAAGGGAGGCGTGGTGAGACGGGACATAGCAGCACTCATCATGGGTGCGGGAGACCACGTGGTCCTCACAGCACTGTGACTAGGGTACCAAAAAACTGCGATCTGGACCATATCATAGCCAACAATACGACTGTGTGAATAGGAAAACAACATGGCAAAAATATGGTCCAGTTGACTAATTTCCAAGACCTTCCATAATTCAGACGTTAGTTGCAGAGACTTACTTCTAAAATACAGCAATCTCCATATTTCCATGAATCACTGCTTGTAAAACTGTATAGCTTCCTCAATAAAACTAATAAACTAATGCTTGATGCTTTTCCCTCAAGAGATTGGTAAAGCCAAAACTAGGGAGGATTGGAGGATTAGAGACCAATATCAAACAGTTTTTCACATTTTTGACTGAACCTTTATTACCTTTACATTAATCATTATTAAAAAAGACCCTTAAGGCAACAGCTTTATAAATGAAAAGCAGGCCAATATAAATGTACCTCAAGACCAATAGAATGGAGAAAGTATTAAACTCTCCCGGTTAAAAAACTTCAAGGGTTGAATTTGATGCTAGTCAAATTGAATTGAATTTGGGCCTTGATTGGTTCTTGATCCAGGACCATCGGCCATCGACCAGGAAAAATGCATAATAAAGAAAAGACCTCCTCTGGACCCTATTTTCCCATGAGAGATAATTTTAGCCATTGCCTTTAGCTATTCCTAGAATGTTTCCTGTAGCCCACACACTCCAAGACCGGTGGCCCCAGGAGTAAGTATAATAAACTAGACAGCTTGACTTGAAACTGAGTCTAGTTGTCAAATTACAATACTTCTCCCTAAGCAAACATAATAAAAAGAGAATACACATAAGTCTACATTTCATATCTCAATGATATACACATTTTTTTGATAATTTATTAAAGTTTATTCCATTGATGATTTCCCAGTGTCCTTTTCTCTCTTCTCCCAGTGTTTTATGCTTTCCGACTACCTGTTAGCATGATTGGATTTGCTTACACGTCCATGATGTTTTTACTTTTAGCTACAGTAATGTAACATGTGGCGCCTGTCTTCATTTGCTGAAATCAAAACCCAGGAATGATCCCGTACCGTGAAAGTGCTTAGAAGGATCTGTCAACGTCAAAAGTCCAATTGTGTTTCAGTGTATAGCAGTCAAAAGTTGAAATATTTTTCGGGGGAAATTCCTTCTCTCCGGCTGATGAGAGCGCATGAAATCGACTTATCTTGTAAAATATGTTCTTTGACATTTATAATGCTTTAGCAGATCAAACAATGTGTCAGTGGATTATTTGTGTGGGAGCACCTGTGCTGGAAATAATAAAACATTGTTCTAAAGTTCTCAAACTCTGGAGACAATGGATAACTTTGCGGTCATTAGTTTCCTGGTCTCAGAATCAAATCCCTAGGTCGATAATCATAGCCTATCTTCATCTATCTATGTTCTATCTTCTGTCCATCAACTATCTATCCAACTCCATGAAAAAAATTATGCTTTCTTTCTAATTATTTATTGTTCTAAAATCTCTCTCTAAAACTGGCTAAAAAATGGCAAAAATCATGGGCTAATTTGATGGAGTACAAAGGGTTTGGTTTGTACTCGGGCACAGGAGCCCTAGGGGCGGGAAGGAATACATTTAGTTAGTGGCACAGGGTTTAAATTGGGTCAAACAGGTTCTATCTACACCAAGAATGTCCAATATGGGGCAACAAAAATACAATTTATGCTTTGATTAAACTTTACATGGAATGATGAAGTTGACTAATATAGTATCCTAAAACATACCTCATGCTTATAAAGCACAAGTTTCCATCAAGTATTCCTGTTATACTCAAGCATCTGTTTGTTCTTGAAAGGCTGTGGTCAGATAGAAAGATCTATCGGTGGCAGATCGGCCCACCAGAGTACTAGAGGATCCCATGGTGACTCCAGGCTCTGACATACGATTGAGGCCAAAGGTCCGACAGAAGACAACTCTACGTAGAGCTGACTATGTAGAGAGACAACACTTTCCAATCGGACGTGATACTTTTAATGATTTGCAACGTAATTTTTTAAAAGTCTTTACCACCGGTCATGTCTTTTGAGTAAAATGACATCAATAAAGTTGAAGTTAGCACTAGACACCAAATCCCATAGTTTATAGAAATGTCTCCTAAACCTTGACAATAGTTGACTCCCTAAAAGCAACGGAAATCCCAGTAGAGCACAGTTATACAAAATTATATTTTTACACACAGTAGTATTTAAAATATTATATGTAGGGTTCCAGGATCCATTTTCATATTGGATACAATATTCCTCCTCCGACATGGCGAGGGTCAATCAATAAAGTGATTCCTTCAATAGCGTTGTGTTCTAATTACTATATTCTGTGACATTTTGAAGATCTGGAATGTTAGCGATCCGCTAGAAGCAAGGCTCTATGTTTTATTAATTGTTTACCGCATATTTAAGCTCGTGTAATCTAATTAATTAGCCCAGCTGCCGATCTTCTCCTTGGAAAGAATGCATTTAATGTAATCTTTTTTATGAATGCCCATATTGCTAATTAGATTAGTTTTAGTACTTTGCCGATCTTTTTTCAGAGTTGTGTGTATTTCTTTGTAGTTAATTATTCTGTTTATTTGCCTAATTTCATTAATAACATAAAAAAAAAAATCCCCCTTTGAAAAAATTCTGAAATCCTTAGAAAAATGATGGTTATTTAGATTTATACAAAAGAAATTATCGTAGGTTTGTTCGGTTGACAGATAAACGGTTAAGGCAAAAACATGAGACCAATCGTTCTTCAAGTGGCCACAAATGAATGGGTTTCTCAAAAAGATGATAATGATCAAATATTTATTTTATCCAGTTCTTATTGTTTCAAAATAACAGTGTCACAATAAAGGGGATGATAAATTGTAACCAACACATAGGAAGAGGCTTGTTGTCTACTGAAAACATACAAGCAATAAATTGTTTAAATCTGTTCAGTTTATCGCTGTATGAGTCCAAACCAAATCATTACTGAAGGATTGCAATTAAAGGGTTGACCAGAATAAGTGTGCCACACTGTCTACAGGCGGTGGTGGTATTTCTGCAGAAATACTGTAATATATAGTTGGATATGTATAGAGCTGGATAAGGACAGCCATGTTTTTTATATAAAAAAGACACTTTGGTCTTGCAAACTTACCAACTATTGCAACCAAAAAATCAAAATATCCCTTAAAGGTACTACACCAGGATGAAGAACTGTATGCAAATTAGCCTTGGGCCTCCAGGCTCCATTAACACCGTATATAAAGGGTTTTCCCGGTTCTGGAATACCCTGTGGAATCGGGGTTGACAAAAAAAATTAACTTGGTCTGGCTCCCTGGTAACTATGTCGCTCCAATACTTCCAAATTTTGACCCTGCACAAGGCATGGATTTTGGGGGCTCCTTAACTAATGAGTGGCTTCATGAAAACCCTGGAAAGCAACTTCCTGAGATCAGAGTCTCATAGTCCAAAGAGCCTTTCATGGCTGAAGCGGGTCCCATGAGCAGAGCTGTAAAAGGGAGTACTGAGTAATGCCAAGATCGAAAGCAGGGAAAGTAACCACTTTTTGGGCATCTGGTTCCCAGAATGATCCAGAATTTCCTAAAAACCCCTTAAGTGTAGGTCTATAGAAATAAACTACATTCTAAAAAAAAATGATAGTTATGACTGATCCGAGATTACAGTATACCAGTCTATCCATGGCTACATCATGAACATTTATGTACAGTTACAATACATCGCTCAGCAAGTCCGCTAATTTTTTCAGTTTCCAATTTAAGTTGAAAATACTCATCATTACATGATCTCCCTCCCCCAGTGTTATGTGACATGTCAAAAACATTCATCTAAACTGACGCAGAGCCACAGATTGGAACTTGCCCTAAGTGAGTTTGGAATCAAGTGGGTAATTTGAAAACAACGGGACTGTATTTCACGACTAAGACGTCTGGTGCCTCATACAAAAGCTCATTTGTAAAAGCAGCTTAGAGATAAGATGTTATCACAATGTAATTGTGTTTCACCAATGCTTCATCTCCAATCCAAATGCCTGTATTAGTTTTGGTCTGTCAAAAATATTGACGTATTGCAGAAATTTTTGGATTTTTTTTTTTTTTTACCTTCTACTCATTTTCATGGTGGGACAATTCTTTCAGCTTTTTTAAAGGATATTTTATCTTTGCTCTATGATTTTATAAATATAGTCCATAATAAATTTTATTATTTACAAAAATAACTTAGATTTGTCAAAGAAAATGAAACTTTCCAAACAAAACAATACAATGTAGAGATGTTTGGCACGAGCCTTATCTCCCCTGCTCTATTTTAAAACAGTATCAGGTTTGTGTCAACAAAAAAGTCGGAGCTAGTTGGAAGTTTGAAGGTTTCAAAGTATCTGTAATTAATAATACGGTGGGTCAAAAACTGGGTTCTTGATCCAAAGCTCTAAAATAAATAAAAGCATAATCCCCTTACCAGTTCCACATGCGAGTGGCACTGCTTTACAGGTTTTCGTTGGCTTCTGAATCCTGGCCTCAAATTATAATGTTTTGACATGGACTGGTCCATTCAACCATCATCAGCTCCATGACTGAAACAGTGGTGCCCACCGCAGCCAATGGCTCTACAGACACCATCACTAGTGCAGTCACTTATCCATGCAAACTTGCATCACCCAAAGGTAGGACAAAGAGCGTGAACTCAAGCGGAGGATCAGTACTCCATTCCATACTCATTTAGAGTAATTGGTCCAATATGACCAAGATAGTAGACAACCTCATTTAAGCTATAAGTTTATTAGTGTGAAAGCTTACGGACTGTAGTCTGCCAGTAGGCTATGTGATGCCACAACAAGGATGTGGACCATTCAGTCATGCAGTAGGCTATGTGATGCCCCAACTACTAGGGGACCATTCAGTCCATGAAGCAGCAATAGAGAATGGACTGTGTACCACTTTGTGTATATCTGAGACACGTACCGTTACAGCAGGTGCCTATAGACATATGGCTGTAGGATCTGTAATACAAGGCTCCCATACATCGGCACATGCACTATAATAAAGATGTAGTCCACTTACGTAGAGTAGATATCACACTCAACTTGGATCAATTTTTATACAGAACGATCCTATAGATATAGCTCTTCCTATTCCTTGACGGAGAAAATGTTAATGAAAAATGATGATTCCCCCCTTTTAAGAGGGTTATAATGCCAATTCAATTACCCCCCCGCACTACAGTATCCCCCGTGGTCAGCGGCCAAACATAATGAAGCTTAAGTTGTTTACATTTGTTTTTCAGCTTTCCTTCCTTGCTTGTTGTACAACAAATATTTGTGTGATCCGCTGTAAGGCGACGCAATCATCCTGTATCAATGCATAGCTTCCAGCATTAGCATAAACCCATGTTGTGCGGAGTTATCTTAATCTCATTGCTCTTAAGAAATGCAGCCCCATCAAACACTTTTCACACTCTCCATTGATTCCTCAAGCATGAAATGTTGCATTGACATCAATGGGAAGGAGAAATGAATGGAATGCAAGACATTTTAACAAGTGTTGCAAACAATGCGCTGATGAATCTGCTCTGGAGCTCCGCTCCTTGCTTTAATTCTTCACATGATACACTCTCGGGGACGGGGGTTTAGACATACTAATGAGAACAAATTAGGGAAACCAAAGTTAAATTGTTCAATTATATCACCGAACAAAGCTCAAAGGGAACCTTTAAGATATATAGATATCAAGTACGGTCCTTTTAGTGATGTGCAAAGTATTTCCAAGCTTTCTTGATGGAGCATCAGCCACAGCTTATATATAAGGGAAGACTTTTGTGTAAAAGTTTATGGAGACTTTTCGAGCTTGAGTTCCTTAAGATAAAGTCTTAAATGGGATGTACAGGATTAGCAAAATGTGTTTTTTGTTTGAAGAAAGTGTCACCCCTGTCTACATATAGCTTATCAGCCCAAGAAATTGCAAAAGTTATTGGCAAAGCTTCATGAGGTCAGGACGGTGACAGTGAAATTTAGCAAATAATGGAATATGGGCACCATGAAATGGGTTGTCTTATCGGTACCCCCTTCTGTGAGCAATAGTCAATCATAGTAAGTCCATTAAGTCCAACCTTTACATTATATTGAGTTGATCCAGAAGAAGACGATGCCACCGACCGTCTATTACGTGTTGACCTTTCATTTCAAAGGCCAAGATGTCCTACTACATCTTCATTGTAAGATTTGTGTACAAACAATGAATTGTGTAGTTGATTTCAGTTTCCCATTTTCTCATGAATACCTGCACTCTTCTACATGTCACATACCTACATAGTTGTCTTGACCCCTGTGTCCAGCTGTTGTTAACCTTTGTGAGTTTTTTTTCTTCAAAGGTTCCATCACAAGCTTACTTTAGTTTGGACAATGTTGGTGTGAAATGTCCCACCACCATGACACAACTTTTTATAGTCGTTGACCTGTTCTTTTCTTAAAAGACTTGTACAAGGTTCCCTATAAAGGAGACTATTAAGGGTTAGCAGTGACTTACAATGTGGTGCAACATGTTAAGCAGATGAAGGTGAGACTTTCTATGCAAATTTCTGTAAATACTGGAAAACTATCAATTATTTTAAACATATTGATTAAAAAAAATCATTCAAAAGTGAATGCATCTTAAATGGAGTCTACTAGAAGCTCTTTGCCCATTAAACTAATAACAGCACCTGTGTAGATCATGTAAACCGTGAGGGTTAACTTGAGGAAGATGAGAAAATGGCAAGTGCTCTGTGTGAAGCCTGGCAAGTGCTCAGGTTGTCATTAGTAAACTCTGCTCAGAGTCCTGGTAACCCCATCCACATACAGTGATTGACAGTGAGAGTCCTGGTTACCCCGCCCACACACAGTAATTGACAGTGAGAATCCTGATTGTTCTACCCACACAAAGTAATTAACAGTGAGAGTCCTAATTACTCCACCCACACACAGTGATTGACAATGAGAGTCCTGATTACTCTACCCACGCAAAGTGATTGAGAGTGAGTCCTAATTATCCCACCCACACACAATAAATGACAGTCAGAGTCGTGATAACCATGCCCAAATACAGTAATTGACAGTCCTGATAAGCCATCAATCATCTGTGTGTGGGCGGAGTAAGCAGGACTCTTGCTGTCTCTCCTAGAAGTCCTGTCACCGATTAATCTTTATTAAGAAATTTCACCCCAAATTATAGAAACCTAGTTATAATAGAACTCGGCTCTTCTCCCTCTATCATACCAGCCATCTAACCTGATATGATGATGATAAGGCTAATAAATCAAGCCACATATTGCAAAAAAATTAGCTGACAAAATAATTATTAAACTTTGTAAAAAAAATATATAATTCTACAATCACCAGACCATTGGTGGTGAACACCGTGGATTTATCCTTGGGCTGGCTCAACCTTTATTGTTTGGTGGCACTTTTATGGTACGTACAGTCATGACTTTTATTAGCCTTATTATGTCATAAACAACCTTATTATACCATAAAATAAGGTCACCTTCCAGTCTCCAGTCACAAGTCACAGAATAGATATGGTCAATGAAATGCAGGAGCACATGTTGCTCAGAACATAATATTTCCATAGATCTACTCCATGAAATTTAAGGGACCGGCAACTTTGGAGGGCATTATCCACCTTCTGAAATACAAGCCATATGTTTATGAAGTGCTCTCTTTCATTCTTTTCCCCTTTTCCTTTTGATGGCATTTTGCAGTCTTTGGTTCCCAGTAGGAAGTCTTCTTTCCCTGGAGACGTATGTGACATTTGAGTAAAGCTCACAGGATAAAAGGTAGTCTAGTGAGCACTCACAAGGGAACTACTGACACAACCTGACAGCCTTAATCTAGGACCACAGACTGATTAGACGGCCAAGGGCAAAAACAAAATTGCTACCAACAGCAGAATGGGGAAGCGGCTAATTCCCACCAACAACTTCAGGACTAAAGAGTTTAATGATTATTGCCCTGTAGTCAGAAAATTATCAAAAGGGTTCCAGGGGGCGATCATCCCGAGAAAGGGATTAGGGGGCATTTGTTTCTTCAACCACAGGGAAAGTTTCACACACACAATTAAAAGTGAAATAGTGTATAAAGAATGAGAATGTGCCTGAATAAGTATATGTGTGTGTATATGTGTGTATATGTATATATATATTCTAGCTGTAGCCCCCGCGTTGCCTGGCATAGGAAATAACTGCTTTTATAGCTATAACAAAATAAAATGCTATATGTAGGTTAGGAGTAGTAGTACTGTGCTGTGCCTATTTAGAGGATAGTATTAGTAATACAGTACATTGTTGTGCTCATATCTACAGTATAGCAGTAGTAGTACAGTGGTATTCTGGTATATGCAGGATGATAGCAGTAGCACTGTGCTGTGCTCATGTATACAGTATAGCAGTAGTAGTACATTGGTATTCTGGTATATGCAGGATGATAGCAGTAGTACTGTGCTGTGCTCATATATACAGTATAGCGGTAGTAGTACAGTGGTATTCCGGTATATGCAGGATGATAGCACTAGTACTGTGCTGTGCTCATATATACAGTATAGCAGTAGTAGTACAGTGGTTTTCTGGTATATGCAGGATGATAGCACTAGTACTGTGCTGTGCTCATATATACAGTATAGCAGTAGTAGTACAGTGGTAACCCGGTATATGCAGGATGATAGCACTAGTGCTGTGCTCATATATACAGTATAGCAGTAGTAGTACAGTGGTATTCCGGTATATGCAGGATGATAGCAGTAGTACTGTGCTGTGCTCATATATACAGTATAGCGGTAGTAGTACAGTGGTATTCCGGTATATGCAGGATGATAGCACTAGTACTGTGCTGTGCTCATATCTACAGTATAGCAGTAGTAGTACAGTGGTATTCCGGTATATGCAGGATGATAGCACTAGTACTGTGCTGTGCTCATATATACAGTATAGCGGTAGTAGTACAGTGGTATTCCGGTATATGCAGGATGATAGCACTAGTACTGTGCTGTGCTCATATATACAGTATAGCAGGTTGCTGGACCTTTGTTCTCTGGTTATAACAACTTTGTGGTGGGGTTAAGGAATAGAGAATTTTCGGAAGACCCTTCTAAGCCTAAGCCTGCGACTGTTTATGCCATTTATCTGTCTAAGTAGAAAGAACTGTAAGAAGTGTGGATTTTTACATTTCTCTGAGTACATTTTTATTTCTTTTGCAGATGTCACCATGGCAACAAATGTATGGCAAATGTATTTTTATTAGCGTTAGATGGAGGGGAGGGGATAGGGTACGGTATTGTCTCGTGAATGGCCCAATATTAAATCACAAAGCTTAACACCTCTTACATGGTGGAGCACCGGGTTTGAGAGAGATTTTGTTTATGGAGACTGGTATTTTACTGCTAATTTGTTCTCCTGGACTATAATTTGGGGCTTTTTTAGCACTTTTACGCTGTATGAAAGGAAAGTTGCTAGATGCATTTTGTGTCAGGAGGTGTCCTTCACTAATGCGCGGTGCCGATAGCTGCCGTTACTTCTCACATTTTTTCTTAATGGCTGCAAAAATATTCGCTAGGACCGGGTTGTCTCGGGAATTGTATCGTACAATATTAATATTTTAAACTTTTATATTCTATTGAAAATGTTTGTCTTATTATAATTGAAACACTGATGGAGACAGGCAGTCCCCGGTTTACGTACAGTATGTTTGTTCTTTAAGTTGAATTTGTATGTAAGTCGGAACTCTGTATTTTATAATTGTAACCCCAGCCAAATTTTTTTGGTCTTTGTGACAATTGGATTTTAAAAATGTTGGGTTGTCATAAAAATCAGGATTGACAATAAAGCTTAATTACAGACACCTTTAATAACTGTTGTAACTGTTTATTGTAGCCTAGGACTAAGTACAGTAAATTACCAACATCTAGGGGTCGTATGTAAGTCGGGTGTTCTTAAGTAGGGGACCGCCTGTACATGGAAGTTTAGTACGGGTTTGGGTCCCGGTACTGAACCCACATGCTGACCCCCACTGGTAGCACCTGCGATCACTGTAGACACTGATCGCAGGTGTTACCCTTTAAATGGTGCAGGTGGCATTTAAAGAGTTAACAAGTGGAGACTTCTGACTGAAGTCTGGTTTCAGGAACCCCAACTTACAATGTTTGTCACAGACCCGAGCATTACGGTTTGGGTCTTCTCAACACTACTCTTGGTACTCTGTATACATATACAGCATATCCATATACTGGGGGGGGGGGCATCGTTTTTGCGTTCACTTGCACCATTTATATGTCATATACTGTGGAAAACAGAGGATGGAAAAATAAAGGAAGCTACGCCTTCCCATCCTGCTCCCTCCTGCTGAGCAACACATATGCTCAGCGGAGGCCACTGGAAGCAATGCATCCCTCCCCTGGCCTCCACCGAGAATACACTCAGTGATGCTTATAGGGATAGTGACATCATTGGGGTAAACATCCTGATTGGCTGCTGCTGATATTGACTTCTCCTTCTGCTTTCAAGGGGAGGAGCAGGACGACATGTTTGTGTATACAGTGAGATACAACCTAGCCCTCTGTAGTAAGCAGTAGTGGATAATAAAAAAGGCGGATTGGGGGCGATCGCCTGGGGCCCAAGTCTTGTAGGGGGCCCATGGCCACCCAACACCCAAACTACCCACCAAATTTAATACTGAGATGGACCTTCATCCACGAAATCCTGATATATATGTTACTGCTCTCAATACACATGTAAACAAGAGCCATTTCAGGACTTTTGAAGGTCCTCTGAGGGTCCTGAAACTGGAGATTGAAAGCAAATGGGACATATCCTCCAAGAAGCTGATTGTAGGAAGTGATTCCATACTTGTAGGGGCGATAATATTCATACAGCCCAGGGCCCATGGCAGACGTGATCTAACCCTGGTTGTAAGGACATCCATACAACGAGTTGTAAACGCAGCCTTACAGCCTGTGCTATGATTACAGCTGCATTCACCGTTCTGCAGGTTTCAGAGCTGAAATCCCTCAGCAATTTTCATTCTTATAGAAGAGCCTAAGGAGAGATTTATCATAAGAGAACCAATCAGAGCTCAGCTTTCATTATATAAACAGCTGTGGGAGAATGAAAGCTGAGCTCTGATTGGTTCTCTTATGATAAATCTCTCCTTAGGCTCTTCTATAAGAAGGGCAACTACAACAGTCTTGCTCTCAGACACTTCTGATAAATCTCCCTCTGTATACAGAGTGTATCTTCTACATAAAAATAAATCATCACAATAAACTATACATTAGTCGGGGGCCTTGTACAGTTTACGCATAAGGGCCCAGCAGGTTGAAGTAACCCTTTCCCTAATATAAACCCTAACCCTATAGAATCTATTGGTGGATTTCCACATGTTCAATCCTTTAGCTCTCAGTAGAGATTGGCTCCCAATGTAGTCAGTTTTTACTACCCTCCGACTATTTAGATAACATGCATCCCTGGTGGAGCCGAGCATGCACTCATAGAAAGAGTTGGAAGGAATACCAGTCAAAAAACTATTTTTTTTTTTCAATTCTGTCACATGGATCCTGGTCCAGAGGAAAGTTTAAGGTTTGGAAATTCGTCTTGCGCCCACGAGACGCTTAGCAAAGCGAATGAAGTATGAAAGTGTAAAACGCGGTATGCATAATGCAAGAGGGGAGAGATGTAGGGAGGTTATGCACCCTCGGCCAAAATATTCTCCAGCTACACTGTATATACCGCAGCCATATACAAAGGTCAAGTCCAATGCACCAGAACTGAGGGGGGCGATGCTGTTTTCACACGTGTGAGGTCATATATCAGGACGGTGCCAGGTTTTGGGTGCAGCTGGTAAAACTGTCATGGCCGTGTTATTTTGTTTGATGTTAAGTGGTGTTAATGTGTTCCCATCCAGAAAGGAAGGCGCTGACCCTATTTTGAAGAGGCGAAGGTCCTCCGCTTTTAGACAAACAATGACTATTTCACTTGTAGGATAACCCCTTTAATGTGTCCTTTAATGCTGCCCATATTAGTTAGATAGCTGGCGGCAAGAGTACATTTTTTTATACACATACCTACTCAGCGTAGCCGAGTGTGCACGTGTTTCTGATGCTCAAAAGGAAAAGAACCACTACCCGACACCTTGTACATCTGCCCCAAATCCATCAGTAGTGAGTGTGAGCTGCCACATCCGGCTGCAGCACCCAGGGGGTGCAGATAACTCTGACCTTGGATGTTTAACTCCTTAGATGCCACCATCAATATCAACCACATCATCCAGATGAGATTGTTTCTTTTTCATCATGTCCCTAAAATGTCTACAATATATTTGCTATAGGTGAACACAACAATCAATGATATGTGTGCAATATATAGTACAGGGTGTGTCATAAAATCCCCTGACTCCCTCTTATTTCTTGAACAACAAAATATATTCCAAATCTGATCGCAGAAATGGATTTCTGAGACAGTTCTGGTCCTCTTTGATATGTCACATGACCACCTTCCCATTAGATAAAAATTGACCAATATGGCGGCTTTCAAGATGGTGGCCACGTTCCGAACATAGTCTTGCTAGGGGATCAGATATATCATTTCCCCCTTGTTTCTAAAATAAAAGGGTGTCCTGAGACTTTTGAATCACCCAGTATAGATAACAGCCATTTTATAAATATGCAAATCAGCCGGCAAGTGCAACATGGGCGGAGCTTGTTGCCTATTGACAGCCTTGATGCAGGCAGATACTGCTTATGTCAGACGGAGGGTGATTCCAGAGATTGGTTCTCTTATGATAAATCTCTCCTTAGGCTCTTCTATAAGAAGGGCAACTACAACAGTCTTGCTCTCAGACACTTCTGATAAATCTCCCTCTGTATACAGAGTGTATCTTCTACATAAAAATAAATCATCACAATAAACTATACATTAGTCGGGGGCCTTGTACAGTTTACGCATAAGGGCCCAGCAGGTTGAAGTAACCCTTTCCCTAATATAAACCCTAACCCTATAGAATCTATTGGTGGATTTCCACATGTTCAATCCTTTAGCTCTCAGTAGAGATTGGCTCCCAATGTAGTCAGTTTTTACTACCCTCCGACTATTTAGATAACATGCATCCCTGGTGGAGCCGAGCATGCACTCATAGAAAGAGTTGGAAGGAATACCAGTCAAAAAACTATTTTTTTTTTTCAATTCTGTCACATGGATCCTGGTCCAGAGGAAAGTTTAAGGTTTGGAAATTCGTCTTGCGCCCACGAGACGCTTAGCAAAGCGAATGAAGTATGAAAGTGTAAAACGCGGTATGCATAATGCAAGAGGGGAGAGATGTAGGGAGGTTATGCACCCTCGGCCAAAATATTCTCCAGCTACACTGTATATACCGCAGCCATATACAAAGGTCAAGTCCAATGCACCAGAACTGAGGGGGGCGATGCTGTTTTCACACGTGTGAGGTCATATATCAGGACGGTGCCAGGTTTTGGGTGCAGCTGGTAAAACTGTCATGGCCGTGTTATTTTGTTTGATGTTAAGTGGTGTTAATGTGTTCCCATCCAGAAAGGAAGGCGCTGACCCTATTTTGAAGAGGCGAAGGTCCTCCGCTTTTAGACAAACAATGACTATTTCACTTGTAGGATAACCCCTTTAATGTGTCCTTTAATGCTGCCCATATTAGTTAGATAGCTGGCGGCAAGAGTACATTTTTTTATACACATACCTACTCAGCGTAGCCGAGTGTGCACGTGTTTCTGATGCTCAAAAGGAAAAGAACCACTACCCGACACCTTGTACATCTGCCCCAAATCCATCAGTAGTGAGTGTGAGCTGCCACATCCGGCTGCAGCACCCAGGGGGTGCAGATAACTCTGACCTTGGATGTTTAACTCCTTAGATGCCACCATCAATATCAACCACATCATCCAGATGAGATTGTTTCTTTTTCATCATGTCCCTAAAATGTCTACAATATATTTGCTATAGGTGAACACAACAATCAATGATATGTGTGCAATATATAGTACAGGGTGTGTCATAAAATCCCCTGACTCCCTCTTATTTCTTGAACAACAAAATATATTCCAAATCTGATCGCAGAAATGGATTTCTGAGACAGTTCTGGTCCTCTTTGATATGTCACATGACCACCTTCCCATTAGATAAAAATTGACCAATATGGCGGCTTTCAAGATGGTGGCCACGTTCCGAACATAGTCTTGCTAGGGGATCAGATATATCATTTCCCCCTTGTTTCTAAAATAAAAGGGTGTCCTGAGACTTTTGAATCACCCAGTATAGATAACAGCCATTTTATAAATATGCAAATCAGCCGGCAAGTGCAACATGGGCGGAGCTTGTTGCCTATTGACAGCCTTGATGCAGGCAGATACTGCTTATGTCAGACGGAGGGTGATTCCAGAGAAGAGCTTGAACGCTTATGACTACCTGTAGACAAATCAAGTAAATTGGGCCCGCCTCTTATGCACTTGCTCTATGATTTGCATATCTATAAAAAGGCTGATGATTTGTTGCCACCGATAAACTGCATTTTCACTTGTTCCTGAGGCATTTAGGATGTGTAGGATCACTAGCCCCCTGTACACACAGCAAACCTCTACTATTCCATTACTCAGTGTCGCATTACTCTATACTAGACCTAATGTGTAGATTATGTGTAGTAACTCATAGCTACGAGTCACTGCCGTCCAGAGATTAGAACAACCATAGAATAAGGGATGTAATGCAAATTCTTAGCAACGGTAAAGAACACCAAGCTTAATGGACTTAGACTATTAGGGGGCGACCTCCTCGGAATAACCGTACACTGGGGGGAAGGAGAGGATTAAATAGAAATATTTCTCCCAGGGTAAAAGTAGTTGAGCGCATTGTTAACATGTTCACGGCCTCATTTCCTCTACTGTAGGGTTTTCACTCACTTACTAAAAATTCCAGCTTAAAAATTAAAAGCTTTATGCAAAGACTTTGTGAGATAAAGCAGAGCTGAGGCTGTTATATGTAGCAGGGCTGAGACTGTTATATGTAGCAGGGCTGAGGCTGTTATATGTAGCAGGGCTGAGGGATGTTAGATGAGGGCCCCAAGGGGGGCTTTGAGGTTGTAGATGAAGCAGAGCTGAGGGTTGTTAGATGAAAGCAGAGCTGAGGTTGGTTAGATGAACAGAAGCTGAGGATGTAGGTGCATCAGAGCTGAGGCTGTTAGATGACGCAGAGCTGAGGACTGTTAGATGAAGCCGAGCTGAGGCTGTTGATGAAGCAGAGCTGAGCTTGTTAGATGAAGCAGAGTGGAGGCTGTTAGATGAAGCAGAGCTGAGGCTGTAGATGAAGCAGGTGAGATGTTAGATGAAGCCGCAGGGGCAGGGAAGTACCAGGATCTCATGTAGAATTTGTAGTCTGTTACGTAGATTTTGGACCTATTTATGGACCTGAGTCGGGTCACAATAGATCCTCCAGATGATGAGATGTAAGATAGTCACAGCATCTCTTTTGGGAGGTCGGTATTGCTAATCATTACATGTAATAAACTCTCATGTTTCTAAATATTTAATAGTTCTATTGTTCTCAAACGTTGTCCTTGGTTTAGATTTCCGAGGGTTGAGGGGCAATCCCTCACCGGTATAGAGTGTGGGGAATGGCAGGTAGGGCTCTTTGTCATGTCGGCTATAGCGTCTCAGCACATACACGCTTGGTAAAGGGGGCCTTGGCCGTGCTGAAGATCATATGATATTTTGTTTGGTCACACACACACACACCAACCGAACTCGCGAGCAAAACCAGCGGAGCCGAGTAAAATACCTATTGGATTTACTTCAAGCTACCAAACAGAAATAAGCTTGAAGATGTCTTGGATCCAAGAGGATCATTTATAAAATAACGAGAAGAGTGGGGGAACCAAACAAGTAGAAGTGTCTTTAGAGAACACTGCAGGCCAAACACTAACAAGACGTAATTACTAAACCTCTATAACACTATGTAAATATACACCCAAATTTGTGGTATTTGCACTCTGTGCATGGAAGGCTGCTCATACACTCCACACTTAAAGGGATTTTTATAACTCCTTCATGACAGACGGAACAGAGGGGGCAAAACATAATTACCCTGGTAATGTGTTGTAACAAAACTTTTGGTCACAACTTCCAGTTCCTGCATTGAAAGAACCTGCTTTGGCCGATCTGTGGTCTCCTCTGACCACTTCTTCTGACGTTACATGTGGCATCCAGTGGTCTGAGCAGATTACAAAGTGGCATGATGCCGGTCATGAAACACATCCTTTATGGCGACTGTAGGTGTGGAAGTATTGCAATGCGAAAACTGAGGAGTACATCATGGTAAGTACACAATTTCTATTCCCTACCCGCGCCTCCAATCCAAAGATCCTACAACAACCCCTTTAAGAAACTTGTTGGCCAATTACTTTATAGGCCCAAAAAAATCTTGTTTTAAGTGATTAGAAGTGGGTTGACGACTGGATCCCTTGGATCACCTAAATGGAGGTTCCATTTGCCAAACTCCTACTTATCATATTATAATGTAAGCAAAATCTTCTAATTACCCCAGGGGATTGTCAGGGTCATGTAGGGTTAGCCCTGTTTTTTTGTTTCTGTAGGGTTAGCCCTATGTCAGACCAGCCCAGATTATCCTCTGATGGGCCCTGGTTTGAACCTAATACTGGAGCCCAGATGATAAGGAGAAGGTAACCTAATTTCGAGAGAGACCTAATATCTACCGTATTTACTAGACCTAGGATGATGGATAATGGGCTCCCAGAATAACTTCAGCTGATGGGCCCGAAAAGTCCAGTCTTATACTAGGGGTGCTTATTCTCACCAGATAAATAATGAAGAGAGAACATGCATTGAGCAAGTTGGATTTCAACCTACCTGATCCTTTGCACTGCAGTTTTTAGAAGCATACCTCCCTTCTTCCGTTTGAAAACACATGCACACTTTTCGAAGTTGACCAAAAAAAAGCTCTGTTTAGTAAATAAAGAGCATTATACAGTCTTTATAGCATTGTGTAGTGAGATGAGATTACCATCAATGATAGTAACCTGACGGAAGGTGACAGGTCACGGAAGGTGAGTCTTCCCCACCCACCTTCCTCACAATGACTGGAGCACTTATGTGGTGACTTTATATTCGCTGCTTATCTCTCACAATCACAGGTGGTGGCATGAGGACAATACCTGCATGTTTCTGTATTGTTGGCCAACGTGAAGTTTGACGGATGAGCCTGGTTCAGGTAAAACTATAATTCAGAGAGGAGACAATCATCTAGTGTGATGCAATTGCGGCTTGGAAGGCTCGAGTAGTGCTGACAGGATAGAACTGACTTTTTATGTCAAGGTTTATTTGTAAGTTACCCGGCGCCAGTCATATGACGTGTGGTAGATAGTAGTGTTAAACGTGATACATGATGTGACCGTAGGTTATATCCTCTAGAGGTGTACTAGCTTCCTTCCCCTTGTTGCTCGTCTTATTGTGGCACCAAACTTCGCCCTACACTTCCATAACTTTACCCCCCCCCCCTGAAGGGACAGATCTTCCTCACAACTTTTATTGGTCGAGTTACTTGTTCTGGCAATGGTAAGTCACCTTCAAGATTCGACATGCCACATAATCATCTCGTACGTATTATAACCGACACAAAGGACGGCCATCCACCATTCCCCAAGAAGCTGATTCTAGTACCATATGTAGGAAGTGACTCCAGACTATAATTCTATAATATTCATATAGCTCAGTATTGATCCGTCCCTGATCTAGAGAATCCTCTTGACTACCCATAGACATGCACTCTCAGCTCAATCAATTGTGAATGTGTCCAGAAAATTTATAGTAGAAACTTCTGATGGGGCTTCATTCACTGAGATGTTAAGGATTGGGCAGTGAAATAACGTCCTGTATTTGCATCTTCCTACATTGGGGGGAATCCCACATATACACGAACAAATAAGATGAAAATAATAGATGGAAATAATTGAAATTTATCTATGCATTTGGGTTTTAGAAAGTTTTCACAACCCTTTTTAGCTACAATGTTGGCATATTACTCTGAGGCCCAACTTATTAACTATGAAGGGGAAGAGAAATTTCCTAGCATCCAGAATTTCTAATTTATACCAAGCTGTTGTTTCTTTTACTAATGGTAGTCTACAAATAACGCACCTCTGGTTTTTACCTAATGCCAAAGGAGGAACAGGGAGAAGACCAGAACGCGCTCGTAGAGTAGTATTTTGTAGGAACAAAATGATTGTGCTAATACCAGGCACAACACTAGTAGAGAAGCTTAGGTAGGGGTACCAATTGGTGCTGTCCATTGACAGGATCGTCAGGAAGAAACAGTAGCACCATCACCGTTGGGACAGGTAATTTGGGTAATAAGGGGTTGTCACTGCGACGCACACTGGTAGTCAATGGACTTTTCGGAATTTAATCTTCCCAAAAAAGTTTTTAGTGGTATCTTGATTACACAACGCTTTTCGGAATCTCAAAGGATTCATTTTTCACGTGGAGAGAAAGACACCTCAAGCGTGGGTGTCTTTAAACTTTGCAGAGCTGTCAACATTATCTATTGCATTTGGATTCAACAAAGTTTTCACAAACCCTTTTAGGAACCTGTTGGCCCCACTTAACTTTAAAAAAAAGTCTATGTAAGGAGGAGGAAGAGAAATCTCTTAGACATCCAGAATTCTTCCATTTAGTACAATGCTGTTCTTTACTGTATGGTACCGTCTACAAAATAAACAAGCCTTCTGGTTTTAACTATACTTTGTGACTAATGGACCCATCCAGACAGAGGAATCCTGCGACACTATATCAACAGCATCTGACAATTTGCACACACTTGCTCGAATATGATAGATGGATGCGTTTTAGTGGCTTTCTCATTGCAAATTGGACGGTTCATGAATTGTTGCATGTTTTAAGATCTTGTGGTGTGTTTATAGCATGACAGTGGTGACTACTAAGTCTAGTGAGGGAGGCGTCTGCATGTTCTCGGAGGGTTCCTCGTCTTTCCTCCTGAAGAACGGCCTGTCTGTCACATTCACCTAGTAATTATCTCTCCAGAAAGGATGATGATTTCATGTGTGGAGCCATCAGAGACTTCCAGTTTTTATCCTTCATCCTCCCCTAAGCGCTGTACCGGAGCCAGCATGTCTTTCATTGCGGCCTGTCCAAGGGACTCGCTATTCTTGTTCTGATGAGTTTAAGGACAAAACCTTCTTCACATACACACACAATACATGTGCTTGAACACAGATGTACACTTTGTTTTTTGGCAAGATTGTTCTCCAAGATCAGGCCTTCTGCAGGTAGGACACATTGCTCTTGCTAAAGACAAAATACAAATGTATTGGCTATATTCTCTAATTGATGCTATAGGAGATCTGACACAGAACAACCTCAAACTATTGCACCCACTGCAGATGTTTGACTAATAGATAGTGATTTACTCTATAGCCGTGAAGATTGTTATGAATTGGGACTATTGTATATTCCTTATATTCTGTGGGGTGCTCTATCATCACATGCAGTGGTTTTGTTCAGGATTTTATGGTTTTCACTAGCTTTTCACTAGACACAGGTCATCCAGTTGATTGGCCTGACACACCAAACAAAGTGTTGGCCAGTCAGGAACCATTGAGTTAGCGATGTATTACCGTATTTTCCAGACTATAAGGCGCACATAAAAGCCTGTGGATTTTCCTTGAATCCAAAGTGCGCCATTATGTCCGGTGCGCCTATGTATGCGCAGGCAAGCGGACATACTTACATAGGTCCCCGCGACGGAGAAGCAGATCTCCGCGGGAACTGCAGACCACGCGGCAGAACAACTTCTGCGCGTCGGTCTGCAGTTCCCGATGGAGATCAATCGCTGTCTCCGGTAGCGGGGACCTATGTAAGTCTGGTCCGCTGCCCTCTCCCACCTCCCCTCACCTTCCGCGTACGCCGCGCTCTCATGGGTCTGTTTCGGGTCGCGTCGCGTCTCTTCTGTCAGGGTCTCCGCTCCGCCCCCGGGGACCTCCGCACGTCCCCGCGACCTGCGGAGCCTTATAGTTCCGATGCGCCTGTATATATGGATATTACCACATATAAGGCGTATCGGCTGATGCGCCTATATTCGAGTGCGCCTAATGGCCCGGCAAAAATCCGGTAATGGTAGCCATCCAGATGAATGGACCATTATTGTGAGGAACGGGTGCTGCGTCCTACAGATGAGAGCCACATTGTAAAGCGCGCTCTCCTACTCTGGATTAAGAGACAGGGGTTCGAATGAAGGAGGCCAATGTAGGGTCCAAAGTCCTAATAGGAAAAAGATATGACGTGACACTGTCAACAAAAGGAAGCACCAAGGTCAGGTTGGAGGAATATTTTCTGGTGGGGAGGTTTAGAAACAAATATGGTGGATCTATTTGAGCTCTTCAGGTAATGCAATTGGTTTCTGGAAAAAAAAAATCCATTCGATAAATGTCCATATGGAGAATGCAATGACTTAGGGGCGCTCCATTCCTAAGAATGGCTGCCCTCCTCCTAGCCTGGAGGGGGTTAAGCAATTCCGGCAGTTGTGGTATCTCCTGAGTTTATCCCATCTGACCGGGTTGGGTCAAGCTCTGGGCTGATCACAATGCAAGTCGCTTATAATGTGTAATCAGAGCTGAGGCTGTCAGATGAAGCAGAGCTGAGGCTGTCAGATGAAGCAGAGCTGAGCATGTTAGATGAAGCCGCAGTGGGTAAGGGAAGTACAGGATCTCATGGACTAATTGTCAGTCTTTACAGTAGGTTTTGGACCTATTTATGGACCTGAGGGGTCACAATAGATCCTTCCAGATGATGAGATGTATATGTCACATAATCTTCTTCTATTGATAATCACTACATGCAATAAACTCTCATTTGTCTAAATTATTTAATAGTTTCTATTGTTTCAGATTTGTTCTTTGGTTTAGATTTCCGTGCATTGCGGCAATCCCTCCAGGTATAGAGCGTGGGGAATGGCAGATAGCGGCTCTTTGTCACTGTTGGCTCTAGCTGTCTCAGCACATACACGCTTGGTAAAGGGGCCTTGGCCTTGAAAATCATATGATTATTTTGTTTGGTTCACACACACACACAACTCCGAACTGCGAGCAAGACCAGCGGAGCGCAGCAAAATACCTATTGATTTTACTTCAAGCTACAAACAGAAATAAGCTTGAAGATGTCGTGGATCCAAGAGGATCATTTATAACATAACGCAGAAGAGCGGGAGGAACCAAACCAATAGAAGTGTCTTAGAGAACACTGAGGCAAACACTATACAAGACGTAATTACTAAAACTCTACTAACACTATGTAAATACAGGCAGTCCCCTACTTAAGAACACCCGACTTACAGACAACCCCTAGTTACAAACTGACCTCTGGATGTTGGTAATTTACTGTACTTTCTCCTTAGAATACAATGATCAGCTATAACAGATATCACAGGTGTCTGTAATGAAGCTTTGGTGTTAATCCTGGTTCTTATGACAATCCAACATTTTTAAAATCCAATTTTCATAGAGACCAAAAAAAATTTGTCCGACTTAAATACAAATTCAACTTAAGAACAAACCTACAGAACCTATATTGTACGTAGCCCGAGGACTGCCTGTATACATCCAAATTTGTGGTTTTTGACTCAGTGGTGTACACTGAATAGAAGTCTTAAAGGAACACTTAAAGGAATTTTATAAGACCTCCTTAAAAGATGGAACAGAGGGGGCAAAACAAAATGACCCTAGTAATGTGTTGTTTTATACCAAAACTTTTGGTAACAACTTCCAGTTCCTGCATTGTAAGAACCTGCTGTGGCCAATCTGTGGTCTCCTCTGACCACTTCTTCTGACGTTACATGTGACATCCTTGATACTGGACCCTGATAAGGAGAAGGTAACCTAATTTCGAGATCCCTAAGATCTATTTACTAGACCTAAGTTGATTGATGATGGGCTTTCAGAATAACTTCAGCTGGTGGGTCCAAAAAGTCCAGTCTTACACTAGGGGTGCTTACTCTCACCAGAAGAAGTTGAATTTCAACCTACCTGATCCTTTGCACAGACAGTTTTCAGAAGCATCTCCCTTCTTCCATTGAAAACACTTGCACACTTGTCCAAAAACAGCTTCGGTTTCCCCGAATGTTGAGCAAAAAAAGCTTTTCTGTATAGTAAATAAAGCAGCAATTAACACGTCTTTATTAGCATTGTCGTCTAGATGAGATTATCATCACATGATAGTAACCTTGACGGAAGGTGACAGGTCACATGAGGTGAGGCTTACACCTTCCTTCACAATGACTGGAGCACTTATAGTGTGCACTTTAGTATTCGCTGCTTATCTCTCACAATCACAGTGTGGATGCCATGGACAATGCCTGCATGTTCTGTATTGTTGAGCCAACGTGAGTTTGACGGATGAGCCTTGGTGTCAAGGTAAAACTATAATTCAGAGCGGGAGACAATCATCTGGCTGTCAATGCACTTGCTGAGCGCTGCTTGGAAAGCTGAGTACTGCTGCCTACAGGATAGCAACTTCATTTCAGTATTTTGTAAGTTACCGGCTGCCAGTCCTATGACGTGTATGGTAGATAGTAGTGTTACACGTGATACATGATGTGACGTAGGTTATATCCTCTAGAGGTGTCACTAGGCTTTCCTTCCCCTAGTTTATCTCTTCTATTTTGGCCCAATTCGCCATACACTTTCCATAACTGAAGGACAGATCTTCCTCACAACTTCTTATTGGTCGAGTGTACTCTTCTGGCAATGGTAAGTCCCCTATCATGATTCAACATGCCAAATCTATCATCTTACGCTCTTATGTAAGCCGGCACAAAAGACGGCATCCTCCATTCCCCCAGAAGCGTGATTCTAGTACCATATGTAGGAAGTGACTCCAGACTTGTAGGGGCTATAATATTCATATAGCTCAGTATTAAACTGCCCCAGCTCTAGAGAATTCTCTTGACTAACCCATTGACGTGCACTCTCGACTCAATCAATTGTGAATATGTACTGAATGAGGAGAGGGGAGAAAATTGATAGAAGAAACTTCTGATGGGGCTTCATTCACTTGAGATGTTAACGATTGGGCATGTTGAAATCAACCTGTCCTGTCCTTTGCCCTTCCTTCATCGGGAAGCCCACAGATATAGCACATAAGATAAAATAATTGATGGCCCCCAAGATTTATCTATTGCATTTGGGTTTTAGAAAGTTTTCACAAATCCATTTTAGACACCTGTTGGCATATTATGGGGAGGCCACACTTCACGTAAAAAAAAGTCTATGTAAGGGAGGAAGGGAAATTCCTAGACATCCAGAATTTCTAATTTATACCAAGCTGTTGTTCTTTTACTGTATTGGTTACGTCTACAAATAACAAGCACCTCTGGTTTTTACCTAATGCAAAGGAGGCAGACAAGGAGAGACCAGAACGTGCTCATAGAGTAGTATTTTGTAGGAAAAAAACTGATTTTGGTGCCTAATACCAGGCACAACACTAGTAGGAAGCTTAGGTAGGGTACCATATGGTACCGCCCATTGACAGGATCGCCAGAACACCGTAGACACACCGGTCTGGGTCGGGTACATTGGGTAATAAGGTGATTGTCACTGCCGTGCACACTGGTAGTCAATCGAATTCGGAATAATCTTCCCCAAAAAGTTTTTTATCGGTTTCTCGGTTACACAACGCTTTTCGAAATCTCAAAGGATTCATTTTTCACGTGAGAAGAGACATCGAGCTTGGGTGTTCTTTAACTTGCTAGAGCTGTCAACATATATCGATTGCATTTGGGTTTCAAAAAGTTTTCACAAACCCTTTTTAGACACCTGTTGGCATATTACCGTGAGGCCCCACTTAACTTAACTAAAAAGTCTATGTAAGGGAGGAAGAGAAATTCCTAGACATCCAGAATTTCTCATTTATACAACGCTGTTCTTTTACTGTATTGGTTACGTCTACAAATAACAAGCACTTCTGGTTTTTAGCTAATACCTTGTGCTAATGAGACCCATCCAGACAGAGGAATCCCTGGCGGCACTATATCAACAGCTCTGACAATTTGCCACCACTTGCTCGAATATTGATAGATGGCTGTTTTAGTGCTTTCTCATTTAAATTGGACGGTCTCATGAATTTGTTGCATAGTTTTAAGAGTCTTTGTGTGTGTTTATAGCCTGACAGTGGTGATAAATACGTCTAGTGATGGGGAGGCGTCTGCCATTTTCTCGGAGGTCCCTTCTCTTTCTCTCCTGAAGACGGCCTGTCTGTCACATCTTCACCTAGTAATTATCTCTCCAGAAAGGAGATGATGATTTCATTGTGGAGCCATCAGAGACTTCCAGTTTATCCTTCATCCTCCCTAGCGCTGTACCGGAGCCAGCAGAGTCTTTCATAGCGCCTGCCCAAGACTCCTCTATTCTTCTTTCCTGATGAGTTTAAGGCAACTTCATCCACATCCACACACAATACATTTGCCTTGAACACAGATGTACACTTTGTTTTTTGGCAAGATTGTTCTCCTGATCCAGGCCTTCTGCCAGGTCGGACATTGCTCTTTGCTAAAAAAAAATACAAATGTATTGGCTTTGATTTACATTGATGCTATATGAGATCTGACACAGACAACCTCCAACTATTTCACCCATTGCAGAATGTTAAGCTGATAGATAGCGGTTTATCTATAGGACTGCCACAATCCATAAAATTGATAGATTGTTATGAATTGAGACTATGTAATTCCTTATTACTCCTGTGGGGGTGCTCTATCATTCTCACTTCAGTGTGCTTTGTTCAGGATTTTATGGTTTTCACTAGGCATCCCATACCATAGGTCAGTG
This sequence comes from Engystomops pustulosus, assembly GCA_019512145.1. Classification (NCBI taxonomy): domain Eukaryota; kingdom Metazoa; phylum Chordata; class Amphibia; order Anura; family Leptodactylidae; genus Engystomops; species Engystomops pustulosus. The sequence goes on from CM033641.1 coordinate 29,124,501, forward strand.
ATGGCGAACCTTTTTAGAGACTGAGTGCCCAAACTACAACCAAAAGCCACATATTTTTGCCAAGGTTCCCAATGGCAATTTAAAGTAACTTATTGCTCCCTCTGTGTCACAGATTTGGACGTATTGGCACCAATACAGTAGGCCCCCTTAACAGGATGAATCACAGGACCTGTGGAGGGGCTTCAATGATAATCCAGCTCTGCCCACACCTCCTTGCTCCTCCTCTACTTCAAGTCTAGTGCTAAACACGGCACTTTCTGGGCATCCTGTTACTGCAGGAGGAGGAGTCCTGTATGGTGACCTTTGTGCTGGGTGATGGCCTGGGTGCCCACAGAGAGGGCTCCGAGTGCCACCTCTGGCACCCGTGCCATAGGTTCGCCACCACTGCCATAGATATAAAAGGATGGTACTGCCACAGGTCATTCAGTTGATTGGCCGAGGTTTTTCTCCTGACACACCAAAAAAAGTGCTGGTTTGGTTGGTGAAATCTGAGGCCAGTCAGGGACCATGGAGTTGGCGATGTATTACATGGCAGCCATCCAGATGAATGACCATTCTTGTGATAGAATGGTTGCTTGCGTCCTACAGAATGGGAGCCCGTTGTACAAAGCCCCTCCCTACTCTAGCTTAAAAGACAGGGGTTCGGACTGAAGGAAGATCTTGTAGATGTCCAAATGTCCTAATAGTAAAAAGATATGACGTGACATCTTGTCAACAAAAGGAAGCAAGCTCCCAAGTAGTTGGAGGACATATCATTCTGGTAGGGAGGTAGAACAAATATGGTGGATCTAATGGAGCTTTCAGGCAATTACAATTCAGTTTCTGGAAAAAACTAATCCTTTTGATAAATTGTCCATATTGGCATGAAATGCAATGATTTAGGGGCGCTCCTTCCTCAGATCTGCTGCCCTCCTTCCTAGCCTGGAGGGGGTTAAGCAATTTCCGCAGTTGCTGTTATCTCCTGTAGTTATCCCATCTGACCGGGTTGGGTCAAGCTCTGCTGATCACAATGCAAGTCCTCTTATAATGTGTAATATTAAAAAATACCAGAAAATTACTGTATGGTCTCATTCCATGTCCTCCAAAGTGTGTAAAGAAAAGGGCAATTGTGGCTGAGCACTGATGTGCAATGATATGAAACGTGAGCTGGATTTGGGGAGGTAGCAGTGCATCAAGGAATTTTAGGAAAGGAATGAAGAGTGTGCTTGGAAAAGGGAAGAGGTTACACACTATGACCAGAAAGCTTCAATAGGTAGACATGGACGACCAGGGAGCCAACAGCAGCATCGGCACAGGCAGGGGAACACCAAGGAGCTGACAAGTCAGGTGGAAGAGAATGAATTGATGACCTTGAATTATGCATCTACTTTCTCTGTACTGTGACATCACTGTGTGTATTATCTCAGTACTGTGACATCGCTGTGTGTATTATCCCCTGTACTGTGACATCACTGTGTGTATAATCCCTGTACTGTGACATCACTGTGTATTATCCATGTACTGTGACATCACTGTGTGTATAATCCCTGTACTGTGACATCACTGCGTTTATAATCCCTGTACTGTGACATCACTGTGTGTATTATCCCTGTACTGTGACATCACTGTGTGTATTATCCCTGTACTGTGACATCACTGTGTGTATTATCCCTGTACTGTGACATCACTGTGTGTATTATCCCTGTACTGTGACATCACTGTGTGTATTATCCCTGTACTGTGACATCGCTGTGTGTATTATCCCTTTACTGTGACATCACTGTGTGTATTACCCCTGTACTGTGACATCACTGTGTGTATTATCTCTGTACTGTGACATCACTGTGTGTATTATCTCTGTACTGTGACATCACTGTGTGTATTATCCCTGCACTGTGACATCACTGTGTGTATTATTCCAATAAGTTGAAGAGAATTTTTGGGTTTTTTGTTCCCTTCCAACACCGAGGGCAAAAGCGAACACAACCAGTTCCTATCAAAAGGCTAACTCGCCCAATTACATAACAATGGTAACTGACCAAACCCCAAACAAAAAATTGTAAAGTTTTGGAATTTTGAGAAGAAATCTGAATTTTATTTATGTTGCAATAAACACGGGCTGTGCTTAATAAATGTCTGGACGAATACAGGGGTAAGTGTGTGGTTGATGCTGTCCTCACATACTGAACACATTTTGGGTAGAAAAAAAAATTTTTGGAAAAACTTTAGTTCAAAAAGGACACAATCTATTGTTTCGATCAACTCTGTGCACTTTCAGAATCTTACCTGTGGGTGGTATGAGAAAGTACGAGAATATTTTGTCTAGGAGTGTAGTACATATTTTTGGGTATAATGAAATAACTGTTCTGGAAACATTAGTGATATAATATATTTCTTTGCATATTTTGAAAGTCGAATATGATCAGAGGCGTTAATTTTTTTTGTTTGTGGTTAAAATGTTGCCAGAAAAAAAAAAATCGGTGACAATTTATTGTTGTCAATGACTGACAGAGGGTAGAAATGAAGGGTGCAAGTTGTAAATTCATATCCGACGATGGTGGAGAACGTCAAATTCACATTCTCGATGTCCATTCAATTACAGCTGACAACTAAGTATTTCTTCTCTCTTACAACACATATGCTGCTTGGCTAAGCATGGATGTGTGGCAAGGCCACCCATGGGTGGTCCATGAATCATGGTTCACGCACTGACCCGATTTTATAGACAGTACGAGGATGGTACTTACAGCATATTATCAAGATGAGTCCCATCCTCCTCACTGTGGGTTGGTCGGGCCAGCCACATGAACCATGATTCAGGACCAGCCATGGTGTGTGCTTCTAGCCTTATATGAGAATATCCAAAACATGCATTTTTCCCCCATCCATCTTATGTCCTATTTTCATAACTTTGGATTATTGTCCAGTTTACTCAAAATCATCAACTTACCTATACTCTATGACCCCCTTAATGTCATGGTGGGGAAGAGGGTCTCTTGTTTTTATATCCCACATTTACACCTTTACAGACGGGTGCCAATAACTGTGATATATATTAATATATAGGATTTATATTCTTAAAGGGAACTGTCATCAGCAATTGGCTCAATGTAAATTCAAAAATTGCATTTTTCTAATTGCAAAATTTGAATCCATTGGCAATTTGTAGAGCTTGACATTCGAATTTAATTTATGAAGTATAGACTACTCTGCTGGAGAATAATACATTTACCTCCTAGTGATGTCTTTTATGGTTCTTGTATGTTTGAAGATGTAATTGTAATAGGGCCTAGGAATAAAATAAGTTTAACAATTAACTTCAAAGTCATCATGTATTTTCTACAATACAGAAAGTATTAACCAACATTAGAAAAAAAAAAAAAAAAAACTTTCAGCACTGGGTTTAATTAATAGGCTTAATTATGACAGCCAGCTCATGATCCGTAAATTAAATCGTAATAATGTTGTGCTCGCGTAGGATTTATCTATAGTGCAATGGCATGATCATATAATTAATAGACACAGTGACAATTGCTCTTGAGCTGTCCAATAGTTAGACCGATCCCGTTTGTAGAATTGTTTTGCAGTAAATATGCTTCCGGTTTTAGATGGTCGTCGTAGCTCCAAAATTATGTGGGACAGTGTGATGGGATAGAGTTGATTACTGCAGAAGGAAAAATATACATCGTGGCTGTAGGATTGGCTTGTGTCAATATTAATAATTGAGACCAATGCGCTGATTCCAAGAAAGAAATCTTACTAGAGTCAGGGGAAAGAAAAACTGAAAATAAATGAACCAAAAAACATATCAGGGAATGTAAAAAAAATATATATGTCTACTAAAAGAAAGCTAAACTAAATGTGCTTTATAGGGGAACTGTGAACATTATGGTTATTCTTCAATTTCCTGCTAAACTCAACTTCCTGGGTGTCTCTTGACAAAACAGGAAGTACAGGGAGAAGTATTAAGCCATCATTGGCGATGGGCCCTAGCTAACTAGTGGCTGCCTGGAGGAGCGGTAGTGTCAGATGAAAAGTAACTGGGGGAGTGCAGAGAGGTGGTCAACTTTAAAGCCCTTTTAGACATCCATTAGTACCATATTTTTTGGACTATAAGGCGCACCAGATAAGGCACACCATCAATAAATGCCAGCTTAAACGTCTAGGTCATATATAAGGTGCACTGGATTATAAGGCGCACCTGATTATAAGGATGAATGACCAGCACAGGTGGCAGCCTGTGCACAGTTCAAGGCAGTCTGTTGTCCATAAGTATGGTTATATATAAGGCGCACTGGATACAAGGCGCACCTTTGATTCTGAGAAATCAAAGATTTTTTGTGCACACTTATAGTCCAAAGACAATACAGTAGTACTCACTGAACCATGGAATTTTTCCAATATCTTGGAATCTATAGAATCCTACATTTAAACATATTGATGAATAAACTGACTAAAGATAAGAATAATTTACAAGAACCCAGGACAAAAAGATCAGAACAATATTCAAAGTATCATAGAGGAAAAATCAAAGAAGAACTAGAAACATCCAGAAAATAAGAGAATAGCCCTGAAGGTCCACCAGAAGATCTACATTAAGGAAGATCATGGGATTGATTTTATGACTTCTGTTGTGGTCTTTGGATCGGCACCCTTGACTTTGAAATGAACAAGAACTTGACACCACAGAAACATTTCAGACTTTTTGTTATACATCGTCTCTTTCTACCACAAAATTGTTGAACTTTTCTTTGACCTGACCAAGGGGATGAACAAAACTCATCTACTTTTCCCACAAAAGATAAATAGCCAATGGCAATGTTTTCTCCTACATTTTTTTTTCAAGGACCATAAATATAGCAATATTGTGACAATATGGTTCTCCACTAGCATGTTGATACCGGTCATACAATGATAGAAGAAGGGCCTGATTTAACTAGACACGACGTATTGACCTTTGAGGAGGATGGGGTTGTCTCTGTTACTGACCCTGTAGTTAAGCATTGTTTATAACAAAATAGCAACACAATAAAAACCCAGATAAAACAATGCAAAAGCAAGTAAGTACAATGGATTAACGCATCCTATCAACATGTTAATCCTAGTCTACACCCTACTCAAGAAATCCTGCAGAGATTATGGCTTAACCTTTCTTGCCTATGTGAACTAATCAGGGACTTGGAGAATTGCCCAAACATATTGACATTATGAACATAAGGGCCATTAAATTTACAATACCGGCTATCCACAGTGAAGGGCATCTGGTACAGCTTAAAGAATATATGTACCCTGACAGTGATACAAAATGTGCTCCTACTCATGAAAAAATGTGCATGGCTGGGGCCTCAAAGTTCACAAATCGGCAAAACCATCTATGATTTTTTCGCAGATGACCTGTTGTTCTCCTGTTTTAGTAAATATCTGAAATACTGTATGGTTTCTTAGAATTTTTCATTGTGCAGTTCCTCGATTAGCCCAATAAATACAGCTAGATGTACAATATTACTACTGTTAATATACCCATTGCATAAGATTTGAATGTTACATGAGATTATTTGGTCAAAACCTGGACAATCGCTCACTACCCAATGGGATGGGCACATTAGTTACACTTAGTTTCCCATCTAATTGCTATCATGCCACATCGCATATATAACTGCTTATAAAATTCATTCTCCTATAAAGTAATGCTGGAATTAATTATAGTGAATACAGCACCCCCAATTTATTTATGTACTGCCCCATCTGAACTGATTACATACAGTACCCCCCAACTATTGTTAAGGTTTGTTCATATAACAGAGTGCAAAATGCATTAACACTGCATATACTGTATATACTCTATGTAGCCTTCGCACATGCCCCCAGTAGATGGGTAACCTCCGCATACACCCCCCAGTAGATATGTAGCCCTGTACACTCCCCCACCCCCGTAGATGAGTAGTATCCCGCACTCTCCTCCACCAAAAAGATATGTACCAGCACACTATGCCCCCCAGTAGATAAGTAGCCAGCATACTCTGCCTCCCTAGTAAGAGGTAGCCGGGACCACCCCCCCCCCCCCAGTAAATAGGTAACCAGCACAATCCTCCCAGTAGATAGGAAGCCAGAACACACTGACCAGCACAGAAAAAAAATCATTATCCCCTTCCGGCGTCCCACGCAGGTTTCTTTTCCCCAGGATTCCCACAATGGGGCAGTCACGCACACACTATGATACTATGACGCTGCCTGCTGTGGAATCCTGGATGAGAAGAGGAGCTTGGGAGTGCCAGGCAGAAGGTGAGTAATGATTTCCGTTCTTATCACCCACCCCACCCTGCTTGGATGCAAACAGTACGGATGATGACCGAGAGTTGGACCGAATTTACACACAGATGGTGGCTGTGTGTAAGGGGGGTGTCTTATTCCCCTACAAGATGTCAAGGGAAACTAAAATGGGCAAACAATGAGAAACACTTTCAAAATTGACTGAGCATTCAAGTGTGTGTGGGGTTGGTTGGATATTAGTTGAAACAGCTGTTGACTGACAGTTATTGTTTGTCTGATGCAATAATTTAATAAAATAACTACTAAAAAAGACCTACAAAAGTGGAGATATCTTGTAGATCTTGTGATGTTGTAGATCACCTCTCTTGATCCTGTGGAAATCCATGGGTTTGGATTACATTGATGAAATGTTTATGATCCAATTTTCTCACCCAATTTCATAACGTACCTCTACAAACTTCTGAATAATGGGGTTCTTAATTCTCTGAATTCCGATATGAGGTCTTCAGTATTAGATAATTAATTTTGGAAACATCTTATTATGAGAGAACATCCATTAACATATCAGATTTATAAAAGAAGTGCTAGCGCTATCGTAGATAGGATCCACAGAGTTAGGTCTGTCTACACCCGTGTAATATCGAGGAAAATGTCTCTCGAATTCTAACATATACATTGTTCGAGAAGACATGATTGTTTTGGATAAAAAAAACGAGGGCATCCACAAGATATAATATACATTTCAATACACTGAGGTAATGCTGTTGTTCTTCTACTCACTAGGGGAGGGAAAATAAAACATTCATTTTCGACTTGTACATCCAAAACCACGCTGACAGCAGCCACAAACCAAACCGGGGCTGCTCTGCCTTCATGGTCCACTGAGCTGTGGAAATGTATCCAAGTCGCTGGCTCTGCTGGAGGATGGTGTTTTGCCTTTGTGCAAATGTTGCACCTGCACATTATCTTGGAGGAAGTCCTACAGATCAAGTGTTTTTGCGCCTGTGCTAGTCATCTGTGTCTGTCTCACAGCGCTCTTATTCATAACGCAGACCCTTTTCGAGTTAATTTAAGAAACCATCGAAAAAAAAAATTTTCAGTCGTAAGCAAGAATATTCTCCATGGGAAGCCTTCTCACATTGAAAGGCGGGCTACAAGAAACACATTGGTGGCATGGACCGAGAGGGCAAAGAAAGGCGTTATGTGTTAACACAGAATGGGGCTGCAGGATCAGTATATTATCCTTCTTCTGTATGTGCTAGGAAACATGACAATGCTACATGGAAGACCACCATGATATGTGGAAGTCTCATGTTTTTTTAAGAGTTTTTTTTTAGGAATTATGTATTGAATATGAGACTCTGGATATGTTATTGGTTCAGTCACCAGTCAGATCCATTTAGGAAAAGATATCTTGAAAACGAAGAATGAAATTGTAACTGTGATGTCATGAAACATGTCGCATGATCATGATCATGTGTCATGATCATAATTTAGTGACTTAGAAATATCCCAGATATCTCCAATTTTTATTACGTTTAGATCACCTGTAATATAACCCAAAATGGGGGATCCCCTCTATTAACTCTCAGTTGTATAGGTCAAACAATTCTTTACAGAGCCTGTCCCAGTACGGTAAGTACCCCTATCCACAGTATAGGTACAAGTAGTGATGGTAAGGGTACAACTGCTGGGAACGGGAATTCCAGCTCTCCCAAAAACATGGATCCTATTCTCACTGAATGGTGGAGCAGCATGTTACTGTGACAAACCCCACTAAAGCACATATATATGCTATGGTACACGGGTCCAGTGGTCGGCATTGGGTTACCAATTCTCTTTTGATGGTTCTGGATATGGTTTTCATTTTAAGGAAGGACACCACCCGGTTGTAATTAGTATATGAATTTTAAAGGGTTTCCCCCCCAAACAATAAACACAATTTTTAATTAGAGAATGAAGGGGGTTCAAATAAAGTGGCATCCTCAATTGCCTATCCAACCATTATGTTCATTCGAGAACACAAGGAACCCTAATCTCCTGAGCAGTAGTGGATGCAATGGTTGGACCCCATTAAGTAGACCACTATCCAATGGAAAGGAGATATCTGGAACCCCCGTAAAGGGATTGTCTAGGAATGAAAATGTTTTATACACAACTGTAAAAATAACAAAGAACCTATACTTACCTCCCCAAGTGCTCCCGTTCTTCCGTGGTGCTGCCTGTCACTGCCAGACTTCTTTTTTTTTACAGAGCCCAACACTCCCAACACTGGGAGCACTGGGATCTGTAAAAAAACAGAAGCCTGACAGCACTTGGTGGGGCAGGAGCACCGGAGGAGGTAAGTATAGGGCCCCTCCAGTAATGTATAAAACATTTTTATTCCTGGACAACCCCATTAATGGTACAGCATACTGATGTGACTATAAAGGTTGGGAGATAGTGGCCCATTCTGGATTTTTGTAGAACTTTCAGCTTGGAATGTGTCCCTATAAGAACACACAAGACGCTGTAGATCCCACAATGCAATATTTCTGTATCAATGCAAATTGCTTCAGTGCGTCCAACTCCGAACACGCAGCTGCTTCAGACTTATAATAAAGATGGAAACCTTTTCTCAGAGAATATAAAACTGCTGAGAAATTTCCCTGATATTTTTGCTAGTTTACAATTCAGACAAAGCCATATAATGAGGTTTCTGTAAAATAGTTGTCAAATTAAGAAAAATAATTCTCTATATTAGGAGGTTTTTTTGAGGTAATGAACAAAAATATCACTAAAGTGAAAGCGGAATCTATTCTCGATGGATAACAAAAGCCTAGAAGAGTGTACGGTATATACTACACGTGGAGGCCCGGGAATCAGTCAGGGGTTCTGACCATGTAAATGATACGATAGTGTAGGCCTTGTGTATCCTATATGTTAGTGTATATGTTCGTAGGGAAACTGGATTTATATTCAAAGATTGTAGTCTGCTCAAAGCTCTGGAGGCGTGTGACAACATGCTGGCTCTTAGTTTCAGCATCTAAGGGTTCATCACCTCTCCTTCATCCCAATGATGTTGGGACTATGGAGCAGCTCAATACAAATAGCCAGAGAGCACGCAGTGTGAGAAGTGTTTGGAGGAAGCCACCAATTCTGAAAAAATGAGCACAGTCCTGCTGCTACTAACATATAACCAGGTATTGTACACAGCTCTCTATTAAAAAATGACTAACACTGCCTGCAGCTTTGTATGGTCAAAACTGCTGACATTCCCGTAAATAGTTAACTTATAGGTTATTCGGACATAAGAACTGTGAGTGAGGGTACCTCAAAACATGTAAAGGGTTCCTTGTTAAATGATTACAACAAAGATGATCCATCTTCACCCCAAGTTAACCGTCCAGGTAAATGTGGAACCACGTGGTGGTGTGGATTCAAAGTGTCTACCACTGTAGATAAACCATTTTTAACAAGAGGAGTACAAAACCCTCTACAAGATGAAGCTGTCCTCCTAATCCCCCAGAGATGGGACATAGAGACTACCCCCGTGAATGGACGAATATGTACCGGAGTACGACTCCTTCCTGAACATAAAGGCTCATATTACAGAAGGAAAAAAGCCGTACTATAGGCCACATTCTTAATAAGCATCAACAAGGCACCAAGAGGTCCAGTCATAATCCACAATGTGAGAGATAGGGCCTGACGGGAGCATTGTCTGTGTGCAGCCTTGTTCCGCTCTCTCCTTGTTGTGGGGCCATTGTTGCCTGATTAAGCACTCTGGTTGCCACTTATGCTTCCAGCGCTGCTTGTGTCGGCTCTTGTGTTGTGGCGGGCTTGCAATCACACAGCGCATAGGATTAGCCACCGTGTAGCTGGCACAGGCATTGCCTGGTAAGTCATTGGACACAGTCCCCGGCCATGCTGGGTTATGGTTGTAGGTTAGAGGGGGAGGGTACAATCTGCACAGATAGTGACAACAGGAACTCAACCATACATGGAAAAAGAGAAATTATGCATAGAGGATAGATATATGATAGATGGAAGATAGCAGGGGCGTAACTACAGCGGTAGCAGCCATAGCAGCTGCTATGGGGCCACAGTGTCAGGGGGCCCCGTCATCCGACCTGACACTAAAGAATAAAGAATGTGCACATTTATATACATATTACGCAACATTGTGGTTATATATTGGTTATGTGGTGTATAGGCAGTATGTGTATGTGGTGTTGGTTGTGTATTAAATACAGTGTGGTACAAAGCTTTATGTCTGTATATGGCACATATGTGTGTATATGTGATGTGTATATGCTCTATATGTATTTGGGTATGGTTTGTATATATACAGAACGCTATGTGTGATATAAGCTGGTATGTCTGTATATGGCACTATAGTGTGTATATGTGATTGTATAGGTTGTTGTGTATTATGGTGTATGGTGTGTATAAATACAGTACGTTATGTGTGTATATAAGTGTATGTCTCTTGTATATGGCACGTATGTGTGTATATGTGATGTGTATATGCTGTATGTGTATTGTGGTATGGTGTGTAATAATACAGTACGTTTATGTGTGTAATATGCTGTATGTCTGTATATGGCACTGTATGTGTCTATATGTGATGTGTATATGTCGTATGTGTATATGGTGTATTGGTGTGTATAAATACAGTAGTTATCTGCATATGTAGCTGTATGTCTGTATGTATATGGCACTGTATGTGTGTAATGTGATGTGCATATGCTCTATATGTAGTAACGGTGTATAAAGGTGTGTGTATGAGTGAGAACTGTATGTTTATGGTATATAGGAAGTAATATATGTATATTCTAAGCCAGCAGGGGGTCCCCTCAGAAGTCTGCTATGGGGCCCTGCCTCTCTAGTTACGCCTCTGGAGATAGATAATAGTAGATAGATCTTGAGCAAGATATGAGAGAGATAGAGGACAGATAAAAGAGGAGAGATGAACAGAGGTGTAAACTTGAGCTGTGCAGAGGGTGTGATCATAACAGGGCCCAAGAGGCTAAGGGGCCATAAGGTTGTCACTACCCATATGAGAAGACAGTATTATACACCATACATTATAGTCAGGGGCCTGACAAAGACTCTGCACAGGGGCCCATCAGCTTCATCAGAAAGGATAGATAGATAGATAAGATAGATAGATAAAATATGAGATAGATATGAGATTAGATATGAGATAGATAGATATGAGATAGATAGATAGATAGAGATATGAGCTAGATAGATAGATAGATATGAGATAGAAGTAGATAGATAGATAGATAGATAGATAGATAGATAGATAGATAGATAGATAGATAGATAGATATGAGATAGAGATAGATGATATGAGATAGATAGTGTTTTTCATAGTAAGTGAGTTTTGATCCACTATTTCATTACATGACATTTGATGATACCAGACTTTAATACATCTGTGGTGAGTGGAAGGTCGCGGAGTCTGGAGAATGCAGGAGATTACAGTGATATTATTTTTTTAGAACTCATGAATTGAATTATTTTATGTCTATAATCCTGAATGGGGAAAAAAAAGGGATTAAGACATGTGATTACACACTCAATTTCCTCCTGCAAATCCTAGTAAACAAATCTTGTTTTCCCTGGTGTAGGGCGCAGCTGTCTTCGCAGCAAGGTGTAACATGGGAGGCGGAGGAAGAATGACAATGTACTGAGCCCCTCCGCTAGCGCAATGTTAGGACCTTGGGCATTCATTTAAAGAGCTCGCTCCCCGGCAATGAATGCGCCGTATAATGAGGGCCACAAATGCACTTCAGAGCACAAAATCTGTCCTTTAAAGATGCCTCCTGGCTGCAATATTCCTGCGTGTACTGACAGTCAGCGGGGACAGGGACACAGATGTGCTTTGTTTGCTTCCTAATGGATTCTGATTCAAAAAGCGGAAATCACTCTGAGAGCAGGAGAAGATTGACAATGAAGCGGCCCTCCAATGCGGCCTGTCCTGTGGCAATTTATGCACCATCTCCAAAATCTTCATTGTATCACTTTGACTCAAGAAATATTGCAGTGGACTTTAAAAAATAAAAAAAAAAGTTTTTCTTCCTTCTAGTACCTTATATACTCGAGTATAAGCCTAGTTTTCAACACAAAATTTGTGTCAAAAACCCTAACCGCGCTTATACTCGAGTCAACTAAAAAATAAAGTCAAAACTCACCTTTTGACATCACCTGAAGGTCCTCTTGTCTGAGGACAGTCTGAGACAGAAGAGACCTATGGGGGACGTCGGAAAGATGGTACAGTGTTATTTTTTTTCCTACTACGGGGGCTGGCAGGCTGTATGTACAGGGGCTGGCAGATATATACTGGGACGGCTGTATCAATGCTTTCCCACCCTGGCTTATACTCGAGTCAATAGTGGTTTTCCCGGTTTTGTTGTGTGAAATAGGAGTTCGGCTTATACTTGGGTCGGGTTACTCGAGTATATCGGTATTTCTTAATAGAATAATTTTTCATAAATAGGATTCATGGGGGGACACGATTGACCAGAATTTGCAAAAACCTTACAAGGGTCTTTAAAAAAAAAAGTCTCTTAAAATATGTCAATCCATGATTTCGAGGAGTTGGAATTTTTTTCTAGCCCTCACCATTCACAGAGAAAATCAGCATAGCTTTAGTTTGGACACTCGGTATGCAAATTAAGCTCTCAATTGTCAAGTAGGTGGTTGCGGAATGTCTTCTGCAGCACAGGACCGCCCTTTTGACAAATCAGAGGCTATAATAAGTATTTTAGGTGCTGAAACTAAGGATACTGATTGTCCTGATTGGTGGGGACTAGAGAAAAAACTCCAACTCTGAATCAGTGGGAGCGACGTCTATTAAAAGAAATCAAAGATATCATAGATTGTAAGCTCTGTGTACAGGACCCTTACTCTTATATTTCATATGACTTCATTTTTATAGATTATTCTCATGATTAGAAGTATTAGAGGTGATTGATTGGTTGAAATAAAGTAAGAAAGTATCCGGCTATCATCATTTTTGATTATGTGTTATTATTTTATATATTATTATCTAGAAATGGAATCATGCTGAATCCAGGAGTAATTTTTAAATAGATAATAAAAATAATGATAATATATAATTATTATTATTATATGAATTTTTATTTCAGGATTTTTTTTAGAACTTTAAATTGCCATGCCCCTCTCTTGTTCTCCTGGGAATGTATGAATAAATTAACTTGTGCTTCCAGTCTATAGCAATTGAATTAGGTCAATAGGTCTGAATTAACCCTTTACTGCCCGGCATTACTTTATCCATTGATGAATGGGCATTGTAATAGTTTTTGGGCTCTCTTAAAGGGTCACTAGAGCTACAATTCACAAGATTACGCTATTGCATTGTTGGTGTCTTAGAGAGCTCATAGACAAAGCATCGTATGTGTTATCTCAGTGTTTGAGTGGGTTTCCTCCGGGTCCTCTGGTTTCCTCTCACACTCCAAAACATAATGGTAGGTCGATTAGATGTGAGCTCCATTGGGGACAGGGACTGATTTGGCAATCTCTGTGCAGCGCTGCATAATTGTGTGCCGCTTATAAATAAAGGAATTATTTTATTATGTTATTATTATGATTACTTATTTAACTGTGCTGCACCTCTTCCTGTGTCTTATAGATATCTTATTGATTTTTTTTGATGGTACGCTACGGGAACGTCTGTGATTTCTGGTAGGGATTTGGGTCCTTGATGAATCCGAGCTGAATCGCCAATGGTTAATAGAGAGAAATAAACTTTTTCCAACTATTAATAAACGACATAGGAACGGGTGGCACACAAAGTTACTATACTTATAGGATTCATTCTTACGACCACCCCATACAGCCCTGATACGTCGCTTCTGTAACAGCCCCCCCCCCCCCCCCCCCCCCCCCCCCCCCCGCTACTGACAGCCCCTGATGCGTTGAAATGGTACTGTCTGAACAATAGCTGGTGTGTGTGAGATGGAGATGTACCTGACAGACTAGCAGCGGACCACGGCTGACCTGGCAGGACCCCCCTGACCCCCGCCCTCTCCTCCTCTGCATACACCAATATAAAACTTTCATCCCATAAACTACTAAAATCCTAAAACACGTATGGAAAAGCTATAAGAGGGGCTCCCGTAATGTATAACCAAGGATGGTAAGTAGTTTATAGCCCTAATTCCGGCTCTGAATATTCCATCCTGAAGGTTTGTATAAAAGCCTACAGTTCCCATCGTACATACTCAGGACGCCATCACTGCAATGTAACATCAAAGTTATCAGGAGGAGACCCCCAGACCCTGAGCCCCCCTGACAGATCACCTGTGTTTTTGGGAACATTTGCTCTACAAACGCCCCCAATCTGAGTGACCTGACTGTTATTCTGGCATTGGAAAAGAATTTGGAAATGTGCTTCTGGCTGTGGCCTTGTGTTTTTGAGTCCGGACTATATTTAAAATCCCATATGGTGACAAATAGGCCGCAATGCTGGGGGGGTTCTGGGTAGTCATTCCAGATTGATCTTATTAAGTTATAATTATGTCCAATTTTCATAGTCTGTGTTTATGTAGTTATGACAGAGCGTGTTACATCTAACTTCTACCGGGTATGGGGTTAGTACAGGAGCTGAGACTGTGTAACTGTGACCACAGGGGGGGGAACATTAACCCATGAGCGGTCCCTACCAAAACCTTAAAATGGTGGTCCCACTCAACCATGGGTTATCTGCGGCAAAAATTTACACCTTTACAACATTTTTACCAGGATTCAGTCACAGGAATATCCACAGTGAATTCACAGTACAGGATAATACACACAGTGATGATGTCACAGTAAAGGGATAATACACACAGGTGAGTCACAAGTTACAGGGGGATAATACACACATGAACAGTAGAGTAGGAAACAGTGAGTCACAGTACAGCGATAATACACACACAGTGATTTGTGCGATACAGTGAGAAACCAGAGTTAATCAGTACAGTTAGATTCCAAGTACGGATTTAAAAACCACATGATGCAGTTTCAAGAAATACACACGAGATTCAAGTACGGACACACGTGATCAGACGTACAGGGATAATAAACAGTGATGTTCACAGTACAGAGATAAGACTAGCACATCCTCTGGTTCTCTGGTGGACCTACACATCCTCTGGGTCTCAGGTGGGCTAGCACATCCTCTGGTTCTCTGTTGGGTTAGCACATCCTCTGCTTCTTCGGTGGACCTGCACATCCTCTGGTGGGTTAGCATATCCTCTGGTTCTCTGGTGTGTTACCACATCCTCTTGTTCTTTGGGTTAGCACATCCTCTCTTCTTTGGTGGACCTACACATCCTCTGGTTCTCTGTTGGGTTGGCACATCCTCTGCTTCTTTGGTGGGCCTGCACATCCTGTGGTTCTCTGTTGGGTCAGCACATTCCTAGCTCAGAACATCGTTTGGTCCCCTGGTGGGCCAACGTATCCTTTGGTTCTCTGGTGGGCTAGCCAAAACCAAAGATAACTTTGGATTTTTAAATTAAAATGACAGGTTTGCCCTCCTATCATACGTCCTGAATATAATTTACAACCCCCTGTATCTAAGTCATTGACTTCATCACCACAAGACTGTATGTGGTGTTGGTTTATGGTCCTGATCCCAGGACAAGAGGGGCGTTGAGTTTGTTTGCTACCCTTAGGCTACATAAATCAACAAAGAGGAGGAAATGAAACCCCTGGGCTCATTCCAAAAATTCCATCCATCCTCCTTACTAATGCTGGTCATGAACAGATGGACAACCCTGGTAAGGTCCATATTGCCCACAAGGCCTACGGAGCCCACAGCAGATGTTTTTGACATCACCTACGACTCCTACTAGTAGCCGACACATATAATACAACACTAGAAGCTATAATAAGTCAGATTGCCGCTAAAAATATTCCCCTGCAGCTGGAGGTTTCATGGATCCTTTATGTCCTCATTTACTGCTATCTCATGGAAAATCCAAGAAATACTAAGGGACAAAACAAAATATATCACGGATCACATAGAAGGAGCTACACAGAGACCATAACTACTTACCCACAACGGTGCAAAAACTATATAATATCAGATACTGATCATTTTATGGGTGTTATTCTGCTGTTATGTGCTATGTTATGTTATGTACCTGTACTGTGACATCACTGTGTGTATTATCTCTGTACTGTGACATCACTGTGTATATTATCCCTGTACTGTGACATCACTGTGTGTATTATCCCTGTACTGTGTGTATTATCCCTGTACTGTGACATCACTGTGTGTATTATCTCTGTACTGTGAAATCACTGTGTATATTATCCCTGTACTGTGACATCACTGTGTGTATTATCCCTGTACTGTGTGTATTATCCCTGTACTGTGACATCACTGTGTGTATTATCCCTGTACTGTGACATCACTGTGTGTATTATCCCTGTACTGTGACATCACTGCATGTATTATCCTGTACTGTGACATCACTGTGTGTATTATCCCTGTACTGTGACATCACTGTGTGTATTATCCGTGTACTGTGTGTATTATCCCTGTACTGTGACATCACTGTGTGTATTATCCCCTGTACTGTGACATCACTGTGTATTATCCCTGTACTGTGACATCACTGTGTGTATTATCCCTGTACTGTGATATCACTGCGTGTATTATCCTGTACTGTGACATCACTGTGTGTATTATCCCTTTACTGTGACATCACTGTGTGTATTATCCCTGTACTGTGACATCACTGTGTGTATTATCCCTTTACTGTGACATCACTGTGTGTATTATCATTGTACTGTGACATCACTGTGTGTATTATCCTGTACTGTGACATCACTGTGTGTATTATCCCTGTACTGTGACATCACTGTGTATTATCCCTGTACTTTGACATCACTGTGTGTATTATCCCTGTACTGTGACATCACTGTGTGTAATATCCCTGTACTGTGACATCACTGTGTGTATTATCCCTTTACTGTGTCATCACTGTGTGTATTATCTCTGTACTGTGACATCCTGTAAATAATGTTGTAAAGGTTGTAAAGTTGTTGCCGCAGATAACCATGGTGGAGTGGGACCCCATTTAAGGTTTTGGTAGGGACCCCATGGTTACTTGTTCCCCCCCTGTGGTCACAGTTACACAGTCTCAGCTACTGTACTACCCAATACCCGGTAGAAGTTAGATGTAACACGCTCTGTCATAACTACATAAACCACAGACATATGAAAATTGGACATAATTATAACTTTAATAAGATCAATCTGGAAGTGACTACCCAGACCCCCCGGAGCATGTGCTGCCTATTTTGTCACCATATGGGATTTAAATATAGTCCGGGGACTACAAAAACACAAGGCCACAGCCAAGAAGCACATTTCCAAATTCTTTTCCAGATGCCAGAATAACAGGTCAGGTCACTCAGATTGGGCGTTTGTAGAGCAAATGTTCCCAAAAACAGCAGGTGATCTGTCAGGGGCGGCAGGGTCTGGGGGTCTCCCTCCTGATACTTTGATGTTACATTGCAGGTGATGGTCCTGAGTATGTACCATGGGAACTGAGGCTTTTATACAACCTTCAGGATGGAATATTCAGGAGCCGGATTAGGGCTATAAACTACTTACCATCCTTGGTTATACATTACGGGAGCCCCTCTTATAGCTTTTCCATACGTGTTTAGGATTTTAGTAGTTTATGGGATGAAAAGTTTTATATGGTGTATGCAGAGGAGGAGAGGGCGGGGGTCAGGGGGGTCCTGCCAGGTCAGCCGGTGGTCCGCTGCTAGTCTGTCAGGTTACATCTCCATCTCACACACACCAGCTATTGTTACAGACATTACCATTTCACGCATCAGGGGCCTGTCAGTAGCGGGGGGGGGGGGGGGGGGGGGGGGGGGGGGGGGGGGGGCTGTTACAGAAGCGAGCGTATCAGGGCTGTATGGGGTGGTCGTAAGAATGAATCCTATAAAGTATAGTAACTTTGTGTGCCACCCGTTCCTATGTCAGTTTATTAATAGTTAAGAAAAAGTTTATTTCTCTCTATTAACCATTGGCGGATTCAGCTCGGATTCATCCAAGGAGCCCAAATCCCTACCAGAAATACAGACGTTCCCGTAGCGTACCATCAGAAAAAAATCAATAAGATAATCTATAAGACACAGGAAGAGGTGCAGCACAGTTAATAATAATAATAATAATAATAATAATAATAATTCCTTTATTTATATAGCGCACACAGATTATGCAGCGCTGCACAGAGATTGCCAAATCAGTCCCTGTCCCCAATGGAGCTCACAATCTAATCGACCTACCATTATGTTTTGGAGTGTGAGAGGAAACCAGAGGACCCGGAGGAAACCCACGCAAACACTGAGATAACAAATACAGATGCTTTGTCTATGAGCTCTCTAAGACACCAACAATGCAATAGCGTAATCTGTGAATTGTAGCTCTAGTGACCCTTTAAGAGAGCCCGAAAAACTAGTACATGCCCATTCATCAATGGATAAAGTAATGCCGGGCAGTATATGGTTAAATTCAGACCTAATTGAACCTAATTCAATTGCTAATAGACATGGAAGCACAAAGTTAATTTATTCATACATTCCCAGGAGGAACAAGAGAGGGGCATGGCAATTTAAAGTTCTAAAAGAAAATCCTGAAAATAAAATTCATATAATAATAATAATTATATTATCATTATTTATTATTATACTATTTAAAAATTACTCCTGGATTCAGCATGATTCATTTCTAGATAATAATAATATAAAATAATAACAATAATCAAAAATGGATGATAGCCGGATACTTTTCTTACTTTCACCAACTCTAATACTTATAATCATGAGAATAAATCTATAAAAATGAAGTCATATGAAATAATAAGAGTAAGGGTCCTGTACACAAGAGCTTACAATCTATGATATCTTTGATTCTTTTAATAGACGTCGCTCCACTGATTCAGAGTTGGAGTTTTTTCTCTAGTCCCCACCAATCAGGAACAATCAGTATCCTTAGTTTCAGCACCTAAAATACTTATTTAGCCTCTGATTGTCAAAAGGGCGGTCCTGTGCTGCAGAAGACATTCCGGCACCACCTACTTGACAATTGAGAGCTTAATTTGCATACCGAGTGCCAAAACTAAGCTATGCTGATTTCTCTGGAATGGTGAGGGCTAGAAAAAAAATTCCAACTGCCTCGAAATCAGTGGATTGACATATTTTAAGAGACTTTTTTTTTAAAGACCCTTGTAAGGGTTTTGCAAATTCTGGTCAATCGTGTCACCCCATGAATCCTATTTATGAAAAAATTATTCTATTAAGAAAATACCGTATATACTCGAGTATAACCCGACCCAAGTATAAGCCGAAACTCCTAATTTCAACACAAAAAACCGGGAAAACCTATTGACTCGAGTATAAGCCGAGGGTGGGAAATGCATTGATTACAGCCTCCCAGTATATAGTCTGCCAGCCCCTGTAGCATACAGCCTGCCCAGCCCCCGTAGTAGGAAAAAAAATAACACTGTACTCATCTTTCCGACGTCCCCCATAGGTCCTCTTCTGTCTCAGACTGTCTCAGACAGAAGAGGACCTTCAGGTGATGTCAGAAAGGTGAGTTTTGACTTTATTTTTTAGTTGACTCGAGTATAAGCCGAGTTAGGGTTTTTGAGCACAAATTTTGTGTTGAAAAACTAGGCTTATACTCGAGTATATAAGGTAACTAGAAAGGAAGAAAAACTTTTTTTTTTATTTTTTAAAGTCCACTGCAATATTTCTTGAGTCAAGTGATACAATGAAGATTTTGGAGATTGGTGAATAAATTGCCACAGGACAGGCGCATTGGAGGGCCGCTTCATTGTCAAATCTTCTCCGGCTCTCAGAGTGATTTCCGCTTTTTGAATCAGAATCCATTAGGAAGCAAACAAAGCACATCTGTGTTCCCGTCCCCGCTGACTGTCAGTACACGCAGGAATATTGCAGCCAGGAGGCATCTTATAAAGGACAGATTTTGTGCTCTTGAAAGTGCATTTGTGCCCTCATTATACGGCGCCATTCATTGCCGGGGAGCGAGCTCTTTAAATGAAGTGCCCAAGGTCTAACATTGCGCTAGCGGAGGGGCTCAGTACATTGTCATCCGCCTCCCATGTATACACCTTGCTGCGAGGACAGCTGCGCCCTACACCAGGGAAAACAAGATTTGTTTACTAAGGATTTGCAGGAGGAAATTGAGGTGTGTAATTCACATGTCTTAATCCCTTTTTGTTTCCCCACAGGATTATAGACATAAAAATAAATTCAATTCAATGAGTTCTAAAAAAATAATTATCAGCTGTAATCTCCTGCATTCTCCAGACTCCGCGACCTTCCTACATCACCTACAGATATTATATAAAAGTCTGGTATCATCAAATGTCATGTAATGAAATAGTGGATACAAAACTCACTTACTATGAAAAACAACTATCTATCTCATATCTATCTATCTATCTATCTCATATCTATCTATCTATCTATCTATCTATCTATCTATCTATCTATCTATCTATCTATCTATCTATCTATCTATCTATCTCATATCTATCTATCTATCTCATATCTATCTATCTATCTATCTATCTCATATCTATCTATCTCATATCTATCTCATATCTATCTCATATTTATCTATCTATCTATCTATCTATCTATCTTTCTGATGAAGCTGATGGGCCCCTGTGCAGAGTCTTTGTCAGGCCCCTGACTATAATGTATGGTGTATAATACTAGTCTTCTCATATGGGTAAGTGACACCTTATGGGCCCCTTAGCCTCTTGGGCCCTGTTATGATCACACCCTCTGCACAGCCTCAAGTTACACCTCTGTTCATCTCCCATCTTTTATCTGTCCTCTATCTCTCATATCTTGCTCAGATCTATCTACTATTATCTATCTTCCAGAGGCGTAACTAGGAGAGGCAGGGCCCCATAGCAGACTTCTGAAGGGGACCCCCTGCTGGCTTAGAAATATACATATATTACATTCCTATATACATAAACATACAGTTCATCACTCATACACACACATTTATACACCGTTACATACATATAGAGCATATGCACATCACATATACACACATACAGTGCCATATACATACAGACATACAGCTTACATATGCAGATAACGTACTGTATTTATACACACCATACACCATATACACATACAGCATATACACATCACATATAGACACATACAGTGCCATATACAGACATACAGCATATATACACACATAACGTACTGTATTTATACACACCATACACCACATACACATACAGCATATACACATCACATATACACACATACAGTGCCATATACAGACATACAGCTTATATACACACATAACGTACTGTATTTATACACACCATACACCATATACACATACAACATATACACATCACATATACACACATATAGTGCCATATACAGACATACAGCTTATATACACACATAGCGTTCTGTATATATACAAACCATACACCAAATACATATAGAGCATATACACATCACATATACACACATATAGTGCCATATACAGACATAAAGCTTATGTACACACACTGTATTTAATACACACCATACACCACATACACATACTGCATATACACACACATAAACAATATATATACCACAATGTGCAGTGTAATATGTATATAATGGTGCACATTCTTTATTCTTTAGTGTCAGGTCGGATGACGGGGCCCCCTGACACTGTGGGCCCCATAGCAGCTGCTATGGCTGCTACCGCTGTAGTTACGCCCCTGCTATCTTCCATCTATCATATATCTATCTCTCTATGCATAATTCTCATTTTTACCATGTATGGTTCAGTTCCTGTCTGTCAGCGATTCTATGCAGTATATAAATAATTGTCCCTCCAGTCGTAACCTACAACCATAACCCAGACAATGGCCGGGGACTGTGTCCAATTGACTTACCAGGCAGTAGCCTTGTGGCCAGCTACACGGGGCTAATCCTATGCTGTGTGATTAGCAGCCCGGCCACAACACAAGAAGCCGACACAAGCAGCGCTGGAAGCAGTAAGTGGCAACCAAGAGGCTTAATCAGGCAACAATGGCCCACAACAAAGGAGAGAGCGGAACAAAGGCTGCACACAGACAATGCTCCCGTCAGGCCCTGAATCTCTCACATTGTGGATTATGACTGGACCATCTTTGTGCCTTGTTATGTCTTATATAAGAATGTGGCCTATAGTACGGCTTTATTTCCTTCTGTATATGGAGCCTTTATGTTCAGGAAGGAGTCGTACTCCGGGTACATATTGTCGCAATATCACGGGGTAGTCTCTATGTCCCATCTCTGGGGGATTAGGAGGACAGCTTCATCTTGTAGAGGGTTTTGTACTCTCCTTGTTAAAAATGGTTTATCTACAGTGTAGGACACTTTGGAAGTCCACACCAGCCACGTGGTTCCACATTTACCTGGGACGGTTAACTTGGGGTGAGATGATCATCTTTGTTGTAATCATTTAACACAGGAACCACTTACCTTATATACTCGAGTATAAGCCTAGTTTTTCAGCACAAAATTTGTGCTCAAAAACCCGAACTCGGCTTATACTTGAGTCAACTAAAAACATAAAGACAAAACTCACCTTTCTGACGTCACCCATAGGTCCTCTTCTGTCTGAGACAGTCTGAGACAGAAGAGGACCTATGGGGGACGTCGGAAAGATGAGTACAGTGTTATTTTTTTTCCTTCTACAGGGGCTGGGTAGGCTGTATGCTACAGGGGTTGGGTAGGCTGTATGCTACAGGGGCTGGCAGACTATATACTGGGAGGCTGTAACCAATGCATTTCCCACCCTCGGCTTATACTCGAGTCAATAGGTTTTCCCAGTTTTTTGTGTTGAAATTAGGGGTCTCGGCTTATACTCGGGTCGGCTTATACTCGAGTATATACGGTACATGTTTTGAGGTACCCTCCTCAAGTTCTTAATGTCCGAATAACCTATAAATTAACTATTTACGGGAATATGTCAGCAGTTTTGACCATACAAAGCTGCAGGCAGTGTTAGTCATTTTTAATAGAGAGCTGTGTAACAATACCTGGGTGTATATTGTTAGTAGCAGCAGGACTGTGCTCATTTTTCAGAATTGTGGCTTCTCCAAACACTTCTCACACTGCTGTGCTCCTGGCTATTTGTATTGAGCTGCTCCATAGTCCCAACAGTCATTTAGGAGAAGGAGGAGGTGATGAATCGTTAGATGCTGAGAACTAAGAGCACAGCAGTGTGAGGACACGCCTCCAGAGCTTTGGAGCAGACTACAATCTTGGAATATAAATCAGTTTCCCTACTAACAATATACACTAACATATAGGATGACACAAGGCCTAACACTATCGTATCATTTACATGGTCAGAACCCCTGACTGATTCCCGGGCCTCCACGTGTAGTATATACCGTACACTCTTCATGGCTTTTGTTATGAAAACATTTAGGCTTTTGTTATACATCAAAAACAGATTCCGCTTTCACTTTAGTGAAAAAAACTGAGAAATTTTTTTCTTAATTTGACAACTATTTTACAACTATTTTACAAAAACTTCATCATATGGCCTTGTCTGAATTTGTAAACTAGCAAAAATATCAGGGAATGTTTTCAGCAGTTTTATATTCTCTGACAAAAGGTTTCCATCTTTATTAGAATTCTGAAGCAGCTGCGTGTTCTTATAAATTTCAAAGCTGAAAGTTCTACAAAATCCAGAATGGGGCACTATCTCCCAACCTTTATAGTCACATCAATATGCTGTACCATTAAAGGGGTTGTCCAAGAATAAAAATGTTTTATACATAACTGGAGGGGGGTTATACTTACCTCCTCCGCTGCTCCTGTTCTGCCCAGTGCTGTCAGGCTTCAGTTTGTTTACAGATCCTGGTGCTCCCATCCTGACCAGTGCTGTTTACCTGCAGCAGCATTAGTTTCAGTGCGAGGGAGGCGTGTGGCACTGCCTGGCAGTGACAGGCAGCAACACGAGAGAACGGGAGCACTGGGGGAGGTAAGTATAGGTTCTTTGTTATTTTTACAGTTGTGCATAAAAACATTTTCATTTCTAGACAATCCCTTTAAGGGGGTTCCAGATATCTCCTTTCCATTGGATAATGGTCTACTTAATGGGGTCCAACCATTGCATCCCCTACTGCTCAGGAGATTAGGGTTCCTTGTGTTCTCGAATGAACAGAATGGTTGGATAGGCAATTGAGGATGCCACTTTATTTGGAACCCCCATTCTCCTAATTAAAAATTGTGTTTATGTTTGGGGGGGAAACCCTTTAAAATTCATATACTAATTACAACCGGGTGGTGTCCTTCCTTAAAATGAAAACCAGTATCCAAGAACCATCAAAGAGAATTGGTAACCACAATGCCGACCACTGGACCCTGTGTACCAATAGCATATAATATGTGCTTTAGTGGGGTTGTCACAGTAACATGCTGCTCCACCATTCAGTGAGAATAGGATCCATGTTTTTGGGAGAGCTGGAATTCCCGTTCCCAGCAGTTGTACCCTTACCAATCAGCTACTTGTACCATATACTGTGGATAGGGGGTAACTTACGTACTTGGGACAGGCTCTGTAAAGAATTGTTTGACCTATACAACTGAGAGTTTTGGGTTATATTACAGGTGATCTAAACATAATAAAAATTGGAGGATCTGGGATATTTCTAAAGTCACTAAATTATGATCTCCATTCATTGTAGTGATTGTTGGGTTCCCAGTAGCCAAATCCTATGTGATAAAATCTTCACCATGACATTTAACATGTTTCATGACATCACAGACAATTTTATTCATTATTTTCAAGATATCTTTTCCTAAATGCATCTGACTGGTGATTGAACCAATAACATATCCAGTGTGTGATATTCAATACAGGCAGTCCCCGGGTTACATACAAGATAGGGTCTGTAGGTTTGTTCTTAAGTTGAGATTGTATGTAAGTCGGAACTGTATATTTTATAATTGTAATCCCAGCCCGAACTTTTTTGGTCTCTGTGACAATTGGATTTTAAAAATGTTTGGTTGTCATAAGAATCAGAATTAACACTAAAGCTTCATTACAGACGTCTCTGATAACTGTTACTGATGATTATTGTAGCCTAGGACTAAAGTACAATAAATTACCAATATCCAGAGGTCCGTTTGTAACTATGGGTCGTATGTAAGTCGAGTGTTCTTAAGTAGGGGACCGCCTGTATATAATTCCTAAAAAAAACTCTGAGACTTCCACATAATCATGGTGGTCTTCCATGTAGCATTGTCAGGTTTCCTAGCACATACAGAAGGAAGGATAATATACTGATCCTGCAGCCCCGATTCTGGTTAACACATAGACGCTTTCTTTGCCATCTCTCGGTCATGCCACCAATGTGTTCTTGTAGCCGCCTTTCAATGTGGAGAAGGCTTCCCATGGAGAATATTCTGTGCTTACGACTGAAAGATTTTTTTCGGATGGTTTCTTAATTAACTCGAAAAAGGGTCTGCGTTATGAATAAGAGCGCTGTGAGACAGACACAGATGACTAGCTACAGTCACAAAAACACTTGATCTGTAGGACTCCTCCAAGATAATGTGCAGGTGCAACATTTGCACAAAGGCAAAACACAATCCTCCAGCAGAGCAGCGACTTGGATACATTTCCACAGGCTCAGTGGACCATGAAGGCAGAGCAGCCCCGGTTTGGTTTGTGCTGCTGTCAGTCGTGGTTTTGGATGTACAAGTCGAAAATGAATGTTTTATTTTCCTCCAGTGAGTAGAAGAACACAAGCATTACCTCAGTGTAATTGAAATGTAATATTATATCTTGTGGATGCCCTTGTTTTTTTTTTTATCCAAATACATCATGTTCTTCTCGAACAATGTAGTATGTTAGAATTCGAGAGACATGTTCCTCGGATAATTACACGGTGTAGACAGACCTAACTCTGTGGAGTCCTATCTACCGATAGCGCTAAGCACTTCTTTTATAAATCTGATATGTTAATGGATGTTCTCTCATAATAAAGATGTTTCCAAAATTAATTATCTAATACTGAAGACCTCAATAGGCGGAATTCAGAGAATTAAGAACCCCATTATTTAGAATTTTGTTGAAGTACGTTATGAAATTTGGTGAGAAAATTGGATCATAAACATTTCATCAAAGTAATCCACAACCATGGATTTCCACAGGATCATGAGAGGTGATCTACAAAATCTAATGTCCATGGATGCTTCTCGCTACATTCATGTCTCAATTAGGAGAATGAAGAATTAGAATGATATTGGGTTTTATGCATGTGGGAGATAATTTCATGCTATCACCAAAGGATGGGGGTTGTTGGGAGAAACATCTGAAGACAAACTAAAAGAATGTTGGGGCATCTCCACTTTTGTAGGTCTCTTTTAATAGTTATTTTGTTAAATTATTGTATCGGCCAAACAATAACTGTCAGTCAACAGCTGTTTCAACTAATATCCAACCAACCCCACACACACTTGAATGCTCAGTCAATTTTGAAAGTGTTCTCATTGTTTGCCCAATTTTAGTTTCCCTTGACATTATCTGTAGGGGAATAAGACACCCCCCTTACACACAGCCACCATCATGTGTGTAAATTTGGTCCAACTCTCGGTCATCAATCCGTACTGTGTGCATCCAAAGCAGGGTGGGGTGCGTGATAACAAACATGAAATCATTACTCACCTTCTGGCACTCCCACTAAGCTCCTCTTCTCTCCAGGATTCCACAGCAGGCAGCGTCATAGTATCATAGTGTGTGCGTGGACTGCCCACTGTGGAATCCTGGGGAAAAGAAGACCTGCGTGGGAGCGCAAGAAGGTGAGTAATGATTTTTTTTTCTGTGCTGGGTCAGTGTGTTCTGGGCTTCCTATCTACTGGGAGGATTGTGCTGGTTACCTATTTACTGGGGGGCAGAGTGTGCTGGTTACATATCTTTTTTGGGGAGGAGAGTGCTGGGATACTACTCATCTACTGGGGGTGGGGGAGTGTACAGGGCTACATATCTACTGGGGGGGTGTATGCGGAGGTTACCCATCTACTGGGGGGCATGTGCGAAGGCTACATAGAGTATATACAGTATATGCAGTGTTAATGCATTTTGCACTCTGTTATATGAACAAACCTTAACAATGAATTGGGGGGTACTGTATGTAATCAGTTCAGATGGTGCAGTACATAGAATAAATTGGGGGTGCTGTATTCACTATAATTAATTCCAGCATTACAGTATATATAGGAGAATGAATTTATGAAGCAGTTATATGCGATGTGGCATGATAGCATTAGATGGGAAACTAAAGTGTAACTAATGTGCCCATACACATTGGGTAGTGAGCGGATTGTCCAGGTTTGACCAACATTAATCTCATGTAACATTCAAATCTTATGCAATGGGTATATTAACAGTAGTAACTATTGTACATCTAGCTGTATTTATGGGCTAATCGAGGAACTGCACAATGAAAAATTCTAAGAAACCATATAGTATTTCAGATATTTACTAAAACAGGAGAACAACAGGTCATCAGCGAAAAAAGCATAGATGGTTTTGCCGATTTGTGAACTTTGAGGCCCCAGCATGCAACATGATTTTCATGAGTAGGAGCACATTTTGTATCACTGTCAGGGTACATATATTTCTTAAGCTGTACCAGATGCCCTTCAGCTGTGGATGAGCCGGTATTGTAAATTTAATGGCCCTTATGTATCATAATGTCAATATGTTTGGGCAATTCTCCAAAAGTCCCTGATTAGTTCACATAGGCAAGAAAGGTTAAGCCATAAATCTCTGCAGGATTTCTTGAGTAGGGTGTAGACTAGGATTAACATGTTGATAGGATGCGTTAATCCATTGTACTTTACTTGCTTTTGCATTGTTTTATCTGGGTTTTTATTGTGTTGCTATTGTTATAAACAATGCTTAATACAGGGTCAGTAACAGAGACAACCCCATCCTCCTTCAGAAGGTCAGATACAGTCTGTGTCTAGTTAAATCAGGCCCTTCTTCTATCATTGTATGACCGGTATCAACATGCTAGTGGAGAACCATATTGTCATCAATATTGCTAGATTTAATGGTCTTTTAAAAAAAAATGTAGGAGAAAACATTGCCATTGGCTATTTATCTTTTGTGGGAAAAGTAGATGAGTTTTTGTTCATCCCCTTGGTCAAGGTCAAAGAAAAGTTCAACAATTTTGTGGTAGAAAGAGACTATGTATAACAAAAAAAGTCTGAAAATGTTTCTGTGGTGTCAAGTTCTTGAGTTCATTTCAAAGTCAAGGGTGCCGAATCCAAAGACCATCAACAGAAGTCATAAATCATCCCATGATCTTCCTTAATGTAGATCTTCTGGTGGCACCTTCAGGGCTATTTCTCTTATTTCTGGATGTTGTCTATGTTCTTTGATTTTTCCTCTATGATACTTGAATATGTTTCTGATCTTTTGTCCTGGTGTTCTTGTAAATTAGTTTCTTTAGTCAGTTTATTCATCAAATGTGTTTAAATGTAGGATTCTATAGATTCCAAGATATTGGAAAATTCCATGGTTCAGTAGTACTACTGTATTTTTTGGACTATAATGTGCACAAAAAAATCCTTTGATTTTCTCAGAAATCAAAGGTGCGCCTTGTAGTCCAGTGCGCCTTATATATGAACCATACTTATGGACAACAGCTGCCTTGAACTGTGCACAGGTCTGCCACCTGCTGGTCATTCATCCTTATAATCAGGTGCGCCTTATAATCCAGTGCACCTTATATATGAACCTAGACGTTTTAGCAGGCATTTATTGATGGTGTGCCTTATCTGGTGCGCCTTATAGTCCAAAAAATATGGTACTAATGGATGTCTAAAAGGGCTTTAAAGTTGACCACCTCTCTGCACTCCCCCAGTTACTTTTCATCTGACACTACCGCTCCTCCAGGCAGCCACTAGTTAGCTAGGGGCCCATCAGCCAATGAATGGCTTAGATACTTCTCCCTGTACTTCCTGTTTTGTCAAGAGACACCCAGGAAGTTGAGTTTAGCAGGAAATGAAGAATAACCATATGTTCACAGTTCCCCTATAAAGCACATTTAGTTTAGCTTTCTTTTAGTAGACATATATATTTTTTTTACATTCCCTGATATGCTATTTTGGTTACATTTATTTTCAGTTTTCTTTCCCTGACTCTAGTAAGATTTCTTTCTTGGAATCAGCGCATTGGTCTCAATTATTAATATTGACTACAAGCCAATCCTACAGCCACGATGTATATTTTTCCTTCTGCAGTAAGTCAACTCTATCCATCACACTGTCTCACATAATTTGGAGCTACGACGACCATCTAACAACCGGAAGCATATTTACTGCAAAAACAATTCTACGGGATCGGTCTAACTATTGACAGCTCAAGAGCAATGTCACTGTGTCATATTAATTATATGATCATGCCATTGCACTATAGATCATCCTACAGCGAGCACAACATTATTACGATTTAATTTTACGGATCATGGAGCTGGCTGTCATAATTAAGCCTATTAATTAAACCCAGTGCTGAAAGTGTTTTTTTTTTTTTTTTAAATGTTGGTTAATACTTTCTGTATTGTAGAAAATACATGATGACTTTGAAGTTAATTGTTAAACTTATTTTATTCCTAGGCCTATTACAATTTACATCTTCAAAGCATACAGAACCATAAAAGACCATAACTAGGAGGTAAATGTATTATTCTCCAGCAGAGTAGTCTATAAGTTCATAAAGTTAAATTCGAATGTCAAGCTCTACAAATTGCCAATGGATTCAAATATTTGCAATTAGAAAAAATGCAATTTTTGAATTTACATTTGAGCCAATTGCTGATGACAGGTTCCCTTTAAGAATATAAATCCTATATATTAATATATATCACAGTTATTGGCACCCTTCTGTAAAAGGTGTAAATGTGGGATATAAAAACAAGAGACCCTCTCTCCCCACCATGGACATTAAGGGGGTCATAGAGTAGAGGTAAGTTGATGATTTTGAGTAAACTGGACAATAATCCAAAGTTTATGAAAATAGGACATAAGATGGATGGGGGAAAAATGCATGTTTTGGATATTCTCATATAAGGCTAGAAGCACACAACCATGGCTGGTCCATGAATCATGGTTCATGTGCTGGCCCGACCAACCACAGTGAGGAGGATGGGACTCATATTGATATATGATGCTGTAAGTACCATCCTCGGTACTGTCTATAAAATCGGGTCAGTGCGTGAACCATGATTCATGGACCACCCATGGGTGGCCTTGCCAACACATCCATGCTTAGCCAAGACAGCAGATGTGTTGGTAAGAGAGAAGAAATACTGTAGTTGTCAGCTGTAATTGAATTGGACATCGAGAGATGTGAATTTGCAGTTCTCACCATCGTCGGATATGAATTTACAACTTGCACCCTTCATTTCTACCTCTGTGCAGCTCATTGACAACAATATAAATTGTCACCGATTTTTTTTTTTCTGGCAACATTTTAACCACAAACAAAAAAAAATTAACGCCTCTGATCATATTCCGACTTCAAAATATGCAAAGAATAATAATTAATATCACTAATGGTTTCCAGAAAAGTTATTTCATTATACCCAAAAATATGTACTACACTCCTAGACAAAATATTCTCGTAACTTTCTCATACCACCCACAGTAAGATTATGAAGCGCACAGAGTTTATCTAAACAATAGATTGTGTCTTTTAGAACTAAAGTTTTTCCAAATTTTTTTTCTACCCAAAATGTGTTCAGTATGTGAGGACAGCATCAAACCACACACTTACCCCTGGTATTCGTCCAGACATTTATTAAGCACAGCCCGTGTTTATTGCAACATGAAATAAATTCAGATTTCTTCAAAATTCCAAAAACATTTTACAATTTTTTGTTTGGGGTTTGGTCAGTTACACATTGTTATGTAATTGGGCGAGTTAGCGTTTTGATAGGAACTGGTTGTGTTCAGCTTTTGCCCTCAGGTGTTGGAAGGGAAACAAAAAACCCAAAAATATCTGCAAATTATTTTTTTAATTTACTTTATATTCTTTGCTATAGAAGCCTAAGCTGATCCATGTGATGGCTCTGTGGTCCTCAGAGGACTACATTAGTGTAATGACACAACATTGCCCGGAGCCGCACATTCCGGTAGACCGGCTTAGAGACTTGTTAAATGTTTACAGTTTAACACCGCAGGAGACACACCTGTCCTAGTGGAACACCACTGCATGTTTTACACTTCCATGTCCTATTTGTATTGTTCTTCATCTGTTCTGACACTTGTTTTACCTCTGTGAAGTCATAAAACTGGAAACCTCCATGCAGGCATGAGAGCGCTTATCTACATGCAGGTACATGCCATAGCGAAAGGTCTACTACATTGAATTCCCACCTGGAAGGGGCACGTTGTTATTCCTATATTGTGTTATCTAACGGCCGGCTTACTGTTCTTTTAGACTTTATGTGTTCTGTATATATTCTTTTTACAAGACCTCGGGGCAGTGTTAAAAAAAAAAAAAACTATTAAATAGCTTTCTAATTTGGAGGGTGATGAAGTACATGGTGGGCCTTGAGTTTATTGCGTTGTGCTGGTGATGTGTTCTGTCAGAAATCCAACCTGTAATTTTAATGTTGGGCTAAAATTAAGGCTCAGAGTAACTATAAAAATGCAATTTTAAGTTTTTATTATTTTATTTTGAGGGAGAAGTGGGCAGCAACGCCAAACGATTTTGGGACGATTTTATTTATCATGGATCCATTTGCTCCAACTTGTCAGTGAAAATGTTGTCGGATCCATTAAAAGATAGTAGAGCATATCCTTTTCTTCTTGGCCATTAAACAAATTTGTGTGACTAGATCAAGTACAGGGGGTCCCCTACTTAAGGACACCTGACTTACAGACAACCCCTAGTTAAAGACGGACCCCTCTGCCCACTGTGACCTCTGGTGAAGCTCTCTGGATGTTACTATTATCCCAGGCTGCAATGATCAGCTGTAAGGTGTCTGTAATGAAGCTTTATTGATAATCCTTTGTCCTATTACAGCAAAAAATTTTGAAACTCCAATTGTCACTGGGGCAAAAAAATTTTTTGTCTGGATCTACGATTATAAAATATACAGTTTCAACTAACATACAAATTCAACTTAAGAACAAACCTATGGAACTTATCTTGTACGTAACCCGGGGACTGACTGTACGCTACTGAAGGTTGGGGGATACATATGGAGTTATTGTAGCTGTGGTTCTTTAGTGAAATTAGAATTAAAAGGAATAGGATATAAGGCTGGCCAGACATTCGCACCCAATTTACACCCCAATAAGCCCATAGTGGCGTGTGGGTCATAGAAACCTGAAAAGTGGCTGGGACAGGGAAATTTAGATGGTTTCTCCACCAGAAAACTGGCGTAAAAACCATGATATATTGGGCCTGTATTTCTAGATTTCTTTAAAAATATTTAGTGGCAGAAAGTATCTGAAAGACCTTACTGGATTATTATGGAGATCTTCACTGGTGATCTCTGACATCTACCCCCAGATAAACACATAAATACCATGATCAGACACAACCAAGAAACTTTTGAATCTGGAAAATGCTAAACCGTCCTGCAACTTTAATCCAAAATGAGGACTATTATTGTTGTTGGATAGTGAATAACAAGTCATTTTGGACAAGTTTTTAGCATTCTTACAGTATGGGGTTCTAGAACAGCATGAAGAGCAGATAAAAGTCAGGAAACTCTTACATTGGAATTTGTGACTGAAGAAGGACGTCTTCATTATAATGCGCCAGCATGAGGGGGGAGTCCAAACATGTCAAACCCCTACTGCAAAAATACTCGAGGAAAGAGAACACACATGAAAAGATTCTGTGGCAAGAAGCAAAGTGTTATTTATCACTTTGCTAAAATACAACTTAAAAATGTAAGGTAAGCAGAGAGATATAACAATTAGGGATAGATAATAGCAAGCTGCCATATGGTATCTTGGAGGAGAATACATGATATTTAGGGGACTTCCTCTGCCATCCATGTGATGTACTAGGACTTAGTCTTATTTTATGTATCTCTGGTTTTAATGTACATCAGTGAAATTGCTGAAAGGGGATTTAGCTGCAGTACCAGGCACAGCCTATTAAGAAGAGTGGCGCTGATTGTGTGTCGAAAAATCAGACCCTTTAACTGAATTTTATAACAATAATAAAACTTTATTTGTCAAAGTATCACGTCCACTTACAATTACACACAACACATTTATACATCACTTTTAAATGTATTGTATAGAAAAACCTAACACCCGACCCTTCAGGAAAACAGAATAGGTCTGAATTGATTTGACCTCCCCATTGACCACTGTTTGCACAGGTGACGTTGAGGCATTCTTTAGTGGTTATGTCCCACCCCGTGATTATTGTGCCTGCATGGTGCCTACCTGTTAGGATAGGGGATTCGGACCCCGCTGAGCTATTATGTGGGATTAATTCTCAGGTCAGGAAATAATCTGTGGCTTTAATACCTTAGTAAAACTCCAGAGGAACGTTTATTTTTCTTATTGTTCAGCTCAGCTCAGGCTCAGATTCCTGGTTGTTCTTGGATTATTGCTGGGAAAACGCATCAAGTATTTTGTCAAACTACAGACATCGGATGAACAAACTGAGTAAGACGTTGTCTAAACACACCAAAGATTTGTATCCATTGTTAAGGGTGACAACCTCCTATAGGTTGTGAGGGACTTCTAGGTGGCCCCATGTAGCTGAGAAGACCCCACCACTTATATATGTTTATTTGAGCCTTGGGGATAATCATCTGATCGGTGGAGATCTGACTGAAGGGACCCCCACTGATCACGTGATGGAGTCGCGTTCTTAATAATTGATGGAGTGACAGGTTGAGCTGCCATTCTATTACACTTCTATTCTTTATCTATTAGATATAGTTGGGCTTCGTGCCTTCTTATCTTAATGAACCATAATTCAAACAATTTCTTCTGTAATGCTTCTTCAGTATTGACCCCAAGGCCTCAAATGTACGTATGCGCGTATGCTTCACCCAGGCCGGAACTTAGTCTAAGCATAGGGCCGGGTGGAGAAAGCTGAGCGGCCACACCACAAATCCGGCCAAAGATGGGACCTTTCTATATTCTGCGGAGCGCCGTCTCGGTGAGACATGGTGTGGGCGGCCAGATGATGGCCACCCAAATGGATAGACCCAAAGCTTGCACTTGCATTCATACACTTGGTGCCAGCATCTATGGCAGTGGTGGCGAACCTATGGCACGGGTGCCAGAGGTGGCACTCAGAGCCCTCTATATGGGCACGCTTGCCATCACCCCAGGGTAGAGTTTGCCAAACAGGACTCAGGGCCTCTTGCAGTCTCAGGCAGCCCAGGACCCTAGAAGGAAGCTACAATGATAATCCAAACTTATTTTCCTTCTTTCTACTGTATTGGGGTCATCAGGTGCCTATACAATTTAAACCTGTGACAAAGCAGAGAGTAATAAGTTACTGCTTAAATTGTTGCATTGGCACTTTGCGAAAAATATGCAGGTTTTCGTTGTAGTTTGGGCACTCAGTGTCTAAAAGGTTTGCCATCACTGATCTATGGGCTACATATTGTAATGATATTGTACTGTTATTAGGACCACAGTTTATAGCGATGTTATTTGGGCACCTTAGTGCAGTGCAATGTGGGCATTGTATGTAGAAGGGTCAGTTGCACTCTGCATGTAGCTACAAGGTCAATGGATAGAACATGGCCCAATGTATTTCTATGGGTTTATACACACCTGGCTCTGGTTTCCACAGCCCGAGTATTAGCAAACTTTCTGATTTGCAAATTTTCGAGCAAGGCTTGGGCAGTCTGAGTGGACCTGGCCCTCCGATGATACATGTACCATGAGTCCATTGTTTGCGGTCCAGTATTGCAGACGTGAATTAAACATCCTCCCTAGGTCAGACTTGGCATGTCGTGATAGTAGTTGGACGATACATTGAACCCCTGTCACTTCTAAATTCATATACCCCCAAAAAGATTATGGGGACCCTTAGACCTAAATGCTTCTTGTTAACCCTTCTACCTCTAGCCCAAAAAAATGGTAAAAATAAAAAAAAAAGGAAAGCATATGTTACTAATTGGATCCTTTCCCAGCATAAGGTACATGTCAGGGGAGGGCCACCGGTCTAGGTCTAGTTAATAGCAGCTGCGGGGCAAGGTACTTCCAAAAGTCAAAGCGTTATGGTGTTTCCAGCTTCTCGGAGACATTTAACCATTTAAGCTGTGTGCTTGTCAGCTGCTCCTCCGATGAGATAAGTTGTGTGAATCATAGAAAGCTTGGCTTCTTTCATATTACTATTGCCTGGCATATATGATGATCGATGACTAGCTCCAAGTATACAGGCATAGTCTGTACTGGGGTACTTACTGTGACCACCAGCCTCCTAATGAGAGATGATAGTAGGAATACCTAGTATTCATACAGTTGAATACCTAGGTAATATCTAATATGGGTCTTTCTAAACTATTACTCTCAACAGGGCTTCATGTCTTTAGCTACCATAGCCTACTGGAAGTTGTAGTCTATATAGCATCTGGCCCTATGTTCTATACATTTTATAGGCTGGGTGACTGGCGTCTGTGCAGAATTAAGCTCCTGTCCTTTTTCCATGTTGAAATATGGATGGAATACCATAATAAAGTATCATATGTTCCAATAAATCTGCCCTGCCATAGCTATGCCTGGTGACATGAACACTATGGCTTAAGCCTCCGAACATTGAACATGAGCTTGAATTACAGCGGTCACGGTCTCTACCTTTTTGTGGCTGCAGCTGAGATCTTTAGTCTTGATAAGATGAGAGGATGCAGGTAAATGTAGCTTTAGGCTTGTGTATGGGTTATTTGTACTGGCAGGCTCGCAGATCGAGAGGAGAATGGCCTGCTCTTATGTATGTAGCAGAGTGCAGTAGATGTAGCAGGGATGAGGGAGCTCTAGTGTGGAAATGAAAAGGTTTAGGTTTATTGGGATGACTGCTACATAATATCCTAGATAGAGAGATAGATGGATAGCTAGATTAGAGATAGATAGATAGATAGATAGATAGATATAGATAGATAGATAGATATTGATAGATATTGATAGATAGATAGATATTGATAGATAGATATTGATAGATAGAAGATATACATATGAAATAGATAGGAGATAGATAGATAGAAGATAGATGGATATGAGATAGATATGAGATAGATAGATGGATAGATATGAGATGGATAGATATGAGATGGATAGATATGAGATGGATAGATATGAGATGGATAGATATGAGATGGATGGATGGATAGATAGATATGAGAGAGATAGATATGAGAGAGATAGATTGATAGATTGATAGATAGATAGATAGATAGATAGATGAAGAAAACTACACAGGAGCATCGTGTTCAGGGACGCCTGACTATAATGCGGGTATAAAGCTTGAAAAAGGTGATAACAAACTGAAACATCACACATGGAATAAAGTCATCACTATTTTTCTTCAAATGGACCGGTTTGTGCTGCCTCATTTTGCTCATAGATAGATATGAAATCGATAGATAGTTATGAGATCAATAAATAGATATGAGACAAATATGACCTAGATCGGTCGCTAAGATAGTATAGGGACAAAATTAATAATGGGATTTATAACTAGGATTATATAGATATCCTATAAGCAAGGGGAAATTTTAGGCCGGCTTTACATCTTATATTTAGTTTTTCCATTTTTTTTTTTGGCATATACCAAATGTGTTAAAAATAATATATCCTTACTAATCCTATTAAAGTGAACAATTATGATTAGAAAGCCTTAGAGTGCCCCTAGGTGGCCAGACATGGAATGGCAGCCGTGTCTCCTGCTCGCTGCAGTTTTCCAGCTGAGATGGCGGGAGCCTTGTACTGTAATTAATTAGAACCTAGAACAGTCATTAATAATGGAAGGAAATCCCAGCGCATGAATGTTTTGTTCTCTTTACATGTCATCGGTGTACGAGTGATAAATGATAATGGAGCGTCTGGATCTTGATATTTCTCCTGCTATGATTATATTACACGTTACCTGTCACCTGCAGACACTTCATAGACTCTAGTTAGATGACTCGGTAACAGTCACATCTCCTTTAGGTGATGGCTACTTACTGTAACGTGAGTCCCCTTTGGGGGATAGATGACAGTGGTAGGAGAGGGATATAACATCCTACCTGTAACCTATCCATTGTCACACTTTGTAGCCAGTTTGAGCTAAAATAGGGGTGCATGAGGCTCATACAAAGTGTTAATTTTTGTTGAATTCCTTGATAAAAAAAAATTGGAAAAGTACCATCATAATGTTCTAGGTGGAGGAGCTCCGCGCACAAAACGTCCTATAATAACTCAGACAAGGCTCAAAAAGGGTCTGATACAACTTGCGGAGTCAGGACTCAAAAGGCGCATTTACGAAAGGGGCGTGCCTCAAAATTTCCAGACACAATAGTGGGCGGGACTCAAAAGAAGCATATACAATAGGGGCGTCACTCAAAAGTTCCAGATACAATAGGAGTGGAACTCAAAAGTAACATATACAATAGGGGGAGGAACTCAAAAGTAGCATATATAATAGGGGGCGGAACTCAAAAGTAACATATAGAATAAGGGGTGGAACTCAAAAGTAGCACATACAATAGGGGCGTGACTCAAAAGTTCCAGATACTATAGGAGTGGAACTCAAAAGTAGCATATACAGTAGGGGCATGAATCCAAAGTTCCAGATACAATAGGAGGCGGAACTGAAAAGTAGCATATACAAAAGGGGTGTGACTCCAAAAGTTCCAGGCACAATAGGAGCGGGATTCAAAAGTAGCATATACAATAAGGGCATGAATCCAAAGTTCCAGATACAATAGTGGGCGGGACTCAAAAGAAGCATATACAATAGGGGCGTCACTCAAAAGTTCCAGATACTATAGGAGCGTAACTCAAAAGTAACATATACAATAGAGGGAGGAACTCAAAAGTAACATATACAATAGGGGGCGGAACTCAAAAGTAGCACATACAATAGGGGCGTGACTCAAAAGCTCCAGATACAATAGGAGTGGAACTCAAAAGTAGCATATAGAGTAGGGGCATGAATCCAAAGTTCCAAATACAATAGGAGGCGGGACTCAAAAGTAGCATATACAAATGGGGTGCGACTCCAAAAGTTCCAGACACAATAGGAGCGAGATTCAAAAGTAGCATATACAATAGGGGCATGAATCCGAAGTTCCAGATACAATAGGGAGCTGGACTCAAAAACTATGATATATATAATAAGGGGTGGGACTCAAAAGTAGCAGATATAATTGGAGGCAGGATTCAAAAAGGAGAAGATACAATAGCAGGTAGGACTCAGAAGTACCAGATACAATAGTGGTTGGACTCAAAAATACCTGACATGTATATGACAGAATGGAAGCAAAAACTACCAGTCCAGGGATTACCTGGAGCCTGTAATGTCCACTTTCTTCAGCAAGGACCATCTGAATTTGTTTCGATTTCTACGAAAAGTTCTTGATATCAGTGTAGGTATCTAGTGGGGACAGTCACCTAGTTATCTGTCACTAGCTTTTTCTTCTCTGCTTCTGAAAATACATGCACACCCGGTCAGGTCTGTCATGCATGTGTATGGGCTGGAATAGCTATATTAGGCCACATTTATGCATTAATATACATTCTTAGCAATGTATCGCTCTCTTTCTCTCTTTATATTAACCTAAATATATAGATACACTCCTATTTATTCCAAATATATCACTAATGATTCAGAGATTCAATCTATCATATATGCAAATTAAAATAACTCCTTCTTCCTGATCTTTTTAGATTATGAATAGAATACCAAAACTATAGTGCAGACTGACACATTACTAGTAGAGAACATGTTGGTGATTCAGGGCCTGGGAAAGCAGGAGGAGATCCCCTATGAGCGCTGGAATGGAGGACTGTATAACTATAGAGGCCGCTTGATGAAATTTTAGTTGTAGTCATTTATTGATTGCGATATATAATAATTGTATAATTTTGTGCAGTTTATAGGCATATAGTCATTAGGCTTTCATAGCAACCCACTGGCCATATTATATCACATGCACACAATTTTTTTTATTTTTTTTGGCAAAATCCAGAGTCTGGGTGACAAAGTGATGTCTTTG
The DNA here is from genome assembly GCA_019512145.1 of Engystomops pustulosus. NCBI lineage: Eukaryota > Metazoa > Chordata > Amphibia > Anura > Leptodactylidae > Engystomops > Engystomops pustulosus. Next base: position 29,164,031 of record CM033641.1, read on the forward strand.
GAGGAACAAAAGTTCTCTGTGGGTGTAAACAAGGAGTGCATACAATTAAGAAAAGAGGGAAAATAAGGAAACTGTATAATGACGGAGACAATTAGAGCAAATATTTGTTTTTGCAGTGAAGAATAGGTGGTCCCCCGAGCAGCCGGCTCGGCAATAGCAGGAATGGCGGGGCAGGGCACATCTTTTCTGGAAGTCAGATAAATTTCATGCTCTTTAACATTTAGTGTGACTGTGGGCATTTTACCAGAGTCTGGCTTCTTCCTTTGGCTTTGCCCCCAGTGTGAGGAGAATAGCCAAAATGACAGAAGTTCACTCCGCACTGGGCCCATCACCCCGGTACGCCATGAGAGACGGGCCACAATAGACACCTTGTGAGGTTTCTTTCATACAGAGGGGGTCGAGGAATAGAACTTAAAGTGACATGGACTAAGATTTATTCATTTCCTGTACTTCACGCCGTTTCTTTGACACTCAGGGCTCGGCCGTCCAGGCTTTAATTAAAATCTTCATTAGGAAAGGTGAAAGCCTAGAGGTCAGAGTTCACAGAGACCTTTTTGAAAACGTCGACGATTTTTGTTATTATTTCTAAGGAAGGCTTCCTGAAGCGCTTTATGAAGAGGTCTGGCTCTTAAGAAGGCTTTTTTAATTCAAGAAGGCACTCGCAAAACAGAAAAATTAAGAGCTGCCCATTCCAGTCAATGTCAAGTAAATTGGCTGACTCCGCCGACTCTCTCGAGTCTCCTTTTTGGATGTGTACTCGGTGTCCGCACATTCTTATGACTAATAGGCTTTGGGGAGTCACAAAAGGGTCTTCAGAAGACTAATTATTTTACTACTTTACCTGCAATCTTGGTTGCCCTTGACACACACAAGGCCTGATGCAGGGTTTAGAGGGGTTTTTTTTTATCCTAAAAATCTCTTAATAGATTAATAGGGTTACAAGAAAAATTAATACCATCTGCATCCAGTTATGCCGCTGGGTGGGGGTGGGATTCCTCCCTGACTCCATCAAGTCTCATAAAAACCCCGATCAAACAGTTTCCGTGTGAGGAACCTAAAAAGTATTTGTCTAGCTTGCTGCTTGACTAACTTGTGACTACAATTTAGATTCAGTGTCTAGAGGGGATAGTCACAAATACACATGGTTCAGGATGTTGCTCTGTCTTTCCTGATTGGCTGTTATGTGTAAACATAAAACTACTTGGTGATTGTCTCTTTTTAAGCTCATTTCTGTTGGAGTAGAGCTGTTATTTGTGACTACAGTTGAGTTAGTGTTTGCATGTAGTCTGTGGTAGTCCGAGACACACCCTCTTCCTCATCATTGGTTCAGGCCGCTTCACCTTTGGCTCCTTTTTATAAACCTAAGCCAATCACTGGATAACCCCTATGGGTCAATTAGGGGAGGATTTATCATGGCTTGACTTAGTCACAATTTCTGGCACAGAGCAAGAATTGCGCTTCTCCGCCCTCTATGCTGGTTGGGTGTGGAGGGGGCTGCGCCAGGCCGTGCAGTGGGCCGGTGCAGGCTAGAGTGCAATTCTACTCCAGTCAAATTGCAGTCTCCTGGTAGCTCCGCTGTGTACCGGAAGGCTGAGGCACCATCATAGGCTGGTGCTAAGTGCTCAATGTGCCCCCAAATCTCACTTTGTACATAAAAAATAGAAAGTTTACCACCAAAACCTCCAGCTGTAAACCTATCCACGGCAATCCCATTTTTCTCAAGTGTTACAAGGTCAGAGCTCCATCAATTGGGATGCTATGGCATATATTACCTCCATGTTCTGTCCCCTTGTCAATCTTATGTTCCTACCACTACATCTATAGCCTGGAAGTTCATTGCCATACAACTCTATGGAAGAATAGCTTCATAAAATAGGGTCCAATTTTCTGACATGTATAGGAGGTCTCTGCGTGTGCGGTGTATTACTTCCTAAGGACTATTGTATGAGTTGGTTGGGTGGAATAGTTGTCAGTCTGATAAAGGCCCTCTCTTTAATATTTATGGGGACCTCAAGACTTCCTACCATCAACAGTACTCATAGGGAATAATAGTTGTGCATTTTGGATTTTATCAAGCCAGACAGTGTTTCATTCCACATTCTCCATTGTTATGGGATTTGGATAAACACTGTAGTTGTTGACATCATGAATGTATCATCTATGTAAAGGTTTTATTGTCATAAGTCACCTCTAGCCTTAACTTCCAGGCTGTAGGATTTGTCCATATATACTCAGTACTGAAAGCAGAGTAACTATGGCCCTTTTTCTGTACATTCAGTCACTTACCATAGTATCTGTGGTTTTCTATTGAACCAATGTATGTAAACTGTAAAAAACGTCTATGGGAGATTTAATGAGAGACGCATTGAGCAACAGGGCCTGAAAATTACTCTCAAATGTTTCCTGATTTATGGGCGATGTAATTCTTAAAATGAGACGGGGCTGACTTTATAAAAGTAGACAGGTAGGAAAATTCATGTAGTGCATAGTGATTGCCGGCCGCACCCTCATTGAAAGGAGCTTATAACTTGTTGTATTTATATTTGTCTGGTTGTCACTGGGAGGGGGAGTGTGTCTTCCTATTTTGGGGATACAAAGACTTGAGATAGAAGTAAAAGTAAGGAGACACATAAAAGCTGTGACTTTCGCCTTGGCATATCTGGCCAGTCGAAGTATTGGATGGCTGCCATGTAATACCACAATCCTCCTGTAGTGGCCACTAGAAGAAAAATAAATAGTGGACTAGCAACGATCACAGCGATCATAACTGTAAAGATAGTAGTCTTGACATATGGACATGAAGCAATAATTTACTATTATATTCCAACTCTGTCCTCTTCAGGAGCCTTAAAAGGGTTGAACTAAGCTTGCCAGTTATCCCTTGTACATGAGCTTGGGGATTACAAGCTGAGTGTAATGTGTCCTGCCAGGCACAGCGCTCGGGTATCTACAGAACTCAAATTCACTGTGAGTGCTGTGCCCAGTAATTTCCAACACTCCCATATTATTGGATAGTGTGGTAGGATACATGTTTTTCTTGGTACTCCACCCATCGGTGAGAACAGGATGCCTATTCTCTGGATTGCTGGGAATCCGGTTCTTGTGATCACTTGGGAGTCCCAGCCGTCAGACCCCCACCGATCCGCTATTATGTTGATAGGGGATAACTTGCAAACTTGGTGCATCCCCTTTAAAACCAGATACAACCAATTGACATGAGGGATGGCTTCTCTGAAAAAATGCAGCCATGTTTTTCCAACAGTTAACAAGCCCTTTAAGTAGGATATTCAGCCCTACTCCATCTGTTTTCTAGGTCATAAGTTGAAAATTCATGGCTCACAATGAGAGATTTCAGTGTTGAATGGATGACTCTGTATCTGGGATGCACAATAGGTGGGAATCAGTTCTGTAGAAGTAGCGACAGGAAATACCTTCCAGTTCCTCGCTGTATGTTCACGTCTCTGTACACAGAACCAGCCGGATCAAAGTGTTGCTTGTGACCTGACCTACCTACCATGGCACTTAGGATTCCATCATCTTCCAGAGGAGAAGCAGCAGGGGCTGATTTAATGAACTGCCCAGCGGCTTCCTAGAAGAGGACACTTGAGTTCGGATGCAATCAGAGCCGGGAACACATTCATCTGTGGGGTGGAGGATGAAGAAGCTCATTACAATCTTCTGCAGCCAAAACACTGAGCGGCCTGTTATAGGAGGGTTTAAATCCAAGACAAAGGGCGTCTACCGCAGATGTGAAGCCCTTTATACTCACTAACGTTTGTCATTTTGGTATAAACAGAATTGTAATTCTACGGTTTCATGCCAACCGAATGAGAAAATCTAAAAACGGAGAAGACTAAAACCCACATTTAAGTTCTCTCCAACCTCCAGATGTCCTGAAACTACAACTCCCAGCATGCCATGACAGCTAAGAAATATATATATATTAAAAAAAACAACTAATTGGTGCTTTAAGTGTTTGTTCAGAATTAGAAAAACATGGCTGCTTCCTCCCAGATACAGCACCCATTCTCCCATTCTGTGATGGGTGACTGTGGTGCAACCACTTGGACCTCCCACTGATGATGACAATAGGGGTCATTCTGCATTCATCTTTATGCGCCTATTCATACCTGGTATACAGAAGCCCCCCATTATTGTAATCTATGCAGTCCCAGTTGTTGAAGAACTTTTTAAACTTTTGCGTCACGTTTTTTTGTTGCGTTTTTGAAGTATTTTGGAAAGACGCTCCCGTTCCTGTTGCATGTGTTTGCGGCTATCTCTGGGGCAGATTTACTTACCGGGTCCTTTCGCGATCCAGCGGCGCGTTCTCTGCGGTGGATTCGGGTCCGGCCGGGATTCACTAAGGCAGTTCCTCCGCCGTCCACCAGGTGGTGCTGCTGCGCTGAAGTTCCCTGGAGGCACGCTGGAATGCCCTGAAATTCACCGGCCAATACCTGGTGAATTTTCGCAATACATTTTTTGTTTTAAATACGGCGGTGTTTCCGAATCCGTCGGGTTTTCGTCTGGCCACGCCCCCCGATTTCCGTCGCGTGCATGCTGGCGCCGATGCGCCAATATCTGATCGTGTGCGCCAAAATCCCGGGCAATTTTAGGGAAAATCGTCGCAAATCGGAAATATTCGGGTAACACATTGGGAAAACGCGAATCGGGCCCTTAGTAAATGACCCCTTCTATGTTGCTTTCTTGCTGTTGCAAAAAGCGCACAAACTTCTAATTGCATTGTGTCCCTTGGCGTTTTGTATTGCGTTTTTTTTATTTGCGTTTTGCTGGAAAGCAGTTTTCCTGAACTTTTTCATCAAAGTCACAACTTTTCTGCGTTTTTCAAGGGTGCAGAAGACTATTGCTTTGATCTGATTAGGAGTATAAAACGCAATTGCAAACTGGTCTTTTGCTGCGCTAAAAATGCTTGCATATTCGATGCGTCAAAAATGCACCAAAAAACGCAATGCAATGTATCATGTGAGCGCGGCCTGAGGGCCTCTTTGGTAGCATAACTAGAGTCCCTACTCTGTTAACTATACACAACTCTGTACATGCGTACTGCCCACCTCCTCCATCCCCTCTAGTGACATTACTCAACTCTCTCTCGACTCGACTCTCAATTCCTGCGCATGCTTTGTCGTCTTTTCACAGTGCGATACTGCAATTGCCAAGAGCCAGCTGTGATCTGTGCAGAGACAATCGGGCAAGTGCGGAAATTGCAGAGAACCGGGTGATGTCACCGGCTTTTGGGCTTGGGGGGGAGGCGGAGCAAGAAGGAGGGCAGTAAGCATACAAAAATTTTTGCATAAGTAACAGACGATAGAGCTCGGAGGGGCCCTAGTGATGCCTCCAGAGCTGCTCATTTGCATATTAAAAAATTTTTTGAAAAAGAGGGCACAAGAATAATTTTTGAGAAAACTAGGGCACAAGAATCGAAACTATCTAAATCTAACTATATTTTAACAACATGTGACTGTGTTTTGGTTAACATACAAGAATCTGGTGCTAAATTCCCTTTAAGGTTCTGTGTAAAAATTCTGTAGACTCCAGTGCCTGAGCACAAGATTTCAGGTTTTTGGCCAACTGATCCCGATCCACCATTGGTATCTAAAAAAGTAATATAACCATCTTTACCTCTATCAAAAAAGATGCCTTTGTATAAAGGATTGATGGAAAGTTCTTGTACTCTCTACAGGCTTATTATTGACAAAACCATTAAAGGGTTACTGGAAATTATATAAAAAAGTGGGATTGTTTTCAGATATGGCCCCCCCCCCCCATTAGCCATAGTCCATGACTAGTATTGAAGCTAAGTCATAGTCATATAGCAGATATGCTTCTAGTATAGCACCTGGCACAGTTAAGTAATGGAGAGAGCGTTTATACTTTTACGTTCCGCTTTCATCTTTTTAAGCCGTATGAAAATCCTTTTAACATTTTGATGGACCTTAAGAAGACGAAAAAGCAACATTTTGTTTTAAGTTCTCCATTATGGAAATCATTTCTGGAATCCGTCTCGTAAAGCCTTCGCGCGGGAGGTTATTGATTTGATTTAAAGTCGCCCGGAATGCGGCGCACCTGTCACTTTTAATTGTCTTGTACTTTTATTCCGTCAAACAATTATAATGGATACAAAAAGTCTGGTAATTTCATTTTCTATGGTCCTGCCAGAACAGCAATTCATTTTTGTTAAGATCAACCGTTACATTCTTCTCTGCGGAACGCTCCGTCCTTGTGCCTGTTCCGTAAAATTCCATCATCTGTCTGTCACACTTTGAGAACATCTTGATATCCTTGAGGGAAGGTGGCGGCACTTGGTGAATGGTGGGAGTCGCCCTTATGATTGGGGGCAACTGGATCTATCATAACATTGTATCACCCAAGTTCTCGTCTTGTACCGGGAGGACTATATCTCCAGTCCATGTGGGAACCATGTGTCATGCGTCTGCCTAAGATATATAGCTCCGTACAGGAGAAGGATTGGATATGCTTATTTTGCAGTCTTTAAATCATGTTGAAGGACCTCGCCTACACATGTTGCCTCTTAATACAATGCGACTGGCTGAAATGTAATGAGAACCCATACTTGTATACAATATTAAGACTGAGGGGAACATATGGCATAACAAGAGAATGTATAGATGTTGTAAAGATCACAGGGAAAGAGGAAAACGGAATAATAAAGACTATAGGCCCATATCTTGTGCCGATACCTAGGGACTTCCCATCATCATAGAACATGTTTATTTCATTAAATCTACCATTCTTTCTGGTGGTCCTCACTTGTTGAGTGCAGGAGATGCATCCTAGAGGTTTTTCTCATTGTCAGAATTTTACTATAGAACAGTGATGGCGAACCGTTTAGAGATCGAGTGCCCAAACTACAACTAAGACCCACTTGTTTATCGCAAAGTGCCAACACAGAAATGTAATTAGTGATTTACACTCCCTGCTCTGTCACAGCTACAATGATAATCCAGATCTGTCCACACCTTCCCACTCCTCCACTAGTCCCAGGTAGCGCTGTCACATTAAAATATCTCTGTGCACAACAAGTCCTGGTCTGTCTGGGACTGCAGGAAGATACCTGGAGTCATCTCTGGTGATGGCCTGAGTGCCCACAGAAAGGGCTCTGAGTGCCACCTCTGGCACCCGTGCCATAGGTACGCCACCACTGCTATAGACCATATGATTTGTCGCCACCTGGTGTTCATAGTGTATATCAATGAGCACATTCTCTTACTGAGATCATGCTGGTGGACACAAACATGGAGAATGACTAAAAATGTAGGAAGAATTCAAATTGGGAACTGCTCTGTGTAGATTCCCTTAGTCATTGGCTTACGAAACCAACGTGTAATGAAGAAACAATGATTAAAATTAGTCCATGGAAAATATTAACCGTCTCTGAAAAATCACAGCTGAAATTTGGTTTCTAAATGCAACTAAATATCACTTATTATGTGATCAATATTATGTTTTGGGTGGTCGATGATTTGTTTATTCCAGAAAATGCATAGTTTGCTGAAAAACTGATTGAATACAGAGGGTTTATAAGGGGGGTTGGTTGGGGTTTACTGATGGGGGTTTATAAAGATGTCTGCAGGGGTGGAGTAAGACTGCCATGGGCTCTGGGATGTATGGATATTATAGCCCTTACAAGTCTGGAATAGCTTCCTACATATGGGACTAGAAACCGCTTCTTGGGGCATGGATGTGTGCCTTCTGCTGCTTTCACACTTCAGTTTTAGGGACTTTGGAGGACCTTGAAAGGTCCTGAAATGGCTCCTGTGTACATGTGTATGAAGAGCAGGAACAGATGTACAAGGATTTCATGGATGAAGTCCTTCTCAGTTTTAATTGTGTTGGTGGTTTTGGTGGCCCAGGGTCCCCTAAAAGGCTTGGGTCCTGGCTACCGCCCAACCCACAGAACATGAGTTTAAAGGAAATGGAAAATTCATTAGGATATCAGGGTGAGTAATACTGAGGTTTAACTGATGGGTGTTTATACGGATGTCTGAGTCTAGTATAGAGGTTTAACAGTGAGAATTGGTGTAATACAGAGGTTTATTGATGCAGGGTTTATTAGGATTCCTGTACCGAAGTTTCACTGATTCGGATTTAATAGGATGGTGTAATATAGAGGTTTTAGAGTAAGAAAGTTTATTAAGTGTGCATGTGTGTAATACAGAGGCTTTACTGATGGGAGGTTCATTAGGATTCCTACATATTAGGGGTTTACTAAGATGGTTGGGTGTATTACATGGGCTGTACAGAAGAGGGGTTTATACAAAGGCTTTATGGAAAATAGGGCTCATCTGATGGCTGAGTGTTATACAGAGGTAGCCATTCTCCATACTTTGTATAACAGCTCAGTATTTGGGGGCGTCCTGTAATAATGACATCAGTACACGGCGCACTTCGCGGTCTCTCGTATTATGCGGTGCACTTGTAACAAATTGATCTAAGTGCACTTTTGGAAAGAGCGAGGGCAGGACGGGATCGATTCTGTGGTCAATGAATTGACTTCCATGACGAGACTGAGGTTGGAGATTTTTTTTTTATGCTAACAAGCCGACATAATCTTATTCAGATGGGGATGATTGATGTCGCTCTCCCCTAATGTACTACATATAGAGTACTACGCCGCAGCGCAGCTCCCATCTGCATTCAGGACACAACTGATGACCCTTTTACCATGATTGCCTGTAGCACTGGGGTGTAGCTACAGATGTAGCAGAGCTGAGATTGTTTCTGGCTGCACTCACAATATCATCTTCCCATACAATACATGCTAGACCTCAATACATAACTACTATTCAGACGAGGGCGAAAAATACATGTAAAAATTGTGCACAATTTTATTTTTTCAATTTTCAGCAAAATTTCTGTGATTTTGGTAAGAAAATACCCAAATAGCAAATTGTAAGACAATGATAAGAACATTACTGACTGTATAAGGAATGTATATGGTGTCTGGAGAGGTGGAGATGGCTGATTTATGTCACGCGTTGTGCTACGTGGAGAAGTCAATGGTCGGTGCTCTTTGTATTGTCCATTGTTCTCTGTGTATTGGTAAAACATCTGCTGGACAGTGATGGTTTCATCAGATTCTCCCATGCAGGCAGCGCCCGGTGCGGAAATAGACATGTGTGTCTGTGATATCTGAGAAGAGCATTGTGGATCCATGTCCCTGCATGGAGGGAAAGGCTTCTCCGTAATGTCAGCCCCAATTATCTGTGAGTTTAGAAAAAGTTTACATGAATAGTGTATAACAATGGTCTACATCTACTGATCACACTCTAGAGGAGATGGATACATACACATATAGAAAGGGATTTGACAATAGATTGATGGATGGATAGATATGAGATAGCTGTGGGATTATATAATCTGTGATCATTTAGCATAGAGTAAATACTGAATGGACTTAATTATAAGATATGGAGATGGATGGATAGAGATAGATAGGTAGATAGATAGGTAGATAGGTAGATAGATAGGTATGGAATGGATGGATGTATATGAGATAGATGGATATGAGATAGAGGGAAATTAGGTAGATAGATGGATATGAGGTCAATAGATGGATAGTTAGATATGGGATGGAGAGATAGATACATAAATAGATAGAAGATAGATAGTATATGGATAGATAGATACGGGATAAATAGATACGGGATAGATAGATACGAGATAGATAGATATCAGATAGATAAATGAATATGAGGTTGATAGATGGATATGGGGTAGATAGATGTATATTTATGGGATTGAGAGATAGATACATAAATAGATAGAATATAGATAGATAATATATGGATAGATAGATATGGGATAGATAGATATAGGATAGGTAGATGGATATGAGGTAGATAGATGGATAGTTAGATATGGGATGGAGAGATAGATACATAAATAGATAGAAGATAGATAGATAATATATACCGTAGATAGATATGGGAGAGATAGATGGATATGGGATGGATAAATGGATATGAGGTAGATAGATGGATAGTTAGATATGGGATGAGTAGGTAGATATGAGATGGATAGATTTATAGATAGATGATATATATGAGAGAAATAGATGGATGATTGATAGATGATAGATATAGGTAGATATGGAATACGTAGGCGGAGAAATTGATAGAATAATAGGAGATGAATAGATGAATAAAATATGGATGTAAAGATAGATGGATCTATAAGAAATAATTTCCTTTATCCTACACTCAGATGCATTTCTTATAGCCTGAATCCCTTATATATGGAACTGTATGCAAAAACTAACGATCCACTAATTAATTAGGCAATGTGGAGACATTGCAGAGAGAGTCTCAGCAGGGGGCGCTGTATTACGCTTGATCTATGCTTGTCCCCTATAGATGAGTTTCTCATCTCGCCTTCCTAATAATCCTGGGTCTCCATCCTGACTGTTCTCTATCTTCCCATATAATTACATCCGCATTGTTGTAAATTACCGCCATCTTTGCCGTAGTGCATATTAAATCACGTATAGGACTTCCCTTATGTGTAGCCCCACCCGCGACACTGAGGAAATTGCTTGATTTTCGGTAAATGGGGGGGTATTAATCTTTGCTCTTTTTCCTAATAGGACTGTATCCGAGCCTCTTCCCAGTAGTGGATCAGCAGTTTATTCAGTGCCCCCTCCCTTCCCATTAGATCCGGGGACACATTAGTCTTTATCCATTAGCGGATGACACTGGAGATTTATGATGTCACCGTCAGACTTTTAGGAAGGTTAAACCATTGAAGGGGGAATAAAATTACCGGTAATTAAATTTCCAATCCCCTAATGGATTTATTGCTCCTTTGGGGACAGATGGTTCATCCCTTGGAAAACGCAAAAATTATAAAAGCCACACATCCGTTTTTTTTTTTCTTTTCCATAATTAAGTGCGGCTTCTTTGTGAGAACGCTGATGTGGCATTTATAGGGAAGTCATAAAGCGATCTATAAATACAATGGTATTACCGCAAGGACATTATTGTAATGAGCGGATGCTGTAGCGCAGAATAATCGCCACTCGCTGTCTGACAGCTCTGCCCAGATGAGGCCCACGGCGTGATGTGTTATACCGTACTATAGTGCACTAAGTAGTATCCCTTAGCATATGGCGGCATGTTTATTACACTACACATTGCTATGTAGATTCCATATGTTTCAGGGATGACAGTGATAGAAGTCGCTAGAAGCTTAATGCGGATATTCTATTCCTTCCTTACAACTCGGTCTGTAGGGGGCAGTACTATTGCTTTATATTTACTCTCTATACACACAGAAATGTCATCTATATAGATCATGGACAGCAAAACATCCCTGGTAAAGATCCGTAAGCAATCTGTGTGCCGCCATATAGTGACCACGGAATGGACAGATATTGCATATCTGTATATCTAATATTTATCTATCCATGTATCTCATATATATCTTTTGTTCTAGTTCGTATCTATCTACTATCTCTTCTATCTCATATCTATCTATTTATCTATTAGCAGTTCTGGGGGACATTTATAATAAGCTGGCGCAAATTGCACCAGTGTATGATGTTGGCCCCACCCCTGGCGCCTTGGCTTCCTGATAGATCCGGGCGGCTGACAACACATCGCTGTGCCCCGGAGTTCTTCTACACCAGGTTTGACCAGGCGTAGAATAGCGCCATAGCCTGCACTTAAGCAGATGAAGGCTATAGGCTGGTGCAGCAACACATACAAAGTGTACAAGCTTGAATTTTTTTCTCAGTTCCTGGCACAAATGCCTGGAATTGCAACCTGGCAAGTAGTGATAAATGTGCCCCCGGTTTCTATTTATTGCAGGTCTAAATATCTAATATCTGTTGTATATCTATTTCATTTTTATCTATCTATGTATGTATCTAACACGGTACAAATCTACACTACTATTATCTATGTATCCATTTATCAATCTGTTCATCCATTTCTCTCATATCTATCTATATCTATCTCTCTCATATCTATCTATCTATCTCATATCTATCTATCTATCTCATATCTATCTATCTATCTCATATCTATCTATCTATCTCATATCTATCTATCTATCTATCTCATATCTATCTATCTATCTATCTATCTATCTATCTATCTATCTCATATCTATCTATCTCATATCTATCTATCTATCTCATATCTATCTATCTATCTATCTATCTATCTATCTATCTATCTCATATCTATCTATCTATCTATCTATCTATCTATCTATCTATCTATCTATCTATCTATCCATCTCTCTCATATCTCTCTAGCCATCTTGCTATCCATCAATCTTGCTGGTCACACAGTGGAAGCACCTGCCATTGTTTTTGTGTTACATTTTATGATGGATACATGTTTGGATTGCAGTCCACATATTGTGCAGGATAGTAATCCAGTCCGTGGCTAGAATGTGTCACACATCTGCAGCGCTGCACCCAGTGTAACACTTAACATATGTTAGTGACGGAGAATCAGGATGAAGACTGCTCAGAACTTTCTTGCCCGTGTTTCTGATTAGCATTTGTGATGTCTTACAGCTTTATACATACTAATATACACTGCACTTTTGTTAAAGGGGCATATAAATCACATGCACATTCAGCCTGATGAAGGTCATAACTTCCTTCATTTATGGGATTGTCATTCCAGCACAAGCTGCAGCAGTAGAACAAATATTAATAACAACAACAATAATTTGCAATAATAACAGTAATAATGAATAATACAATTATACTATTTATCCAACCTATCTTCCAAGTGTTTATATCTTTTCATCTATTTATCTGTCAACAGTATGTCTATCATCCATCTTTCTCTCGTATATCTATCTATCTCATATCTCTCTTTTTATCTACCTACTGTATAATTCTCATATCTATCTTTCTATGTCATATTTATCTTTTAATCTATCCACCAACTGTATATATAAATTTTTTATTGAAAGAAGCTTTATTGTCACAACTAAATACAAGTTAACATTGCCAAAGCATTTACAGAATATTGGATTGTGGGAAACATGGGGTGGGGTGCGAGGTGAGGGGGTACTGAATTAAGAGGGGTGCTGGAGTTATATAAGAGGGACATGGGGTTCTGGAGTCATATAAGAGGGACATGGGGTGCTAGAGTCATAAAGGAGGGACATGGGGTGCTGGAGTCATATAAGAGGGACATGGGCTGCTGGGGTCATAAAGGAGTGGTCATGGGGGGCTAGAGTCATAAAGGAGGGACATGGGGTGCTGGTGTCATATAAAGGGACATGGGGTGCTGGAGTCATAAAGGGGGACTGGGGTGCTGGAGTCATATAAGAGAGACATGTGGCGCTGGAGTCATATAAGAGGGACATTTCGTGGAGTCTAAAGGAGGGAACTGGGGTGTGGAGTCATAAGGAGGACAAGGGGGCTGGAGTCTAAAGGAGGGACATGGGGATGCTGAGTCATAAAGAGGACATGGGGCGGTGCTGGAATGGGTCTAGATAAGAGGGACATGGGCTGCTGGGGTCATAAAGGAGGGTCATGGGGTGTAGAGTCATAAGGAGGAAAGGGGTGCTGGAGACAATAAGAGAGAATTGGGCCTGGAGTATAAGAGGGAATGGGGCGCTAGAGTCATAAAGAGGGACAGGGGTCGGTGTGCTGGATTATATATATCTATCATCTATCATCATTTTCTCAAATTATTCCATTTATTCAAGTATAAAGATCTGGTGGGAAAACATTTAGCTGTTTTTGTTTAAAATATGTAATTTTTACTTGATTTTAGATACTTTGTATTTATTAATTTTATGTCTTTCACATTAGGCTAAAGTGCATATTATGTAAATATAAAGTATTCCAATACATATAACGTAAATAAAATTATTCTGATCATATGATGTAACACATAAATATGTATGTGTATACGTATGTGTGGACGTATATACAGTATAAGTTTGCCTATAAGATGCTTTTTCTATTTTTCAAGTTTTATTCAAAAGGTTTATCTTTTCCTTTCCAGGACCTCAGTGAGAACAGATCCAGGCAATACCCAGAAAAGCATTTCGTGGGTTGCGGTGATATTAAAAATCCTGTAAGTATTTTTCCTGTGGAGCGCGTTACATCTTGGCCTTTATGACATTGTGTAATTGCAAGCGCTACCGTAATACCACAAAAACTCAATGTTTATGACATTCAAACACAAATGTGACCTGTACTGAAAAATGGAAACCAGCAGAAGTCTGACACAGGAAATCGCTCACCATGTACACTCCCCGCTCTCCTGTCTGATTTTCAGAAGAATTTTAAGAGATACAAATAAACATTTTAACTCTTTATAACTGAAATTACAGCATATTTCCTTTCCCTCAGCCAGAGTAATGGGGGAGATGTTTATGAAGTCTGTGTTAAAATGTAATTGTTGTAGAATATATTTGATTTATATGTATTGTACTATACATAACTCTGGGGAAAAAACATATTTTTCTGATTCTAAGGTGGACTAAGATGCGTTTACCATAAGACCCAGATTACCAATACCAAAATATATGTATATTGTCACCAATTACAAATTCCATGGTTTGTGACACCCACACATCTCTGCAAGCTCTGCTACATTCACACGGAGAATGGCTCTGCTTGCATTTCCACACGGAGACGGCTTGGCTGCGTTCACACGGAGACGGATCTGCTGCGTTCACACGAGACGGATCTGCTGCGTTCAACGGAGACAGCCCCGCTACTTCACACGAGCCACGACGAGACAACTACGCCACAACGAGACACTAGGTTCACACGGAGACAGCTAGTTCAACGAGAGAGCCACACACGTGGGACCAACCCCCCGGATCGGTAATAACCCACCCGACGCCTTCCGACCTCTCCCCCCATTTCCTCTCCGTCCATGACCCCACCTATCACTCTAATGAACATTGCTCGCCCACTGACCCAATATCCCCGTCCCCTCGTCCCCACCTACGGCCGTCACATGCCCCGCTCTCTGCAAACACTACCCTTTACTTAATATAGCGTGTCACAGGCGCCCGGGTCACTCATCGGGTGCTGCCTCGCCCCAAACGCGCCCAACGTCTAATTCTCGCCTCTTCCTCATCAATCCACCTGACGTCCTCAACCTCACCCCCCCGACCCCCATCATGCCCGCCGAGGACCCAGAGACACCGCGCTACCGCTTGGCACACCTATCCCATTATTCTGGTGTACCCCCTTTAACACCACCTGCCCCCGTGGGGAGTACACGTCCCCGACGTCCCAGTCCCGTGGAACGGGAGCCCAGGCCCGCCTTCCCCACTTCCCGTATTCTCATCCCCGCCGCAAATGTGACGTTTTTCACCCCGCCGACACCTACCCGACATTTCGATCACCAATCTCTCAGCACACAAATCTTCCCCTCGCCCCCACTCCCCCTTTTCCCACGGGAGGACAGCTACGTCACCACGGAGAGAGCCAAGATTCACAACAGAGAGAGCCACGTTCACACCAGACGAGAGGCCACGTTCACACAGAGAGAGTACGTTCACACAGCAGACGAGAGCTAAGTCACACAGAGGGAGAGCTACGTTACACCAGATGAGAAGCTAAGTGCAACCCAGAGAGAGCTACGTTCACCCAGAGAGAGCTACGTTCACCCAGAGAGAGCTTAAGTTCACCCAGAGAGAGCTCGTTCCCCAGAGAGAGCTACGTTTTCACCAGAGAGAGCTACGTTCACCCGAGGAGAGACTAAGTTCACACAGAGAGAGCTCGTTTCACCCAGACGAGAGCCTAAGTTCACACAGAGAGAGCTACGTTCACCCAGAGAGAGCTACGTTCACCCAGAGAGAGCTACGTTCACCCAGAGAGAGCTACGTTCACACAGAGAGAGCTACGTTCACACAGAGAGAGCTACGTTCACACAGAGAGAGCTACGTTCACACAGAGACAGCGCCGCTACGTTCACACAGAGACAGCCCTGCTAAGTTCACTTTTCGTTCTCGTCCACCAAAGGGGTATGGCCTTGAGAATGAGGGCTTGGTCTCCAGAAAAGCAATGTTATTGGGTGGGAAATAGTCTGGGCGACAGTTTAGACCCCTAAAAGTAGAACTCGAAAGTCCTAGACTACAACAGATTCATCATCAATGTATCTAGACTCGTGTTCTAGGACTCTGCACTGTCGGAGCTTGCCATAAATAAGTGAATTCTAGTGTATCAGTTTGTCCCGATACATTATTTTATAATTTATAATCACTGGCCTCATCGAAACTCTTGCCTCAATAGCATAGGTTGATCTGTAATGTAAGGATGCTCTGCCCTAAATCCAATATTGGTAGTAGAACCTTAGTCTCCAAGGCAGAGGGTTCATGGGAGTTGTAGTTGTTTTACATATATTACACATCACTGATGTAGAGTGTCACATCATCTATGGGAGAAGTACAGTCTCATTCATTCATCATTGTATTCATTCATACAAAGGGCATCTCGCTGCATTCACTACCCTGTGTACAGATCTAGACTGACTTCAGACATTGCGCACAACCCGTATGACTGAATGCTACAGAATGATGTCCCCCTCTGACCTCAGTGGCAGCTGCCATTCTGCCGCTAACAGAATTTCTCTCACATACTCCTCGATATAAAATGTAGGGAGCTGAAGTGGCATTTTTTCAGGTTAATTGAACCAGTAAATTCTTAATGGCTCCTTTTCATTTTGTTAATGTACGGCACTTTAAGGCAATCAGAAGAGAGTGAGACCATAAAGAGCTTAAGTAATCAACCTGCAGCTCTGGCCATATGCATTCGAACACCGAAGAGCTCCAGAGAACCCATGTGTATGGTTATTTCATAAAATAGGGATGTGATTACTAAATTGTGGAATTTACACGTGAAGATCAGCGTATTAGAGGATCTTCGGGCTGGACACTCTCATTAACATTAGACCACACCGACAGTATGTTTCTAGGCAATTACATACAACTACTGAAAATTACATAAAACTATGCCGCTATTATCAACCCCCTGTACTGAAGTAAATGTGGCCATATATAAGGGGTATATGCCTCTCTATAATTAGACTGATGTGCCTAATGGTTAGTTCTTCTAAAGTTGGGTGGTAACTGTTATCAAAGCTATATAGGCTTATATATGGGGGAGATGTATCAGAAGTGTCTGAGACCACAACTTTTCGAGTTGCCCATGGCAAGCAATGAGAGCTCTGCTTTCATTTTCCCACAGCTGTTTATAATATTAAAGCTGATCTCTGAGTGGTTGTCATGAGCAGCTAGAACAGTTTTACCTCAGAAACTTCTGATAAATCTCCCCCCTAGACTGTATCTATGTAGGCCATACATTTTCATCCTTTTTTGGCCCACATTTAATAATCCTGTCTCATGTCAAGTATTATGGGGCATATTTACTAACCCGTTCCGTCGCGATCCCCGAGATGCGTTGTCCGACGAGGATTTGGAGATGCCCCGATTCACTAAGATCGTGCGTCCTATTTCCTTCATGTGTCGCTTCACCAATGAGGTCCGCCGGAGTTCACCATCTTCTTCCCGGTGCATGTAAGTGCTTGGCTTGCGACACAATTTAGAATTTTTAAATCCTGCGCACTGTTCGAATCCGTTGGAGCGTCCGACGCCCGCCCCCTGATTTGTGATGCAAGAAAGCTGGCGCTGATGCGTCAAAATCCGATCGCGTATGACAAAAAGACCTTCTAAATGCGACGCACATTGGAAATCGTTGGATATTCCGACGATAGTTAGGTCCGCGGACCCTTAGTAAATGAGCCCCTGTGTATCAAGGCTTAATGCACCTCAGCATTTGCACATGTCTCCTAAAAATAGGGGCAATTATCACAGATAATTGTGTGCCGCTTTTGTAGCTTACCAGCTTCCAAATAGTCACCTTACACCACCTCCACACTGGGTAGCAGAATATATCAGCGTTTACATCAAGTGCTGGCTCAGCATGGGCAGCCAGATCTCGGCAGGTGTGGGCCCATCTTGACAAGCAATGAGGCGATTTAGATTTTGAGCCAACATTCACACTAGTGATGGGAAGTCTGGCTCTTCTGTGAGTTGGTTCATTAGCATTAAAAGATCGGGTTAAAGGAGGTGTGGTGTGCCGATTTAGGGGTGGGGTTAAGTGAACTATCGACTCACTGAAGGAAACCGACTCCCGTGGTTCACGTGAAAGAGCTGGCTCTTCGTGGCGGCTTGTTCGTGAACGACCCATCAATAATTCACACCAGTTTTCTGTTGTAGGATTGTAACCTTGCCTATCTATTGCTGTCGACAACCCTCCCTTTATAATAGTGAGCAGGATGGAAAAAAGTCCTTTTCTTATACTACACAAAGGACTATATACACGCCTCCAGTAAGTTTGGACAAACGGTTTTAATATGCTCTAATTTCATTACTTTCGCTGGATGACACATCTGGGCCTCTTTACATTAATTTGGGCTAAACTTTTGTGCACATGCACCAAACAATTTTTCCGTTTTAAACTTTGGACTCATTTTTAATTGGTCTAATTCAGTTTCATAAATTTAGCAAAGTTTCACAAACTAGCCACACCCGCATTCTAGTTGGGAAATACCATGCATGATGGGAATACCTGCTCAACCAATAAAATAAAAGTGTCTACAATGAGAGACACTAAAATTTTGGTGCAATTGGCGCTGCTATGGAAGCTGTCCTACTATTTGGTGCAAATATAGACTAAAAACTGGTGCAGACACAATGATATACCTGGGTCAATGTCACAGGAGTGGTGAATTTGGCAAAGTAATATCCCAGCCTTGTCTCTGCTTAGGAGTCCAGCAGATATAAAAATACATAAATGACAAGTTATACTGAATCTTTTCTCATAAAATTAGATATGAATCTGCTCAGCAGCTCCTCCTCTATAATATGCCCCCCCCACAGATAAGACTGTAGTGTTCCCTTTAACAATATGGAGATGAATACTTCCCTCAGATGCCTTAGTTTCCTAATCTGCCTGTGTCCTTTCATTGAGGTCCTTGTCCTTTTTCATTCTCTTCACTTCCAGCTTGTTAATAGTTCCTGAGATAAAACGTATCAGAAAAAAGGTCTGATGAGAAGAGACTATCTAAGATCAGCCGTGCTAAACGCTGCTAAGCGCTTCATACTCCAGCGCTATCCTTGTAAAAACCAAGCGAGATGATTGTCCTCAATGATTTCTCCTCTCGGAATGATTTACAAGATGCTGTGTCAGCAATGATTTATCTATTGACAGCTAAGGATAATAAGATACGGGCATACACGTCGCTCGCCCTTTTTCAAATTAACCTACAGACTGCATTAGGCAAATTTGATGGCATAAAAGGATTTTGCCAATTTGTCTGGAAGCAATTCCTCTCTGGTCCTGGACTAAGAGGAGCATTTCATGCCACGGAGCAATTTAAACGACTTTGATAAATAGTCCGGGAGGTGAAAGTATTGTACTGTACATCTATATTATCACTCCAATAAAAAGCCAATTCCCTTAATTGCTGGCCAGAAGGAATCTGCAGAGCAGGAGGGAAAGTGTCCTCACTGCTCCTGTGTCCTCTTATCTTTTACAATCAAAACTATTCAGTATTTACTCTGCTATATGATATCTTTCTATCTATCTCATATCTATCTATCTACGGTATCTATATATCTCCTATCTATCCATCTCACTATCTTACAATCTTATCCATTCACTTAGTAATCATCTATCTATCCATCTGCAACATATCTATCTCTAGTATCTATCTATCTCATATCTATCTATCTATCTATCTATCTCATCTATCTATCTCATATCTATCTATCTCATATCTATCTATCTATCTATCTATCTATCTATCTCATATCTATCTATCTCATATCTATCTATCTATCTCATATCTATCTATCTATCTATCTATCTATCTATCTATCTATCTATCTATCTATCTATCTATCTATCTATCTATCTATCTCATATCTATCTATCTATCTATCTCATATCTATCTATCTATCTATCTCATATCTATCTATCTATCTATCTATCTCATATCTATATGTCTATCTATCCCATAATCAAACATTGCTGTTTTCAGAATAAGCTCCACTTCAATTTTAGGGGGTCATTTATCTTTTCCCCCTTCCCTGAGCTCTTTTTGCACATTTTTTGTGAATCTATTTTTTGCACTACTTGATTTGTCTTTGTCAAATTAAGTTTTTTTGCGCCTTATTAGGCACAAATTTTATTAAAGGCGCAATTTTGTTGTGCAAATCATAGCATTGCCTTTCTGAAGCATGGTCAGGACTGGCGTGGTATTGCAGAATTATTTGCACCCATATAGGCGCAAATCAATGTTAAATATGACACAAACATCTGGAAGAAGGAGAAATACAAAGACAAATTAGGTGCAAACCGGGAAACTGCTACATGACAAACTGCTGGAGAAAGGAGCAAAAAAATTCCGCACATACCCCTATGCGCTCAAAAAGACACTAAAATGTAACCAAAAAAGGTGCATCAGACTAAGATAAAGGACCTTCTTAATCTTGTTGGACTTGACGTGCTATCTAACTACCCATCTAATATATCCGTCCCATCTGTCTAGCTATCTATCTCTCTCCCTATATCTGTCCATATATTCATCACTTTCTCTTCCAATCACATCCATTCAGAATTTACTATAGGATCTAGTATCTATCTAATCTCTCTCTCTTCTATCTCTCTCGTATATGTGTGTGTATATATATATATATATATATATCAATAATCTGTCTCATATCTCTATCATCTATGTCTATCATCTATCTCATATCTATCTATCTCATATCTATCTATCCTTCTCATGTATATTCAGTGTGGGGGATTTGTCACGGCTTGTATACGGGAACTGCGACTTCTCCGCCCCTGCGTCGGTTGGGCAGAGAAGGAGCGATGCCGGATCGTGCAATGGGCCAGCATGAGGCTTTCCTGCCCCCCACCTGGACACTGGCTATATCCAAACCTGGTGGTGCTTCTGCCGCAAATCACTGGTCTTAATAGATCTACCGATCACCGATTACATGGGGTTTTCTTGCTTAATCTTGTGAGGGAGATGTGTCTAATTTTTTACAGTAGTAATTAAATGTTTCTAAAAATAATACATTGCCAAAAGTTTTAATGACAAATCTCGGCCCACCGCAAGGCCCAGTGTTTTACAGGCCATTTCTAAAATGTCCGGACACAAAATGTCTGCTACAAAATAACCGGCTCATGTGATTCCAATAGTGCGAGAGTGTAATTAAAAAGAATTTGCAAGGAAACCACCATATAAATGTTTTATTAATTCTGCGTTAAATGCCAAACATATAAAAAAATAACAGTTTTAATAAAAACACCACCTGCTGTGTTGGGGTGGTCTTCTCTATTTTACGCTCCACTTCCAGGATGTTCTGATGCTGCAGGTCTCCTGAGATCCTACAACGTTAAACTATTAAACCGAGCAGAGTTACAGTCACCAACTTGGATGGGAAATGTATTAAAGCCACAATTTTGTTTTCTACAACATTTATAGCAATTTTTTTTCAAGTTCCTAACAATAAAGTAACCAGGGAGCACTACACATATATAGAGCAGCTGTGTGCTGTGCATTATATGGTCAGTGTTAAGCGAAAATATCCATAGTATGGGAACCGGCAGAGAAATGTTATGGCAACTCTACCCATCATAATCCTGATATAGACAGAGATGTACTCAACTCATGAAGGTCTTGTAACTGGGCTGGGTGGGCACCAATGCAGATGTGAACTTAGCTGAACGTAAATTGGTTGGCAAGAAGTTATTTTTTTGAACTACCCACAAATATTCTTGGATCAACTCAACTTAAAGGGAGAGGCCTGGACAGAAGTTGCACAAAAAGAAAGTGTGCCGTACTTACTCTGCTTCTTCTTCCTGTGTTGCACCAATACTTTCTCCAGCCCAATAGTGCTCGGAGGTTATAGGACCTTCTTGGACCACTAGGTATCACTTATGAAGTCAGAGAAATTGTCCCACTTTGAGACAAGGGATTGGCCAAAGTGGGTCCTTTGAGATCCCAACACTTCTTGCTGGATGCAGAGTTATTAAGACCGCAAGTACTGGTGCGATGTGGGAAACGGCAGCGAGAGCAGTGTGATTTTTTATCGTCACCCATACACCTAAAAGATTATGCAGCATTCCTAAGACGACGCTTCTGTCAGTGGTCTCCAAGTTCAACAATGGATCTCATCTAATGTAATCCTACATGGTCTTATCGTCTCCTGTTGCCAAAACATTCCAATCTCCTGACTTTTTTTTAATATTCAAGGTGATTTATAACAAAATTTTTTATTAAAACTTAAAGGGCATCCACCACCAGGATGAAGGAAGTATGCAAAGGAACCCAACAGACTCCAGGCTCCATAGGTGTCAATGAAACCTGAAGCCCCTCAGGCTCATGCTCAGACTCAAGTTGCAATGAAACCTACCCCAAGGAACATATCTTTGAGAAGACCAGATTTCCAGTTCCACCATATATGCATACTTACCATTTTCTATAAGATGATCATCATCATAGAAAACCATTTTTTTTATACAATTTTGGTTGGTTGTCTCAAAGAGGTATCATTGTATATGTCCATTTACTTAATGTACAACCCATGATTCTGAATCTTGTACATCTGCATACCTAAGATGTTGACAGCTTTCCTACCACCCTGTTGTTTTAGCCGAATTTACAAAATGCACCAAGTTCATCAACTCTCCTTATCCATTTTCACACAATTATATCTCGTATCGTTGCACCTGATGGATGACGTCTGCGTACCCCAGCGACAAAATTGTACAGTATCTTCCGTTATTTCCCAAGACATGAAGTCACTGGTGGATATTCTGTAGAGATGGATTATGGAGAAGATTAAAGAGACCTCAATCCACCCCAGAGAGCTCTATTCATATTGTGACCTTAAACATATCCACAGTTTCTTATATTGGACTAAAAATACTCCCTCGACAGCTGGACTGAACTTGTCCCACACAAAGGAAACGGCGCGGGGGCTTAGAGCTAAGAAGCCATATTAAACAAGAATAGCATCTTCCCCCCTTTCTGGCCAAAGATAGTAAAAATTAACATGCAGCTGGCTCCTCTGATAAATGGATTCGGTTAGGTCACTGAGGGGATGCATGTGACACTAAGTGATTTACAGTCCCTTTACCTTAATGAAATTGTTTCAGCGAGATGACGCTGAGAGCTTTTAATGGATGGCTTTACTTGATGTAATGAAATTGCATTCCTTTGGCATTTAATATAAGGTGCAGTTATTATTTACTCGAGCTTTTCCAGAGCTACTGTTTCTATCCAGCACGGCAGCAGCATCAGCATCAGTCTGGTAGTAGCTCAGTGCATGGTGCATGCTGAAGACGAGCAGAGTGAAGGGGGATAGCTGCTACATAGGAGGCCTAAACCGGTAGATCACACAGTGTTAAGTAGATTCCCCTTCATCTGTTCACAGGCAACTGGATTTCAACCAGATCAGCTGTATCGAAGATGGAGCGTTCAGAGCCCTGCGCGACCTGGAAGTGCTGTGAGTACATCTTATCTT
Source organism: Engystomops pustulosus (assembly GCA_019512145.1). Classification (NCBI taxonomy): domain Eukaryota; kingdom Metazoa; phylum Chordata; class Amphibia; order Anura; family Leptodactylidae; genus Engystomops; species Engystomops pustulosus. The sequence goes on from CM033641.1 coordinate 29,187,606, forward strand.
ACTCTATGTCTTCGAGCAGCTTATGACTTCATGTACTGGGTATTTCACTATCTTTTATCATCTTGTCATTATATTGTGATGACTATGTATCGATAACTTTTTCCTGCATGAAATGATAATAGTAATACACCAATAATGTATGGCAGGGGGATAACATGGGCAGTTCGATCTGTAAACTTGCAGTAAAGATGTAGGAGGAGGTAAGGAGTTTATAGACCTGGCAAATATTGCGCCAGTCTTGCCCCGCCTGTTTGTATGCCGCAATGGCGTACACTGCAGATGCCGCATAGGCGCCATCTTTTATAATGCACAGATTGATGTGATTGTCATTGTATTTATCCCCTATTTTACTCTCTATACATGTTTCTTCTATAGTCTATAAACAGGTGGCCTACTTTATAATTTCTTTATGTAGAAGACAAGATTTACTTTTCATCTGCATTCGGAGAAAAACTTTTTTGCAGCTTTATTTTTATTTGACTTTTAGAAAGGATTGGTCATAGGGAGACACATGCATAAGATATACTCCCCAGTATATACAGTAGTGCCCTTAAATAGTGTCCTCATACAGTAAATGGAAACATATCTCCATGGTTAGGACAGATCTGCTCCATGAGTCCATAATGGCACTGAAACTAGAAGAATTTGTCAAAATTGGCCCTTTTTTTGTAAAATATTATAGTCATATTGGTGACCGATTTGCATGGTAAACCCCCCAAAAATAACTAGCTTATTTTTCCCCGATCCTGTAATCCTTAACTTATGATACCCCTAAGAAATATCATTGTCAGGTTCTAAATCCACTAGTTTGAGGTTATTGGACTGAGAATTAGCTCGTGGATTCCTATCGGCCCAACTATCTCATGCAATGAGCTGCTTATGTATATATCAGTGCACAAAAACATAGCCACACATAGGATTGTTATAACAGATATTTGCGAAGGAGAGGGCCATGGGCCATGTGTATTGGCCAAGATTGCCCGATTATCTTAGGCAGAATTATGAAAGAATGTTCTGTTTTAGAGCTCATAACTAGATCTAAAATTTCCTTTTTGCTACAATGTAATAGTATCGCCTATAGAAGTGTGCCTATAGTGTCTTATGTAAAAAAATAAACCAAAAACTACATTTAAAAGTTTAGCAAAATTGAACCAGCACAAAGAGATTTCCAAACCTTGCATAAAAAATTGTTATGACTTATTTCAAGATGAATTTCCAGCTTTCACAGCCCTTTTATGTTTTATATTGTATCGCAGATTGCCAAAAACCTGGTTTGTTTTTACCGTCCCTACGTGTAAAATCTGATGTTGTTAAGATTTTGGAATTTTATTTATAGAATGTAGAAATTTTTCTATGAAAATGAGATTCATTGAAAAGTACCATAAAAGTAAACCGTGGTGAAATATAGCTAAAAGTGAAAAATAAAATAATATTATAAAATGGTTCAACATTTTAACCATTCAACAGTAGAGGGAAACAATGGTTTTTACACCTTTTTATTTTATTTTTATAAATAATGTAAAGTCAATTTTTCTTTTAATAAATTGTATGTATTTACTGAATCCACCAGTGGTCATGAAATCACCATATCGCTCAATAGTCCAGGGCAGAACCAATGTCATCGCATTAATAATAAGAACATTTATATAGCACCATCATATTCCATAGTGCTTTACAAATGATAGGGACATATACAAATCTAATATTACGTTACAGAGTACAAACAGTCATATGGAACAATAAGAGTGAGGGGCCTGCACACAAAAGCTTACATAGCATTACTTAAACTTGGCAATACCATTGGCACCACCATAGTCAAAGTGATACCGGAAGCTTGGTCAAGCAACATTTGTTGATATAATTTAGGCTTATACAGGCGGCCCCCTACTTAAGAACACCCGATTTACAGACGACCCCTAGTTACAAACGGACCTCCGGATGTTGGTAATTTACTGTACTTTAGCCTTAGGCTACAATAAACAGTGATTACAGTTATCACAGGTGTCTGTCATTAAGCTTTATTGTTAATCCTGGTTCTTATGACAACCCAACATTTTTAAAATCCAATTGTCACAGAGACCAAAAAATTCTGGCCTGGGATACAATTATAAAATATACAGTTCCGACTAGCATACAAATTCTACTTAAGAACGAACCTACGGAACCTATCTTGTACGTAACTTGGGGACTGCCTGTATAAAATCTGGATTTGTACCACTTGCCATTTCTGAACCTCACTTGTAAGTTAGGGTTGGGATGTCCGTGCTTGGATAGATTTTGGTAGCCCTTTGATATACACAATGTGCTCCTTTGACAGCATTGAAGACAACATCATAGTAAGAAATGCCCAAATCCCAGCTTTAAGTCCTACCAAGGTCAACATCTGAAGATAGTTTGCATGGGTTTTTGTAGTTTCCTTCCATACTCCAAAGTAAACTAGAGTTTTAGGAAAGCAACCATGTGTAAAACAGCAAAAAATGATTGTCACAATAGTATGGCGGACTAATATTTTTGATGACAAAAATGCAATTATTAAGAAGAAAGACTTGTACGTTTCTTAGTCTCTTGGCTGAATATTACATTGTAGAAGCAAAATATATCTGAAATATAAAATTTGTTCAAAATGTAAAAAAAAACTATATAAATAATGAACATTTATCTACCCCTGAAGACAAAGTATGTTCTGAAAAAAATTGTACAGGCTTCTCTAACCTTCATATGACCTTCATTGAATTATAAGAGTAGGCCAGGCAAATGGCCATCATGCGGTCTCTTAGAAGTAAAAGCGAAGAAGTTGTAAAAAAAAAAGAAGAAAATCTAACTCCCGATTTACAGGTTTATCGTTAAATTATTTTTATAGATGGTTGAGGTCATTTTAAAATTTCCCTAAATTTTATGGATTAAAAGTCCTAATGGATCAAGTGTTTTATATATCTGTAGGGCTTCTTTTTGAAAAAATAAAATACCTGCATTATGTAGCGGTTGGATTTATGGTGTCCACACCCATGCCCACTGTGTCTTATAAAAATCTGCTGATGTAAGTGGGAGGGACATGTTTAGGGAGTGGGGGGCTGGAATTGTCTAGAAATTTGGAAGGGCGAGTCCACCCTTGATAAGCGGAAGACACACTCACACTCCTCCTGCACAATGCGCATTCCTACTGGTGTAGCCAAGTCCTCCGACGGAGCCCCTTTGCACATTGCTTATCTACCGAGAAGTGGAAATATGATTACGCAAATTAAAGGCAAGTCTGTATAGGATAACTTAAAGGATACATTTTGCTTAATTTTATAGATTTTTTTTTTTGTTCTTGTAGGAATAAACTACTGTTTATGCTTTATAAATTGTAACTGTATATTTAAAGTATATTTTTTTAATATAAAAATGAACAATTTTGGTAACTTTTAGATACTAAAGAGATTTGGAATAGTAGAAGTCACTGCAAATTTTATTCTTGTCCACCTAATACAGACCGTAGAAGATTTTTTATAACAATTATTTTGTTTTTAGAATTTTTAAGTCTTTGTGTTTTAATAGTTTGGCTTAATTACAAAATTTTAATGACTACAGGCAGTCCCCGGGTTGGATACAGGATAGGTTCGTTCTTAAGTTGAGTATGTAAGTCAGAACTGTATACTTTATAATTGTAGCCCCAACCAAAATTTTTTTGGTCTTTGTTTTTGGTCTTAAAAATTTTGGGTTGTCATAAGTACCAGGATTAACAATAAATCTTAATTGCAGACACCTCTGATAACAGTTGAAGCCTAAGGCTAAAGTACAGTAAATTACCAACATCCAGAGGTCTGTTTGTAACTAGGGACCATCTGTAAGTCGGGTTTTCCGCCTGTATTATAGTTTTTTTATTCCTACAACTATGTACAACGTACTTCACCCCTAAATACTATGGCTACAGTTAAGAGTCAAAAAGCTTATTCTTGGAAGCTTTAGGAAACTTTTTTTTTTAAAGAAATAATTTCAAAGATAAAGCAAAAAATTTTTAAAACTTCACCTACGATTCATCTTTCAATCATAATATCACAATGTGGCGCTAGAAAGCTTTTTGTAGGAAGTGACTTTTCTATGAGAAACTGTGATATTTCTTGACCCTATTTTGACTTCCCCTTCCCACAATGCACTGCATTGTAGAGGGCTTTGATACCAAGCACTGTATTAATTGGGCTACGCAACTACAGTTTTCATTAGCAGCACATTAAGTAAGTGGAAAATGCCCGTGGGAAATGCAGAGCAGACTTTAAAACGTTTTAGGTTAATCCAGCGATGTATTTTGCTAAGGTTGGCTGCAATTAATATGGTTGTTGTGCACAATTACACAATGCAAGGGAAACATATTGAACAGATTTTTCGAGCAATAAACTTTAAGCTGTCAAAAAAATAAAATACACAAGTCTATTACAAATTCGTTTTTGACTTTGCTGATCTGACTTCATCTCTTTCATGTTTTACAGCACCCTCAACAATAACAACATCACTCGACTCTCGGTGGCAAGCTTCAACCACATGCCAAAACTTCGAATTTTGTAAGTAGATCGTTATTAATGGATCTCTAGCGTGCTTGGGTGCATGATGTTAAATAACTTTTTTGATGTTGCCTTCAAGTGAAATAAAATTCAGTGCAAGGATTTTTTTTTTTCGCTATTAATGTTTCTATGTCATAACTTCCTCTAGTGCGTTTTATGGACAAAAAAAACTCAGAACAAAAATTGTATTGCTTGAATTTTTTTTTGTTAGAAATTATTTTTTGAAGTATCAATTATCTTGAATCATAATTTTGAATATTAATTACCGTATATACTCGGGTATATAAGCCGACCAAAGTATAAGCCGAGGCCCCTAATTTTACCACAAAACATTGGTAAAACCTATTTTTTTTTTTTTACTCGAGTATAAGCTGAGTTTGGGTATTCAGCAGATTTTTTTGTGTTGAAAAACCTAGGCTTATACTTGAGTATCTAAAGTACTTTTTATGTATTATCTTAAATGATTTTCTATATGATAGAAGGGTGTAAGTGGCTGTGTTAAAAAGTGTAAAAGAAAAATGTTAAAATGAATTTTTAAATTGTTTTATAGCACAAAAAAATATTTTAAAAAGTTGTCATTAAATATCAAAATGTTAAAATTTGTGTATAAAATGTATAAATGTTTAAAATTTATTCATATTGGATAAATCTTTCTCCTTATTTGTCCTATTTTTAATAAAATAAGCTTAGAATTGAAAAATAATCCTAAATTTTCAAAACCCTTCAATAAAAATTTGCTAGCTCTTCTTGTTCTACCATTGACAGCTCTTTAGAAATAAAGACTGCCTAGACATATTGGATAGGTCACATTTTATTTAAGAACATGGACTTTGATTGGCTGTCACATTTGATAAATTGGAAATCCTTAGTCTTTTATGACTGTACTGCAGCCAGACCTAATTAAAGTGAAATGGCTCTTAGACAAAATCCGTTACATGAAATTAGCTTATAGAGATGGAGTTGAGTGTTTTAATATCCATTACAGATATTTATTAAGGACTGTGTTAACTAAAGGTGAATAGAATTGTTCTAGAAAAGGAAGACCTGGTGGGTAGTGTTACAGTGATTTACAATCTTAAAATTGTTTTTTAAAAAAATTAATTTATAACTTTTATAAGCAAATTAAGTTGGCAGTCAATTTATACGTCAAATACGATTGGACTGGTAAAGTGAATAATAAAGAATATTGAAATATCAACAATTACAACATATAAAATAAGAAGAATGTATCATTCCATAGTTAAAAAAAAAACTACAGCTGTAAAGAAAAAAAATCTGTCAAATTTTGGCAACACTTGTAAATGTAATCTTCACCTTGGAATTCCGCCATGATCCTTTGCCCGTCTCGAAGTAGCAAACGTCTTTGTTTCACCACTTACATCCTTTAATTTCAGCCGCCGTATTGAGCTTGGGTCCCGATGGGCTAAAAGCAACTAATCCCCTTTTCTTTGATTAAACAAAAAGAGAGGAAATCAGAAAAAGGATACAAGGAGATGTTTTATATTGAATTATTTTTCGGCCTTGTTCAGTAGAAAATGAATGTGACCTGTTAAAAGGATTTTGCAGGCAGTTTCTATAGAGACTAATAAAGAAGGACTTAGTGATATTTCTAATTGGGAGCCCAATCTTTTACAGGTCTTTCTTCACTCTTGTACGCTGCCCCTATAGAGCAATTTACTAGAGCTTTTTTTCCTTCCTTTTTTTCGACTCCGCTTTTGACCAGCTATTTAGCTACATAATTCCAAAACTAGTTGCAACTCTTACTAGGTTTTCTTCACCATCTGCAAAGGAATGACAGAACTGGAGAGTTTGCATTTTTTGATGTTGGTACACATGGGATCTTTTCTCCCCAAAGTAATTATTTGCTAAAAAAACTAAAAAGAAATGTATATTTAGAGGAGTTAAAAGCTAACATGCTAATCAGTGGGGATCTCAGTGGTGGGAACCCCATGGATCACGAGAATAGGGTTCTGTTGTACCCCTGTTTCACCCTAAAAGAATGGAGCGGCAGGTTGGACATGTGCACTGCTCCCCCATTCACTTTGTCTTTGGAGTACGACACTCAGCTATCTCCATCAGTGCCGTAGAGATGAAAAGAGCAGCCGGACATATGCGCGTGCGGCTGCACTCTTTATTCGGGGTACAACGAACCCATGTTATCTTAGTCTGGAGTGGTGGCACCACTGAGATCTCCACTGATCAGCAAGTTAGCATACATGCTATGAATGGGGGACATCCACTTTAAGTTTATAAGGAAAGCATAGAAAAGAGTAACGGCACTCACCCACTTGATAGAAAAGTGTAGCGTCCTTTAGTCAAGCGGAAAAAAACACATGCAGGGAGGACCAAGCCCTGGCAACGGGGCTGTTTTGCGCTCTGTAGCGCTTTCTCAACTTTTCTATCAAGTGGGTGAGTGCTGTTACCCTTTTCTATGCTTTACTTATGGACTACTGTGTTTATTAACTGAGCCCCACTGTATGGTCCTCCACCGCGGTCTCCGGTTCCAGGATTGGTCTGTGGTTTAATGTTGTTTGAGTGGGGATATTGCTTTGATAGAAGATAGTGCCCGCCATATTTCTTCCTGTAATATTTTCTACACTTTAAGTTTATACTTTATTTTTTTTTTGTAATGTAATATTGTCGGAATTTTTGTCTAGCACGTCTTTGAATTTTTTCTTGTCTTTTCTTCTTTCTCACAGTCGACTTCACTCCAATAACTTATATTGTGATTGCAACCTGGCCTGGTTATCTGACTGGTTACGACAGAGACCCCGCGTTGGCTTGTATACTCAATGCATGGGACCCACTCACCTGAGAGGACACAATGTCGCCGAAGTCCAAAAGCGAGAATTCATATGCAGCGGTAAGGATGGAATTGGTCGAGCTTTAACCTACTTACTAGTAAAAAAAAAAAATGTGTAGTAATCAAATTTTATGGATAAATTTCACCACTTTCAAACTTTTATTTAATGAATTAGATTCTATAATGTAATATATCTATCATACTAGTGTGTTATAAAATAAGTAATTGAAGCTCTTTGGCCGTACAACAAGGCCATACGGATTCATAAGAAATGAAAAGAAAAATGTTGACCATTATTTTTTTCTGTCATTACATACTAGCCAAATACAAACTACCATAAAATACACGGAACTTAAAAACATACATACAGAAGGGTTGTCTACGCATGATCTGCACCCAGCATTCATATATATAAGACTAAGCCAACAATTTACAATTGACTTTGTTTTCTCTGTTTATTTTCCTCGTACATATCTCTCAGATGAGGATGAAGGCAAGTCTCATTTTCTTTCTCAAATCCTCCCTCACCGTACACTTCCATATAAAGAAGGCACTGGCTTTGTGTAAATTAGATAGAACTTCATATACATGATCCTCGATAATCCACTTCCGATACCTTGCAGTGCAGTATAGACCAGAGATTTTTTTTGTAAAATTGCCTTACAATAATTTGAATTCTCAATTTCTCTTGCAGGCCAACAGTCATTCATGGTCACCTCCTGCAGCGTCCTACACTGTCCAGCTGCTTGTACCTGCAGTAATAATGTTGTGGACTGTCGAGGAAAAGGCCTAACTGAGATCCCAACCAATCTTCCGGAGACTATAACGGAAATGTAAGGTTTTATCAAAAATCCCTTCTTTACGTCTAACTGCGTGATATTAAAACTTCAATAATTCATCCAACACAAGATATATGTACGTGTATAGTATGTCCTCCGTAGACCGCAATGCCATTTTCATCACCTAGCTAGAACATCGAGATATAAAGATTCACTTTCTGACACATAAGTAAGCATTTCATCACAAGGTTTTCCGTAGCTGTTTAAATGAGATGAGCTTGTCACTAAAGGGCATACAAATGGAGTGGAATACGATATTATACCTGGTATGGTGTTATGGTGCCACCTTGAAAGCCACCTTATTTTTGTGCAACCAACTGCTCCTTTCAATTGGAGATACAAATGAAACCCATTTTTGTGATCTGCTGTGGATCGCAAAACTTTATAACTTGTTGAGACAACCCCATTAAGTTAGGCTGAGACAAATTTTGGAAGAACCTGATGATATTTTTCAGCGTGCATGTTGAATTTCAACTCCCGATACCTTTATACCCTTTAATGACTGATACTGTGTTATTTAACTCTGCCCACTGAGAGCACCGTCCAAACATGATTGTTGAGCAGAATTTAACATGCATTAGTATTGACAGGATTTTACGGATAAAATGATAGGAAAGATCCTTAGTATGTGATTCATGGGAAGCAAATGAAATTAAAGTTAAATTTAAGTCACTGCACTGTGCTATCTAATTTAACCATCACTTCATCACTAGTGACTAAAGATGAGCAGACCTGATGGTCGGGTTCGGTGTTCAGGCTCGGCTCGAGTGAACCCGACTATTGAGTCCACTGATCTCTAATACTGAGATCAGTTCCAGGTATTGACCACCCTACTAATCTCCTAATATTGACCTAGCCTACGGAAAGGTAATTAATTAATTAATTGAAAATAGTAGCAGTCAACTATATCTATTGAAAGCATATGGTCACGCTTTCAATATGGCCCTGAATGTAACTCAACTTTGCAATGAGATGTTTAGATTGAACGTCAAGTTTGTCATCATCACAGATCGTTAAATTTTTGGCTCTACATGGGCAACTTACAGGTTAAAATGTGTTTGTTAAGCAAAAGCAACAAGAGCGTAGATGTCAACCAAAGATCACCGTTGGTTCAATTTCCTTTCCTGTTTTAAATTATGTTGCCCAGATGGTGCATCCTCTAGTCTCCAGCAAACGCTGTGAAGTGTTTTCATTAAAGTGTCTTTGATTTACCTGCTTAGTAGTCAAGTGAATTTATATGGACAAAGAAAAGCCTGGAGCGGTGCGTCTGCAGAGAGAGGGAACATCAGGAGTCACAAGTGGATGCACTGAATTTTTAATAGAGTAGCCTTTGAGCCATATACCTTGACACGTCGCGGTATCCAACCAATGCATCGCTTATCACTCATTATTTATTGATCTGCCTGTGCAGTGTGATACATGGGGAGTCCATGTCATTGTTAATGTGAAATACCAGGGCTGCGTGTCGCCCCGTCCTATCTTCTATGCTTGTCTCTTTCCTTTCTCTATTTCCTTCCTGTCATTTCTTACAGTCTCCCTACTTCCCTGGATTCTTTTTATTTGTTTCTCTTCTCAATTAAGTTGAAATAGTTAACATCCTGCTTTGAAGCTTCTAGGACACTGGTTTAAAAGGAAACATTTTAACATCTTGAGGGAGCATGTACAAAGGCCACAATATGACTCCAAAAATTGGTAAAGGGCCATAGTGTTCATCCTTTCCATACAAGTATATTTTGGGTACCAGATAGGAAGGTACTGTTTGCCATCTTAACTCTCATGGCCACTTTACGTAAAAACACTTTCAAAATGTTATCACAGAGCGGAACGACTGCTTTTAAGGGGTTGTCCATGAATATGAAAAACTTCCAGGGGTCGGGGTAAGAATTAAAAAAACACATATATTTATCCTGCTCTGGTTTCTGGTTCGTTCCAGTAGTTCCAGTTTGGGGTCCATGAACCCGCTTCATCTAAAGACTGGCCTCCTCGGACATGGGACATCACTTCCATTTTCCAGAGGACATTACTGTGTTGGCCCCTGGTCCGAAGAGGCCAGTCATTGGGTCTCATTTACTAAGGGTCCGTACGCCGCACTTTCGTCGGGTTTACCAAATATTTCCGTTTTGCACCGAATTGCCCCGGGATTTTGGCGCATGTGATCGGATTGTGGCGCATTGGCGCCGGCTTTCACACAACAGAAATAGGGGGGCGTGGCCGTCGGTCAACCCGGCGGATTCGGAAAAGAATGTGGAATTTAAAAAATTATTTGTGTCGCAAGATCATGCACTTACATGCACCAGGAAGAAGAAGGTGGACTCTGGCGGACCTCGGCGCAGCAGCGACACCTGCTGGATATCGGGCTCACGACCTTAGTGAATCCCGGCAGACCCGAATCCTCGTCGGACAACGCGCTGCGGGATCGTGACTGGACCGGGTAAGTAAATGTGCCCCATTGGATGCAGTCCAGTGTCTCCCAGGAACTTTCCAAAACTAAAAGCGGTATAGGAACTAACTGAGAACCAGTGTAAATCTTACTCCCCGGAGAATATATGCATCTTGGTTGGGTCATACAGAGCTTAAGTGTAGCTGTAGATTTTGTAAGAACTCCTTCACTGCATTTTTATTAGCATTTTATACCAAAGATTTATTTCCTTTTTTCCTCATCTCTATACTACTTGTCCATATAATGCCCCAATTTCTTGGATTGAAGTAGAAGTCCACCCTTAAATTCCTTTCTTTTGCATTTTTTTTTAGTATACCAATCTTATACTTACACCACAGGTGACTACCAAATTTAAGAATATAAAAAATCTCATCCGAACATATTTCGCTCTACACAGAAATCCTAGCTGGATTAAATTGTATTATATATTTCTTCTTGCACACCATGAAATCGACATATCCTCGCATTTGTAATACCTTGTCAGGATGATGATATATTACACCTAATAAAATTCTTGTCAGACTGACTTTTATATCTGTTTTCACATGGTGCAGAATGGAAATAGGATAAGTCATGGAAGAGATGTTCACAGATTCTAAATGATAGAAAGCAAACCAAACTGTACTACAATAAGTCCTATTATACAGGGTAAAATATACAAATAATATAAAACTATTATGGCATTAAATGACCCTAATTACTTGGTAAGGTATACCTCTAAGTTAAAGAAATATTCCTACATAGAGTAACGTCTAGTTTAGACATATTACCTATGAACGAGTTTGATGCGTGTAACTCCCCTCCAACTCTATGCTGTACTTATCTGGGTTCAGTTACAGTAAATGATCTTTCGGGCCGGATGTTCCGGCAAGCACACAATGCGGGTTTGATGCCCAGGTAGTTATACATTGATTAGGTCATCAATAACAGATCTTAGTTTGTCCGAGAACAGGGGCATCCACTGATTCTTTCCATGGCATAGGAAGCATCATGAGAACAGAATAGCCCCATTCTATGAGTAGTGGCCAAGCTAGGTAACTACAACTCAAAGGAATGGTAACTACAGTAGAAGAAGAGTGAAGAAATCAGGTGATACCTTTTTGAGGTTGAATATATTTGATGGTGAGCTTTCGAGAATACTAGTCTACTGGTAACTACAGTAACACAACTTGGCCCCTACACAGAGAATAGAACAGATCATTTATATATTCCATATATTTAAAAAAAAAAAACACTGTACCCATTCCATGCACCTTTGTAATAGGTTAAATTTTCACCACTTGTCCTGGGCCTTGAAATATTTTATCGGTCGTGTACCTGTCAATCGAAAGAACCCTGAGATACTGTATATAATCCCTGTCATGAGAATTACGTTGACAGCCATGAAATGTCCTTCCACTATTTTTACCCCTTTTAACTTATTACCCAAACCATCAAATCCTATCTCTACAATCTATATCCTTTTCTCTGACAGATGTTATGGCCTTCCATTATAAATAGCAAAGTCGCAATATAAAATATGTGCTTCCCGATCCCATTTTCCAGCCTTGTATCGGTAATAGTGTGAATCATCTGTTGACCTCTAGAATATTTCTGCTTTTTGACAGCTCAGGTCAGACCTCACTCATCTCGACACTTTCTGGTATAGGATGAAGTTATATCTGGTCATATGTAAACTTAGAATTTTTTGTAAGCTTAGAAGTTCTCCCTCTGTCTTGGCATCTTCTTCTGAGAAACATATGTAGGATGAAAGGTGTCACTTGCGGCAGGCGTTAAGGATGATGAGCCTTGGCTCTGCCGTTAAACGATAGAGCTATATCCTTGGAAATAATAGCCATCATTCTCGTCGCTTTGTACTTTATTCTGCTCCACCGATTTTGCAGCCTGAAGGTGTAACCGCTTTGTCATTGATTGAAGGGCTCTCACTTGTCACATGTTCCCATGGTGTCAGTTCTAACCTCCTTTACTGTCGTCTATCTTGTTGGACCAATTCATTGTATAGTTGGCCAATATCAAAGAAGTATCAGATTTTATTGCATTTACCAATTCATAGCCTAACAGCAATTTACTTGTATTAGAAGAATATCCATTTTCTTTTTTATCTTTTTGTTTTTTTGTTTCATTATTTTAATTGGTGATGAGCCAACCCTCCGCTCAACCTTATTTGTAATCACAACCAAATTTAAAAAGTAAATTTCTGTATATTGATTCTTCTCCAAGTATGACAAAATTCATTTTGATTGTAAGATGTAACTCTGAAGTCTTGTTACCGGATTATGAATGATTATCTATACTTGGAAATGTCTGCATGATAAATGTGGTTATATTTGAAAAGTATCCAAAAATTGATTTGCAAAAATCCCACAAATATAATATATTTTGTTGTTAGCTGTTTTTAACTATCTAGTCCTGGCTAGCCTTAAAACGTATCCGGATGCAGATAATATACCTGTGTTAGACTTTTAATGTACAGGACATCTTTGGTGACGGATACAATTGTTACATCTGGAATAGCAATGGCTAAGTATGGGTACACTTCATCTGTCGGAATGAGGTCTAACTGGTTATATATTAGGAGTCTTGATGTATGCTGGGTGATAAAATATCACACAGCCAAGCCACTCGTATAAAATATGCAAAGCATATCCCAAAACATTTATCACTTTCATTTTCCTACTTGGTATTCCGAGAGATTTCATCAAACAAACGTCATGTTTCCTGACTACATTTCTGTAGATCATGCACACCAGCCCTTGGTCGAGATAATGTTTACATCACAGGCTATGCATATATATATACATCAATGCTATAGGATTAATACATCTCTTCCTACAGCTGTTCAGATTAAAATCAGGCTGGCAGATATCCAGGATGGAGCTCAGAGTCTCACAAATCATCTTCAAGGGCCACAGTTAACTTTTTGTGCTTTTGAGGGCAACCATGAAATGCGATCTGTTTCAGCCTCTTCATTCCCATGAATATTTAGAAATAGCACCTAGATGAGGACTGAGTGCATATCCAGACATATAAATATAGCTAAAGTTTTTAGATATTGTTTCAGTGGGTGAAAATGAATAAAGAAATCCAGAGCTTCCCTTAACATTATAAATTGGAAGATAATATTTCGTTTAAAAACTTTAAAGGGTTTGGCACAAGATTTAATTACATTTTCTATCCATGGATAACGGAGGTCGGATCACTTTGGATAGAGGAATCCACAAACTCTTGGGTCAACCCCTTTAAGATAGCGATTTACATTATTTTATTGGTTGCCAAACCTGATGATTTCAGAAGACTAAGCCACTCAACTGCTCTTCCCAAATTTGCGGTTCGTCAAGCACAAAAGTGAAGTTGTAGTGTCTTCTCCTTTCCAAAATCAGAAAAGTTTCACTCTCATTCAAGCCAAAGAAGAGGACCTCAGATATCTAAAATGTTCTATCAGCCTGAGAACAGCTGCCCCACCATGAACAGCCAACCAATGAGGGTGGTCATCCCTCACATAGTCTTGGAATGGAATTCAAAAAGGAATATTGTAACATTTTTTTTCTTAGACATTGGTTGAGTTGAAACCAAGGAAAGTAAAAAATTACCAGATAATTTAATGGTGCAGTTAGATGATGCAAGTGATAACTACAGTATAAAACATACATCAGGTGAATAAATAGATGATGAAAACGATGATAAAAGACATTGAATAATTTGGCTTAATCCACATCAGATGTATCTATATGGTTACAAACTGTGTAAATCATAATTTCTTGTGTAAGGTCCACCTTATGAGGACCCTTATGCAAGTCCCTACCACATGAACTTAAATTTTTGAGCTTGAAAGTCATGAAGAGTTATGTTCTCAACTTTATTTTCCTTTACAGGAGACTAGAACAAAACGCAATCAAAGTCATCCCTCCGGGGGCTTTCTCACCATATAAAAAGCTGAGGAGAATGTAAGTAATAATTCCGAAGCAGAACTTTAATGGTAGTCACACGTCTCCAAAAATATTCCCCATGAGCTCTTTACAGATGGTCGATTAGCAAATATTATGGTACGAATGTCTCAGACGTGGGTCTTCTTCTCCAGTTAATCATCTGTAATGTTGGTTTATGGGTATTTAATACCTAACCGGTATTTATTAAGCCAACTCTGACTGTGTTGATGTGAATTAGTACCTCAATAAATGTAGCTAAGTAAGTTACTGTTAGGTGTAAATTGATGTAATTTGTCAACATTTGGAGATGTGAAAAAGATCAATTTATATAGCAGTCTATAAAGTACTGGTGCATTGCAGTGGGATAACCTTGTAAAGTCTTTCAGTATTCAGGAGACTTGATGTTAAAAAGGGGGAGTCTGTCTACAAAATGTAGAACAAAAATTTACTCTTTTGACAGTTAGGTGCAAATTGTATCAGGGGTGCACCGGCAAAGAGGCAAGTTGAGCCACTTGCCTCAGACAGCACCATCTGCAGAAAGATAGTCGGGGCTACAGAGCAAGACAAATCTATTCATCATCTCTTACATTCGGTGCAATTCGGGTGATTTTCAGGCACTTTCAGGTACTTCCAACCCGAAATGAATCTTGGCGAAATTCCTACAAATTGAATCTTGAATGATTCGTTGATCTCTAGAAGTGATGTTCCGTGCGTGGTCTACATGGAGATGTTTTGACGTATGGATGCTTTTTTTTCTTCAGGTTACACGTGGTATTGCAACTCCCTTCAAATCTGGTCATCTGCATTACAACTCACACTTTTTGAAATAAAGTGGACATATCTTATCCACGATAACAACAGATACATATTTTCAGATTTATAAATATACATTTTCAGACATTAAAAACTTGAGAAAGGCTCCAGTCCCCACAACATGAAACGTTGATGGACACATAGTAATAAAACCACTTTAGTGTTATCGGTGTGCTGCCATTCTCATTTTTACAAATATTTTTACTATTAGTGTTGCTTTCTCTCCGTTTTGTATGAAAATATATTAATTATTAGATTGTTTTCTGTGATGTTTAGGGCTTTAGGTCAGTGTGAAATAAATGAAAAGTTATATTTCTAATTTCAGTGATTTAAGCAACAATCAAATATCGGAAATTGCCCCAGATGCTTTCCAAGGCCTCCGTTCTCTTAACTCTTTGTAAGTATTAATGACTCTTAAGCAGGAGTCAAATTTGAAGTTTTGTTAGACAACTTTTAATCAGCAATTCTTAAGTCTAATTCACATATCAGCCAGTAGCTAAAAATAAAAAAGCCTGCCCTATCACTGATGAAAGTGATGTCTAGACGTCGGCTGCCAGGCTGGGCACTTAGATTGATATAGTAATAATTCATATACTGTGCCATTTCGTAATTCTACAGTAACATTCATTGATTTTTGTTCCTTTGCTAGAAATAATTGCTGCAATATTTTGATGCCTTATTCATTATGACAATACAGAAATAGGAGAAAACATGCTGTATGGTAGTAAATCACACAGACAAAAAGAGCGAGCCGTATCTCTGCATACATTCGGAGAAATAAGATTGTAAAATTTTTAGTACTAACTAATTGATTATGTTCTATGGAGAGAAAATCTACTTAAAAGCTTTCCGCATTGGGACGTGCAAATCATAGTGAAGAAAACTGATGATAGTCTATGATGTTGAGGTTATTTCTCTTGGTCCTAAGTAAAGATGGTGTTGGTTAGTCATAAGCAACTTGAAAGCTAGTCTTTGGGAACAAGTATTCAAATGGACAAAAAAGTTCTAGATATGGGTCAGAGTTTGAGGTTCATGCACATGAAAGCAGCATTCATGGAGCCTCAATGGTAGCACACAGCTCAAGGTTGTGGTCAGTACAACGGGGCTATAAGCACTTTTTGTCCTCCCGTATTGTGGTGTTATTCTACCTCTAATGGACCCAGTGGGCATATTTTGGTTGAATTCTACTGCTGTACATGGAGTAGTATGAAGTGAACATCATAAGAAGGCACAACATGACCTAACTTCTACGGGTGCCATGTTACAGGTACAAACTGAATGGAAATCCACAACAAGTGGGCACTTCTGAAAACTTCTAATTTCACTAATAACCCCACTTTTTGGCCACAAAATGTAAAGCTTTATTCTTTAGGACTAAGCTGACATGGGGAGGGCAAAGATCAGGATTAAAAATTAGCAGACCCAAAGTGAGTGTTCGGGTTCGGCATTCTAATGCGTTCCTCCCGACTTGCACATATTGAAGGATTGGCTACCGAGCAGCCAATCTGGCAAATTAACGCCCCTAACAACTAGCCATGAATATGACACCCCTGGCAAATCATAGCCATGGCTAGTTGTAAGGGGTGTTCATTTCCTGGATTGGGCGGTTTCGCTCCTCTCAGGAATTCAGAAGAGGTCGTTCTAATGTTCCCAAGAGCTTTGGGCTAACCGATGTTGATTTAGGTACTGCAAAGAATTGATCAGCTGACAGGCTCTCATGTTGGCTTGCTACTGACCAGTTATTAGGAATTACTTACTGACCCATTTTAAGGGACATTTCTGAAGCCCTCAAGTCCAGAGTCAACATCCTAGTTGGCCCACTTTGGCTAAACTACATTTCAGCAAACCCCCACGCTTGTGGGATCCAAGAATCTAGGCTGTTATGAATGAATTGATATGACTGAGATGCCTTCTCCGGCCTGGCTCATGTACATTTTTGGAATTATAAGAGTAAGGATTAATGATGTGCTTCAGCAGTAAAGATAAGCCCGCTATAATTTACAGCACTGTGATGCCCATTATCTTACACTGGCGCACTGTCAAATATTAGCATTGCTGACAGACATGAATTATTCCATGTTATATTATATTATAGTTGCCATAAATACCCTACCCAGTTGTCCGGCAATCCATCTGATGTCACATATGCCCCGTAGTAAGTAACTACACCAGAGCTGTATACATTCCCTGTGCCTGGAACGGTTATATTCTGCAGACTTCACACCGTGTGAGTAACCCAGTGCGGACAGTTATTAATATCCACAGCCCACGTGATAGGTAATAGTTTACTACGCCTAGCAGCCACACCGTAAGCACCAGTCACTAAGACAAATTAGCAGACATTAGCCGAGCCTCATTTTCCTTGATGTTGATAAATTAATTCCACTGGGGAATATTTGTCAAAGAATTTTTCACTAACGCAACAATAATTTTCCAGGATCCTTCTAAGGAGTGTAGCCCTTATATACAGATGTTTTAACTGGTATTTAGTATATGTGATAGAAGTTTCACAATTGATTTACTTGCAATTTCAAACTGATGGCCCTTCCATTGTTTTGCCATATGGCCGGTATACAATGGAAAGAGTTTTCTGGGTGTCCTCAGGATAAGTCATCGGTATGAAAATTTCATGGATTTCCAAGAAAAACCATTTAGAGGCAGCATGTAATTGAACATGGTGTCTGATGTGCAAGCAGCATGTTATAGAGTAGGAGGAGCTAAGCATACTGTAGAAAATGTCCTGTCTGCAGGCCACATGATATACAGGAGGAGGAGATGTGCAGATTGTACATTGTGTCAAATCTGCAGGCTGTAAGCTATCGAGCAGGAGGAGTTGAGCATATTTTACCTAGTGTCCTATCTGCAGGTAACATGTTATAAAGTAGGAGGAGCTAAGCAGATTGTGAATAGGGGTCCTATCTGCAGGTAGCATGTTACAGAGTAGGAGGAGCTAAGAATACTGTAGAAAGTGTCAAATCTGCTGGCTGTATGTTATAGAACAGGAGAAGTTGAGCAGGTTTTATGTAGTGTCCTATCTGCAGGCAGCATGCTATAGAGCAGGAGGAACTGAACAGATTGTACATAGTGTCCCATCTGTAGGCTTCATGTTCTAGAGCATGAAGAGCTGGAAAGACTGTACATAAAGTCCTATCTGCAGGCAGTATGTGTTAAGGAAACAGTGGCTGAGCAGATTGTACAAAATGTCCTATCTGCAGGCAGTGTTTTATTGAATACTAATAATAATAATCACTTTATTGTCCTTTAAAGAGGAAAAACAGTTGTTGTGCACAGGAGGAGCTGAGCCGTTATATAATTTAGGAGTTCAATAGGCGGTTTGATCTTTCTCCTAATCCTAGATTGAGGGGGCATTAAAATAAAAACATCACAAGTTATACTTAACACTTTTTTACAGACTAAATATCGATGTGCTCTGTACCTCCTGATCCATATTATGCCAACCACGGATTGGGTCCCTGACGTGATCCCTTTAATGTTGGCAAGCCACTTGTCGATATAGTCTCTTATTTTTTGCCATGTAACAGAAAATGTGTCTCATATTCCATATTTCTTCTTGTTATCTCGCAGGGTCCTTTACGGAAATAAAATCACAGAACTTCCCCAACACGTTTTTGAAGGATTATTCTCATTGCAGTTACTGTAAGTAATTGGAAGTTATCGTCTTTTGGTAAAATTTGAAGACTATCTAATGAATTTGTACCACTCTCAGAAGTGAATGGGTTAAATATTGGGGTTTTTTTTTTGGTTAATTGAGTACAAGTATTTTTAGTTCTCTTCGTTTTTGACCTCTGGAATATGACGCAATGTGTTCTCATGTCAACCTCCGCTGGCATCTGTAGATTTGATGGAAACCCAGGACATTAAAAAACCACAAATTGTCCTAATTTATACCAGAACCAGGCCGTTAAGCCATAAATGAGAAACACACTGTTTTCACATGCGTCTGCATATAAATTATATGTGTTCACCAGCCGGTGTTTACCGCATGACAACATCTGACCTTCCGTAGAAGGAATGTATCATATACATCAATCAGGACTTGTCTATAACATGGCTAATGTGACAGCCTGGTAATGGCTCCCGAATCACAAGTGTCACCTTCCTCGGTCCCAATTCACTTCTATTGTTTGAATCGTAGTATTTGGAGTAGTCTGGACTGAAATAACTGGTTATATATGGGCAGATTTGAACTTAAAGGAATTGTCCTATCAAAAAGTATTTCTTCTGTCCAAAGGCATCTTGTGAAAGAAGTGCCCGTTCCCGTGTGGTGTTACCCCATTTATTTCTATGGGGTGGCAGCAGATCCTCACTCAATAGAATGTGTTGGGAAAGGAAGTGGAGGAATATACCATGAGTCCTGTCTTGTCGGCTCTGTGCCGGGGCAGTGGCCATAGCATAGCCTCTGGCACCCATGCTATAAGTCCGCCATCACTGTCCTAGGTACTGTAGAGACCAGGATAGGTGCATCTGAAGGAACGCTCCCCCTTCAGCCTATAAAAGTGACTCATCTCAGGCAAATATGACTCTTCTCTTATCATTTTCTCGTGACTTTGGAGGAGATTTTTTAAAAATATAATTAAACGGGCATAAAAGAGGGAATTCTAGAAAGGACATTTTATCACCTAACTGAAGGGAATAGTAGTTTAATGAGATAAAATCTGGTGACAGGTTCCTTGAAGTAATCTATGTGAAAAGCATAGACTAATGTACTTTTACTGTTTAGAGTTATCCAAGAATAATTCTCCTCCATGCCCATCTAATGCCTAACTATATACCAGTGATGGCTAACCTATGGCACTGGTGCAAGAGGTGGCACTCAGAGCCCTTTCTGTGGGCACGCAGGCCATCCCCAGAGATGACTCCAGGTATCTTCCTGCAGTCCCAGACAGCCCAGGACTTGCTGTGCACAGAGCTATATTAAAGTGACAGCGGTGCCTGGGACTATTTCCTGCTTTATTGGTGTCCTCAGGAGCTGGTATCAATGAAAACTGTGACAGAGAAGGGAGTATAAATGACAAATTAAATTTCTGTGTTGGCACTTTGCGATAAATAAGCGGGTCTTTATTGTAGTTTGGGCACTCGGCCTCTAAAAGGTTCGCCATCACTGTTATATACTCTTAGATATGTTACTTCGACTCTTTCGTGCCGTACTGTTTAGCATTGAGTGTTGGCTTCTCCTACGTCTCCTTACTTGCTTATTCTTCCGTATAATGATCTCAGGATTGCTGCCTTGCCCACTTGTTTTCTTGACTCAAACTCTACCTCCTGGCACCTATTTAATAGCATATTGCCGCATGTGGGTATAACGTGCCCGACCTGTGATTTTCCTTTGAAGTGATGACTGGCTTGTGGCCATCGTGACTGATCCCGGTCTATTGAGCGGACTCTTCAGCAGCTTTTCTCCTCTACAATGCCCAGTCATAAGCAACAAGGAAAACATTTTTGTACCTGTTGAAAATCTCTCTCTCGTAGCATATCCTGTATGTAAACCACTTGAAAGGAATAAGTATATCCGACAGCACCTTGGAAACCATACAGAACTTTATGCTTCAGCAAACATTGTAATGTAATGTAAGCAAAGGAAAGCCGTAAAGGCAAACCAGCAAAAACATAAAGTCTACGGGCCAGACACACTTCCTCTACGACAAGCGCATACCCTGTAGCGTGTGTATGTATCTGAATCTGGTACCAAGAAAATTATTAATGCCCACCCCTCCCCCACTAAGCCTAGGACAGTGATGGCGAACCTTTAAGAGACCGAGTGCCCAAACTAAAACGCAAAATGTACCTACTTATCGCAAAGTGCCAATAAGGCAATTCACACTCGGGGCCAGTACCTGATCAGTAGTAACTCCTCTCTAGTGCTTCTAAATTGAATTGCGTTTTAAAATGCAAACTGCCCAATAATGCCAACATAGATAACTAGAAAATCTGCAGCAGTCCTAGGTTAGTAATTAATAAAAAAAAATAGATCACTACATACATAATGAGCTACTGGGCTTAACAGTGCAGTGTTAAGTTTACACAGAACTTCTGGGATACCAGATCGCATATATTACACACGACTGCTGGGATACCAGATCGCAAATATTACTCAGGACTGTTGCAGTCTGCCAACTTTCTTTTCTTGCATAGGACTGCTACCTTATAAATCACTGTTTTACATGAAGGAAGAGGCAGCAGTCCTATGTAATGAATGAAAACTGTCTAGCTACAGAAGTCCTATGTAACTTATGGAGCAATAAAATGCAGCAGTCTGTTACTCAAATTGGCTTTTGTACCATACAGGACTGCTGCAGCCTAATGTTCCATAGTTTACTTAGGACTGCTGTATTTCTCTCAATGTGACACAAAAAGTACAGGGTAAAACCTTTTACAGGACTGCCTGAGGGAGGGTGAGGCAGCAGTCCTATGCATGTAACTTACATAGGACTGCTGCTTTTCCCTCCATGTAAAGGAGACAGTCCTGTGTAAGTACAATAGTGCTGTTCCATACACAGGAGTGTCTGATAGGGATTGGGATCCTGCAGCCCTATGTACAGTGAGTGAATAAGCATCAGGGCTGTTTGTGGGGTCGGGTGACAAAGGAGGATAAATGCAAGTGGAATGAGCATAACTGAGAGCTCACCCAGCAGCTATCACCCAGCAGCCTTCTCACAGCCTGGACTCCTGTGCTGCATCTGTAGCTTATCCTCAGTTCTTCCTGATGACAGGCGGGAGGAGAGCATGGGCTGAGGCAGGAGACGCTGTGTGAGTGTCCAGCGTCTGTGACTCCGCCCACATGCGACCTCTGACCTCTGTGGCCGGCTCCGTGCTGCTGCATGCTGAGGAATGTGTTAGCTGTGAGCAGACAGCAGCGCTGGCACACAGGAAACTCCACAGAGACCTGACACCTTCACAGCATGAAGATCGGCTGAGCAGGGTCAGTTCCAGTGAGCCTCCGGCAGTGGTTCAGGCATCGGTGCGCGTGCCCACAGAGAGGGCTCTGCGTGCCCTCTCTGGCACGCGTGCCATAGGTTTGCCACCACTGGCCTAGGACAATCCTACTTCAAGAAAATATAGAAACTTATGTTTTATCGGTAATTTTATACCCTCAGATTTGTAATTTGAGGACCACACTGGTAAATAAGTCTAGGAACTTGGACCTCTCAGTCGAGTCTCATTAAAACTGATTGAGTTTCTGAAAAAGGCCCCCAACCTACCACGTTAATCTCAATACTGCTCTGCCTTTATGTGGCAGATGGGCACTAGGACTCCCAGTTGTGATTGTGTGTAGATTTCTGTCCCAGTTCCCTATAATCCATTTCCATTGGTTTCCATTACTTCTATTGATGGTCCAAAGGCCACAAAGTCAGATATAGAACCATGAGAATGGACTGGAGTTATTGTATATGGTCCTAAGTAACATAAACTTTCCTTATGATGACAAACAAGACAACACAACATGGTCCCTTGAAAATTTAGCATCTACCTGTTCTTGTACAAAAGTTGTTTATTTTAAGGAGCATAGAGAAAACTAGGTTGACCTCATATATGCTTAAAAAGAAAAATGAAAACCATATACATAGAAATGGGGCCGTTTGGTAGAGATTATAGTCACTCATGGGATGTTTTATTTTACCAAAAAGTAGGCATCTTGTAACCAAGTTTTCTTTCATTTCAACAATTTGTCTTCTGTGGCACCCATGTGTTCTCCTACGTTGCAGGTTGCTTTTTGACTCTTTAGCCTGTAGTTCCTTGGCTCTTCTAAAAAATCTGACAACCAAATAAAATACATTTCATTCAAACAAAATGTTAACTTCATGAACATACTTTCATGATCAGAAAGAGCAGCCACAAACCAAGCAGTCAGAGAGCTCATTTGATGGATTTCACATTGTGGGGGACTGAGCAGCTTGCAATGTATGAGAATACTTGTTGATTGCAAAAGACAAATTATTGATTTTTTTTTTTAACAAAACGTTATTACAATATATATTTTAAGCCCAAAATACTCACAAAAGTGTCTATATTATTTCAATTAATTTGGGGAATTGTGATGTAGTAGGAGATCAAGTTCCACCATAGGAACGTCCTCATCTTTACTTTTCAATCATTCCCTGAACTTTGCAGAACCCTGTATTGTTTATATGGGGCCGTTCATGATGGCGCTTAGAAAACTAAAAAAAAAAAACTGTTGTCATTGAACTTTACAACTGAATGAACATGAGACAACTTTGTAATTCACGTTATCTTTGGTTCAACAGATTGCTCAATGCCAACAAGATAAATTGTCTGAGGGTAGGTGCTTTCCAGGATCTGCACAACCTGAATCTCCTCTCTTTGTATGACAACAAACTTCAGACCATTGCCAAGGGCACATTCGCACCGCTGCGCGCCATTCAGACCCTGTGAGTATTTGTCATGTCGTGGTGCTGGGGATTGTATGGATGGGAAATCTGTATTTTGGGGGGGATGGTTTTGTTCTACATAATCCATCTTCTCTTTTGCATTCATGGTCAAAAAAAAAAGATGCCAGGTCATTTGCGAATAACATGTTAAATCATTCTCATTCACTCCTGAAAGGCATTTGGCTCAGAACCCATTTATCTGTGATTGCCATCTGAAGTGGCTGGCGGATTATCTGCATACAAACCCTATTGAGACCAGTGGTGCCCGCTGCACCAGCCCCCGTCGACTGGCAAACAAAAGGATTGGGCAGATCAAAAGCAAGAAATTCCGCTGCTCAGGTAATTTGCTTAGTTCTACTCCTTTCTCTTGCCAAAAACCAGTCGTCCTAGATGGGCTCCACAAAGCAGCTGCTCCCCTCTCCTGAATTATTAATGTTAGAGAAGCTTCTCTTGTCAAGTTGGAAGGAAGGAAGGAGTGTTCCTGTGATCACTGAATCAACATTTTCTTGAAGATATATACACGTTAGAGAGACGTGACACTATGTTCCGTCCAGACTTGTGCCATCATTTAGTTTAAGCATTGCCTTGGCACCGAGAACATTTTCTGTGATATAAATTATGTTGTCTTTGTAGAACTTGACTGGTTCTTGGCCATCCTGGAGGTTCTTACTTCACTGACTCATAATTCTTGTAATATTTAACAGCCTGGGTGAAATACAAATACAGCAGAGCTAAGTTATCACTAGTTCACCTAGTAGATTACCTTTACTAGTGTCCTACATGCAATTTTAAGCATTATTGTGTTGCTGGTCATGCCCACTGTGCCCAACCTTGGCATATCCCTGGTGTCATTCGGTCCAGAGCTGGTGAATCTCTTCTCTGGGCATCAACTCCAAGGATGTATTACTGATTCCCCCATACTAAAGTTATCAATCAAGACCAGAGAGGAGAATGTCATAGGTCAAACCAATTCTTGGGTGACACCTTGAGGACTCTTCTAGAAGATCATGTTTATACGTACTTGTCAGTAGACATTGGTAAAAATCTGAGACATTGACCAGTAACGTATCGAATAGCAGCCACTTTAAAGGCTATGTCCGTCTCATTGCTGGTTCTCTACATATACATCATAGCCATCTCATATGGTCTCCAGCTGTTGCAGGTGTCTCATGTTTTACTACTTCTTAACATTCAGTAGAGAGTTGTTTGCTGTCTGTGTCCTGCAGCCATTTATGACCAGATGTGGGCCTTGTTCTTCTACCACCATGGAGATCTTGTATTACTTTTTACGTTAGTATTGTGACTTTTCTATTCCAGTTGTCCTCTGTCCACCTCCTGCAATTTAGAAGCAACTTTCTATTTTGTTTTTCTCTTTTTTTTTTATCTTGTATGTAGCTAAAGAGCAATATTTCATCCCAGGTAGGTTTTATATAGTTGTAGGGATCTCTTTCCCATGTCCTTACCAGATAAGGTTTTGCATGCAACCAGAAGATACTGTTTCTGCCTATATGCATGGAGCTCCTTGTAAATTATCTACAGAGATCCCTGTAGTAGATTTAGTTTAAATGTGGTTTGTGTTTTTGTCATGTGTAGTAAGTCACTATGTTAAATGTTAACTAAAGGGATTACACTTCTGTAAAAGCAGATGTGAGGGAGATGTGATAGGTCATAAGTAGTAAAGGGTCCTAGAAAACACTTTTTTGGGTATAGTTCAATAATATCGATTGATTTGTCTATTCTCATAACGTTTTCATTGACGGGAATGAGACCCACATATGCAGTTATACCTTCTGGCTTCGTATTCTGTGTTTTTGCTGGGACAAAACAGCTATTCCAAGCATGGTTAGGGTTAGAGTTCTGCTTATGGACACTTTGCCAATTAAGGCCACCTTGAAGCATATGGAGACTTTCAGTCATTGATGCTCAACCAGGGGATTCTGGGAAATATGCAAATACATTTGTCCAAGGTAGGAAATTTGTGGTTGCTCAGTTTTGGGTCCCAAAGGGTCAGAGGCTGGAACATCAAAATCTCTTTACAAGCCTTTTAATAGTGGAGGGAAAGAAAATTGTTATCCCCGAGCCAAGGTCTGTTCAAAAAACTACATTAGACATTAGTCTGGTCTTAGATGCTAGGGTTTCAATTTTCGGTTCTATCTATGGAGCCCATATTCAAGAAAGGTGTGACATGAAGGTTCTGGACCTCAATGCAGAATATAGTACAGTATCCAAAACAATCGGTGTCGGACTGGCCCACCTGAGTACCAGAGGATCCTCCGGTGGGCCCAGGCTGTAACCAAACAATGGAACCTAAAGTTCTGGCAGGAGGCAACCAAATTTGAAGGCTCCTAGGGTTTACTTCCTATATGTTAATGGCAGTTTGGGCCCCTAAAATGATTTTATTTGGGGTTCAAACAGCCCCAGACCTACACAATAGATTACATTTTTATGCCAATATAGCAGGGCAAAACTGCTATGTCTACAACAATATGCCAACTCTCATTACTTTTTCCAAATAAGACATTTTCCAAATAATTTTTAATATAAACACAAACTTTCTTTGTTTTTCACAATCATCTGTCTATTGTTAGTTAAAATCTTTAAAACCAGTAGAAAGACTTCTGCATTTGCACCAGATTTTTTTTTTTGCTAGGTTTAAAAGTGAGTTTCAAGCCAGATGCTGCAGAAAAAGAAGGAAGAAAATATAACAAAATAATGGGCCATATATAAATCATAAAAATCCTCTGATTTCATAAATAATTCTCCCCCCTCAGGCTAATATAAAAGTCAATATGAAGTGACTGTATCGGTCTTAGATCTTCTGACAGATGTGACACAGTAGACGGACACTTGTCCGATGTTTAATTCCCTGAGAGACTCTTATTTCTCTGGCTTCTGTTTTTATGCCTTTGAGTATCCATTTCCCCCATGTACGTCTGATAAAGCAGCAATGTGTCCTGAATCCAAAATATGCCCCACATTTACATAGTTATAGGAAGGCAACTGCTATTTAGAATGGAGAAAAAGCCTCTCAAGTCTGCAAAGATCTTTATACAGGACCAATATATACACAATAGGTAGAAACAAATATCAGACTTGTAACAAGTGAGGAACAATTGTGGTGCTACTGTAGGATACGAGAGGAAGATCATTTTACTGCATCTTTATTCTTAAAAATGTATCTGATCAGGGTGGTGATTGTTATATTTATAGGGCCCAATTCACACGAACATATGGGAAGCGTATATATAGCCGCAAGCTTTCGGCCGTACATACGTCCCCCATAGATGGCAATAGGCGCACAGAGTGTTTTGGTGCCTCACGCGTCCTATCTTTTCCCTTGTGCAAGGCCGTGCACTGTGCATCTCTATGGCAAGGGGTCACCCCCTCCTCCTCTAATAGAGAGATAGATAGAGATAGATAGATAAATACATGAGACAAATAATTAGATGGATATGAGACATATATATGATTGATCAATAGATAGAAAGACAGAAAAGAGGTCAATGGAGAGACAGATAGATGATAGATCGATAGATAGATAGATAGATAGATAGATAGATAGATAGATAGATAGATAGATAGATAGATAGAAGAGAGGTCAATGGAGAGACAGATAGATAGATGAGAGAGATGGATAGGAGAGAGATATATAGAAGAGTGATAGAGAAAAGAGAGATAGTTAGAGAGATAGATAGGGAATTTAATTTATCTACCTAATATCTATCCATCTAATCTAGCTCAAATGCACCCATGATAAGTAGATGGATTCATATGAGATACATATAGATTGATAGTTAGGGTGTATGGATATGTATGTAGAGATAGATGATACATAGATATTCAGTATCATAAATATTTCCGTATGTGTTGGTTATTATGTTGTCTCCTAATCCCCGGCCATACATAATATATGTGGTGGTGGTGACCCTTCCCCATCACTTATATACAATACATAGGCTGGCTGTATATAGGGACATGTCTTGTTCTATGGGATCTCAGGTTTTGCACTTTTTTTTCTATGGGATTGTATTGAAGTTTATTTTGCAACCTCTTAATATTCTCAATGGCGGAGTAAGGTTAGATGGGATGTGAAGTCATGTTATATGGCAGGCTGACCAAACATAAAGCCGTATTGTCCGTCCCTTTAATACAGGTCGGGTGCTACATTCAGATGTGTAAATCCTATTCGCATAAACGCCCTGAGGGTTTACAGGGGGCTCAGTAGGAAGAGAATATAATATAGGATTCCCATATATCCTGTGAACCTTCATGACAAGGATAGCGAGGTGCTGTGATAAGCCGCACTGTTAACCCTTGCTGTGCCGCACACTTCTGGCGGGACTCGCTCCACAGATCAAATGTTACATTCCCAGGCTTTTTTTTTCTTTCTGCCTTAAATACAAGAGTCCTGGAATAACCTGTAGAGTTGAGCGGCGTCCAGCTGGCGGCACGGTGAAAGAGACTGAGCTTTACAAGACGCTAATTAATTTCTGAATTAGAGGTCTTTTCCAAGTCAAAATAATGTAGATACATGGATTTCTCTCAATGTGGATCTGATAAAAAAAAACAACCCTTTGTGCTATAATGGAGAGGAGACTGCTACATCTGCTAAATACCTTACAGAAATGATGTTCCAACCATTTCAGTTCTCACATTTATCCGCTGGCTACAGAGAACGTGGATTTAAGGGGGAACTCCGGACAAATCTTAAGAATTCAGTCCTTGATGCAAAATGTCACAAAATCTTCCATCAAATCCATCATGATCAACCAGGGAGACTTACTCATAGATCCAGGCAACGTGACTTCCTTCTAAAGTCAGCTTTTAAAATTATGCAAAATAACCTTAAAGGCTCTGTGGGGTGTTGCCAAAGCCCCTCCATACTTTAGCTTCACGGGTTGCTACAATGTCTCACCCTTCCCCATGTCCCTAGGCACTTACCCCCTCCCTCTCCCTGAAGTAATCTCACACAGTCGGAGAGGGATGTGCTCCCCCAAAATGTAAAAGCTTTGGAGGGGCTCTGGTAATGCCCCCTAGAGCCCTTATGGCTCATTATCATAATTTTAAAAGTTAATTTTAGAAGGAAGGAGGCCATGGATAACAAATATATAAATATATTTTTATAAATATATAAAAAAATTACAAAATTAAAAAAAGAATAATGAAAAATGGGCAGTAAATATTTACCAGAACCAGCACAGTTTACTTTGAAGCAACAACCTATCACTGTAGCCTATCACTATCACTATAGCCTATCACTGGACTCAATAGTGATGCTAGCATGTTAGGCACATGACTGCTGAGACCACTGAATAACTGCTGTCGTCACATGTCCTTAGGGCAGGTGATTGATGGAAGCTTTTTTTTTTTTTTTGTACAATTTATTAAATTCTCTATACTGAGGGCCCAGAGGACTTCCAAAGCTTTTAGAGACAAATTAAATAAAGTGATAACTTTAGCTAAAAGCTTACATTTTTGCTGAGCATTAAGAATGTTCATATATTTATATAAACAGTTACAAATTATATCGGTCATAGCAGCAGTGAGTGACACGGTTAAGGGGACT
The DNA here is from genome assembly GCA_019512145.1 of Engystomops pustulosus. Taxonomy (NCBI): domain Eukaryota; kingdom Metazoa; phylum Chordata; class Amphibia; order Anura; family Leptodactylidae; genus Engystomops; species Engystomops pustulosus. The sequence continues at coordinate 29,216,939 of CM033641.1, forward strand.
CCATAGGTCAGGCAATCCTCCAAACTCAGCGTCATAAAAAAATTAATATTAAAAAATTAAATTAATTAAAAATTAATATTCAAAATATTTAAAATTAATATTTTAAATTAAAATTCATATTTTAATTTTCGGCAATTTTCGGTTGCTGAGGGTATTGGGCATGGAGCATTCCTTCCTCAGTAAATTTTATTCCTTTTTTACCCTATAAATATGTTTAGGAATGTTACTTTTCCATAGAATTTCGATTGGACAAATTTCTAAAAAAAACCCCTGTAACTGTAACCCATGGAAACCAATCACAGCACAGCTTTCAATTCAAATTCTACTCTTGAAATACTGTGCTGTGATTGGTCGAAATGTTAGCTTCTCTTTTAGACAGTTTCTTCTTTACCTGTTTTTTTATGTCTAGTATGTCAACATTTTCCATAGCGCATGTCTCCAGTTGTGGACCCCACTGTGTTTTCGATTACTCCACACCCCATGAATCTCATACCTCATCCTTTGTGTTTTCTGTGCCTTTATTCTGAACTGAAACCAAATGCCGGTGAATAGTGCTTCTCTCTGGTTTACTTCTTGCTTTTTTCCTCCTGACTACCTTTGCTTTTCAGGCATTCACCACTTGGGCTGTAAGTAACATTTCTCCCCCCCTCTCAGCGTAATCGTCTCTCTGATCCTGGTTTTCTTCCAGCCCGGCGTTTGTTTTTATTAAAACTTTTATCCAAAGAAACCGTAATAACTGTGGATTTATGTACTTTGTTCTCCGTTAATTCACCTATTCCCATCTAAAAAAAAATAATTTGTCGATAAAAATTATTTTTTACATAAACCCCCCCCCCATAAAACTCACATACTGTAACTGAGTACAATATCTTGTCTTTGTCTATTCCAAGCTTTATGGGGAACAGGTGTTTTAACAGAGAGACCCTCCTACCTTGTTGTTCCTATGTCTGGTTGTGGAAAACGAAGAAAGAAAAAATTTTTTTTTCCCCTTTTAACTCTATGTTTTCTCGTTCCTTGGCTTGGTCCGCACTGTTAATACTGTTGCTATGGCAGTTGGCATTCTGTAGTATGGGAATGATCTGCTGCATACCAGTATTACACCCAATGTGGAGTCCGTAATGACCAAATGTCTCCCCCTAACCCCCTTTATCATCTTCTCTCTCCCTTTTATGGTCTTATCTTTGGTGTTATGGATGCACTTATGGTAACCCGGCGAGATTTTCTGTTGTGCTTGATCTAACCATGTGGTTGTCAGGTATGAGTAAAACATGGTTCTGTCAAGCACCATGGAACGTCACGCAGCTTTCTACAGCATGGCAAGCTGCTGAGGCTTGTACACCTAGGGAATACTCGTATATGGCCTCGCTGGTGGCAGTGGAGAGATTAGCTCTGTAGTGTTAACCCTGCTGTCAGCAACGAGGCTAGTAAAAAGAATCGGTTGAGCGCACTAATCTCTACATCTGCTCAAACTGTATACCAAGTTACTTGTGTCAATGTTATGCTAATATATCATGACTCCTAATTTCTTATTGGTGAGGGTTCTTCATATAAGAGCATGTCTTTCTAACTTAAAAAAACATACAATATGATTCTATGAAATGACTGGAAATTTAATAATAAGGCAATGAACCAGCAGAAAGTACGGCTGTGCAAAGCTCCGAGCCCTTATGTGACCCCGTCATGTCTACCCCAGTCTTGCTTCTACTTTTCCAGCCAACCCTTGAAGCCTTATGTACGCTCAAGTTTGTCTTTAGAGAACCAGTGTGCCCCCCCCCCCCATGACCTATGCTTGTTCCTTACCCTACAAAAGGAATTCATGCAGATGTGACAATCTATTTGTACACCCAGCTTTTTGGGTGACTTGTAATTTGTTAACGTATTTCATAGGCACCGAAGACTATAGGTCCAAGCTGAGTGGAGACTGCTTTGCTGATCTGGCTTGTCCAGAGAAGTGTCGCTGTGAGGGCACTACCGTGGACTGCTCAAACCAGAAGCTCACCAAGATCCCTGACCACATCCCCCAGTACACAGCCGAGCTGTAAGTATATCCACCTTCCATGTATTCAACAACTGAAAGACCTCCCAGTCTTCCTGAATTGTCAGTCTCCGTCTTCCAGAGGAATAAATTGACAATTGGGTGTTATCATTTAAGTGTGTGTCCACACAATCCAATCACAACAGATGGAGATGCATCTCTTTGACCAGGGACCCATCTCAGTTGGTATCATAATCATCTTTTTAACACATTTTGATATCAACACAAATTCTTCTATGACAAACTCTACATACATTATAGGTGTAATTTTACTTATTGTAATATGCTTTTTTCCCCTTACAGCCGTCTTAACAACAATGAATTTACAGTCTTAGAAGCAACTGGTATCTTCAAGAAACTCCCTCAACTACGAAAAATGTAAGTCCTGGCAATTTTTGGTTTTTATTTTGTAAATTGATCTATAGAGCGTGTGATTTTTGGTGTTTATGCATGGTATCTAACTGCTTAGAAGAACAAGAAGAAATTCTGATTTTCTTACCACTGAAGTCTGATTTTTGAAGGTATTCTAAAGTCTTGAGCATAGGCTTCTACCATCACATCAAAACATGTTTCTAAAAAATCTACTTTTCTCATGAGGTGATGACCCTTCCCATACTGTTGTAAGACTCACTACACACATTAGATGTAAGTTGGCCAACCATTAAACATATATAAAAACCTCTTTTTTTTTCCGATTGGGGGATGGTGGAAAAAAGAAGGGTGTGACATGTCAGTTTTCAACATCCCAGATCCTTTTGTTCTCAGAGAGGAGAAGTTGCCACTTTATTACCTTCTAATGAGAAGATATCCATTCTTGGTCAAACCAAATTTCTCCAGCAAATGTTGTATGAGTATAGTCAATCTTTGAAAAGCTACAGCAGTATGAAAAGACATCCCGAGCAAGGGAGGATGAGGAAACCTTACCCATCTTACGAACGTATGGACATTAACGGGATACACATTGGAGGTCATTTACTAAGGGCCCGATTCGCGGTTTCCCGACGTGTTACTCGAATATTTCCGATTTGCGCCGATTTTCCCTGTATTGCCCAGGGATTTTGGCGCACGTGATCGGATTGTCGCGCGTCGGCGCTGGCATGCACGTGACGGAAATCGGGGGGCGTGGCCGAACGAAAACCCGATGGATTCGGAAAAAACGCCGCATTTAAAAAAAAAAAGTGTCGCGGGACTCGCGCTTACCTTCACTAGGAATAGGCTGGTGAACTTCAGTGCAGTCCGGCGGGCCTCGGGGAACTTCAGCGCAGCAGTGCCACCTGGTGGACGTCAGAGGAACTACCTTAGTGAATCCCGGCCGGACCCGAATCCACCACAGAGAACGCGCCACTGGATCGCGAATGGGCCGGGTAAGTAAATCTGCCCCATTATATTATGATGGTACTTGGATTTGAATATTGAAAGTTCTGGCTGTCCTACTTCCTACACAAGATAGAATCTTCACGTTTGCTATATTGCCCTATTAGACATGAAACATAGACAATAGATCCTATCTCTTATCATTAACCCATCAGGAACAAGAGATCCATTCACTTATAATTAACCCATCAGGAACAGGTTCTAACCAAGTTTGTAACACTAACCAAATGTTGGTATTGGTTAAACTGAAGCTTTCTAAATCCCTTTAGCATAAATGAAGTTTAAGGAAGAACATAAAGATCTCAATCAAAGGCATTTTTGCCCTTAGACATAAATAGCATCAAGCAGAATCTGGAAAGATGCAGTGGGTTGCCAATGTTTAACTTGGATTTGGCAGTAAAGCTCAGTGTACATTATAGATGAGGTTTATTTTCTCTTCCATCCGATGCAGAAAATATATAAATGAATCAATCCCTTAGATTTGTACATAATTGACCTTACAATATACAAATTTATCAGTGTTATATACAATGTCACATTGCAACTCTTAAGAAATCTGACTCTTGGCTCTGATGTTATGTGCGGTGTAGGTCATTGAGTTTGGCATGGATTATTCTAGTCTGCAAAAATTTAAAAAAATAAAAAACCGAAAAGATATCACACGGACGTGCCTGTGATCGATCCTGAAAGAAAACATTGAAACAATGGTCTATCTTTAATGAAGAAACTCATTGATTGAAAATTGTTGGTTGTGGTTTTGCTATACATGACAAAGTCATAAAGTCATATAGAATGTCTAAGTTTATAGGCTGTTTTTTAAGCTTTAAAGTTACATTATTTTCCTATTTCGTCACTGCATCTAAGGCCGAATTTACACAAACGTATGCCCGCCAGGCCGTAGCCGGGCGGGCTTACGCCTGGCGTGATGGAGAGGTAACCCCTCCCCTCTCCATGTAAATGCACAGCGTATGGGCCGTACACTTGGGGCAAGATAGGACATGTCTTCCCATGTTTTCCCATGTATGGAGTGGTACGTGCCACACGTATGTGGCACTGCATCGCTCCATGTGGCCATTGCCGTCTATGGAAGAGGAATGTACTTACGTCCCCCATACTGTCGTGTGAAGATAAAAAATAAAATCTACTAGTCTTTATAAAACAAAAGAAAAGTACTGATTTTGTCCTACTAAGGCTGCATTCACACACATGTATGGGGGACATACATACGTCTGCCGTATATACGACCGATATACGTCCCCCATACACTTCTATGGGCTGACGGCATCGTACGGGAGGTCAATTGTTAGCCATTTTCCAATGTCTATGTACCTGTAGAAGCAAATGGAAGGGAGTAACTCTGCAGAATCAGACTACAGAGGTTTAAACTTGTAGTCTGTTACCAAGGGGACACAATGGGGGTCAATTACTAAGGGCCTGATTCGCGTTTTCCCGACGTGTTACCTGAATATTTTCGATTTGCGCCGATTTTCCCTGTATTGTCCCAGGATTTTGCCGCACGCGATCGGATTGTGGCGCATCGGCGCTGGCATGCACGCAACGGAAATTTGGGGTTGTGGCCGAACGAAAACCCAATGAATTCGGAAAAACTGCCGCATTTAAAAAAAAAAAAAAGTGTTGCGGAGCTTGCACTTACCTTCACTTGGAATAGGCCGGTGAACTTGAGTGCATTCCGGGGAACTTCAGCGCAGCAGCGCCACCTGGTGGACGTCGGAGGAACTGCCTTAATGAATCCCGAACGGACCCGAATCCACCGCAGAGAACGCGCCGCTGGATCGCAAATGGACCAGGTAAGTAAATCTGCCCCATTGCTTTGCATACAGGCTGTAGGCAAAAAGTAGCTGGTAGAGGTAGTGTGACAATTGTGAGACAAAAATGTGACACAGATGAAGTTATATTTTACATGTTTTACTCTTTATTGGCTTTCAAAGACCTTTAAGCTGCCAGAGATGCCAGGTAAAGGAAGAATAACCTTTTTTGAAAACTTTGGTTCAAAGAAAGATATTTTTTGGATGAAAGACATGTCAGAGGAACGAATGAGCTAACATCTAAACTTTGAATGCAAACTTCAAACACAGGCGGCTCCCTTCCAGGCCATGTGACTTTATGCTAAAATCATCATCTGTTGTTAAATTTCACTCAGCGATCAATTGTTAGCCATTTTCCAATGTCTATGTACCTGTAGCAACAAATGGAAGGGAGTAACTCTGCAGAATCAGACTATAGAGGTTTAAACTTGTAGTCTGTTACCAAGGGGACACATTGCTTTGCCTACAGGCTGTAGGCAAAAAGTAGCTGGAAATTTCTGCTTTCTGACATAGGTAATGTACCCATTTCTTTCTCGTAATTTGTATAATTCCTATTTTCAGAAATCTAAGCAACAACAAGATCACGGACATCGAGGAAGGAACCTTCGAGGGGGCAAATGGAGTGAACGAACTCATTCTTACCAGTAATCGAATAGAGAACGTACACCATAAGATATTTAAAGGCTTGGACGGGCTCAAATCATTGTATGTATGAGATCAAAAATTTTTTTTTCACAAATAAGAAAAAGTGCTATCTATTAAAATATAGAAGACTACTTACAATAGTATACTGAATAAGGTCTTATGTCACATCATATACCATCAGAACAGGTTGATTAGGCACTATTTTTGGGGCCTATTGGAGCCTATTTTCCCTAAGAACCCAACAGCCAAAATGCTCAACTCTTCTTTCCCCTGTTATTTGTAGCTTAGGGAGAGCATCAAACCCTCATAGACAATAGATGATTAGTTGAGCAGATTAATGAGTCGTGCTGTGGAACTAGTTATTATTTCAGCTAGTCAGAGTAGGACCACCCACTGGACTTCGACCCCCAGAATAAGCAGGGGTTTCAATGAATATATTACTAGTTACGGTACTAGTTCTAAGTTCCATGTTCAGAAATAACTGTAACCTGTGTTTGTGGTCTGGAAATAATAGAGGACAAGCACCAAAGAACCAAATATTTCCTTGGGTGGGTCCAAGCCAAAATAATCTGATCATTTTAGATATAAACTAATCATCTTCAATAAACCTGACAAGTCTTTCTGTTGGGTATAGCATAGTAGTGTCCTGTGGAATATCCCTCACTATCGGTTACTTCTGCCTCAGTTCATAGGACAGAAGAATCACGGTGACTTAGTGGTTAGCATTAAGGCCTTGCAGCGTTGGAGACCTGGGTTCCCAGGAGTCCCAGGGTCAACATCTGCAAAGAGTTTGTATGTTCTCTCCATGTTTGTGTGGGTTTCCTCCGGCACTCTGATTTCCTCCCACACTCCAAAACATACTGGTAGATTACATTGTGAGCCCCAGGGGGACAGGGACCGATTTGGCTGCGTAATCTGTGTGCGCTATATAAATAAAGGAATTATTATTATTATTACCGGTAACTTCAGCTTGGTATTTCTAGTATAACAAGCTATAACTTTGATTTTCCTCTGGCTTTTTGCAGGATGCTGAGAAGTAACCACATTACCTGTGTGAATAATGACAGCTTTACGGGTCTCAGTTCTGTTCGCTTACTCTCTCTCTATGACAATCAGATTGTCACGGTGGCCCCCGGAGCATTTGACACGCTGCATTCGCTATCTACATTGTAAGTAAAGCCGCGATGTGCCACCGGTGTCGTGTTGACCTCGTGCCACGTCATTTCAGTTGTTACTTTCATGTCCATACATTGATTGGGGGTTGGTAAGACTCATTCTGCAGCTAGCACCTGTTTCCTTTACAGATAATGGAATATAAAATGCAATGTACAGTATCTATCACTTTTATGAAGGGAGAATTTTAGTGCAAGCATGGGGGGGGGGGTGGGTGGGGGGGGGGGGGGGGGTCGGGGGGCAAGCTCTTCCTCCAAAGCTAAAAATCTTTAGATATCCCCCAACTCTATTTCCTATAAATATGTTAAGATCAATTTAAGAAAGGGTACAAAAATAAATAGCACCCAAATATATAATTTAGTCATACCTACACAGACCGGTTATGCTGATATTTAACCAACGTAAAGGTCCACCTAAACCTAAGCCCATTTTGAGACTTTTCTCGTGCAAAGCTGAATTTGTAGGGTTTTTTGGAAACGTAAAGCCTATGTTTTGGACTCTCCTCAGCCACCCTAAGGCTACTCCTTTACACTGTTGTCTACTAAGTCACATGAACATCTAAACATAGTTGAACATAAGGGTACAAGGGCACCCTGGGAGCTGGTACAAACCACTACCACATGATCATTCCATAATTTTTGGTATAATCTTCCACAACCTTTTTTGTTCTAGGGTTCTATATATGTTCTCACCACCGATTGCACGGGATTGCCATCCCAATTTTTCTTGGGGGCCTATAGTAACTACATGGTCCTGGACCTACAATTACTTACTCCTATAGAGTATAGATATAATACTATCTTGTTCTACTTGGTATAAAGTAATATCTAAGCCTAGAACCTGAGTCTTTTCACATTCTAAAAAAATCTGAGGTCCAGGTGCCAAAGGTCCCGTTATTCCACACAACAGGGTAAATGGATTTTATACAAATTAGCCTAAAATTGTCATTTTCTATCCAAATAGGTTACTAAATGTTGTCCCATAATTGGTGCTAAAATGGATATATTCTGGGATGACTGACAGGTATTTGCCCCCCGCTCATAGTGAGGGAGACTATATTGTCATTACGGTAAATTCATGAGACACAGCGGCCACCGAAACACTTACTACCTCATGTATATGAATTGTGACAGTCTACACCTAGCAGCTAATTTGGGAAAATTAAAGATGACATGTTTATGAAGGCCGGCGTCGTCGATAGGCGGAAAAAATGAAGTGGTGAGATGCCAGGGGTATCAGGAATTGCAAGTGAATTCATTTTTATAACTGGCATGTAATCAACTCAGCTGTCACTGTGAATTGGAGAGCGGCAGCGTGAAGCCGCCCAGAGATGGAAATCACACGATGACAAATTAATGAAATTGCGAGTGTCAGTTAAAATGCAATAACAAAAAAGTAATCCGCCTTCATCCCTATATCATATTACTGCATTGTGTGCGAGAGGTGCGCCGTGACAGCCTGGCGGACCGGGTGCAAATTCAAATATCCTGCTAAATGAGCTGAAGGGATGCATGGGCGGAATCGGATATTGTTGTCTGCATGTGTAAATCGGCAGAAAGGAAGTCCAGGTGTAAAGTCTGAAAAATACATAAGGTTATTATATGTTTATGGGATTCATGATTTTTAGGGGCAGATTAATACTGCTATAGGCCATTGGTTGCATCAAAATTGTTGTCCCTCACAACTCCAATATTTGCCATTTACTGCCAGCTTCATGGAGTAGGGCAGTGATGTCAAACCTTTTAGACGCCGAGTGCCCAAACTACATCCAAAACCCACAGATTTTTTGACAATCTAAGCAGTAACTTATGACTCCCTGCTGTGTCACAGGTTTAAATTGTATAGGCACCCGAGGACACCAATACACTAGAAAGAAGGAGAAAAAGCTGTGGTTATCATTGTAGCTTCCTTATAGGGTCCTGGGCTGCCTGGGACTGCAAGAGGCCTTGAGTCCTGTCTGGCGAAGTCTGTGGTCGGGTGATGGCACGGGTGCCCATAGAGAGGGCTCTGAGTGCCACCTCTGGCACCCGTGCCATAGGTTCGCCACCACTGGAGTAGGGGGTCCCTTCTTTCTGTTTTCAGTTCTACAGTATAAGGACACATGTATGAGGGTTTCTGGGTTAGAGGTCCAATTTTTTAATATCTCTATAGAGCAATATCAAACTTTTTTTTGGGTGGTTTGCGAATATGTGAGTCTCCAGGAAGCTTTAGGCCAAAAAACATCTGTCACTGCTAGTGTCTGCTGGGTTATTTTGCCCCCTACATGGTGTTGAGTGGAGTTCATCAATAACACTTGACCAACAGGTCTTAGATCTTCATATGTGATGGGGACCTGGGGAGGGTGAGACTATAGGTGAGTCCCTACTACTTCTAGTCTCATTTCTCTTGGTAAACATCAGAACTAAACCCAACTTTTTTTATTTTGGAGTACAAGGAGATTGGGGGGATGGAATGGGATCTCGGGTTCCTCAAAGAAGACCCGTCATCTCTCCTGACATGTTGTATAACTCAATAGACAACATGACCCTGTCCCATGACAGACTGGAGAGGGTCACACCTCTTGAAATAGCAGCGGAACATCATGAAGTACAACTAAAAACAAAGATGAGAGAGAAATTTTCTGTTGTGGGAAATACAGACGTGTCAGAAGAGGCGACAGGTTCTCTAAAACGGCAGGGAATGTTCTAGACTGATCTCAAGGCCAAGTGTTGTAACCAAAGCTGTCTCGTGTTATGTTTCTAGAAGATGTAAGATCACATAGACATCACACTCCCTTTGTACCATAGGAACCTTCTGGGCAATCCTTTCAGTTGTAATTGTCACCTGGCCTGGTTAGGAAACTGGCTGAGGAAGAAACGTATCGTAACTGGAAACCCTCGCTGCCAAAAACCTTACTTCCTCAAGGAGATTCCAATCCAAGATGTCGCCATCCAGGACTTTACTTGTGACGAAGGTAAGAACCAAGCAATGGTCCAGCTGACGTGAGATCTTTTGACTAATTCTCATAGTATAAATGTAATAATACATATAACTATGTTCTCCCTAAGTGATCCCTCTCATGTCTCCTTTCTATACAACAGGTAATGATGACAACACTTGCTCGCCACTTGCTCGCTGCCCCGCAGAGTGCACGTGTCTGGATACTGTGGTCCGCTGCAGTAACAAAGGTCTTAAGGCCTTACCTAAAGGAATACCCAAGGATGTGACAGAGCTGTAAGTATTATGGGCATGTTATATAGCCAGAGGAGCTGTACATACTGTACATAGTGTCGTCAGGCAGCATGTTTATAGAGCAGATGGAGGTGAGCAGATTGTACATAGTGTCCTATCTGCAGGCTGCATGTTATAGTGTAGTGGGAGCTGAGCAGATTGTACATAGTGTCCTATCTGCAGGCTGCATGTTATAGTGTAGTGGGAGCTGAGCAGATTGTACATAGTGTCCTATCTGCAGGTAGCATGTTATAGAGCAGGAGGAGCTGAGCAGATTGTACATAGTGTCCTATGTGCAGGCAGTATGTTATAGAGCAGGAGAAGCTAAGCAGATTGTACACAGTGTCCTATCTGCAGGTAGCATGTTATAGAGCAGAAGGAGCTGAGCAGAGTGTGCATAGTGTCCTATCTGCAGGCTGCATGTTATAGAGCAGGAGTAGCTGAGCAGATTGTACATAGTGTCCTATCTGCAGGCAGCATTTTATAGAGCAGGAGTAGCTGAGCAGGTTGTACACAGTGGGGGTCATTTACTAAGGGCCCGATTCGCGTTTTCCCGGGATTGTGGCGCACGCGATCGGATTGTGGCGCATCGGCGCCGGCATGCGCGCGACGGAAATCGGGGGGCGTGGCCGAACGAAAACCTGACGTATTCGGAAAAAACGCCGCATTTAAAACCCGAAAAAGTGTCGCTTGGGGAGCGCTTACCTTCACCTGGTCCGAGGTGGTGCATTCCGGCGCGATGAGATGACTTTCAGCGCAGCAGCGCCACCTGGTGGACGGCGGAAGAACTACATTCATAAATCCCGGCCGGACTCGAATCCAGAGCAGAGAACGCGCCGCTGGATCGCGACTGGACCGGGTAAGTAAATGTGCCCCAGTGTTCTATCTGCAAGGAACATGTTATAGAGCAGGAGGAGCTCAGCAGATTGTACATAGTGTCCTATCTGCAAGGAGCATGCTACATAGCAGGTGAAGGTGAGCAGATTGTATATTGTCCTATCTACAGGAAACATGTTATGAAGCAGGAGGAGCAGCAGGTATCCTGTTATTGAGAAGGTGGAGGTGAGCATATTGTATATAGTGTCCTATCTGCAGGCGGCATGTTTTTTTGTTTTGTTGAACAAAATATAAATATGACCAGTATATAATGTACCTAACCTCTATTCTGGGTTTTGAGAGTCCAGTGGGTGGTCTTATTCATAAAGGGAATATATTGTCAATCACTGAGTAAGACCACCCACTGGACTCCTGAGGGCAACAGAGGTTTAAATTAATAAACGTAGTACATTTTTAAAAAGTTATACTGAAACATTTCACACTGAGCTTCTCGGCCCCTCCTGCTCTATAACATGCTACATGTAGTATACTGGGCGATGGATGGAGAAAGAGATTGTAAAGATTCCCATTTCAAGGTCTACTGATTATATTCGTACAATACAATCCATGTGTAATAAATGTGTAGCAGCGTGATTAGGAATATGTTTATTCTTTGGCTTTGATAATATAATTATATCAACTACTTGCCAGATGAGATGGACACTGATTATGTGTCATATAGAAATCCAACCCCTACTGATTTTGCCACTTGGCCTTTGCTATGGATATTGCGTCCTAAGCGCAGAACACAGCGGGTCGCAAGTCTCACTACAAATTGCTCAGAATTGGCAAGTACATGCACGCAGAAACTACAGCCACCAGCAGATCAACCAGAAATGCAAATATATAGAAACGCTACGTAGGCTTCAAGAAGTGTTTGTATCTCCTATGGCTATTTCTAGCCAAGTATCAAAGGAAGCACACTATATGCAGATGAGATGACACTGAGTTATTGCCTAATAGAAACCAACCCCTACGAATTTTGCCACTTCGGCCTTTGCTATGGATATGTGCGCACTAAGCGCCGAACACAGCGGTCGCAAGTTCACTACAAATTGCTCAGAAATTGGCAAGTACATGCACTGCAGAAAACTACAGCCACCAGCAGATCAACCAGAAATCAAAATATAAGAACGCTACTGTAGGCTTCAAGAAGCTGTTTGTATTCTCCTATGGCTATTTTCTAGCCAAGTATCAAAGGAAGCACACTACTATGCCAGATGAGGATGACACTGAGTTATTGCCTAATAGAAATCCAACCCCTACTGAATTTTGCCACTTCGGCCTTTGCTATGGTATGTGCGCCACTAAGCGCAGAACCAGCGGTCGCAAGTCTACTACAAATTGCTCAGAATTGGACAGTCAATGCACTGCAGAGAAACTACAGCCACCAGCAGATCAACCAGAATCAATATATAGAACGTACTGTAGGGTTCAAGAAGCTGTTTGTATTCTCCTATGGCTATTTTCTAGCCAAGTATCAAAGGAAGCACCACTACTTGCCAGATGAGATGCACACTGAGTTTTGCCTAATGAATCCAACCCCTACGAATTTTCCCACTTCGGCCTTTGCTATGGATATGTGGCCACTAAGCGCAGAACACAGCGGTCGCAAGTTCACTACAAATTGCTCAGAATTGCAATACATGCACTGCAGAAACTACAGCCACAGCAAGATCAACCAGAAATCAAATATAGAACGCTATGTAGGCTTCAAGATGTTTTTGTATTCTCTATGGCTATTTCTAGCCACAGTATCAAAGGAGGAAGCACAAGTACTATGCCGGATGAGTGACCACTAGTTATTGCCTAAATAGAAATCCACCCCTACTGAATTTCCCACTTCGGTCTTTGCTATGGATTGTGTGCCACTAAGAGCTAAACAACGGTAGCAAGTCCCCCTGCTAATTCCTCACAAAATGGTAAAGATGCAAAAATAAAAAAAGTAGAACGTTATTGTAGCCCTAAGAAGGGCTGTTGGTGGGTCTTTGAGAATCATCCATGCCTAAACAGTAAGCTAATAGACACCCTAACGCTTTCCCTGACCAGCACAGTCTCTCCCTAGCGGCATCAGAGACAGAATGATCCGAAGCAGCGCTGGCCAGCGAGTAGTCATCCAGGGTCACCTGATTGGCCAGCCAACCTGCTATCGACGTGTAAAGGTACCACGTCATGCTGGGTGGAGTGCAGAGTCTCCTGGCTTGTGATTGGCTCTGTTTCTGGCCGCCAAAAAGCAAAAGGCGGGAGCTGCCATTTTCGAGCGGGGCGAAGTATTCGTCGCGAGTAACGAGCAGTTTGAGTACCCTAATGCCTCGACCGAGCATCAAGCTCGGACGAGCATGTGTCGCTCATCTCTAATGACCATCCTTTACTGCAACCACTATCCCTGTTTAACAGGTGTCATGGCTGCCTGCCCACGACGCAGACTCCCCTTAGGCCGCATATGTGAGATAAAACACAGTCCAAATCAATGCACCTCGTAATTGGAGGTTTTTCCGTTAGTAAATGTAGAAAGTGAAATGATTCTATGTTCTTTTCTAATGGCCCCTTATTATTACCCCCGCAGCCAATAACTTATATTGATACTCACATGAGCATTAAGTGCTTGTAATTGGACAGCTCCTTAGGGACAAGGGTAAACTGGTTTCCGTCCAGGTACCTACAAGAAGAGAACAGAATGAAATCCATCACTGAGCAAGAGATTTAAAGGGTTTCATTACTTTTTTTGTGGAGCTCCCAGAGGCAGAAAGATAAATGATAGTGAAAAAAAAACCCCATAAAAGTATAAGAGGATGAAAAGTCATAAATTCATTTCCCGAGTCAGCAGCGTGTATAATGGATTCATTTATAGACTGATTTCTTGTTTGCTATTTTATAGTAGATGACAAAAACCCAGACACTGAACAAGTCACTATTCACCTGTGAACATTTGAGGGGAAAAGAACCACTTGGATAACTCCACCCTCAAGACCCTAATTGACAGCTTTCTTCCTGGGCACAGTAATAGGGAGTAGTCTGTCAATCAGCCACAGCAAAAAATCTATTTGATTCTATTCTATACAAAGCATTTGGATCTCTGATCTCTGGAGCTTGGATACATAGCCTATCCTTTCCCCTAGCCATGGGTGGATTAGCATGGGCCCTGGGCTAGATGAATATTATTGCCCCAGAATTGACAGAATCAAGTACTACAATCAAGCTTCTTGTGAATGGAGGATGCGTCCTTTCTGCCTGCTTTCAAACTGAGCTTTCAGGACCTTTTGGAAGACATTCAAAGGTCCTGAAATGACTCTTGTGCAATATATGAATATTATTGCCCCAGAAAGACAGGGGCTTGGATTGGCGAAAGCTCGCCTGGCAGCGGAGCGCCAGCTCCATGCCAAGATCCAACTAACATAGTTTTAACTGCAGCACCTTTAATCTACTACTAGTTCACTGCCTCCATACATGGTCCCCTTATCAAACGAGCTGTGTCAGGCAGAATTTTGGGTTGTTTTCATGGCTTCCATGTTAACTTTGTCGCCACCCTGCTGTGTAATCCACAAAATATACTGGCAAACTTTTATCATGTACCGATATTATTTGAGCGCTTCTTGCTCACCTCCTTTGGTTCCTCTCTGCCACCCATTGGTTTGAAGCCCGAGTCCAATTAGGGTATGTCGCCATGCCACTCTCTAGCCTGCTGCCGCTGCCTCTGCATGCCGTCCCCTATAGTGTCAGGGTCAATTATTGGATGTTTTAGATGCTATCTAGCTTCATTCTGTCACTCTGTCATGGCCATGCTGTTGCCCATAATTTTGGCATAATGGTGCGATTAAGCAGCCTCAGAGGCATCCATGCATGCTGCCCCTGCTGTTTCCTGTCCATTTCCGTGGTGTTTCCATCCTTTTCTGAGGTTCCCAGGTGTTTGGCCAAGCTTCCCTGTGCAGAGCCTTGGTCCCCTTGAAAAATGCTCGAGTCTCCCATTGACTTCAATGGGGTTCGTTATTCGAGACGAGCACTCGAGCATCGGGAAAAGTTCGTCTCGAATAACGAGTACCCGAGCATTTTAGTGTTCGCTCATCTCTAATGGTCATCTAAAAACCATAATGAAAAAGTTATAACACAAGAACAAACAATAAAATACGGAATTGTAATTTTATCATCACAACTTACTGTGTAATTATTGAGTTTAAAGGACATCTATCACCAGGATGAAGGATTGTAAACCAAGCACACTGACATACTGGTGTGTGCATCCTCTGGCAGGATCTGCTCTTCTTTTAGATTGGTATGCCCTTGTTTAAAAAAAAATTGTTTTTAAAAAAAAATTCAAACAGAGCCTGAGGGGGTGTTAGTAGAGCCTAGAGCCCCTCAGACCCATTTGCATAATTTCAAAGTCCTTTTTTTGTAAAAAAACTAGGACATAAAAAGCCAAATGAAGAGCAGATCCTGTCAGAGGGGCACACACCAGTATGTCTGTGTACTTGATTTACATTCCTTCATCCTGGTGGTAGATGTCCTATAATGTGTAAAATGTGAATCTCAAAACTCCCTCTAGAGGTGAAAATAGGCACACACTGTATTTGTGAGCTCTTGGATAACTCCACACTCAAGACCCGGATTGACAGCTTTCTTCCTGGGCACAGTAATAGGGAGTAGGCTGTCAATCAGCCACAGCAAAAAAAAAGATAAATTCCTCTTCTTCTATTTGATTCTATTCTATAAAAAGCATTTAGATCTCTGAAATATGGAGTTTGGATACCTAGCCTATCATTTCCCCACGCCAAGCGCGGATTTGCATGGGCCCTGGGCTGTATGAATATTATTGCCCCAGAATTGACATAATTAAGTACTATAATCAAGCTTCTTGGGAATGGAGGATGCGTCCTTTCTGCCTGCTTTCAATCTGAGCTTTCAGGACCTTTGGAAGACCTTCAAAGGTCCTGAAATGACTCTTGTGCAATATATGAATATTTTTGCCCCAGAATTGCCAGAATCAAGTACTATAATCAAGCTTCTTGGGAATGGAGGATGCGTCCTTTCTGCCTGCTTTCAAGATCTTTGGAGGACCTTCAAAAGTCCTGAAATGACTCTTGTGCAATATATGAATATTATTGCCCCAGAATTGCCAGAATCAAGTACTATAATCAAGCTTCTTGGGAATGGAGGATGCATAATTTCTGCCTGCTTTCAATCTGAGCTTTCAGGATCTTTGGAGGACCTTCAAAGGTACTGAAATGACTCTTGTGCAAATGTGTATTGAGAGCAGTAACGTCATACAAGGATTTCCTGGGTGAAGGCTCTTCTCAGTACATTAAAGAAGGCCCAAATCACCTGTATTATAATCCACTCCAGCCCCCTAGCTAGAAAATACCCTATAGCAACAATATTGATCCTACCTCTCTAAGTAATAGCCAATCAGCCTCATAAAAATATTGATACATTCCACATCTTCTGTTTGATTCTATGCTATTCAGCCCATTTGGATCTCCGAAATATAGAGTTAGATTCCTCTTCTTCTATTCTATGTTAAACACAGAATTAAGACCATAAAAATGAAGTTCCAATATGTAGCTTATAATTTCCTAGACCTAGAGAATAGGATTCCGGAAACAAGGCTGATGCTGTCTGTGTTTTATATGTTTCCTCTAACAGAATGATTTGACCACTGTCTTGGAAAATGTAGACTTAGTAGACTCCACCCTTCATTCCCTGATTGACAGCTTCCTCCTTATAGATAGTAATAGCGAGTAGGCTGTCAATCAGCCGCAGCATGAAAATAGTGATAGATTCTTCTTCTTCTATTCTATAAACAGAATTTATATTTCAGAAAAATTGAGCTTATTCTTTCCTCTACTTAGAGCACATCATAAGGCAACAAGATTGATTCTGTCTGTATTTTATATGTATCCTCTAAAAAAATGATTTGATCTCTGCCTTATAAAATGGAGCGATAGAAAAGTGATATAATGGATGCGTCTTTTTCAGTGACCTGAGCAATAACAGAATCAGCACTCTCTCTAACCAGAGTTTCAGCAACATGACGCAGCTCCTCACTCTGTAAGTGATTTATTATACGTCTACAGCTTATAGTGATGGGAGATGGATGTCTCTAATATCACACGACTCTTCTTCTTCCAGGATTCTCAGTTACAATCGCCTCCGATGTATTCCTCTACAGGCATTCACTGGTCTAAACTCCCTTAGGCTCCTGTAAGTCTTTTATTTTCGCCAATTTCCATCCATTTATATATAAAATGTTAGAAATGTTCTGTCGGATATATCTGATAATTGAAGATGAGTTACCAGACACTTGTATCCTACAGGTCTCTACACGGCAATGACATCTCCACCATTCCTCAAGGAGCCTTCAGTGACCTCTCATCGTTGTCTCACTTGTAAGTGAATTGTATTTTAATTTGCATTAAAAATATGGACACATTATTACAATTGAAGGAAATAGGTGGGCAGGTTATTTGATTGGCTCTTAAATGGACAAATATGATATTTGCTTGGACGTTTATATCTTCGTCAAATCACGTTAAGTCAATCTGTGAGTCGTACTAGGGGGTCTGTGTGGTATTAAACCAGACTGTTATAGATATAGATATAGTGTACCAGTGTTATATGGACATGCGTTCTGATTTAAGTTAATGCATTTTCATTACTGCCATCTTTTTCTTGTGTATCCTACCTTGCACTTCTTTTATGTATATACTATACTCACCCAGATTCCTGTCTGCTATTAACAGACTACATCTTAATATTAAGATTTCCCACCAGTTATTATTCTCTGCTATGCTGTAAATTCCAAGATGCCCCAGCAAAGCATCACACGGGCAGCTAGATTCAGGCATCTGCTGGAAGGACAGAGCTTTAGCCCTCTCTCTCTCTAGTGTTGTAACTTATCGAACGGATCATAAATAACTGCGTGACAGGGACCTGTGACATCTTCAGCTGTCAGAGTCAGACAGACAGGATAGATTGATAGATATTATATAACAACATGGATGTTCCCCCTGCTTACTCATTCTCTGCTAGGCTGTCAATACCAAGATGCCACAGCAAAGCATCACACGGGCAGCTAGATGCAGTGCCATCTAGGACAGTACTTTATCCATCTCTATATAGTGTGGTAACTAATCACAGAAGTCATAAATATACAGTCAGGGAGGCTGCATTGATATCTTCTATATTACAACTGTGTGACAGGGACCTGTTACATCTTCAGCTGTTACTTTGACAGAAAGATATATAGATAGTGTATTACAAAATGGAAGGAAAATACATTTAAGTGCTTCTTTAAGCTTAGAAATGTGGTATATTTCATACTGCAGGTTATACTTTAGATTCATTCCCTATAATAGAAAGTGACAATTTTCCATGCCGTTTTGCAGAAAAAAGATCTGACGTTCTAGAAAAACGCATAGTTTGAGCTATGAAATTGTTGCTATATTTCACAATACCCAGTACTGACAGTAATATTTCTCCTTCATCCTGTTCCAGGGCTATCGGGGCAAACCCTCTGTACTGTGACTGTAACATGCAATGGCTGTCTGATTGGGTCAAGTCAGAATACAAAGAACCTGGTATTGCCCGATGCGCCGGACCTGGGGACATGGCCGACAAGCTTCTCCTTACCACACCGTCTAAGAAGTTTACATGTCATGGTAATACCTTACTCACTTCTCATTTTATCCATATTATGTGAGTAGATAGGACGGGTCTATAAAATTTCATTATAATTTACACCCATCTAGATTCCATTCCAAGAAAGTTTACAAATAATTTTCATTGACTAATGAAATTTTTGATTTAAAAAATGTTGACTTGTGAAGACCAACTAACACTCAGTCTTTTACTTTTGACCTTACTATAATCCCTGCCCTAGAAATTCCAGGGCCATGTGGTTTTCTTGTTCCAGGTAAGGGTCCTGGTCCCTAAAATATCAAAGCAAACTTTTACCTACTTACCTTCCCTAAGATGTACCCCTAACTCCAAACACGCATGTTACTTCTCCACACCCCTGTCTTTGTGCTATACCTTCAACGGAAAGTGAATTAGTTCCTCTCATGCAGAGGTGGTAATAGCAAAATGTGCTTGGTAATCCTAGCAAGACCGTCCCACCATGATGTGCCACCAGTATTTTTATGAAGAAGACCAGACTAATCTTGAATCACTAGTCAAACTGACCAACAACTCTAACATAATGGGGCAGATTTACTTACCTGGTCCATTCGCGATCCAGCGGCGCATTCTCTGCGGTGGAATCGGGTCCGGCGGGATTCACAGGTGTCGCTGCTGTACTGAAGAGCATCGGAACGCACTGGAGTTCACCGAGCCATCGTGGGTGAAGGTAAGCAGGAGTCCAGCGACATTTTTTTTTTAAAAAATGCGGCAGTTTTTCCGAATCCGTCTGTTTTTTTTACGGCCACGCCCCCCCCCCCCTGATTTCGGTCGCGTGCATGCCGGCGCCGATGCGCCACAATCCAATCGCGTGCGCCAAAATCCTGGGGCAATACAGGGAAAACCGGCGCAAATCGGAAATATTCGGGTAACACGTCGCAAAAACGCGAATAGGCCCCTTAGTAAATGACCCCCAATGTCTAGGAGTTGTAGCCCAACTGTCTAGGAATGAAACTCCAAATTCCCTTGAAACTCCAAATGAATGGAGCACTGTTCACACATGTGCACCACCATGGGGCACCCATTCTTGGGATAACTGGGGGTTCTTGGGACCAGTGATCAGATTATTCCTATTCTGTGGATAGAGGATTGGTATGAGTAAATTAACCTTTAGAATTTTTTAAAAATGTATTTGGGATGCCATTGTGTTGCAATGATAGTATCACATTCCAAAACATACATGGTCTAGCCTTGGAGAAAAGCTGGACACACTGTGAGTTGTAGTTTCCCATTTGTGGTTTAGTTGTAATAATGCCATACTTTTCTTATTATTTAGGACCTGTGGATGTTAACATCCTTGCCAAGTGTAATCCATGTCTATCCAACCCATGCAAAAACGAAGGAACCTGTAAGAATGACCCGGTTGACTTCTACCGGTGTACATGTCCCTATGGTTTCAAGGTATTGTTTATAAAAGAAAACTTTTGGTTGTCATGGTATTTTGTGTCCATCGTTTTTGGTGATACATGTGGCTTCTTCTATGTTCCTAGGGTCAGGACTGTGATATTCCTATCCATGCTTGCATCAGCAGTCCCTGTAAAAATGCTGGAACCTGCCACTTGAAAGAAGGGGAGAAGGATGGCTACTGGTTAGTATCAATGTCTTTTTGCTTTCTTTTTCTTCTACACTCTGAGACCAGTGTCTTTCTTGAGAATGGGGGACCCCTATCTTCTGGTTCCTTTGATTAGAGAAGCAACCCCCACATTTACAGCCTTCATTTACTTCTATATATCTCTTAAACCATAAGTCTAGATGGTGGCGTAGGTGGCAGTCATCATACACATATGTATATATGACATTGGCTAGTTTCAGATTACTTGAAGCCGGCAATATTTTATATGCTACATACCTATATCCAAAAGATTTGAGGATCTGACACTTCTCAACATATGCTGCCAATTTGTTCCATAGTATCTTTTCCTCATTGCTTCCACATGCTGTGAGTAAAATATGACAGGTATATTATGGACAGCTCTATAGTTTTAGTAGAAACCTTCAGACCCGTCAGACATTTTTGCATCCTTAGCTGTAAAATTTATGGCCTTGGTTCTATACATCAGTGGAAACCACTAGTTACAGTATGGAGCCAGAAGAGTAAGCACAGTTTTGAGTTGTGGATCACACTCACTTTTGTTCATCTTTACTTATTTGATTGGGAGATCAATTACCTTTATGTGGTTTTCCAGATATATACCACATATGTCTTTTATTATATAGTTTGCCCTATGTAAAATTTCTGTATTTGAAGATATTGGCCATACGCTATCACGGGTCTTGCTAGAAACTATAGCTTGTGTCATACAGAACTACAGAATTAAGAACCAACTAGGATGTTGATGTTTTGGACTACTTGAGGAGATAGATACTGGGTCAAAACTATAGATGGTGCACAGACAAGATTTGCATTGTGGTCTGTCTGCTCAGGGCTCAATGGTCTACCTGTTAAATAAGATACTTATTGTCCTCCAGACTTCAAGGTCCATTTTCTCCAGGTTCCTCCATGATGTCCATTAAGTGGTCCTATGATCTTCTCTCTTTAAGGTGTACATGTCCGGATGGATTTGAAGGTCAGAACTGTGAGGTGAACATTGATGACTGTGAAGATAATGACTGCGAGAATAATTCCACTTGTGTGGATGGCATCAACAACTACACCTGCCTCTGTCCACCAGAATACACAGGTGAGCTTCATAGACCATATCACCAACCAACTCCCTCCTCTATGATACACATTCACATATATTCATATATGGATCCATATTTGCCATCCATAAGTTGTATGATGTCAACATAAGGATTTATATAGCCAGACAAACCGGCAATGATCCCTGATCTGCACTGTATGGGCTTGTATGTATAGGACTGTGGACAAGTAACCAGATGGTTTAGTGCTTTCACCACTAATGACCACAGTTGTCTTCCATCATAAAGCCATGACTATCACTATTTCCATTCCAGTCGATGAGTGTCGCTTGTCTTGTCCCCATAGAATATACTTAAAGCATGCAGCATCCGCTTCTCTGCTCTCGTCCTTGTTGCTTCTGTCTCAACATGTTGTGTTGTCTCCAATAAACACATATGTATCTTGTCTCTTCTGTCTTTGTTGCACAAGCTGCTAATCTGAATGAGGTGGAAAAAGGTCAGTGTTGCTTCATCCTTCTCTTCTAATCTTATGTCTTATGTCCTATCTCTATTAAAAGAGACACTTAACTCAAAGTCTGTCTAAGTTTCCTTCTCGGTTGAGTGTAATCTATTGTTATCATTCATTTTTGGCTGTGGAGAGACTGACTGCTTTGTCCTTCAATCTGTATATATACTGGGACTCAAAAAAAATTGTTCCCCATGGTCACTACCCTATTTACACATCTCATAGTACTAGAGTCTTTCAATGACCTTGGTTACCTTTCTATTACGTCCAGAAGATATGTGTGTTACTAGATGACCAACATTTCAAAGTAAAGCGTAGCTCCTCGAGCCCCCCCCCCATAATGTGTCCATCTCTTTGCTGGACCTTCACTGTGTCTGTATCTTGTGTGTTTATACTTGCGTTGCTTTTCTTATTCTGAACTCTTCTTTTGTCTCTTGACTGGGTATATGACCTATTCCTCTGTGGTATCACCTTGGACCCAGACCATGTTTCCCGTAGACCCTGGTACACTGCTGTGTGATCACTATGTTACATTACACATAGTAGAATGGTTATGGTGCTAGCACACACACACTTCTGTGCTGGAGAGCAGCTGTAAGGCTTGTTAATATATATTTTATGTTACAAGTCATCTCAAGTAACGTGAAAGTGCCCCTCTAGGTACAATTCATGGGAGTCAGGTCATCCATCGCAGAGCTTCATAATCCAGGGGGCTGCGCTCGGAGACTGCATGCTGCTGCACTAAGTTCATTATTCCACTTCATAAAAAGATAGGTTTTGTGTTTCAGTACACAGCGGCAGGGGAAAGCTAAAGCAGGTGTTCCTCCAGCGGGTAACGCGCTCCTTCATAAAGCTGTCAGGATAACCTAGACTACAACGCCACAAACTGCAAGTCAACTCAGGGATGCTGATGCTGGGGGAGAATGGAATCATAATAGCACATGTGATTATCATGCACACAGCCTTATAGGGTCCCCTCCCCTACACCAAGCAGAGACAAAAAAGTGCTGCCCCCTACTATGCTTTAAATCGGGAAAGTTACCATTAAAAATATATATATATATGCAACATTCCCCACCGGGGCATAGCCTTTTCTTGGGGCCTGGAGGCCCAGAATACCAGAGTGGATGGCGATTGCGGCCTAGGGCACGCTGATGTCAGTCAGATGACAGTCAGATATATCAATGGTAGACATATAATAAATATAGAAATACAAGTGAAATGGATATGAGATAGATTGCAATATAGAGAGATTGATGATAGATAGAAACAAAAAAAGTTCTTTAGCAGCACAGGAAAACACAGTCCATTAAACGCTTACAAATGGCAGTAGATCCAAGGAAAAAATTGTGGTTTTAATCCATGTTCAATGCATTGAACATAGATTAAGAACACTTTTTTTTTTCTCTGTATCTACTGGAGTGCAGGTGTTTTATCTCTTTACTTAATGGATACATGGATAGATGGGGGGTAGAGTAGACAGATGGTAGACATGAGATACATAGATGTTATAGACAGTAATGCGATAGATAGATAGTGGTGAAGTTTCGGTGTCTATCAACTTGCCTGCTTTATACAACTTTTACTTAGGCTACATTCACACTAACGTATGGAGGACATATATACGTCCGATATACGTCCTCCATAGACGTCAATGGGCGCACGGCGCCCTACGGGAGCGGTACGGTGCAGCACACGTGCGGCACCGTACCCGGAAAAAAATAGGACCTGTCCTATCTTTTGCCGTAATACGGCGCCGTGCGCCATTACAGCCTATGGAGAGGGGCGGGGGTGAGCTGCGCTCTCCCCGTACACTGCCGTTGCCCACTACGGTACGGTACGGGCGGGCAACGGCAGTGTGAATATAGCCTTACTTGGAGTCCCTGTCAGGACCTTATGGGGTGCTGCACCCCTCCTTTTGAGGAGCATTTATGCTGTGCGGGTTTGGACTTTACTGATATTTATTTAATAGATAGATACAATAGGAAAGATGATGGATTTCTTCATGTATTTAATATTAATTTGTGATGTTTGTGATATTTCATATTATTCTGAGCTATTATTATACAGTGAAATGTTCAGAACATTCAGACCTGAATTTACCTTAAACCTCCATTTTGTTGTATTTCAGGAGAACTATGTGAAGAAAAGCTGGACTTCTGTTCCCAGGAGGTGAACCCATGTCAGCATGATTCTAAATGTATTGTGACACCCAAGGGATACAAGTAAGTGAAGGCTAAAGGGTAGTAAGGGGTACAATAATACTTCACCCGGACTATGGTTGGCTTAGTATTGTACTTTAACTAAACTTTCCCTGACTCCTGCATGGAAACAATACAGCCTGGACTTATATATAATATACCGTATATGTATGATTCTAGTTCTGTCAGCAGGAAAATGTAGAAAGACGGAGAAAGACGACTCTTGGGCTAAACTCATGTTTATGTTGTGTTTTGTAGATGTGACTGCACCCCAGGATATGTGGGGGAGCACTGCGATGTAGACTATGATGATTGCCAAGACAACAAGTGCCGCAATGGTGCACGATGCACGGATGCACTAAATGGATATACATGTGTCTGCCCTGACGGCTACAGGTGAGCCTGCCTTCTGAGAGACCTGAATATGGCCGCCATGGCTATGATGTCTTGGCATTAATCTGTACATCTCCTCTTTCTAGCGGTCTGTTCTGTGAATTCCCACCTCCTATGGTTCTACCTCGTACAAGTCCGTGTGATAATTTTGAGTGTCAGAATGGAGGTCAGTGTATTATGAAGGGCAGTGACCCGTCCTGTCAGTGCGCACCCGGCTACCAAGGGGGCAAGTGCGAGAAACTCACAAGCATCAACTTTGTCAGCAAGGACTCATTCCTACAAATCCCATCAACGAGGATCCGCTCCCAGACCAACATCTCCTTACAGGTTTGTTAGTTTTTTATGGATTTACTATGGCTTATATAAGATGTACTATATGTATCATAAAGTATGTACATCCAACACTTGATACCAAGTTGTGGATGAAGTATAGAAGGACCAAGAAGTCTTCTTCTAACCTGACGCCTGGCCATATGAAGACCTCCATGCATTGGTGCCGGATGTCAGTGACAGTAGTCTCAGTAGACAGTAAGTTCATATGTGTCTGATTTATGGAGGTCCAACCACTGGGGCCCCCAGAAATAAGAAGAATCGGGGTGTGCATGTGCCCATTTGAATGATGCTCTACATTCACTTCTATGCTGAATTTTTCCATTATGGCAGTCCAATAGTGAACCTCCTATGATCAGATGCTTATCCCTTGTCCTGCCGACACTTTAACTATGTGCAGTTTGCCTGTGTATAGTGCAGGATGCGACAGATTGATGCCCCATTTTGCCCCCTTGGAAATTGAGCTGCTCTTTAGGTCCTCCTCTACATATACTCTGAGTGACTGCTGTAGTATTTAACCACAAACCCCCAGGTGGAGGGTTGCGTTGTGTTCAGTGAAGAGGTCAGTGTACAAAAATGTGTTTCAAGTCCAGCCACAATCCTGGAATATACATGCATTTTTTTTCCCATAGTCCTGTTGCTACTAACAACGCACAGGATCTATGGTCACATAGATCTCAATGGACAGTACCTAACACTGCCTATAGCTTTGTAAGGTCATAGCTGCTACAATATTGACTATGAATTCAAATTACATCGAAAATGGGTACAAAGCTTTAACATGAAGTATAAAGAAATCCTTATCAATATGTAACTAGCGCCGTGCCTGAACTTTTAACATTACGAGATATCGGTGTCATGTGAGCGCGCTTGCAATAAAAACCCTTATTTAGATACGAATCTTAGCGGCACATAAAGGGGAGGTTTAATAAGGAGAAACGCATTGAAATTCCTCATGAAATGAGATCCTCTGTTGCTGCTCCAGAAATCTGTTTTTCTTTATTAACCTCATACAGATGTCGAGGTATGTCAGAGTACACGAGAGAACATGTCACATTACTCCACACAACATATGAATATGTTTTATTTACATTGTGAGTTATGGAAACTATTGTATATGTGACGATGCTGACATTAGCCAGGTACCGGGAGGACAAATGAATGGCATTGTTGTGTTTACCGAAAGGAGATTCCGGATAAAATACCTCTGCTTGCTGTCATTGTAAAGAATTTGACACTGTATACCATAAAAATATGTCCTGGCATGTGAAGACAAAGTGTTGGGTTCGTCACAGTCAACTTTAATCAACTTTTTATTCGCAACCTTAAAGCAGTAACATTAATTGATATGGATTTGAGTTATGGCTGCCTAAGTAACTTGTGCCTTCTTCATTTTGGGACCAACTCATTGCATAAGGTCTTGCAGATGAAACCCTGTGTGATCCTTTGCTTTTACCAATGGAAGCTTTCGATAAAATGTAGTACTCATCGATAAAGGCCATGGAGAGCACTCAAGATGGGACATTCACTATGTAGAGGTGCACTGAAGGGGGCGCCTAAAATTGTCCTACATGACATCTTTATGGCCTACTGGGCAACTTACCCCATAACGAGTAACCGTACCTTCAGCTAACTTTTGACGTGTCATAGAAATGTTTTGATTATTGGGGGCGGAGAACAAACCAAACTCTAAAATAAAGGGGTAGTAGAGCGCAGTTTTGTCTATGAGCCCCAGCTTCAAGTAACAAGAAAATACAAAGGGGGATGTATAACTGCAGTGATATCAGTTTTCTGTCTTCAAAATTTCTCGCAATATTTCATCTGATTTGGACCAACTTTACTTTTCAACTAACTCAAGAATACTTAGATCTGTTCCTTCATACTAGTGATCATTGGAGGTCTCCATCCCTGGATCCCCACCAATCAGAAATTTTTAAATGTCTCTAAGATTTTTTTCTCAAAAGATATTCTCTATTGTATTAATTGAATAGGTCATTGATGAAAGTTTGTTTTTGTTTCAGGTGGCCACAGACGAGGACAGTGGGATCCTGCTCTACAAAGGAGACAAGGATCACATAGCAGTAGAGTTGTATCGGGGTCGAGTGCGGGTTAGTTATGACACTGGAAGTTACCCAGCATCTGCCATCTACAGGTAGTTATTCTAGAGTTAAAGTTTTTAATATTATATAAAATCCCTCTGATTGATATGACTTTTTGGCCATATGTGCATGTGCATCTATGGGGTGTATATTACTGTAGACTGAAACATCTGCCTTTCAGGACTATTCGGGACAACTTAAAGAGAACCTGTCATGCAAAATAACCCCTCTAATCTAAATAGATTTTCATAAACTGACATTAGAGAGCATTGCTTTTATCCCTTCATTATCCCTCTACATGCCTGTAAACCTAAGCAAAGAGGTCCTAAAGCTATTCATGAGTGGGAGGCACAGCCACACCCCCAGTGCTTGACTGACAGCCTGTGTAACGCTGTGATAGCTGCTACATGTGCTTGCTGGTGGCCACATCCCCTGCAGCCTGTGTGTGTGTATGTAGGAGAGATGCAACAGCTCCAGGATGCAGCCATGTTATAGCAGAACATGTCAGGTACTTGTGTAGCTGATGTCTTTGTATCACACATGTGTATTAGGAGGATGCAGCATGTCAGCAGATGCAGCACACACACCAGCAATGAGCAGACATGAGCAGGGGGAGGAGAGGGGAGGGGTAACAGGAGTGACATCACTGCCTCTGACCATGTGACCAGCCTCATTTACATAATAAAGAAATGATGATTTTATAATGATTAATGTATGAAATAACTAGATAATGGCTGGAATGGGATCCTTGTGAGCTGCTCCAACAGGTAGTAGTGACAGAAATAGTGACAGAGACCTGATGACAGCTGTCCTTTAAGTGGTAATCTAAATTGCATCCATCTTGACGCTATCATGTCGGCCAATTAGTCTGATTTTTAGAAGATAGCTGGTTTTCATTGAAGAGATTCTGCTATTGGAGACAGAAAATTTTTCATGGGAACCCTTAACAAGTCCTCCATGAGGAACCATGTCCCAAAGCTGATGACAAATTTGCTAGGTGTAATGTAGGCACATTAGCAAGAAAAAGGTTCACCTTAACCTGCTTACAGAAGCCTAGGCATAGAAAGCTAAACTTTTTCAAGCTCTCTATCCCCTTACTTCAGATAGAATTTTCATAAATCTGCAACTCCGTTCATCATTGTAAAGAAGAAAGACACCATCATGAAACCCATCCAAACCCTTTTATGTACTGCAATAAGTTTCATGAGAGAATTTGTTCTGACAGGTTCCCTTTTCCAGCTATAGGTCAGCTATAATATAAAACATACATTCCCTATTACGTAATAATAAATCCCCATAAAAACGCAATAAATAATCATATTAAAAATGTGATTAGGTACTGCAAGGTTTGTGCGTCAGGCACCTCATGTAATTTCTTCCTTCATTGCATTGGAAGCGGCTTATTTATTCCCCTAATGTCAATGGAGATTGCACTGCCTCGTCTAGACGCTGCTTAATTGATTGGAGAGTCGTAAAAATTTTTTGGGGGAGAAGGGAATCTGGTGGACACGGTACAAGAGCGGGAGAACGTGCAGGTGACATGCCGTCAGCATTAGTACAATCTTCATGAGGGAGTGAAGCTCGTGTGGTGTGACCAGCCTCCTGATACCGAGTCCACCAAATTCTTTTGTTAAGGTGTTTCATAAGCATAAAAACTTGTATTTTGGCCATTGTACAACATAAACACAGCCGTATAAATCATAGCAGGCACGGCGCAGTGGTGTGATGGGCCTCTCTCCACAGAAACAGTGCGATCATTCCAAACATCTGGTACTGGCATGTGTGTAGACCATGCCAATCCCCACTCCCCTATACCGATTCCTTTTTCTTGTCTTTTTTCAAATCTGTTCAAACATAAACCTAATCATAAAATTGATTATGTAACACATAATGATATTGTAGATGACTTCCATATGTTTACCCATCTTTACTGTTGGTTCGTTGCCCGGGCTTTGAGTCCAAGTTTAGGTCAAAGCCTTTTGAAGGTTGTGGAGCGTCCAATTCTTACTGTATTAACTTTTTATAAATTAGAATAAATTGACATAATATACTGGGGTAGATTAACTTACCCAGTCCTGTCGCGATCCCCCGGTGTGTTGTCAGACGAGGATTCAGGTCCAGTGCGATTCACTAAGCTCGTGCGCCCGAGTTCCTGCATCCACTGCTTCTGCGCCGAGGTCCGCTGGAGTTCACCTTCTTCCTCCCGATGCTTGTAAGAGCGTGTCTTGCGACACATTTCTAAATGTTAAATCGCGCGCGGTGTCCGAATCCGTCGGGTTGTGCGACGACCCGTCTCCCGATTTCTGTTGCGTGCAAGCCGGGAGCCGATGCACCAAAATCCTGGGGCAATTCGGTGCAAAACGGAAATAGTCGGGGAACCCGACGTAAATACGTCCGACGGACCCTTAGTAAATGAGCCCCATTGTGCTAGTGAATGGTTACCGGTTATCAACCTACCAGGAGCAAATTCTTATATTGGATATATATGTCTCATCACTGAAGGTCCAATAGTAGAACATCTGAGGAGAACAGGGGTCCACAGGTCTTCCTGACCGATATAAACAGTGTGGTGGTGAGCTCCACTTACTGTTCTTCTTTGGGTCCTCAGGGATGAGTATCTCTGACTGACCTGTACAAGTTAAATAAGTAATGGTTGATCTTTTGCATCCATTCACATGGGAGTACTTGTAGATACTTGCATGTGAATTAAAAAGGAGTGAACACAAGTGACCACCACTCCGTTCTTCAATGGAACTGCCCAAACTAGAAAATTCTACAGTCCCTTAAAAAGTGAATATAGGGATGGACATGTCCACCTGTGGATCCAGGTCACTTGGAGGTGGTTGTAAACTTGCAATGACTATGCACCAATGACTCACATAGTTGGAGACAGTTCCTCCTGGTCTCCTTATACACATGGCTCGACCAAGCATGCATGTGTTTGCATTAGGGATAGGGTAAAGATCTGTTTCCAGATGCTTGTCTACTTTGAGGACAACGTAGGGGCCATTTTGAATTCAGGATCACCCTCTTTGCAGGTGGTTAATGGCTCCAAGGTCCAAGAAAAATGCCAAATGGACCTCCTTTATATGGTGTGCCATATCATTAAGCCATGCGAGGACCTCATTAAGACTTCCTAGAGCAAATTATTTGATGTGAAATTTTTATTACTCATTGGCCAGAAGTCTTCAGTCACTGATCATTTACACATTATGGTGTGTGCTGTGCTAGGACCCATAATCCTCTACTTGGCAGCCTCGCTCCATAGTCAGCTTCCCATGCAGTAAATCTTCCCATCATTAGGAGAAGAATATGAGGCTCTGATGATTGGAACAAATTGTCTCTCCCTGATCTGGCATATTGTGTGTATAGCAACACCAGCAATGAATTAATTAATAAATCAGGTAAAGACCATAGAGCCGAGGCCATAAAACAGCAGTTTCAGAGGCCATTACACAGCGCGACACTTTAACTCACTGTGTTGTCTTCCAACTCGCAGTAAATAGACTGGAGAGAGAAAAACGCTATTGTTAGCAGAGAGCGGGGAGAACGCGTCTGTATATTCAGCAAGAATCAGAAATTAGATGGGGGGGGGCTGATAGATACTAATAAATGTATATATAATACAATGGGAAGCTACTAGAGAGGGACAAGACTTCTTAATTACTGCATAATGAAAATTACGTTTTAAAGGGAATTTGTTGCATTACCATACTGTCCTATCTTCAGACAACATGTTATAGAGCAGGAGGAGCTGAGCAGATCGTACATAGTGTCCTATCTGCAGGCAGCTTGTTATAGAACAGGAGGAAGTGGGCAGATTGTACATAGTGCCCTATCTGCAGGCAGCATGTTATAGAGCAGGAGGAGCTGAACATATTGTACATAGTTTCCTATCCTGATGGTTGCATGTTATAGAGCAGGAGGAACTAAGCAGATTGTACATAGTGTCCTATCTTCATACAGCATGTTATAGAGCAGGAAGAGATGAGCAAATTGTGCATAGTGTCCTATCTGTAAGCAGGGTCAAGCAGATTCCTATTTAGCTTTGCAAGAAATTATCAAGTTTAACTTGTGCTTCCTGTTCATCTTCATGCTCTATAACATGCCGTCAGGAGCTTCAAGTTATGTTTCTGATTTGCTACCACCATTATAGGCGCCAATACGCTGCACTACATATCACTAGGTGCAGTATCAGCTGTGATTCTTATTAAAGCATCTCCGTTTTCTTCTCTTCACAGTGTGGAAACTATAAATGATGGAAACTTTCACATAGTGGAACTTGTAAGCCTGGATCAAACACTGTCACTAATAGTGGATGGAGGAAACCCCAAGACCATTACTAATTTGTCCAAACAATCTTCACTGGGCTTTGACTCTCCGCTTTACGTAGGAGGTAAAAGATATTGGTTTGTCATGTCACTGATAATAGGAACATGTATTAAGGACCTGTCACTGTGATTTATAGGTTCTCTGACCTCGGGAGCACACATGAGACCCTTGCTGAAGTGTATTGCTGGGGGAGTGTTATGGGCTCTTCAGTTTTCATTTCACTTTCGCCATATAGTATATAAAAGCAAAGAGCAAAGATGGCCGCCATGCTATATGTGCAGTTATCCGCAGCATGCACAATGAAGGGGATTCAGCCTACAGCGAATGGGCTACCCTAATGAAATGTCCGGTGTGGGTACTAGCAGAGGTGGATAAAGACAACCATAGGCCCTGTGATGTATAAAAATTGTGAGCCCACCATAAGACATGTTAACTTTTTTTTAATGGTTTGAAAAACTGTACCTACAGTGTGAGTACCAGGATTTTAGGATTGGACGACCTCTAACTTGATACTTTATTATAATCCATTACTTGTTCCTGGAGTGAAGATCTTTAAGAATTCTTTAAAAAGATCGATGAATGATACCTACAGCAAAATCATTCATGATCTGGTGCCGATCCACTGACCTGAACTACAAACATATTGGATTGACAGAAAACCTATAACAGCACTCCAATAATAGATGCAGCGGAAGGGTGCCTACCCCAGATAGACCATTAGGAAATCCAGGCACACTTGAAATGATTTATACAAAAAATTTATTGTTTATGCGGCACAATAAAATTTTGGTGCAATGTTTCGACAATATCTTGCATTTGTCGAGCACAAACGTCACCACGCAAGGAGGAAAGGAGATGCTGGATGTCAGAGTAATTGTGGGAAGTAACCGCTAATTAGGACGATCTATTTCGTCCTGCATTTTTAAGCAGTTAAGGGCTTGAACAAGAATTTTTATTGATGGTTTATGCCCCGGATAAGTCATCAATATCTGATTATTGGGGGAGGACCCTGGCATCATAAGAGTATAAATGTTTAAAATTAGAATCCATGCACCATGTCAAGGATACATTTTCCAATATTTGACTTGCTAGTGTGTGGTGCCTCTTTAATACCATGCCTTCTGACTACACAGGTATGCCAATGAAGAACAATGTTGCCGTACTACGCCAGTCACCGGGACAGAATGGAACCAACTTCCAAGGCTGCATAAAGAACTTGTACATAAACAATGAGCTGCAAGACTTGAAGATATTCAATCTACAAACCGGAATAGTCCCCGGATGTGAGCCCTGCCACAAGAAAGTCTGTGTACATGGAACATGTAAGGCTACCAGTCAGTCCGGCTTCACCTGCGAGTGTGAAGGAGGCTGGACGGGGGCGCTGTGTGATCAGCAGTCCAACGACCCTTGTTTGGGACACAAGTAAGTGCAAGATTTACTGATATATTGTTAAAGTCAAGTTACTTTATATTATATTATATTTACTTGCAATATGCCAGAGGAAATTCTTCATCTAAGTGTATTTTTATACTTTATTTTCAAAAACTAGTTCTGCTATGATCACAGAAATTGTGGCATTTGAGATCAACTACTAGATATGTGCTGTCTTACCTGGGATACGGTCAGGAATTGCGCCTATTTTCTCCCTAAGACCATCTTCCTGATAAGTTGCCATTGAAGTGCTTAAAGGGGGTTTGGCTTGGTACGGATTGTTTCTGTGCAGCCCAATTCTATGGCAGGCTGGAGTCTCCTGAGGGTGGGTGACAGGGAGCGGGGATTGCATCATACACTGGTACTGCCAGGACATGCCCAAGACTGGTCCGTGGAACACCTGGCCATGGGCCACAGCCAAAGAACTTTAAAAAAATTACAAATTCTTACCGCTCCCCCAAAGCATTAGCAGTCTTCTTTTCTATACTCTCCACGTCCAAAAGACTGCATTATAAAATGGGGGCTGTGGGAAAGGGTGTATTATAAGATGGGGGCAGAGGTAAAGGGGGTATTATAAGAAGGGACTGGGGAAAAGGGGGCATAATAAAAAGTGGGTTGCGGGAAAGAGAGAATTATAAGAAGGGGGCTGTGGGAAAGGGGGCATTTTAAGATGGGGGCTGTGGGAATGGGGGCATATAAAGAAAGGGGCTGTGGGAAGGAGGCATTATAAGATGGGGCCGTTGTAAAGGGGGCATTATAGAAAGGGGCTGTGGGAAAAAGGGCATAATAAAAAGTGAGCTGTGTAAAAGGGAGCATTATAAGAAGGAGGCTTCAGGAAAAGGAGCATTTTGAGATGGGGGTTGCGGGAATGGGGACAAATGAAAGAAGTCTTGGTTAGTAACAGGGTCACTGTTACTGTGGACACACAATTTTTTCCCCAGGGATAATAGGTGAGGGCACCAGACCCAAAAAGTTTTTTAGTGCAGACAGTCCCTGGTTGAGGATTCGAGGGGCAACTGCTGCAACATTGGTTTGGAACATAACCAAATCTTATGAAAAATCCGGTGAAGCTTCACGGAATTGAATATTGGATGATTTGCTCATCTCTAATCTGTACCTCTGTAACCGGGCCAGACATCACAATACTCCTGCATCATTCCCGTGTTTTCGGGACATCATCATAATTTGCTTTAAGCGGCAGCCAGACAAATCTCTGTCTAGAACAGATTTGCTTTTATCTTTTTTTAAGAAAATTCTCTGTTTTCTAAGTTTTTGGCATAAAGTTTCTTATCAAACGACTTTTTCCGCCTGTATTTTCTCTTTACCTCAGCCTTTGCCTCCCAGCATCGATGTCATTTTTGTATTGAATTTATGCCGCTCTGACAGCTCGCAGCTGAAAGATGTTCGCAGTACCTTGCACATATGCTGCTCTTGGCAGAATTACAGCGGAGACTTGGAGACAATTTATTTGTTTATTATAATTGTGGAGAAGGGTGTGAAATTCTCTATAACATTTTTAAAGAGGGAGGATTGTGGTAGTGGCGACTAGTAGTTGGAGATGGTTTCCAGATGTAGGAATGATGTGTTAAAGGGGCAATCAGTCTATGTTGTTGTGCCAGTGCGTTTTATGACCCTTATCTTTACTGCTAAATTACCGCTGAGATTGTCATATAATATCCTTATACCATATTATGTGTGATTTTAAATAAGGCTACAGTGAAAATATGATGTTTTTACACTGTCTTCTTGCATTAACTTACATCTATGAGTTGCCAAAACACGGCAACTCCTCCTGATGCCCCCATACACATGCACGCTCTAAGCATGCATGTGTTTTTAATGGGTTGAAAAGACTAATAACCTGACAGACATGTCTTATCACCTAGAGCAGTAGTGGCGAACCTATGGCATGGGTGGCAGATGTGGGCACTCAGGCCATCACACCCCAGCATAGAGTTTGCCAGACAGGACTCAAGGCCTCCTTCCGCTGTCTGAGGCAGCCCAGTATGTGCCATGTTCAGCAGTATTTTACAAACTTGGCTGTCTTTGACTACCAGAGGGGCGAGAAGGTGCTACATTTTTCATTGGAACTCCTCTACTGGATTATTCCTGTTCATGGGACCCCGGAAAGTTACAATGATATACAAGTTTTCCGCTTTCTTTCTACTGTATTGGTGTCTTCAGGTCGCTAATGCGATTCAAAGGGAACCTATCATCTGCAATTCACCTAATAAACAACCACCAGAATATTGTCTAGCAGAGAAACACCTGCTAGTTATTGTTTCTTTCATGACTCTGTGTGGAAGCATTATCCAGAAAATCAACTTTGAAGTGAGCTGTAAATTGGTTGTATAAAATCTGGTCGCCCCCTCCTCTGTGATTGACATCATGCTTCTAACTTCAGGAAACCTGGTTAGTGATGTCTCTTGATGCAGGACCATTGATTACAGCGAAGGTGGCTTTTTTGGGAAAAAGAGAGCTTGACTGTTAAAATCTCCACCTCCTTGACTTTATACAACCAATTTATTCACACTCACTTCAAAGTATATTTTCTCGATGATTTTACAATACTGGGTCATGAAAGAATTATGATCTGGAAGGTGATCGGCTACTTAACAATATACTAGTAGTGGTTTATTAGGTTAATTTCTGATGACAGGTTCCCTTTAAAACTGTGTGTACTGCTAAAATTGCCAGTCCTGTACAGTGATCAAATTCAAAATGTCTGATCGTTCTTCCTCCCAACATCATCTGTCAACGTAAAGTTAGAAGCCCACCCAATAAACATACAATATGGTTATCAGCTGGTCCTTTGAATCTGAAGCAACTAGTAACATAGTAACCTCGATACCAGGAAGTTTTCTGTTTCATTCAAATCCAGAGCTGCAATCAGAATTCTGCTGGATTGCAATTCCTCATGAGCAGTGCATTGTGGGAGTACATCTAACGCGATTAGCTTGGATATAAGAAGTTAGGTTAAATAAGTAAAAAACAGTCGATAATCTCTTTAAAGTCATTTAATAGGAATTAGGAAGCCGCTTTGGATGTGAACGAAGAAGAGAATGTGTCAATCAATACAAAATGATAAAAGCGACTGCGGAATCTTA
The DNA here is from genome assembly GCA_019512145.1 of Engystomops pustulosus. Classification (NCBI taxonomy): domain Eukaryota; kingdom Metazoa; phylum Chordata; class Amphibia; order Anura; family Leptodactylidae; genus Engystomops; species Engystomops pustulosus. Next base: position 29,252,787 of record CM033641.1, read on the forward strand.
TATGTTCTCTTCTATTTTTCAGGTGTGTACATGGCACGTGTCTGCCCATCAATGCGTTTTCTTACAGCTGTAAGTGTTCCTCCGGCTATGGGGGAGTCCTGTGTGATGAAGCCGAAGAGCAGATTAACCCTTGCCAGTCACTTAAGTGTAAGCACGGGAAGTGTAGGATTTCAGGTCTGGACAAGGCCTATTGCGAGTGCAGCAATGGTTATACCGGAGACAGCTGTGATAAAGGTAAATCATAAGAATTTAAATTATTTTTTTTTTTCGGTTTCTTATTCTTTTGCTATATTTATATTTTTAAGAAAACCTGATCAGAGGAAGGAGTGAAGGTCTACACTAACAAGCTCATCCCTGTCTGTCAGTCTTGCAACTAAATACTTTTGTCTTTTTTTTTCTCTATTTTTGTTACTATATAGTTGTATATGTGTTTTTCTGTTAACAGTATGTTACAAAGTTCATACCAAAAACACAGAATATGATCATTTATTTGGTAAAGTTTACTATCATTCATTTAGTATAGAATAGTTCACTAAAGACCTGATCATAGGATTATGTTTGGTATTATTATTATTATTATTATACATTAAAAATACTCAAAACATAGTATTTAAAGATAATGGGGGTCATTTACTAAGGGCCCGATTCGCATTTTCCCGACGTGTTACCCGAATATTTACGATTTGCGCCGATTTTCCCTGTGTTGCCCCGGGATTTTGGCGCACGCGTTCGGATTGTGGCGCATCGGCGCCAACATGCACTCGACGGAAATCGGGGGATGTGGTCGAACAAAAACCCGACGGATTCAGAAAAACCGCCGGGACTCGCGCTTACCTTCACCAGTTATAGGCCGGTGAATTTCAGGGCATTCCAGCGGACCTCGGGGAACTTCAGCGCAGCAGCGACATCTGGTGGAAGGCGGAGGAATGAACTTAGTGAATCCCGGAAGACCCCAATCCACCGCACAGAACGCACCGCTGGATCGCGAATGGCCCGGGTAAGTAAATCTGCCCCAATGTGCAAAAAAAAGAATAAATTATAACACAATTTTGTATTATTTAATATAAGGGATTATTTTACCCCTTTTGACTTTATATAATCAGATGAAAAAGCATCTCCTCAATAAATACAAGTGTCCAATAGTAACTGTTGTGTTATGTTACATACAGTTGTCAGAGCCATGGCAAATGTGTCACTTGCTTTCTTTATGCTGTGAATGGGCTTGTATGAGAAAACAAAAGCATGAAATTATTTCTTTTTCAGAAACTTAAAGGGGTTGTCCAGTGATAGCATGTTAGGCCCTATCCCCTGATACTGATCGGTGGGGGTCTCAGTGAGACAGTGCCCCACACTCGTCTATCTCCATCAGCTCCATAGAGAAGAGCCATAGAGATGTGGCTGCTCTGGTTAACTCGGGTGCTATGGGGGTACAACGGACCCCCATTCTCGTGATCCATGGGGGTCCCATCACTGAGACCCCCACCGATCAGCAAAGTAGGGCCTATCCTGTAGATAGCGTCTAACTTGCCATCGCCAGACAACCCCTTTAACCAATGTCATCCAATGGACTGTGTCTGATATTGCAGATTACCCATGCAGATTGGTTCCAATACCAGTGGCAGCCCACGGAATAGAGGGCAGCCATGTTTTCGTAGTCTCATGCAGCCCTTCTACTGTGTGTGTACCTTTCTGTATAGTTGCGTTTCTTCTGTATGTTGTGTGATGGACAATAACTCCACACTTTGTCTTATCTCAAACTTTGTTCTTCACCCTTCAGCCTTCACTGATTTATCACAGAGAATGCCACAGGTGAGACGGCCAAAACACAAGGGATCATTTCTTTTCCTCTCTCCTCCCGCCTTTCATTGTGGTGTCTCCTTCCTCCATACATCAATGTCTTCCCCCTTTTCTTTTTCCTCAGCTGGCATTTATTTATTTTGTTTCCAGCATCAATGTGACTGGGAGAATGGGGAACAGGGCCAAGGAAGTGATTAACAGATGGCTCATTTTTAGCTGGTTTATACTTTGGTAATTTATGAAGCTAGTGGAATGTAACTTGTATTAAGCAACAGATTGAATAATATTGAGCTGGAGGTCTAATAAATTAAATTGCATGCTCTCCGAAACCGTTCCCTCATGTAAACAGAACCAGCTGTTCAGGCAAAGAACAGTAAATGTGTAGTTTTGCATTAAAGGGCTAAGATTTAAGCCACCAATTTTGTTGTCACTGTAATAATGTTGTATTTATTGCTTATGGACTAAGAGAATAATTCAAAAAGTTATGGAGATTGAAATGATTCTGAGCACGATCCAACAGTTAAATATTGGGATGATCTTTCCATCATTTTCCAAGATCTATTTGTTGCCACATAGATTTGGTACGAATCCGCCATTTTTCAGGCAACGAATCAAATCAGAATGGTCACCTTGAAGTGGTTGGTGGCCTTATACAATTTGATCAAAATGTAACTAAGAACCTCGAGTTCGTTATTTAATTAGCCTAGTGGCAGTAGATCATTGTGTGCTATGTGGATGTGCTGTCCAGTTCTTTTTCTCTCCCCATGTTGAATCAAATCGGAATGTTTTTTGACTCTCTTCGGTTGACTAGCTACCTACTGTCATTCAAGCTAGAACTTAGGGAGGGGCAAGGGAAAAAATGGTAAAATATTCATAGAGCAATATTAAATATTTTCATAAAAAAATTCTGTCTGTAACTAGGGGTCGTTTGTTAGTCGGGTGTTCTTAAGTCATAAGTCTCAACAGAGTAATAAAGTGTCAAAAAGTAGTACAAGAAACCAGAAAACTTTTTTTTAATCAAAAAATGTATCACAAAATTGCAATTCCATGTTCTTACTTGTTTCTATTTCATTTACAGAAGTCTCTTGCCGAGGGGAACGGATCAGAGATTATTACCAAAAGCAGCAAGGTTACGCAGCTTGCCAGACGACCGAGAAGGTATCGCGACTAGAATGCCGAGGTGGATGCGCAAACGGTCAGTGCTGCAGACCTCTGAGAAGTAAGCGGCGGAAATACATTTTCGAGTGCACCGATGGCACCTCATTTGTGGACGAAATTGAGAAAGTCATAAAATGTGGCTGTACAAAGTGCCCCTCCTAAATATGTAACCTCCAGAAGCCCTTTTGAAAACATTGTATACCTTTTATGGCCGTGTTGGACTAATTCAAAACTTGATAGTGGAAAATATTTGAATTATATTGTAAAATACAGAAACAGACGTATTTTTATTAAGAAAAAAAAAAGAAAAAGACATTTTCCTCACTGGCAATTCAAAAAAGTTCTTAAAGCAAGACTTTTCGCAAAGAAGAGATATCAGAAGAACAATGATTCTATGTCTACCAAGATGTCTCTTTATGGAAAGGAACTACGAATACTGTGGTTGAAGTGGTTTGCTCATTTACAGATGCTGGAAAAATCAGTGTAAAAAAAAAATCAATAATCCCGGATAAGGAGACGTAAAAATTGGTCAACATATCAGCATTGATGAGCTGTGCCAAATGGTGACCCACAAATTTAATAAAAGACAAGCTGTGAATGATAAGGGATCGAGTTGATTTTTGCATTGAGTTGACCTTACCTGATCAGCTAAAGCGTTTTAAAGAACTCTTTGCATTCCAAGTCAACAGGAGAGGAACAGTAATGGGGACGGACAGTAGCCCAGAGTAGACTTCAGGTTCTAAAAAATGTTATTGTCATGTGATAGCACAAGAAGCTTAAAGAAGTCTTCACCTAGCCATTTTCCAGTATTATCTTTTTTTATGTAATGTAAAAAATTAACTGGGCCATTAGTAAAGAGAAGTCTGGTAGTTTTTTAATTAGGAATAATTTTACAAAAAAAAAGTTTATAAAAAAAAAGTATTCGGAATATGAATAAACATATTTATTGTATCAGAGTACATCATTCTTAACAATTTTAGGTTATCCCTTTTTCAATGCTTTAATATATATTAATTTATATTTGTCCTGATATTTTTCTATTTTGGTAAACACAAAATGACTCAAAGTCAGGATTTTTTTTTTTTCCCTCTTCTAGAAGTAACATAGCAAATTTGTGTCTGATGGATTTGTTTTGTCTGATATGTGTTCGCTAATGTGGTTGTGTAACCAGCAATGTCCTCAAAGTTTGGAGACAATGCCGGGAAATGTACATTTAGAGTGTCTTCACATTAGATCGAAAATTATAGAGAAGTATTTTTTTTTCCCTACATATAATATAAATATAATGTATATTTACGTAAAACTAAAATTGTGATCTAGGCATACAAATGTCTATAGCTTTAGTCAACCCTTTCTACCCCTCCTCCCATGAAGTTATATCTGTCTTGTGGAGCAGTTTATACTGTTCTCAATTGTGATTTTTTTATTTCCCCGTAATAAGACTACCATAGTATTATGTGGTCCCCATGTTAATATGCTGCTGCTAAACTACAGTATATGATTGTTAATGGTTGGTAGTGGGCTGTGCTCTTCTTTCCTTAAATAAAGAAAACAACAGGCACTCTGTACAAAAACATTTGTTAAGTTCAGCTTTTTTTAAAAATTTGTATTTACAAAAAAAATTAGGTGTACATGTGTAATACAGCGTGTCTTGTCTTACTTGGACTGATATCAGTAATACAACTGATGTTTGTAAATTAAACAGATATTACTTCCATAACTTCTGACTCGTCTCTGTAGAGCTTTGGAGAGAACCATGTATGCAACATAAATATATTAGTCAAGTCAACTGGAGAGGAACAGTAATGGGGCGGACATAACCCCCAAATGTTCAAAAAAACATTTTTCAGGTTCTTTAAATGCTATTGTCATGTAAAACATAAAGAATCTTTACGTACAAAATGCTAAATAGCATAACTCTTCTCATTGCAACTGTGTCACAATGTTTTCTTTTTTTTAATTTTTCCACCCTTTCAATGGATATAGCCTCCAAAAAATTGAATATGTGAAATAACTCGTACTTACCATGAGGGCTGTAAGCTATTACTTTCAAAGAACAAAAAGTTACACACCCTCAGTAAAATAAATAACTTTAACCACCCCCTTGGCTAGTATGAGCTAATTCCCTATATATACAGGCGGTCCCCTACTTAAGGACACCCGACTTACAGACAACCCATAGTTACAGACAGACCTCTCTGCCCACTGTGACCTCTGGTGAAGCTCTCTGGATGTTACTATAGTCCCAGACTGCAATGATCAGCTGTAAGGTGTCTGTAATGAAGCTTTATTGATAATTCTTGTTCCAATTACACCAAAAATTTTGAAACTCCAATTCTCACTGGGGCAAAAGAAAAAAAATTGTCTAGAACTTCCATTATAAAATATACAGTTTCGACTTACATACAAATTCAACTTAAGAACAAACCTCCAGACCCTATCTTGTATGTAACCCGGGGACTGCCTGTATATATAATATATATATATATTATATACATACATATAATTATTCTTCAATTGGATATTTCTGTAAAAATACAGAGAAATTTCTAAGGGCAGGTTCAAATTAGTGTTAAATTATTGTAACTTTACAGATAAGTGCACATCTATTCCATTACTGGTAAATACATCCTTTGCCAGCCAATAACAAAGCTGTAATTTTAAAAAAAGTCAGTTTTTGTATACTTTTTAGTAACCGCTTTGCTTTTACAGACATCAGTTCTTGGCTATATGCCACCCTGTGCTCATTTAACAATATTGCCCTGTCGTCACTTTTGAAATAAAATAGAATGAATGTGTGATTTTGTACAGCGACACATGGAGTGTCTATGGGTCTACACCAGGAATCCAGAAAAATGACAAATTGTAATTCTCGTTTCACAAACCAAGTGCCACATGCAACTCTCTAGTCCCCTCCCTGTGGCTTGTAACTGCTGGCAGATGCCGGTGTGGATATAAACCAGTGGCATCAGCGTTTTTTAAAACTTGTTAGTAGAGTATATATGACTAGCAGTCACTGAAGTGGCCCTAAAGCTTTAGGACAGCCTTCTGATGTATCTGGTGGGCGGTTGAGCCATTGGACAATTCTATGGCTGAATTGCTCTATACCCTTTGAGCTTTCAGGAATGTTTGCAGGCTATAGCTAGTGCTCAGCCAGCACACTCTACCGATGGCCACACTCCTTCCCCTTCACGTCCACTTGGAATGGAGATGGCATGAAGGGGGAAATGATCACAATTACTGGCGGTTCGCTAGTAATTTTGATTATATCAGGGCTTTATATGCCAAAAACTTCACATGGCCACTATGGAGCCGTAATTTAGTAGCATTATTTGCGACCAGATTACGGCCCAAATTTCAATGGCTCCAAGTCACGACGCGGTGCAGCCACTTTCCTTCCTATGATGGAAAGAAGGGTGACGAGCGCTCACCCCTTCCCCTCCTATTCCCGGCCCTGTGCTCGCCCGGTATCCAGTCTGGGCGACCACACGGCCATGGCAATGCCCCCTATGTGTGCATGTATGTGTTCATAGTAGGGAGAGGATAGTAAATTGCTGATAGCTACCTCTGGCACCAGTTTATATGTCCTTAGGGGAAATCCAATCCTCTCTAACCTGTAACATTGCAATACATATTAAAATGGTCTAATATGTTCTGGCAAAAACAGCAGGTTGAGCCAACCGACATTTAGCTAATGAGTATGGACACCTTTACATAAGTGTTGTATCTGTAGGAATTGCCCCAATTATTTGCATTGTGGTTGAACCACATATTTTGTATTGGAAAGTATCTCACAACCTACAAAAATTTAAGACCTACGCTCGGCTGACTAGTCTGGATGAACCTGAACATAGTTTATGATTAGCACTAATTAATACAAGAAAGATATAGTGGAACTGCCTGGAATAGCGCTGGAGACAAACAAGTGGAAAATTGGCAAAGTGTTAGTTTTCTTGACTTCTCGTTAGCTAAAATAAAACCAAATGAGTCTTTCACAAGTGTGTGGTTAATCCACAAGAGGTTGATGACATTTTTTACAAGAATAAGCCCAGATTATAAATTGTTCTTATTTATGTTGTTTTTCTGATTTATTTAATTTTTTGAGACAGATGGCCTCTTAGAAAGAATAGTAAAGGAAGTCCTGGAATACTGGCAATGCATTCCTGGAGAATGTTCTTTATACATCTGCATTGTGGTTTCATTTTTATATATAAGGTGCTGGATATTATGCACAATGGACACTGGCTGTAAATGTCTCCATTAACTTCGAATGTGGTGTTTGTAATTTAAGGAGAGCCTCTTACCCCCTACACAAAATTTAGCTCTTTTCTAGATATCATTTGACCAATTCCACCACAGTTGACATTTTTTTCATAACCACCACCGTTTCCAAGCAAGCAGTGCTGTTATTTTCATCACAGAATGTTATCAACTGACAGGTGGGTGGTGCCAGGTTGTCTGCTGCAGTTCAGAACCGCCTATTTGACCATAAAGAGCTTTATTAGTATATCTGGTAAAAATTAATCGCCATTGATTGCCCTTAGGGTTTCTAACTGCAACCAATCAGCCGATTGGTACCTGAAAGATGAAGAGTTAGACTTTGTAGAGGTGATGAAAAGTCCTCTCTAACTGGGCAAAATAGCCCTTGGCACAGACGTGAACAAAGACTTGCATATCGGGTCTGCAGAATGACTTTTTGTGACAAATTCTAAGTAATTTGGTGACAGACTCCCTCACAAGAGACCCCCAAAACACAACATTAGCACCCTTTGTATTTTTGTGAAGTTTATCATGAGTTGTGTAATACTGTGAAGACTTTGATTGTGCCAGATACCACAGATTATCACATACTGCTATAGGTGCTATTCTAGGCTTCACTAATCCTCTCTAAAGACAGACTATTACAGGAGACGAACAGACTCTCACTAGAGACCCTGGATGACAGCATGGCGAGACTTGTCCAAGAGAAAGGCATAGGAAGTTGAAGGGTCTTAAGGGTGAAGCTTTGATGTAGCACATCAGGTCATAGGTCAAATGAAGAAATTCTCACTGAATTTCCTAGTATGGTCATCCCTGTCCTCCTCAAAGGACTATTTCTAGAAATCTGGTTAGATAGAAAACATGCATCAAGGGTAATTCAGGAAATGATGGATGAGTTTACTGATACTATCATCTAAGGTCGTATGCTGCTGGGGTCATTGATTTTTTTTACATTATCCTTTATTTTCCAATGCTTTATCATTTCCTTAACCATGTACATATATTATTCAGCCTTAAGATGTATTATTCCGATCTATCCCTGACTCCTTTGGGGTTGTAATCTAATTACCCTACATAAGAACACACAGAACAATCCCCTGAGAAAACGCCATGCATATTCACCCTTGTGGCCCTAGATCTGTTAAAGGAACAAGACTAATCACTTTGCTATTTCATGCCTATCTGTCAAAGATTCCCTACCATATAACTTTCAAGTCTATAAACCTAAACAGGATACAGCTCTTCAATCTTCTCAAACTGTGAGCCAATCCATCTGACATCCAGCAATGCTTTCACAAATCCTTGGGGATAATGGTCGGTCTACACATGGTGTTCACCCTGAGCACCCTTTTCCTGTAGACCTTCAAACAATCACAGTTACACAGCTGGTCTTAAGAGTCTAATTCTTTTGCTAGGAATCCAGGTCTGACAAATTGGCAAGAATCAAATAAGGCCAATGTGTACCAATGTGCTAGGCAATGTGGCTGCCCCTTCAAGGAGATTGCAGGCAGTATGGGCCAATGACCACATGCTGCTCCAACAGAAGGCTACAGAATAAGTCAATGATCTGGATCTGTAAAGGCAGTACAGTTGTAGAAATAAAAGTGGTTGGTTTAATCGGGGAATAAAGGCAGTTCTAAGGTCCATGCAGGATCTTCCAGAACATACCTACAACTGCCTGCCTGAACGCAGCATATCAGTTGAGTGTGCACATCAATGGAGTGAGTTTATCGAAAAAAAAATTTGCCTGTGGTTAATGAGCCTAAGAGAATCAACCCCACATATCAACTAAAGACAACCTTAAGCCACCTCTGACCATCTAATGTGTAATAGGCCCCCTATATCTTTCTTGTGGGTAGAGGTTAAGGTCTTCATTTGGACATGTATTTATAGAAGATCTGTTAGGGTGATTTGGGACACTAGTGGTTTAGTGTCTGAACTCATCATTTAGCTAGTCCCTCTGTGCAAACTATTATAACTAATCTTAACTAGAGATGGGTCTGATGAAGTGTATCGACCATCTCTGGTGCTTCCTGTGCAGTAATTCAATGATGCTGGGGGAGTACACTCAAACTTTATTGCTGAAACACCGTCCCCTCAACGCGTGTGCAGTGAAGCCGGTGTGTAGTATACCGGCTTCACTGTGTGACTGCGCAGGAGCTCCGAACTGGGTAAAGAGTAAAGATTAGGACTACCTAAAAATAAGATACATACGATATATGTCCTTTAAAATATTCATTGCTTGTGTTCAAAACCATTGCCTAAGGTGCCTTACAACAGCTTATCTTCTTCTTTCCTTGAAAACTTGTATAAATAAAGCTAAAGCAGGAGTTCTGTTCTACTTCATTGTTTTTGTGACCACAAATCTTGGTAAGATGGCCAGAAATGGTCCCCTTTCTGAATGAGCACCCTACCACTGTTAGGAGGAAGCTGAGCTAAAGGTGTTAGGGCCCAGTGCTGTGGGTTCCCGTTTGCTGTTGACAAAGCAAATGAGTTGAATAATTTTGACAGATTTCACATGTTTTTATTGTTTGAGGTTCAGCTTCACACATGGTCTTTGGCTCATGAACATTGTTAAATTCATCACATCTACAGTCTGGTCAAGAATTTAGTGATTTCAAATGAACACCCCCAGTTCTCACTAAGACGCTCGGATTTGTTTTGTATTAGAAGACCGAGCTGGCGATCCATTAAAGATGTTTTCCTCAGATGTTCCTCCATCATTTTTAATATGGATCTAATAAAGATATGTTGTTTTTCAATGGTTGGCATTAGGAATAAATACTTTCGAAATTTGGACATATTTTCTTGTATAGTCAAAGGCAACGCAGATGAGACGGAATTCCTCCAGCCTCTGATATAGATTAAGTAAGAATGAATCATAAAAACTTTCACTGCTAAAAGGGAAATGTCACTTTGAAGGAAACAAGCTGTAATGTGTAATGTTATAAGTGACAGCAATAAGAGAAACCTCACTAGGCCTCACCTTTACTGTAATGAATTCACAAAACACTGATACATGAGGTCCTGCGATTAGTCGCAGCGAGTATTTGCGTGTATGCAAATACCTTAATACTGCTGCCATATAGACATCCAAGAAGTGACATCCAAGAAGACATCCATATAGACATCCAAGAAGCCTTTTCTATGCTTTTAAACTACAGGCGGTCCCCTACTTAAGAACACCCGACTTACATACGACCCCTAGTTACAAACGGACCTCTGGATATTGGTACTTTATTGTACTTTAGTCCTAGGCTACAATGATCATCTGTAACAGATACCACAGGTGTCTGTAATGAAGCTTTATTGTTAATCCTGATTCTTATGACAATCCAACATTTTTAAAATCCAATTGTCAGAGACCAAAAAAAATTTGGCTGGGGTTACAATGATAAAATATACAGTTCAGATTTACATACAAATTCAACTTAAGAACAAACCTACAGACACTATCTTGTATGTAACCCGGGGACTGCCTGTATTTGCATAAGATTTGATAAGAACTGTGGATACCAGGACACAGTACATTATCGTTAAGCAGTAGTAAAGCAAGAAGAAATTAGGGTTAGGGGTTAAATGGAACCTAAAGCTTAAACTTACCCATACTATCTAAACATATATCTAAAAACTGCAGCATTACAACTATCCCTATATTGTTATTCCCAAAGTCTAATAAGTTCTACTAACCATATGCAAAGTTGACACACCATCTATGAAAATGACCTCATGTGAGTCCAATTATGGTCTTCTCTCTTAGTCCTGTCAGGCATATTCATGTTCTTCCTGCTAAGCTGCACACATTCAGTTCTCCTCAGAATTCCTGAGCAAGGGGTGAGCTGAGTGTCTCTCTCCTCCCTCTGGAATTCTCTTTAGTGACTGGCAGTGACGGCCAGCATGTGAATGAGGTAGCAGAGCACAGTTGGCTCCGTTGATTAGAAAGCAGGCCTCTTGTCAATCAGTAAGCTGGAGATGTGGCTTAGCTAGAAGAATATAAATATGCATAGATGGGGTGTCAACTTTACAAATAAAATGTAGAACTTTTCAGGCATAGAGTGGAATAATATGGGGATAGTTGTGCTGCTGTATATTAGCAGTTTTCAAAGATATGTCTAGTTATTGTAGGTTAGGTTTACTGACCTGTTCCCTTTAAGATCAGCCAATATATAAGGCAGACAGACATACAAGTCAGGGCGTATTGGACCAACAGAAAGAGATAAGATCTTAGTACAGTATACAAATAAGGCAGAAACAGGGAGATTGGGGCAGAATATTGACTGTTAGAGGTTGAGTCAGTTGTTTTTGGCACATGTTTAAACCGCAAATTTTAGAGAAACACTGGGGAATCTTTTCTACTGTCATCGGCATATGAGCGGACCTGAGAGGCCAATATCACATGGGTCTGCTGCCTGCGGCCCATTAATGCACACGTTCATGTTCTGGTAGTGTTACACCTCTAGGTCCTAGTTATCCAGCACATGTATCAGACGTCTAATTCATCATAAGGGAAGACAGGCAGCATTGTGGGAGGTAAGATTGGGGCAGGTCAATCATTTAGATCTTTAAAAAAAAAAGAATCCTATTTTAGTTGCAACCAACTGGGGGTGCGGTACAGACCCACTGTGGGTCTACGCTTCCCTTAACCCCTTCAGGATGTTGTCAGTTTGTAGCTTAAGGCTCAGCCCTATTTTTTGTATTCCGACTTGCGTCACTTTATATGGTTATAACTTTTGAACACTGTAACTTATCAAAGTGATTTTAGGATTTTTTTGTTCGCCACTTGTTATACGTCATTTTATGGTACATTTTGGCTGATAAGTTTTGCGTTTATTTATTTTAAAAAATTAATTTTTTAAAAAATTTGCCATTTTCAAAATTCTAAATTATCTCGTTTTCAGGCAGATAGTTTTACCACCAAAATTGCTGAATAACATTTCTTTATGTTTTCAGAATTTCTTAAATCTCTAGATAATTTTTGATGTCATGTGGCTTACAACTCGAACATCAGTTTTCCATAAAAGGAGATTTCAGAATTGAATTTTTTTGGGAATCACTACTGTTTTTAATGAAATTTGAAATATATAATACTGGAAACACCTTATATATCAATCTATTTTCAAATCTGCAGCCCGCAAACTATCAGAAACAGCTTTAAAGAAGATTGTTAACCCCTTCAGATCTTCATAATAATTAAATCAAAATGAAGGTGAAGTTTAGAATGGTCCAATTTTGTCGATAATACGTTCATTTATCCCTAAAATTTCTACATTCACAAAAGATAAAAAGAGAAAATTTGTTATGTCATTTTTCTGGTATGATTAGTGACTAAAACCTCATACTGATACGGTTTTTTAATGGCTTTAATGGGACAATATACCGTATATACTCGAGTATAAGCCGACCCAAGTATAAGCCGAGGCCCCTAATTTTACCACAAAAACCTGACAAAACCTATATTTTGTTTACTCGAGTATAAGCCGAGTTTGGGTTTTCAGCACATATTTTTGTGCTGAAAAACTAGGCTTATACTCGAGTATATAAGGTAGGTAAAAATCATAATTTTTGGTGTTTTTCTCAATGATTTTTTTTTACGACTTTCATCATGTGGGTATATTCAGGATTTTGTTTTATTGTACCGGTCATTACGTAAGTGGCGATACTACATATGTGGGGTTTTTATGGTGATATTCACTTTTTTTTGTATATGTAAGTGTAATATGTAACAGAGCTTTGGGGGCTTTTTGATTAATTCATTTGTTTAATTTTATGCAAAATTTTTTGTTTCCCTTTTTTTTTTTTTTTTTGTTCATTTGTTCACTTGTTCATTTTAAAACCATACAATGTATTGCAGGGTATTAGCTGATGCCTAGGCTGACAGTGTGGTTCAGCACCGTACTAGCGCTAAGGGGTTAAAAGAAACCTACCCTCAGGAATCTACCTATAAATCTTTGTGATTTACCATCAGAGCTAGCTTAATCGGTAGATTCTTGAAGGTAGGTTTCCTTTAATGGTGGCTCCAGGCAGACAGAATTTCACCATTAAAAGTGTTGCCCCACCAGTTATGCCCTAATCCATAGGTGATGTTCAGGGTTAGTGGGGGTGTGACCACTAGGACCCCCCAACAATTGGGAGAAGAGGGAAACAAAAGTCCCCTAAAGCCTTAAATTGCCAGTGTGCTAGCATGACCACATGGGATAGCTGGGAATGTAATCAATGTAGTTGGAATGCGCCGATGAGGCCGATGATTTGTTACATTCTTCTTACCATTAACCTGACATCACTGCTGCCGCTGGAGGATCGGGAGTGACACTGGCACAGAATAGTAGATACAAGTTATGGCTACAGGCCTTGTGCTGTAATAATTTACAAGTATTGTCCAGATACACCGAATAACAAATACCTAAAAGTAACATAAAAGGTGTATTATAAACATATAATAGGATGGAGACTCCTGAACACTCTTACGCTATTCAATTATTAACTTCTTTGATTGTGTAACATTCAGCAAGTGCTCGGCGCTGCTATGTTATCCACAGAAGCTACACTATATAAAATACATATAATGTGCCTCTGATCTTCTGGAGACAGGATTGTCTGCCCTTCAGCACAACAACTGCAAGGCCTTTGATATTAATAAGTAATGCTTCCCTGCACAGGCAGCTAAACGCTACTGACTTATTTATGGAGAGGTTTACCTGGGAAGATGTTTCACCCTCCTTCTATACTGTAGGGGATGTACAAATTTATACTATAGACTAGCTGTAGCTCCCGGCTATGCCTGGGATGGTAAATAACTGTTCTTAGCTTCAACAAAATAGAATGGGTTAACAAAAAATATTTTATATGTATCTATACACTGTCTCTTTCAGTGACTGTATGCCTGTCGCCGGCAGTCTCTTTCAGTGAGTGTCTGTCGACTTACTGTCCGAGAGCTCAAATTTCATTTTTGCACAGCTGGTTATAAAATTACAGCTGATCTCTAATTGGTTTTATACTGGTAACTGCAGCATAAATCTCCCCCTATCTCTGTATCCCTATCCATCTTACCTCACACATAAGCATCTTATACTCATTGCCTATAGTAACCAATCACAGCTTAGAGCTCATATTAATGACCAGTGGCAGAACAGCAACCAATCACGACTCAGCTTCCAACTGCCACAGCAGCAGCAGACAATGGCTATATTGTGGTTAATAAGTGGGTTTTGTAAAGTGCAGGGTGAAAATTTCAGCTCAAAACCAAGTCTATGACGTTCCCTGAGTCACAGGCAACAACTATGCAAAATTTGATGATTGTAAATGCGATGGTACAGATTCCTTTAGCGGACATACATACATACACACATACACTCAGCTTTATATATTAGATTACCTACAAACATAAAAGTATACCCCTGAATTCCAGAGGGGCAGCATTAAGTAATCAAATTGTACATGTTGTTCTATCTTCAGGCAGCATCTTACAGAGCAGGAAGAGCTGAGCAGAGTGTGCAGTGTCCTGTTTGCAGGCAGCTTGCAATAGAGCAGGAAAAGCTGAGCAGATTGTACATAGTGTCCTATCTGCAGGCAGCGTGTTATAGAGCAGGAGGAGCTGAGCAGATTGTACATAGTGTCCTATCTGCAGGCAGCATGTTATAGAGCAGGAGGAGCTGAACAGATTGCAAATAGTGTCCTATCTGCAGGGAGCCTGTTATAGAGCAAAAGGTGCTGAGAAGATTGCACATAGTGTAATATCTGAGGGCAGCCTGTTATAGAGTAGGAAAAGCTGAGCAGAGTGTACAGTGTCCTATCTGCAGGCAGCATGTTATAGAGCAGGAGAAGCTGAGCAGATTGTACATAGTGTCCTATCTGCATGCAGCATGTTATAGAGCAGGATGAGGTGAGCAGATTGTACATAGTGTCCTATCTGCATGCAGCATGTTATAGAGCAGGAGAAGCTGAGCAGATTGTATATAGTGTCCTATCTGCAGGCAGCATGTTATAGAGCAGGGGGAGCTGAGCAGATTCTACACCTTCAGGAATTTTTATTGATAGCCAATTCTCAGTGTCTGGGAAAAAACATACGGTACTGCTTTTTTCTTAGAGACTCATTTTCATTTAGTAACATTTCTCTTCAACTCTGTAAAGGTTTAGATAACATCTCCTAAAAATTAATCATCACTAATTTCTCTCTGTATTTTTCCCATATACCTTACCACACAAGGTTGTATTGCTGTGATGCCACGTTGTCGCATGCTCTTGTTATATACAAATGACACTCCTCTATAGAAGATCCGGGCCAAGTAATGGTGCAGCCACCTACTGTAATTATGTTAGAGCAATGTTTATTCAGATTTACCAGTCAGGGATTATCCTTCAGTTAAGACTCTACATGATTTTCAGTATTTATCTAGTAAGAGATCCATGATCATCAATCAGACCCAATTGGAATTTGATAAAGTATCTGCAACCTTGAGGAACATTAGGAGATGACATCTTGAGGTTGATGAACCTTCTCTTAGGTCATTGCCTTTGGTGTCATGTAATGTAATTCTTAGTACGTAAGCATTATATTATGGTTCTTATTATCAGTGATGAGCTGGGCCTCCTGGTTCCCCCACACATAGGAGCCCACGTGGGGTATGTTCACCATGTGTGCCGCACACCGCAGGTCAGAGCTTATCTGCTGCTGTAAAGCAGTTATCTCTATAAAGCCGAAAACCTGACATCCCATCACTGATTACATGGCACCGCTGATATACAAGCCTAGCAAAACAACACTCCTCAAAATGCTGCGTACTCCTCTAAATCAACCCCCAATCAGCTCTTCATGACTCCAGGAACTACAACTTTAATATATTGGAAATAGAGGATTAACTAAATCCTCCAAGAGACTGTTTCCAGTTATAAAATAGCTTCAAGATGATCATGGAAAGCATGGAGCCACATTTATAATAAATCAGAAAATACAATGAGAAATCATATAGGGATGTGATACAGAGGGAAAGATTTTCTCCAAATGCAGATGATCTTATATGTGGGTTTTATCGCAGAAGAATGAGATGTATATGAGATAAATTAATAGATATACAGATAGTTAGGAGATGATGGATGGATAGATAGATAGATAGATATGAGATAGTTAGGAGAGCAGCACACCGTAAACCCAATTAAATCTACATTCCCACAAAGACAATATTCTTAAATATACTTAGGATAACAATATAACACTTTCTCTAATTCACTGTTATTGACAAAAATACAGCATTTCACATTATCTGTCTCTATCAGTCCTGGTGTACACAATTTTGGTTGTATCAGGATATGACAATAAATTCTCATGAATAGCTTCTCTTATCTGCACACTGCAGTGCTCTCTGCCTCCTGCCCCTTCCTCCTGCATTACAAAATCAGCACTTCCTACCGGAAAGTAGCATTGTGCAGAGACTTACTCTACAAGCTACAGACAGATAAGGTCTTTATTCGGGATGGAGGCATATAGAAGTGCTGACTGTGTGTGTTATAGGTGAATTGGCAGAGCTGACAGTGCCATTCTGTTTTATATTCATCTCATGGAACTCATCATCTCTGATCTGTATCATTTCTCTTCTATATGTTAGATACTAGTGAATGTTCAGAAGCTAAATGAAAGTGTAGATAAACCTGGACCCTGATAAGCTAAGCACATTGTCAGCACACAGCATCTCACAGAACTAGAGGGATTGTGTAGTGTCTTCTCAGAGAGTCCCCGCCCACACTCTGGAATATTACACTGACCATCACTAAGTGATAGGAGCTAAACAGCTATAAAACTGTGTAAAATTGTAAAGTAAGGGGTTAAAAATGATCTTATGGTAAACCTCATAGGGGAATTTTAGACTTTCTAAGCATGGTTATTATAATATATGCTAGTGGATGGGATAGAAAAAATAAAATTTGGATTATGTGTGTGGTTGACATTAGAAGATCAGTAGATCTAAATTACGATCTTAAATTAGAAGAAGGGATAAGTGTCACGGGTGCTCCTGATTCCAATGTCTCGGATCAAGGGCGCACCGGCGGTGTGTCTTCGTGAATGCCCCCGCGCTTGCACCCCTGTGCCAGACTGCACCTGTCCTGGCTCCTTATCCTAACGGACTTCGATGCACATGCGTCCCCGCCTCCTAGGGCGCAGGCATGCACTGGCATGACACGAAAATTTAAAAGGGAACCAGTGCACTGCGATTGGTGCGATGGCGTGAAAACCTCACACTTTATATAACCGCACCAACTCCCTCTCTGCCTGCCGGTCTTGTGCTCACAGTTCCCCAGGATACGTCTCCGGGTGTCTGTTCTGGCATTCTGTTGTATTCTGGCGGGTCCTGTGTAACCAACTTCCTCCGATGTTGCTGGTTCAGTTTCCGATTCCCATCGCTGTCCTCCCGTGATGACGATTGGATTTGGACTTGACCCTGCACTCTCTGCCGCTTGCCCTGATACCTGTGCCGGACACAACCAACGAGGACTGTTCTTCGCGTACGGTACTCGACCTCCGCCGAGTAGAGTCGACAAGGTGGAACGACCGGTGGTACCCATCCCGCAGTCCGTCCCGCTTGTGGGCGGGTATGGTGAAGACCAGGTTGCCACTTAGACTCCGGTCCAAGCGTCGGCCTATAGAACAATCTCCCGTGGTGGTCCAGAGTGGAAGCAGATGAACCAATCATGAGATGCCCCTTGTTGAAGGCAAATGCCGTGCAATGACTGGTGACGCACCTGAACTGTCTTTCGACAATATGGAAGAACAGGTCCTGTTATGGCTGGCAACGGCAGGGCGAGGAGAAATCCACATCAGTATTAATAAGCCCCAGATGACAGAAGAAGTAGAAATCTAGTATGTTTATGATGGATCATCATGTCAGGGTTTGACAAAAAAATCCAGACGGCCCGAGATGGAAACAGAGAGGACTATTAAAGATCCCTATGCTCTCGGGGGTTTAGGGTCTCTACAACTTCCGGAATGCCATTAAGTATGAAGGGCGGCCATTAATGGGATTGCATCCACTCAAAAAGTACAGGTTTTTTCTCAAAGCTATTGATTGAGCCAAGTACACAGTGAAAAGTTGTGTCATGGGACACGATAGTACTGCTGATTACCTTGCATGAAAGATGTGGTAAGAACCAGTACCGTATCAGGGTATTCCTGGATTTTTTTGAAAGTGTAAAAGTGCACTAAGAGATTGGGTGTCCATAATTGGAAATGCTGACTCCTATGTCCGGGTTGTGTGGATACCTTAACATGTATCTATCACGATATTCTAGTGGTAGAATGAGCCAAAGAGAGTGCCCTTTGTGCCTCTTCATGTAAATATTAAAGTCCGCATGCACATAAGTGTCATCTTATTCAGAACGAACCTACTTAAAGGTAGCCAGTACTCCTAAACGCAACACACCATACCATATTTGCATAAGCTGAGAGAATGATTTAATCCAGACGACTAATCTAGATGCCCCCGTTCTATGTCTGTCAATGCACTGCTTACACCATTCCTTCCAATAAAATACCAAACAATGACCCTCCATTCCAGAAGGTTCTCTAGCATTGCTGACCACCTCCCAACTTCTTCCTCCTCATCTCATCTCAGTCACTTCAAATGTGCTACTTTAAAATGCAGAACTAGAAGATGTACTCTCACTTAACTAAACCTTCCACTTTCACTCATCCAGGACTTCTAAGAGATGCACCAATTCTCTGGAATGCACTACCCCACATAGACTAATATCCAAGTATCAAAGTGCTCTCACCACACTTAGGACGCATGTAACTGTTACTCACCTTCACTACCCCGGCTCTATTCTCTCCCCTCTATATAATCATTAGCACAATACCATTAACACTTTAAACAAACGCATATTGTGTTTTTACGACGGACAGCCGGTTAAGGTACTTCTCTGACTGTAAGCTCTTGTTGTCACCCCGGTCATCCTCATAGACTGTAAGCTCTGGGTCACCCCTCATACTCAGAGACCGTAGCTCTTGTGTCACACCCTCCCATCATAGACGTAAGCTCTTGGTGTCAACCCCCCATCCTCATAGACTGTAAGCTCTTGTGTCACTCCCTATCCTCATCAGCTGTAAGTCTTGTGTCACCCCCATCCTCATAGACGTAAGCTCTGTGGTCACCCTCCTCCGATCATCCTCAAGCGTAAGCTCTGTGTCACCCCTCATCATCCATAGACTGTAAGCTCTTGTGTCACCCCCATCTCATAGACGTAAGCTCTTGTGTCACCCCCTCATCCTCATAGACTGGAGTCTCTTGTCACCCCCTCATCCTCATAGACTTGATACTCGTGTGTATCCACCCCCTCATACTCATAGTACTGTAGCTCTGTGTCAACCACCCTCATCCTCATAGGCTGTAAGTCTGTGGTCACCCCCTCATCTAATAGACTTAAGCTCCGTGTCACCACCTCATCTCATAGGACTGGTAAGCTCTAGTGTCACCCCTCATCCTCATAGACTGTAAGACTCTAGGTAACCCCCTCTATCCCTCATGAATGTAAGCTCTTGTGTACACCTCCTCATCCTCATAGACTGTAAGCTCTGTGGTCACACCCCTCATCATAGACTGAAGTTAGTGTCACCCACATCCTCAAGATGTAAGACTCTAGTGTCACCCCCTCATCCTCATAGAATGTAAGCTCTTGTGTCACACCCTCATCCTCATAGACGTAAGCTCTGTGTCACCCCCTCACCTCATAGACTGAAGCTCTAGGGTCACCCCCTCATCCTCTTGACATGGAAGCTCTTGGTCACCCCCTACCTCATTTTAGACCGTAAGCTCTGTGTCAAGCCCCATCCTCATAGGACCGTAAGTCTTGTGTCACCCCATCATCCTCATAGACCGTATAGAGCTCTTGTGTCACCCCCATCCTCATAGACGTAAGCTTTTGTGTCAACCCCCGCATCCTATAGACGTAAGTCTTGTGTCACCCCCTATCTCAAGACTGTAAGCTTAGTGTCACCCCTCATCTCATGAGGGATAGAATGTAAGCTCTGTGTCACCCCCTCACCTAATAGACTGTAAGCTCTTGTGTCAACCTCATCTCATAGACCGTAAGCTAGTGTTCACCCCCTCATCCTCATAGACTGTAAGCTCTAGTGTCACCCCTCCATCATCATAGAGAAGTAAGCTCTTGGGTCACCCCCTCATCCTCATAGACTGTAAGCTCTGGTGTCACCCCCTCATCTCATAGACGTAACTCTAGTGTCACCCCCCACTCATCCCTAGACTGAAGCTCTTGTGTCACCCCTCATCCCAATCATTTAAGCGTCTTGTGTACCTCCCCCCCCTCATCCTCATAGACTGTAAGCTCTTGTGTCACCCCTCATCCTCATAGACTGTAAGCTCTTGTGTCACCTCCTCATCCTCACAGACTGTAAGCTCTTGTGTCACCCCTCATCCTCATAGACTGTAAGCTCTTGTGCCACCCCCTCATCCTCATAGACTGTAAGCTCTTGTGCCACCCCCTCATCCTCATAGACTGTAAGCTCTTGGGGGCAGGACCCTCATCCTCATAGACTGTAAGCTCTTGGGGGCAGGACCCTCACTCCTATTGTTCTATCTCATCATGTTATTTCTCTGTTTAGTTGTCTGTTTGTGTACCCCATGATCTGTAAAGCGCTCTGATATATGAGCAATTGATATTCCGATTTATTATTTTTAATATTAATAAACTGGATTAAAAAGGACTGAGCTGAAATTGTAGTTTATAATTTTTTTTGGACAACCCCTTGCAGGATATGTAGGTGGCTGTATGCATGTGCTACGTTCCCTGAGCTCACATAGAAGTGTCTGGAGCAGAATAGTCTCCAGTATGTTATCATCAGGATTCTGAGCATATTTTAGCGATAGCCTGCCGTAAATTGCTCTCACCCGAGACGCCCTGGTATTTTTGGCACTGACTTGTCTCCTCGGTTGCTATTTAAAAGGCACCCGGTTTTTGCTCTGAGAGGAGATTAAACTGTGTCTCCGATACTGTATGTCACAGAGATGATATTTCTTTCTCCCACACGATATGAAAAATGCTCCCATAATTATCCCGGTTGGATACTGAGCCCCCCCAGCCCCCCGCTATCTTTGATCTATAATGTAGAATATGTCAGCAAGACCAAAGTAGTTTTATATAGAGTAAATAAGACAAGCCGAGTAGTTTCATGGTTAATTGATGAAAAAGGTTCACGAAAAGGTGGAAGATCAAAGAGCAACATAATAGAATCCTATTACTCCGGAGAGCTGTCACTACATTTATTTGACAAGCCGACCTTGAACGCTGATGCTCTGTAGTCACCAGGAATTATATCCCTTCTAGCCAAATGGACTTGTCCTACAACATGGTGGGGACCAGGAAGAGAACTAATATTTTTACCTATTGTATATTTTTTACCTGCTGTATATATCTACTGTACTATATACTCCCCCACCCTCCCCGGTATATAGTCAGCCAGTCCCCGGTATATAGCCAACTAGCCCCCTGCTCCCAGTATATAGCCAGCCCCCAGTACATAGCTAGCCAGCCCCCGCCGCCCAGTTAATATGCCAGCTAGTCCCTTGTATAACAAATCTTTTACCTACTGAATATACACGAGTATAAGCCGACCTAAGTATAAGCAGAGGTATCTAATTCTAATGCATTGGTCACAGCCTCCACCCAGTATATAGCTATTCAGCCCCTTGCCTCCAGTATATAGCCAACCAAACCCTGCCCTAGTATATAGCCAGCCAGTCTCCTGTATATAGCCAGCCAGCCCCCAGTATATAGCCAGCCAGTCCCCTGAATATAGCCAGCCAGTCCCCTGAATATAGCCAGCCAGTCCCCTGTATAAAGCCAACCCCCTTCCCCTGTATATTGCCAGACAGCCTGCCCCAGTATTTAGCCAGCCAGCTAATGTGGGTGCTAAGACAATCATATTAGGTAACCAAACCCACATTTGCATGTTCAGGTGATGAGGGACAGGCCTACTGATTAACTACATTAACACAGGACCTGACATGCCCACTATTAAGGGGTGTCACAGGTCCACTTATATGTCAAGTCTAGATAGAGACAGAGGAAGTGCTGAGGGAGCAGGGGGAGAGGGAGACAGTGTAACAGCCCTGGTAACACCCCTAAGAGCCCTTATGTCGCATTAGCATCATTTTAAAAGTTTATTTTAGAAGGAAGGAAGTCATGGATAATAAATATAAGAAGATTACCAAGGTTGCGGTGCCTGTATCTATGAGTGTCATTGGTATATGAGGATGGATATTGATGGTAGATTTCCTGTGGTTTTTAAGAGGTTAACATAATTACTGACTCTACCAGTAAGTGTTAGTGGTGGGTGTGACCTGTATAAGGCTAGATTCACACTGAGGCAAGGGGGGCGTATATACGGCCGATATACGTCCCTCATAGACTGCAATGGGCGCACGGCGCCCTACGGGAGCTGTAGGGTGCACACGTGCAGCACCGTACCGCTTAGTACCTGATAGGACATGTCCTATATTCTCCCGTATTACGGCACTGTGCGCCATACATCCCTATGGAGCAGCGCTCACCTCCTCTCCCCGCGCGCTGCCGTTGCCCGCCGTGCTACAGTACGGCGGGCAACGACAGTGTGAATGTAGCCTCATACAGCAGTCATCTGCCCTGTATAGCAAGGGCTCAGTCCAAGACCCCTCTCCATACAGTCTGTAAGACACTGTGCTGTATATTTTTGGCACTTGTGGTTGAGTATATGAAGTATATAAAGCGTTTGCCCCTTAGAGAATTGGTATGCCCGGACTGGGACTTAGGTGTGGCAAATGTTCGGCTGGAGCGGTGAGCGCTCCTCACCACTCCCCTCTCCATAGGCAGCCGTGCAACCAGGCCTTACATACGGCAAAAGATAGTGTATGCTCTGGTGATCTTTTTTCCTGGTGATGTTACAGAGGACCTGCTGGTCCCCCTCAGCCTCCCAGTAGTGACTACTACCCCCACGCACAGCAAAGCCTATAATTGGAGGATGCTCAGCACATCTAGATAGCAGACATTACCTTAGTTGGTCTACTGTGGGATTTACCTGTGCCTTAGCCTACCTTAACACCTAGAACAGTGGTGGCGAACCTATGGCACGGGTGCCAGAGGCGGCACTCCGAGCTCTTTCTGTGGGCACCCGGGCCATCCCCCTAGCAGACCAGACAGCACTCCTGTAGTTCCAGGCAACTTAAAAGATGCTGCTTTCAGTGATATTTTAAAGTGACTTACTTGGCTACTTGGGACTGTAGGAAGAGGGAGAATGTGTAGACAGAGCCTAATTATCTCTGAAGGACTTCCTACTGGCCCCATGATTTTCTCTGTACAGAGGGACACTGTAAAGAAGCTACAAGGTTGCAAATTTCCCCCCCTTTCTTTCTACTGCGTTGGTGTCCTCAGGAGGCCAGTAAGATTGAACGTTGTTGAAGAACAGGGAGCAATAAGATACTGCTCTAATTTTTGTTGGCAATAAATGAAGGGGATTTGGGTTTGCAGTTTGGGCACTCAGTCGCTAAAAGGTTTGCCATCACTGACCTAGAATGTAATAACCTAATTGGGGACACCCAAGTAAACAATAACCAATTTTCTTGGTCCATAAAGTAACACCTAGAAAATAGGTTCACACCATTTCCAGGAGCCTCCCAGATTTTCTGGAAGGGTTGTCCTCTATGTATTAGTCTGATAGCAGCCACGACTATCACTCCGAAAAGATGATTTTTCTGCAACCTCCCAATGTTACAGCTGAATAGAGACGCCAGGAATGCTCCAGTCATTCCAATACTTCCCTCGTAAACAGCAGTTTCTAATGAAATCTTTACCATCACTTTATAACATGTGTTTGATGAAGATCCATGTTGTTGGGTAATACAAAGTGTCAGTAACTATCAGAACTTGTCTTCAGATTCTGCATCTATAGAAGAGACTCACAGTATGTAACAACCACAGGGACACAGCGCCATCTAGTGGCAGAACACATAAATGCAACTTCACTAAACTTTTATTAAAATTAGAGGATTGAGTATTGTATATAAGCGGCAGAATAATTGCAGAATTTCATCTGGGCTTTTTAGGAAGCAAGAAGATTAATTTCTTGAAGTCCGATTCAGATGAGTCATGGACTGACAGAATATTCTACAACAAATCCGCCACAGGTGAACTCACCCTATTTCAATTAAGAAAAAGGAATAGTCTATGGTAGTGGTGGCGAACCTATGGCACGGGTGCCAGAGGTGGCACTCAGAGCCCTTTCTGTGGGCACTCAGCCCATCGCCCCAGGACAGAGTTCACCAAACAGGACCAAATCCATCAAATCTTCCTGCAGTACCAGGCAACTTAGATGCTGCTCTGAGCGCTATTTTACAGTGATACTTCATTCACTGTTGGGAACTGCAGGAAAATTGAGAAGGTTGAAAGAAGTGCATCATCTTTGGAGGTCCTCGTGCTGGACTCACCATTCTTCCTGTACAGAG